>JANAVB010031617.1:28033351-28720851 GCA_029216955.1 Iris pallida
AAAATCACACAACTACACTAGTCGTGCCAATATTCCTAGTCAATAAGCATTTCAAATTTAGCTATGTCTAAGGCCATATATGTGTAGTATTTAGGCTACTATAAGATAATCGTATATATATACAAAATTATATGTATATCTATTTGGCCTAAAATAAATTCAAAACAACTCTACTATGTCAGGGCAATCTAACATAGCTATACTAAGGGGAGTTGGCTAGGTTAGGGTCCAAAAATAATTTCTAGTTAAATCGAACTCGAAAAGCCAACCAATGAGTCTCTTGTGCCATTCGCAATTAAATAGCACATGGGGACTCGATTTGTGGCACACCCTTGGCTTATGTGTCGTAGACTCAAAATGGGTCAAAACCATATATTGGGTCAAATAGTTTTGATCGATGTCGAGTTCAGAACTCACGTTGGAAGTTAGGTCTAGAATTACGATAAATGGTCAATTGGCCTAAATTGACCCGAAGTTGTACGAAGTCAAAAGGATATTAGGGAACAAGATTAGATGGGTCATGATATATCAACTTGAAGGTGAACTTATCTACTTTAAAACGAATGCAGGTTGTTCGATAGATTGGCAGTTCTTGTGCTCAAAAAATTAAAGCTACCGAAAATACATCTATATCATAATTAATACTAATATAATTTAATAAATATAAAATCATATAAATAAATGAAAAAAATTATTCCTAAAAATCAGGATCTTCATAGTCTACCCACCTTAAAAGAATTTCGTTCTCAAAATTAAAATAAGGCTCTAACGAAGAACCGTGCTAGCGTAACTATGAATAGTTCAAGGTATAAGTTAGGTCACTACGGTGTCTCCTAATAACTCAAGTAATCATCAATCATAAATTTGGTTTTGCAACATCTCTATCGTAGAAATATAGATGGTTATTTATAGTCCCACTTCTTGATACTGGTGGTCTTGCAATGATCATGTTGAAATCTTGTCTTCTAACCATATTATTATCACAACTATATAAGTCCTTTTTTTTCACCTGACCAAGCTAAGTGATACGTACCAATCTATCTAATCCTAACTTTATAACTGATAGGGCATAATGGTAAATGGATTGGGTTAGACTATGTTCAAGTTGTTCTTGTAGAGGGTCGATCATTACACTAAAACTATTACTCTATTCTTGATCGAGTGGCTACCATATGGGCATAACCTAGTATGAACATATTTTTATTTATATACTGAGGACGTCTACCTACCTTGATCAGACTAGCCCATCATACACATGATGCCCTATAATCCTTGTATACTAGTTACAAAAATCCATACCACTATATCTATGGCATCTCTATGTCCCTCTTATCTATTAAGCAACCAAAATTTAATAAGCAAACTAAATTACACTATAACGTAGGAATTTCTAATAAATTCTATATAGCACGATCGTTCGTCACTCCAAAATAGAAAGGAACGAAAAGCAATCGTATGATAGAGCAAAGGAAGAATAGTCGAGAGCAATACGAAGTTCAAGGGAAGTAGTGAAATTTATAAAAAAATTATCAAAATAGTTGTGGATTAAGATTCCTAAGGGTTTAATCATTTTGCAGGCCCGCTTGGTACAATATGTAATCAAAACGGCTAATTCGACCTACATGGGCCACCAAAAAAAATGTAACACCCCAGTCCCCAAATACGTAGGATTAGGATATGTATACATACCAGCTACGTATCGAAAGGACTCCAGCCCAGCTCGAATATGTATAAGCGGTCTATATTGGGTCTAAAATCAACTAAGTCTCAATCCACTAAATAACGATAACAATAACGAATCAAATGCAGTAAGGCTGATTAGACCATAATACACTGATTCTAAAATAGATAAATGTATTAGAGTGGATCCCCAATAACATATTTATCATGAACAAGCTAGAAGAAAGTAGAAACTTGTACAAAACTAAGCTATAATGCAACAAGAATCAATATAGGACAAAATCTAAATATGAAAGAGAAAGATAAAAAAACATCAACTCTATACCTGCAGACTTGGTGTAGCAACCATCCTCCATCAACATATCATACCTTCTTCTAATACCCGAAAAGATCACCAGGTCCTCAGGGGACTAGCAAGACACGTAATATACATGCCTACTATAGAGTAAATAACATGCAAGAAGAATAAAAAATGGTACAAGAAAACAGTATGAGGCTAAGAAATAGGTATAAGTGGCATGCCGTCAAGGATAGTGTCCGTAGCCCAATGTGAGCTCATAGTCTTATAGTCAGTAGCCGATGGAGAATTCCTAACTATATTAAGGCTCATTCGCACTCGATAGGAGCTCACAAATAAGATGGTAAGGTATAGTCAACGTCTAATAACATGTGATCAGGGTCAAATTAAACGATCATGATCAGGTCAAGTCAATCAAGTACAGGTAGTCGGTTCAACTCATGTCAAGTCCAAGTCAAACAGGTCACGAGATCATGGCATAGGTAAAGCAATACTATCACTAGACATGAACAAGATAAGAAAAATAAAATAAATAATATAGGAAAAAGACTAACAATCTACGCGCACGTAAAACTAGAAATGACACGTATCATGATAAACATGGAATCAAGTGTTACAGAGAGAGAATAGTACTATAGAAATGCATGTAAATACTATAAAGTTTGGCAAGGTGTACTTGCCTAGTATAGCACGTAGAACCAACACTATCCAATCAATCAATGAGCCACAAAAGTCAAACAATCACAAAAGTCTCCCGACGCTAAAATAGATATTACCAAAGTGTTTAAAATAGTCAAATTAGCTTGGATAGCCTACCCATAAGACCAATTCTGGACATAGGGGCAAAACAGTAATTTTGGGTCAAAACAATGTCCACCGTTGGACCCGTTTTGGTCCGAAAAGCGTGCTAACACCTAAGATTTTTAAAGTCATCAAACTATATGTCTATGGGTCTAGTTTTTTGATACGAACTCAATGATATGTCAATATTTGGATTCCGAATGATATGTCAATATTTGATACGAACTCACTGTCGCTAGATTTTGACTATTAAGCTCATCAAATATAACCTTAATTGACTCTCGAATAGTCATAATTTTTTTATTAAAAGTCCTATATCCTTTACTCTTAGAAGCATATCCGAGAAATATCCCTTCGTCTGCTTTAGAGTCAAACTTACCCAAGTTATCTTTGGTGTTCAAGATAAAATAGCAACATCCAAAAAATTTTAGATATAAAATATTTGGAATTCTTCCAAAGCACAATTCATATGGTATTTTTTCGAGATAGGTCGAATTAACACCCAATTTAAAATATGACAGGCTGTACTAACAGCTTCTGTCCAAAAAATACTTAGGAAGATTATGTTGATTCAGCATGACTCTTGCCATCTCGCTTAGAGTACGATTCTACTGTTCCACAACATGATTTTGTTGGGGAGTTCTAAGACAAAAAATTTATGGTAATATCTACTATCATCACAATTTTTTTTGAAATTAACATTTACGAATTTGCCACAATGATCACTTGGAATTCGATTAATCATGAAGCCTTTTTTATTTTGTACCATTTTATAAAATTTGTGAAATTGAAAAATTGTATCAATTTTGTTTGATAAAAAGAAAACCCATGTATAACGAGAAAAATCATCAATAATTACAAAAGCGAGCTTACCGCCAAGACTAGCGACTCTACTAAGACCGAATAGATCCATATGAATCAAATGCAAATGCCTAGAAGTACTTACAGCATTGATGGATTTAAAAGAAGATCTAGTTGCTTTGTTCTTTTCATAATGAGTACATACCATATCTCTCTTGAATGCATTTTCGAGAGTCCTTTTACCAACTTTTTAGTATATAACCGTGAGATAGTGTCCATATTGACATGTCTTATCCTCATGTGCCATAGCCAGCTTTCATCTTGGTTGGCTACCAAGCCCTTTTCTGTATTGTTAGTACTTTCAAAAAGGAAAACATAAATATTATCGTCTATAATCCCTTCATATACGGGATTACCATATGACATATCATAGATTGAACATTTGTTTTTCACAAAGTTGATGCGATAACCATTATCTACCAAATGACTTATGCTTAATAGATTATGTTTCAACTCTATGACTAGACAGACATCCTTTATTACTAGATAGAGAGAAACATACCAACAGTCCCATTTCCGATTGTATCACCTCTTAAGTTATTTTCAAAGGAGGCATATCCTTCTTTCTTCATCGATAGCGTAGTGAATAAAGATGCATCACCAGTCATGTGCCATAAACATTTGCTATTGAGAATCCACTTGCTTCTCGCATGAGATGGTTGAAGGTCCACCTACAAGATGAGTAGATGAGTCTTTTGGTACCTATTTCTTCTAGGGTCATTTTTGATTAGTTATAGGAATCAAAGCAAGTATTTGATTATCAACAAGCTTTCTTGCTTGATAATACTGTAATATGTGCCCGTTAGTACTATAGTACGTGCAAATAAGTTTAGAAAATATGCTTTTTGTTTCTGTGTTGACTTTCTTTTGTGTCTTCTTTGGAAACCTATAAGTGAAAGCATAATTATGAGAAATATGTTGCTTGCATGCTTTCCGTGGTTTAGTCCTCATAGATGTATGCTTAGTATTAGGACTAACCTTAGGCTATGCAATAGGGATGACCTATTTGCCTAACTAGATTTCTAATTTTTTAGAAATCACACAAGACTCCTCATATTTGGCAGTCATATCAATAAGTCTTTGCTCTATGTCTAAGTGACTTTTTTTCTATGTCATAAAGCTCTTTTGCACTTTGACATAGTCCCTTTCTTTCTTTTCAATGTTAAAAATAGCCTCATGATAGTCTAATTTAAGCTTGGCTATCTCATCCATGCTACTGGTAGTAGATATCTTTTTTATATCTTCAACATGATTAGATAATCTAGCTACTTCAGTTGTGTAAGCCTTAACCTCTTTGCGAGATTGCTTGTACATGGCTAAAACATTTCTATGTTTATCAAGTAGTTCAATAAAGGCAGTTTCTAGCTCATTGAAAGTAAAATCATCGAATAGAGGGTTAGAAGATACCTTATTGAAAGCCATTAGACAGACATTTGTAGTGCTGTTGGGTCTATCCTCCTCCTCTGATTCACTGGCCTCACTTTTGCGCTAGGTGCTTGTATTGGCATACTTTCAACCTGTTGTAGCCTTCCTGCTTAATCTTGATTAATCATATAGACTGCTCTTCTTTGACAATTGATAGTCCTTCTTGATATGTCCTATCTTCTTACATCCAAAGCAGATTTTTTTTCTTCTTCATTACTTTCGTCGTTGTTCTTCTTCTTTCGGTTTGATCTCTCAAACTTTAAGAACATTCTAAAGTTTCTGTATAGCAGGGCTTGCCCATCGGCCCTGGATAATTCTTCGTCAGAATTATTGCATGTGACTCTTTGTAATTTGAAGATGATAGATTTCTCTTTGGGGGTTGCTTCTTCAAATTCTTGTAAATCCAGCTCATGAGTCATCCGCTTGCCCATAAGTGTCTTTACAGTTATTATGGTGAGATCGTTTTCTTCTATGATCGCAGTTGCCTTCGGGTTCCAACTCTTTGTTAGAGCCCGTATAATATTAGGTCTTCTCATGATTGCTCTAATCCTTACAAAGAAATTGTAAAGGATTAGTAATATCAAAGAAATGATTAAAGATATGTGTAATTAACTCGTCGGGTTTCATCTTGAATGATTTATACTCCTACGTTAGTCTACTGATTTTGGATTCCTTCACTTGCGAAGATCCTTCATGTGATACCTCAAGGAGTCTCCAAATTTTATGAGATGTAGTACATGTACAAATACAATTAAACCCAATTTGGTCAATTGTACAGAATAGTGTATTGATGGCTCGTGCATCTAGACTAGCCTTCATCTTTTTTGATCTTTGTATTTGTCGTGTGGCTTTTCCACTAGATCACCATCAACCAAGATTTTAGCCACTTTCATATAACCGTCTATAACAATCGATCGAAGATCAAAATCAAGAGACTTTAAAAAACTCAATCATATTTTCCAATAAGTGTACTTTGTTCCATCAAATAGTGGGGGTCTATTTATAGATTGTCCTTCACCGTTGAATATAGATTTTATGACTACTATATATACTCTCTAGAGTGGTTATAGATATATATAGCATGCTCTGATACCAATTATAGGACCGTTGAGCACCTATAGAGCGGGGTGGATAGAGTGTGTGTATGTGTAGCAAAAATAATCACCAATTTAAAATATAGCAGTTAGAAACTATGGCAAATATAAGAGATAGTAAATAAATACATAAGTAAGATATCAGAGAATCAAACTCAGCGAATACAGTAATGTATACTGGTGTCCCTCTGAGAGGACTACTCCACTCTCGAGTACTCTTGCTCGATGTTAATCTACTATTCACAAGCTAAATGAGAGCTTGCCCTCTCTTTACAACACCGTACCTTGGTGACGAGCGCACGGCGGACTCCAAAACTAATTTTGAAAACTGGAACGTTTTCTGAATGGCCGCCTCTGATACAACTCTTCTGAACCAAAATACTAGATCGAACAGAACTGTACTGGATTTGGCTAAGAGTGGTATAGGCGAGATTTGAAAGCCTAGAGAGCGTTGAAAACACTTTAGAATAAATAGAGGGAAAAGTGAATGAGTTATTAGAAAATGTGAAAATCGTTCTCTATTTATAGTGTTTTAGGGACCAAACTCAGGCATAGTTTGGATGCCAGGATTTCGTATACGAACGTTGCTTGCAGATTTTGTATGAACAAAAATTCAAAATCCCAGACCAAAATTGGTCCGAGCTCAGACCAAACTTGGTCAGAGTTCTGGCCGAATTTTGTTGGATAATAATAAGATTTGAATAGGCCAAACTGCATAGGTTTTAGGCTATTTGGATTTGTGGGGTATTTGGGATACGTAGGTAGGCTTTTGTGTTTGTGGAATAGGAATAACCTAAGCCAGTATCAATTCCGAACGATCTCATATTTACATTTCCTAGAGTCAATACAATTGAAAAAAAATAACTCGATCTGAATTCCAATAATATTTCTTCTGGATGATGATGCGATGTTTCTTGTAGCAGTGGGATGTAGACGTAGACATTTTTCGGCATCAATTCCTGTAAACTGTAGCAGTTCGTATATTTTGCATATTGACCAAAGTTGTCATTGATTATCAAAATCAGGTGTGACCATTAACCAATGGGCCAACATATTGTAACCCCCTGTGCACATATAGGTGCATAGGTAAAAGGAGGAGAGCTCACCCTGTGCACCATTATTCTCTGCACATACTGGTTGGCCTGTACAAATAGTGTACGTGTGTGTATATGGGGCACACACATGTGTGAGTATATTAGTACATGTATAGGTGGATGGAATGTGAGTGTGTGTTTTAGTGGAACACATGTGGTAAAAGAGGAGAATGCAAGTGTATTGTACACACATGTGTGTTAGAGTCTTGAGTGTAGAGTGCATGTGAGTTTGTGTGAGATTGATGAAAGCCTATATTGTGTGGGCAATATTAGATAATGAACATTAATATAGGAAGTGTTAAGGTAATATGGGGTATGTAGGTAAAAAGGTAATAGGTAATGTACGGTAAATGTCATAGGTAGGTGCATATAGATAAGATATAAGTAAGGGATGAGGTATTGGGTAAGATATTGGTATAGGCATTGGAAGGGGATATATATATATATATATATATATATATATATATATATATATGTGTCACGACCCGTACCCGCTTTTCGGACGCAGGTGCGTGAGCAAGCCAGCTACGTATCGAACAGACTCCAGCCCATCTCGAGCATGTAAATGCTGTCTGGTCTATGGTATCATGCCTAGTCCTGGCAAGGCTAATCTATATCTCAAATCCAAAGATTAAGGTAATCATGAATGAACACTATGGGTCTTGGTCTGCAGCCCACTAGCATACATGTCCGATAAGACTCTAAAGGAAAAATAATGGGTCTATAAACTAGGCTAACAAGCAGGATATCTCATGATAAGGAATGCAAGCACGGGAAGACAATAAACGTAATATCAAAACCTAAATCCTGTAAGTGCATCATAGTCATCTACCATCCGGCTCTGCTAACTGACTCCATACAATCGCTAAACCTGAAAAGGACATCAGATCCTCAGAGGACATAGCAAGATACATATAAATAAACCTATCTAACTGTTTTATCATGCATAAGAATATAAACAGGTTATACATAGGAAACAAGATAGAAACTAACAGGTGGCTACTGACAGGTGACTATGAACATGGATACGGGAACAACTACGCATAAATGAACTGCTGGAAGAACAAGTAAACAAGAGATCAATGGAATACCAAACCCTCATCCTGAGTGTGGACTAGATAGTTTGTACTAATCACTAACCCTCGCCTCGAGTGTGGACTCGCAGGTTAGTTCAAGACAAGGCACCCTCGCTCCGAGTGTGGACTCATAGGTACAAATAAATTACTAATTGTCGCCCCGAGCGTGGACTCGCAGGTTAGTTCAAGACTATCACCCTCGCCATAAATGTAGACTCGCAGGTGCAATCAATCAAGACAGATACCCTCATCCCGAGTGTGGACTCACGAGTTAAGAAAACGAATCAAGAATAGCAGTTCAGTTACACATACTTGTAGGCATGACTCAGTCAAGATACAGGTGATGACATGCTATAACTTAGTCATGACACAGGTAAGGACAGCTCTAGTATGAACTATAATGTGAACAAGCCTAGTATATCTACACTACCAAGTCATGGAAGAATGATATACAAGTAAAAAGATAAACTGGTAAACATGGTATGAAGAAAACATATAAATCCATATCAACTAGAGTAACTAAATAATCACATAATAAAAAGCAGAAGAACTATAAGCATGAAAATGAACTGTAGAGAGAGGCAAGGTATCTTGCCTGGTGGTAACATGAAGAACCAATAATATACCGTCAACTAGTAAGCCATAAAGTCCAAATCTCGCAACTACCTCCGAAAGATGAAACATGTATTGCCAACATTCTTAGAATAGTAAAATTAGCTAGGATTGCCTGTCCTTAAGTCCAATTCTAGACATAGGGGCAAAATGTTAATTTTGGGCCAACACGATGTCCGCTATTGGGCCTACTTTGCACCGAAAAGCGTGCCAGAGTCAATAGTCTCTAAAGTCATCAAACTACATGTTTATGAATTTTTTTTGATGATACGAACCCAACTATATTTCCAAAGTTGGATTCCGGTAGCCCGTGCACAAAATTGCCCGTTGAATCAGATCGTGGTACCCGTAAAACGGCGATCCGATCAACTGTCTCAGAATCGGACCAAGATTGGCATAGAGGACCTAAAAAATGATACAGTCCTGTTGGTGCAAGTTTTGTCTCGATTTGACGAACGTACACAAAGTAATTGACTAATTTACAAAGGGGCCGATACGGGGTATCTCGACGGATACGTACTGATTTTGTCACGCACGCACAACAAAATCAAGTTCTGTCAGTTCGTACATGTTCCACAACATCCGTACGCACCTTTTGATGCTTACGGGTTGCGACTAAGTCGTCCGGTTTGGCGGGACACACCCCGTATCAGAGGGATTTTGAGTTTTCAAAACAGTTTTTAAGGTAGTTTTTTTTTTATTTTTTTAGAATCAAATATCTTTCTGTATAATAAGCGTAAAATAGTTCTAAAAAAAGTGTTCTAATCTTGTATAGTTTGTCTATAAAGTTGTTCAATTGGTTTTCTCAAACTGTTAGCAGGTTGGCAAGAATTTCTCCACAAACAGGGCTGCATGGACTGTTGCAAAACTGTTTTCTAAATAGTTTTCTCGTTGAGTTTGTGTCAATTTATCGGATAGCATGGTGCGTCTAGACACAAAGCATTTGAAGGAAATTAAAGATGTATATGTAAAATTCATACCAGAAAAAGAAGATCGCAAAACGATCAAGTGATCATCGAGAAGCATTGCCATGAAGTCGCCCTCCTGACCGTTGCTGATGCTGTCCCTGCTCTGTTTGTACGCAGCCTGGCCGATCGACCGGTGGCCCACGGTGGCACTGCAGTGGCCGGGGTGCGCGCACTGAGGTCGTGGGTATGTAGTTGAGTGTTGGAGAGGTTAGGGTTAGGGTTAGGGTTTTCGAGAGTTTGATTAGCCTCCCTCTCTTGGTCTCGATATATATACATATATACATACAATGTTGATGGTGAAGGGGGGTTCGGGCTGCTTATGGGCTCGGCTTAGCTGGGTTGGGGTTTGCTTGTGTGGGCTGGGGGGTGTGTATGTAGTTTTTGTGTTTGGCTGGGATATGATTTAGAATGGGCTGGGCTGCATTTACCTTCTTTTTTTTCTATTTTTTTCAATTTTTTTTCTTTCTATTTCTTATTCATTTCAACTCCCTATATATATATATATATATATATATATATATATATATATATATATTAAAATATATATATATTAAAAAATATATATATATATATATATTCTAAAACCCCCTTTTATTCCATAATAAAGAAAGGCCGTAGCTATACAAGTATACTGGAAGGTGCAAAATGTCGAAGCCTATACACATATACTAACAAAAAAAGAGGGGATAGGGAACCAAAATGGTTAGATCTCTGAAAGGAGAGAGTTCTAGAACGCCGATTGGCCGTACTTGCAGAGAGATCGCCTCTTACTACACTGTAAACCCCCTAAATCTTTACTAAAAAATTTTTATTTATAAATTTGGTTTTAATTTTTGCCTTGTATTGTACGTCGCATAGTCGTATTGTACGTCGCGTACGAGTTCGTATTTTTGTATGTCTCGTCGAGTGCGAATATGTGCGAGATACATATTTTTGTAAAACATTTATTTTAGAAGCTTGGTTTTTCAAATAATAAATATTTTTGATTACTTAAAATGGTAAAATGCGTCGCATTGGAAATTTCCAAAACTTATTTTAGAAAACTATGTTTCAGTGCATATGATGTGCATAAATTTAGATTTCATATATATAAGTCTATTTTCGAAATCAATTAATATTAATATTTTATTAATCAAAAAGATATTTAAAAATACTTATTATTTTCGAAATTATTATTATTGGTATTTTTGGAAAATATTTTAAAAATTTATTGTGGCCATTTTAAATCTTGATTTAATTTTATGGTTTTAATTTAAAAAGTTTAAAGGTAGAATTTATATTTGAGTTTAGATTATCTAAGTTTAAATTATAATTTAATTTAGATTTAATTTTTTGAATTATTTAAATAGGGTTTAAACAAACCCAAGTCTTATCCAACTAGGAATTCCCACCTCCTATAAAAGGAGAGGTACTCCTCCAGAAATTTTCCATCCACAACCACATTGTGCATCGTGTCTGTGACCATCCAGTATTTTATTCCATCAATTACAATTACATTGATTCTCCGTGTCCAACAATCCCAGACACCACAAATACAGCGCCACTCTGCCCCCTTCCACCGTCGACCCCGACGTCGCATCGACAGCCCTTCACCACCAACTTCAGTCCATCCCAGCTGCCATCACCACCATCGCCATCACTCTCACCATCACATCCCGACCAACCGAGCTATCCGGCAAAACCCACACCACCGGTGCCACAACGGACGACCCGTCAGCGATCGATCACCCCCAGAAACCCAAAAGCAAATTCCTTGAATTAAACCAAACTACCATCCCCCAGCCAACCAACAGAAGAAAAAGGATGAAGAAGAAGATCGAGTAAAATCCTAAGCTTACCTCGCCGTACTGCCCTCCGACCGGAGTGTCCGACACTCGCGGGGAGTACCGCATCTCCTCGCCGAGACCCGAGCCGTTCGTAGCCGTGTCCGCGCGCATGGAACAGCCTTGATCGGCCGTCGGAACTCCGACGATCCAGCCGTGCATCCGCGCGTGGACCACCAGCCCAGCTCCGTCGGAGCCACCCGCCGCCCGCCTCTTAGCAAAAACCCTAACCTGTTCGCGCCTCCGTCGGAGCGCCGCGCCTCGGCATCTCCCACCTCCAGCGCTCTCCTCTGTGCCGCGTCAGCCGCCTCTCCGCTCCTCCGGTGAGCCATTCGCCGCCCCCAGCGCCGCACCCCTACGGCTATCCTTCCGCCATCGCCACCACGAAGATCCCTGCCGCGTCCCGCACGAGAACACCCTTCCGCCCGCCTCCGGCGAGCCCCACAACTCGTGCTGGTCGAACCCCCTTCGTCGTGCCTTTTCCCTCTACGGCCAGCCGGCGCCTAGTGCCCGCCGCCGCCTCACGGAGCCCGGCCAAGACCCTGGTGAGAATCCTCTTTCCCCGCTCTCTCTCTCTCTCTCTTCTCTCTGCTCTTCTCTTCCTCTTCTCATTCTCTTTTACCCAAAGTATTAGTTTGGTAACATTTTTTTATGGTTTTAAATGGTATTGTATTGAGGAGAAGGACAATATAGCTTTTTATTAAGATTATATCATTATTATTGTTATCATTATTATAACTATCATTGTTATTAGTATTAATTATTAAGATTAGTATTACTGTTATTATTTAGTAATTTATTATTTATATTATTATTATTGTTATTATTATTATTTCTATTATTATTATTATCATCATCATCATTATTATTATTGTTATTATTATTATTATGTCTATTATTATTATTATTTCTATTATTATTATTATTATCATCATCATCATTATTATTATTAATAATAATATTATTATTATTAGTATTAGTATTGTTATTAGTATTATTAATATATTATATCATTAGTATTATTTTAAAAACTTTTGTTATGATTATGACTTTATTTTTAGAAGTATTAATATTATATTAATCTATTTTTATTAAATAAATACACAATATTTTCTAAAAATTTATTAAAGTATTTTTGACTAAGAAAAGGTTAGCTTTTCTACAAAATTTTTATATTTTACAAACATACAAATTTACCCTGAAACAATTTCCAAATATTATAAATATTTATTACTTTTAACTGCTAGTTTTCTCTATATAAATTTTTTTTTTTTTACAAAATATGGTATTTGCTTAAAAATGAGTTTTCGTTTTCTAAGTATTGGTCTAAAAACCTATTTATACTAATAAGGTTAGTTTTTGGTATTATAAATATTTTTCTAAATATATGGTACGTAACTTTGTACACCGATTCTTCTCGACTACCACCATTAATCGTGAATAAATCATGCTTCCTATTTTCTTGTGGATTCGTACCTTTACTCATTGATCGTAAATATTGGACAACCAGGACTTGTCGGATCATCGCACCACACCAGGCACCACACCAGGCAAGACACCTTGCCTTTACTGTTTAAATTCTTGCTTAATATCATGTATGCTTTATCTTGTTTTTAGCAAATAAATGTTGTTCTTTCAAAACTATATATAGATGCAAATTACTATATTTTATGCAATTGACTTAGAGTTAAGGGACCACCGTATGTTTAAGTGCATCTCATAAACTGTCACGATTTGCCACGGATTGTGTGTAAGTTGTGAGTCGCATATAGATGCAGACTTGCGTGCTGACTGATCTTTGGTGCGTACAGGCCGTGCGTTAGGATATAACTACTAGTAGATTATGTAGAAGACTTGGCAGTTATTAAGGATTAAACAACATCGTGGAGTCGACACATGTATAGAATTATAGGGAGGAGAGGGAACAGTTATTAGCGTAGGGACTACATGTTCAGTATACAAATAGATTTGGGCCGATAGTGTCTCGTATGAGTGCTACTTACTGCCCCGGGGCCGATAGTTCTCGTATGAGAGCTACTTTCTGTCCATGGTCGATAGTGTCACTTATGAGCGCTACCTACTACCACTCTCTCTCCATCTATGCTGAACACCTAAGTTCCTGCGTAGAATGTTATCTTCTCAAAGTATATATCACATAGAATGGTTAGGAACCTTTACGCATGTATATTTTCTATTGAGCTTTTACTATTCAGTTTATGGCATGATATTATGTGTCTTGTTACGTCCCTCTGAGGACCTGGTTTTTTCCCAGGTGTGTGTTCATATTTTCTGCAGCTGTTCTATCTAAGGCCATGTATTCCTTCCTTCGGGATGACTGCTTTTGGACTCGTTATTGTTTCGCTCGACCAATCACTTTCTTTGTATATTTTTTCCCTATTTAAATTAGTTGGTAGTGGATTTGTCTCCGTCCAACGATTGTATACATGACAAACTCAAAGTTGTTTTTATATTGTTATTTATCTTTGTGGATGAGATTTAGTGTCTTGTATTTCTATATTTTATAGCTTATGTATACATATGAGCCGTATATTTATTCGTATGTATACAGCTGGCATGATACGTATCTAGTCTCAAGTATTTGGGACTGGGGCGTTACATGTTTTTGTGGTGGCCCATGCTGGTCAAGTTTGCCGTTTCGGTTATATGACTGTACCAAGCGGGCCTGCAATATAGGATTATAATCTAGGAATCTCATCCACATACTCGTCACCTTCCTTGACCTTCCTTGAATTCCATATTCCGACTTCCGTGGCTTTCCTTGATTTTTGCATCTTGTTTGAACTCTTTCTACCAACACCCTATCATCTCGTGATTAAACATGGTTAGAAATATGACTACACTACTATATACTTATTGGTCAACCACATGGCTAGAAGGATTACATTGACAATTGGAATAGGTTGATACCCTAATTGAGTTATAAAGATATTTTTCTAGAAGTATGATCTTAAGGATTAGTTTATATCAAGTTGGGTAGTAGCAACATTAATAACTTTGAAGGATTTTTTACTTATTTGGATCTACAAAAGGGATAGTGGAATCCATATACAATTGAGAAAGGAAATTGAAATAAATTTTGAGTTTGATTTTTCAAGGTCTTTGAAAAATATTTATGATTAATTTGATTATAGCTATACATCTTTGAAGAGATATAAATTTAGTTGCAAAGGATTTACAAATTTTAATGCTACTACAAGATTTATAAGTGAGATTGATAAAATTTGGTAAACTCTTAAGGTTTTAAAATTGAGTTATACGATCTATGATTAATAAGTTTAAAAATTTGAGTTTTAATTTTAAGGTGGAAATATATATATATATATATATATATATATATATGTTGGAAGGATATAGAATCAATTGAGGATTTATTTTAAATGTTAAACTCTTGAATGAATTACGGTTGTTAAACCTATTAAATTTTAAGTTTAAGATTTGGATTAATGATATATGGAGATTGATTTGTGGCTCAATATAAGTTTATTCAAGATTGGTTAGACAATTTGAGAAATTTTAATTCATAATTTTGTTGCCACTAAATAAAGGAAAGTCTAGTTTATGATACATTTTGAGAAAAAAATTGTGTTATGATAAAGGTTACCTTGAGGTGTATTAAAGAAATTTAAATTATGGTTATGTTTGGCAGCTTGGAATGATAGGATATTAGATTATTTTGAGAACTATATTGCGAAATGTTTGAGGAACTCAAATTTATAGATTTAAATCTTATTTTGATAGACAACCAAGATAGACAGTAGTAGTCCACATTAATTGCCATATCACTCATGACCATGATAGTCGTATATACTCAAATGCAGTTAGTCATCTACCAACCCATGTGATTATATTTCAATATTGATTCGCTCAATCTTTCATCGTGATCTTCTAACCATTGCAATTTAAAAATGATTTGATCGTTCCTGGAGACTATCTTCCCTGGAACTGTGCCCTGAATCTATTTTACCATGATCTGTTAGATTCCTTAATTATCCTTACTTCGTGTTATATCTTGATTTTATTTTTGTGTTCGACAACTAAACACCTTATGAAATTCCCACTTTCTATTTTAAATCCTTTGTGCCCTTTACCATGTCTTGGATATTTGGAGCACAAACTAGACTTTTTCTTCCAACAAATTTCATATGCAAGATCTAGAAGCGCCCACCTTCATATAGGTATATCATGTCTCACTAAAACACGTCCCCTTGTACTCTATTTTTATGATGCGACTTTCAGGTCATAAAGACTAAATCATAACCCTACCATGATACCGTTATACTTTTTCGACCCCAGATAGGGACTAAATATCGACTAAATTCTTTCAAATCAATATGTGATAATTCTCTACTTGAATTCCTTTAATGCTTAATTTTGTGCCTTACCTTGATTATTTAACTCATTATCCCATCACACTACTAGTTTAACTCTTGTAAGTTGGGTAGAATACCTCACGACCTAACCAACATTTTAGGTTCACTTGGACCATAGAATTCAGTGGACCCTAACTTATCTACTCAACCAAGCCAGCTGTATAGGCCCAAACCTTGGGCAAGACTTAATTTTAAAGAATCTAGGACTATTTAATTCTCCTTTATCAAGGTTCCTTACTTATACTTTGACTATTTTTATTGCTAACTTAACATAAATTTTGTAAGCTTATTTTCTTATCAAGCTTGATCATGACGTATCTTATTGGGCCGCTCCCACTAACATACTGTCTAATCAGAACCGATGCATGATGGTCTGATCAACCTATTGCACTTTGGTTCGTCTTTCGTATATCATTCTACGTAGATGGAGACATAGTAAACTTGCCCCTAGAGTCTCATCCGCGATTACCTTGGCAATTCTCTTGGAATTATACAACCGCCTTTGAATCACATATTGGCATACGAAAATATCTCCTTTGGACCCTTGTTGGGTTTCGTCTTTTAACTATTCTAGACAAAGCTTGTGATTGATAGATAGACCAAACCATTCTCCTATGCCCATGATAATTGTATATACTTGGGGACAGTTAACCACTGACCAACCAATATGACTATTTCCGTCTTGAGCTACTTGCCTTTTTCTCGACCTTAGATTTAACTTTCATGACCTTTTTGGAATTTGACGATGATTCAACTCTAAACCTAGACGACCCTATATCTTCTATCGTGACCCCTAATCACTTGAGTGATTCCTATCATCCTTTCATTTGTGCCCTCAACCTAGACACTTACCATGCAACCTTCTTCGAAGTGCCCTATCCCCCAAGTCCATAAAATATCCACTTAAGCTACTTCCATTATACTATCATGATTTTACCTTAACTAGCAACCCTCGTTCAATTCCAAAATCGTGAATTATTTCGTCGTTATCAAAATCATGATTTTTCTAAAGCATATTTATCGTTTCATTGCCTCGTCCAATTATTTGTGTTGCCTTACCCTCGTACCTTCTCACCCCCTACTTATTCTTAATTTCGAGGACGAAATTCTTGTAAGTTGGGTAGGATGTAAACCCCCTAAATCTTTACTAAAATTTTTTATTTATAAATTTGGTTTTAATTTTTGCCTTGTATTGTACGTCGCATAGTCGTATTGTACGTCGCGTACGAGTTCGTATTTTTGTATGCCTCGTCGAGTGTGAATATGTGCGAGATACATATTTTTGTAAAACATTTATTTTAGAAGCTTGGTTTTTCAAATAATAAAAAATTTCAATTACTTAAAATGGTAAAATGTATCGCATTGGAAATTTCCATAACTTATTTTAGAAAACTATGTTTCAGTGCATATGAGGTGCATAAATTTAGATTTCATATATATAAGTCTACTTTCGAAATTAATTAATATTAATATTTTATTAATCAAAAAGATATTTAAAAATACTTATTATTTTTGAAATTATTATTATTGGTATTTTTGGAAAATATATTTGTAAATTTATTGTGGCCATATTAAATCTTGATTTGATTTTATGGTTTTAACTTAAAAAGTTTAAAGGTAGAATTTATATTTGAGTTTAGATTATCTAAGTTTAAATTAGAATTTAATTTATATTTTATTTTTTGAATTATTTAAATGGGGTTTAATCAAACCCAATTCTTATCCAACTGGGAATTCCCACCTCCTATAAAAGGAGAGGTACTCCTCCAGAAATTTTCCATCCACAACCACATTGTGCATCGTGTCTGTGACCATCAAGTATTTTATTCCGTCAATTACAATTATATTGATTCCCCGTGTCTGACAATCCCGGACACCACAAATACAGTGCCACTCCGCCCCCCCTTCCACCGTCGACCCCGATGTCGCATCGACAGCCCTTCACCACCAACTTCCGTCCATCCCCGCTGAAATCACCACCATTGCCATCACTCTCACCATCACATCCAGACAAAGAGCCATCCGGCAAAACCCACACCACCGGCGCCACAACGGAAGATCCGTCAGCGGCCGATCACCCCCAGAAACCCAAAAGCAAATTCCTCGAATTAAACCAAACTACCATCACCCAGCCAACCAACAGAAGAAAAAGGATGAAGAAGAAGATCGAGTAAAATCCAAAGCTTACCTCGCCGTGCCGCCCTCTGACCAGAGCGTCCGACACTCCCGAGGACCACCCCGTCTCCCCGTCGAGACCCGAGTCGTTCGTAGCCGTGTCCGCGCGCATGGAACCGCCCCGATCGACCATCGAAACTCCGACGATCCAGCCGCACCTCCGTACGTGGACCACTAGCCGAGCTCCGTCGGAGCCACCAGCCGCCCGCCTCTTCGCCAAAACCCTAACCTGTCCGCGCCTCCGTCGGAGCGCCGTGCCCCGGTATCTCCCACATCTAGCGTTCCCCTTTGTGTCGCGTCAGCCGCCTCTCCGCTCCTCCGGTGAGCCACTCACCGCCCCTAGCGCTGCTCTCCTACGGTGTTCCTTCCGCCGTTGCCGCCATGAAGATCCCGGCCGCGCCCCGCACGAGAACTCCCCTCCGCCTGCCTCCGGTGAGCCCCACACCTCGCGCTGGTCGAACCCCCTTCGCCGTACCTTTTCCCTCTACGGTCAGCCGGCGCCCAGAGCCCGCCGCCGCCTCGCGGAGCCCGGCCAAGACCCTGGTGAGAATCCCTTTTTCCCGCTCTCTCTCTCTCTCTCTCTTCTCTCTGCTTTTCTCTTCCTCCTTCTCATTCTCTTTTCCCCAAAGTATTAGTTTGGTAACATTTTTTTTATGGTTTTAAATGGTACTGTATTGAGGAGAAGGACAGTACAACTTTTTATTAGGATTATATCATTATTATGGTTATCATTATTATAACTATCCTTGTTATTAGTATTAATTATTAAGATTAGTATTACTGTTATTATTTAGTAATTTATTGTTCATATTATTATTATTATTGTTATTATTATTATTTCTATTATTATTATTTCTATTATTATTATTATTATTATTATCATCATCATCATTATTATTATTTATCTATTATTATTATTTCTATTATTATTATTATTATCATTATTATTATTATTATTATTAATATTATTATTATTACTATTATTAGTATTGTTATTAGTATTATTAATATATTATTATATAATTAGTATTATTTTAAACCTTTTGTTATGATTATGACTTTATTTTTAGAAGTATTAATATTATATTAATATGTTTTTATTAAATAAATACACAATATTTTCTAAAAATTTATTAAAGTATTTTTGACTAAGAAAAGGTTAGCTTTTCTACAAAATTTGTATATTTTACAAACTTACAAATTTACCCTGAGACGATTTCCAAATATTACAAATATTTATTACTTTTAACTGCTAGTTTTCTCTCTATAAATTATTTTTTACAAAATATGGTATTTGCTTAAAAACGAGTTTTCATTTACTAAGTATTGGTCTAAAAACCTATTTATACTAATAAGGTTAGTTTCTGGTATTATAAATATTTTCTAAAAATATGGTACGTAACTTTCTACACCGATTCTTTTCGACTACCACCATTAATCGTGACTAAATTATGCATCCTATTTTCTTGTGGATGCGTACCTTTACTAATTGATCGTAGCTATTGGACAACCAATACTTGTCGGATCATCGCACCACACCAGGCACCACACTAGGTAAGACACCTTGCCTTTGCTGTTTAAATTCTTGCTCAATATCATGCATGCTTTTTCTTGTTTTTAGCAAATGAAATGTTGTTCTTTCAAAATTATATGTAGATGCAAATTACTATATTTTATGCAATTGACTTAGAGTTAAAGGGCCACCGTATGTTTAAGTGCATCTCATAAACTGTCACGATGTGCCACGGATTGTGTATGAGTTGTGAGTCGTATATCGATGCGAACTTGGGTGCTGACTGATCATTGGTGCGTACTGGCCGTGTGTTAGGATATAACTGCTAATAGATTATGTAGAAGACTTGGCAGTTTTTAATGATTAAATAGTATCGTGGAGTCGACACATGTATAGAATCATGGGGAGGGGAGGAGACAGTTATTAGCGTAGGGGCTACATGTTCACTACACACATAGATTTAGGCCGATAGTGTCTCGTATGAGCGCTACTTACTGCCCCGGGGATGATAGTTCTCGTATGAGAGCTACTTTCTTCCTATGGTCGATAGTGTCTCTTATGAGCGCTACCTACTACCACTCTCTCTCCATCTATGCTGAACACCTAAGCTCCTGCTTAGAACGTTGTCTTCTCAAAGTGTATATCACATATAATGGTTAGGAACCTTTACGCATGCATATTTTCTATTGAGCTCTTACTATTCAGTTTTTGGTATGATATTATGTGTCTTGTTACGTCCCTCTGAGGACCTGGTTTTTCCCCAGGTGTGTGTTCATGTTTTCTGCAGGTGCTCTAGCTAAGGCCATGTATTCTTTCCATCGTGATGACTGCTTTTGGACTCGTCATTGCTTCGCTCGACCAATCACTTTCTTTATATATTTCTTCCCTATTTAAATTACTTGGTAGTAGATTTGTCTCCGCCCAACGATTGTATACATGACAAACTCAAAGTTGCTTTTATATTATTATTTATCTTTGTGGATGAGATTTAGTGTCTTGGCTTTCTATATTTTATATCTTATGTATACATACGAGTCGTATATTTACTCGTATGTATATAGCTGGCATGATACGTATCTAGTCTCAAGTATTTGGGACTGGGTGTTACATACACTGCCTGATGATCTCCTTGAGGAGCTGGTTGGCAGAATACTGGTAACCTTCGTACCTTGCTTTTTTGCGATTCTTCCAAATTACCCACATAGCGGCGATGGCAACAATCTTGTGGCCGTGGGGCGCTGTGCCCCATTACCCGACACAGTCTTCGAAGTTCCCACCCCAAAGAGGCGTCTTACAACGAGTGAAGAGAAGGCTCTAAACCTGGACCAGAAGGTCTCCCCAACAAAAGATGTGGTCCACCATCGCCATCTGTCTGTCTTTGCAGCATGTACACACGGAGGCGAGGCTGTATCTGATCGTGGTCAGAGTATCGTCTGTAGGGAGGATTTTTTGAAGGGCTCTCCAAATGATGAAGTACCATTTTTTAGGGATACACGTCTGCCAAAATAGGGCGATGCTTGCAAAAGGATTAACCGTGCCACGGATCATTCTTCTGGCCGAACTGACATCTTCCTGCCACCTGAACTCGTCAGTACTGTCCCCAATCGTCAATCCGCGGCTACGGATGAGCTCAACCGCGTCGAGTCCAGCCCAGTTACGAACCTGGTTCCAGTTCTAGTCTTTATCAATATTGTTCTACATGTCCTTGATCCTGTAGAACCTGTGGGCTACTGAGTGGTTAATAAGAGTCTCCAACCCATCTATCTAGGAAAGCTGACGATTCGCCGTCACCCACTACGATCTGTATCGCCGGATCGGCTAGTGTCTGCCCGGTTAGGATACGTCGCTACACTGCCGAGGACCTACTGTTGGAAATGGCAATCGACGAATGGATTTATTTGAAGTATCTGGCCTTCATGAATCTGGTCCATAAGTTCTGGGTGGTGCGGAGTTTCCACCACAACTTCAACGAGAATGCTGTAACGACGTGGGTAAGTTTGGTGAATCCCAGGCACCCCTCTCAGTAGGACGCGCCATGGTGTCCCAACTCTCCCAGTGATGTTTGCTCTCACCTTTATTGTGCCCCTAAAAGAAATTGCTAAAGATGCTCTCGATCTTGTTAATGACTTTTTTAGGGGGGAGCACGCAGACAGGGTATAAATGGGGATGGATGAGAGAACGTGCTTGATAAGGATCATCTTACCGTCCGGAAAGAGTGTAGCATTGTGCCATCCTTCTAGTTCTTTCTTGATACGGTTGATAAGATCCTCAAAAATGCCTGCCATGGATTTCCCGTACACGAGGGGGCACCCAAGATAAAGGAACGACGAGTGTTTGATGGGGAAGGAGGTGGTGTTGGGAAGAATGTCCGCCTGCTCTCTCTTGAGCTTGTGGTGGGTGTAGATGATACTTTTTCCCGGATTAAACTTCGGACCTGAGCACATTGCATACCTTTGGAGGGTGTTATGGACCGTCTCTACTGACCCAATATCCTCGAAAGAGAAAATGAGGATGTCATCGGCGAAGGCAAGGTGGGTGATGATGGGGCAACCGCTGGCCGTATGATAGTGGTGAAAATTGATGGTACAGGTCATCTTATTGTGGTTTCTACTAAGGGCATCCGCTGTGATGATGAAGATGGTGGATGACAGTGGGTCGCCTTGCCTAACTCTGCGACTAGATTTGAAGAACCTGTCTGCCTAGCCGTTGATGACAGTGGAGAACCAGGAATTGCTGATCGATCTCCACACAATGTTGGTCCAGTTTTCAGAGAAGCTAAAGGCCCTGAAGACCCAGATCATGAATTGCCAATCCAGTCTGTCGTAAGCTTTTTCTATATCTAATTTGATAGCGATATTGCTCCCTCTCGTCAGAAATTTCATATAGGTAATTAATTCTTGAGCTAGCATGATATTATCCTGGATGTTCCTGCCACGAACGAATCTGCTTTATTCCTCGGAGATGATCTTGGGGAGGAGACTAGACATACGAGAGGCGACGACCTTGGATATCATCTTTTTGGTGAAAGTGCAGAGACTGATGGGTCAAAAATCACGAAAAGTCTCCGAATTCTCTTTCTTCGGGATGAGGATCAGGTTAGTGCTCGATATGGCACGAGGGCACCTAGCTCCATGAAAGAAGGCAGTAACTGCAGCGTGGATGTCCGCCTTAATAATATCCCAGCTATCTCGAACGAACCCTCCAGAAAATCCGTCCGGTCCGGGAGCACTATGCTGGTCAAGGGCCCAGATGGCATCACGCACCTCTAGTTCGGACGGAGGAAGTTCGAGCTAGAAATTGTCCCTTTCGGTAATCAGCTTAGGTATTTCCTCCAGGAAGGAGCAATATTTGGAAATTGTTTCCTTGGTGAATAGATTGGTGTGGTACTCCGCCGCAGCCGCTTGGATGTTCTTTTGATCTTTGATGGTGTTGCCATTATCGTTGACGATTTGGTTCAAGGTGAGCTTCTTCCTGCGGCTGTTGACACAGGCATTGAAGTAGCTCAAGTTTTTGTCGCCCTTACTATCCTATTTGAGTCTGGATTTTTTGCTTCCACTTTGAGACAAAAATTGAGGATAGCTTTGGTGAGGTTCAGAGCAGTCCACGCTTTCGGGGATCTGTCGTACAAAAAACGTGATTTCGGCACGGGTGACGTCATCCTCGGCTTCCCGAATGGCCTAAAAAATGTCACCATAAGCCTCCTTACTCCAGGCCGCTAGGGCTTTCCTCGTAGCTTTTAGCTTGCTGGCCACCCGAGTGAGCAGTTCGACGTGATCCAAGCTGGCCCAAGCTTTACTGACGATGCCTAAGAATTGGGGGTGGGTGCTCCAGAAATCTAGGTAACGAAAACTCTTTTTGTGCATGCCAGAGTATCTGGAAATTCCCAAAAGCAATGGGGCATGATCGAACTCCGTGGCATTAAGGTGGGAAAGCATGGAAGTCTTCCCCATGTCGTACAATTGGGTGTTCGTAAGGGCTCTGTCCAGCGGGAATACTGGCGACAGTCTCCCTCTTGCATGTTGTACCAGGTAAATACGCTGCCGGTGAATGGAAAAAGGGATAGGTGGAAATTAAAGAGGAAGTCATTAAAATCTTGAATTGCCATGGGAGGGGGAGGCCGACTGCCCATCTTCTCGTTCGAGCTGGTGACATCATTAAAGTCCCCAATGCACAGCCACGGAAGATTGATATAGAGGTAGTGGATGCTCTGAAGGTTATTCCATAGCTATTTGTGCTACATGTTGTCGCAACTACCGTGAACCGTAGAAATTATCGCGCGCTTGGGTAATAACGGGTGTTTCATCCAGCAGGATTGGGCTTGGTGGGAGTAATTGAGAACTCCGATTCTCACTTCCTTGGAGCAAAGGATCCAAATATTGTGTCTGCCTGCTATGGCTGTGGGGAAGCCCAACTGCAGTTGAATGGATTGGATTCTCTTATGGGGAATTTTGGGTTCAAGAATGATCAAGACGTTGATCTTGTGAGTTTTGTTGAGGTTAGTAATTCTCCTCACGGTAGGTTTATTAGCCAGACCGCGAACATTCCAGGAAAGGATGTTCAGCATTTGTGGGGTGGGGGATGGGTTGTTTGCCCGCTTTGCTGCAGCTCTGGTCAGGTTTGCCGGGGATTCCCCGTCCCTTTTTTGATCTTATTTCCTGAATTTGGTGGGTGCCTCTTCCACCTTCAAGGTTGGGGTGCTTGAGGTAGCTCCGGGAGGGTGGTTGATGTGCTTATCGTTGATCTGTCTGATCAGCTCTCCTGTCGAGTCGGAGACCGGATCTTCAGGGGAAACGAGAATGGAGTCGTCCATATCACCCCACTGGTCCTCTACCGATTGAATATCTAAGCCTGCTGCAAGGGCCTGGAGTCCTCTTCTTGCTTGATCCGGCCCTAAGATGGCGAGGGCTTCCATGTTGTTGGTTTAATTGGGGGGTGAGGCTCGGGGATATCAACCTCGTTGTCCTGGCAATCATGTGTCTCCTTCTCTGCGGTGGCCTGGATTGGGATGACGACCACTGTTGCTACCTGTGGGGCCGTCGTAGGGCCTTCGTTTGAGTCGGTCTCATGGGATAACTCTTTAATTCTTGTGTCGAGGATGTTGAAAGGATTGGTAAGGTTTAGAGATGGTGGGTAGGAACGGGTAGTCGATCTGGCTGAGGACGAGGACTCTAAATTGTCCGTTGAGGAGCTTTGACCCGATTTGCTGTTTCTTGATTGGAATCGGGTATGGGAGTTGGACAGTTGAAGTAGGGGGATCAGGTGGGTGAGAGCGTCTACCTCTCTGAGGTTAGGGCTGCAGGCCTAGCTGGTTTCCTCATGAGCTCGGGGTGGAGACGGTGGCAATTCTTCGAGAGGTGACCCCTCAGATGGCAGTAGGAGCAGTAGATGATGTGGTTGTTGTAGATGATTTGCTGTGTGTTGGTCTGGATGCCCAGTTCTAACAGGATGTGATTGGGGGCTCAGTCGAGAGATCGAGTTCGACGTAAATCTTAGCATAGTGGGCTTTGGTTATGCTGCTGGTTTCTTCTGCAATGGCAACATAAGTCCCGAAAGAATTAGCTATACACCTAAGGGCTGCTGGGACGAAGCAAATGAGAGGTAGGTTGGGTAGGGTCACCGATGCAGCAGCCGTCGCGGAGTCTTTTTTGGTGCTAAAACTCGGTGACCATTACATTATCTTCATTAAGTGGGAATCTACGCTGCAGGTACCTTTGGACCACACCATCCTGTGGTCAATATCGGAAGATAGGTAGAGTAGTATATGCTTTGGATCTAGGGGCGACCCTGTAAACAGCGATCAGCCGCCAACTAGCTATAATCTCCTGGACTCTGGAGAGTTTGGGGCAGCCAGAGGAGAACTTGGGGACGAATGAGTAGAGGAATGATGCTGCCAGGGATCAGAGTTCATGGTCGAAAAAAGGAACAGTGGGAGTTGGTAAAGGGGTTGAATACTCGACTTCTGGGAGGGGAACATCAGGGAACAGGAGCCCAGGTGTGGCCGCCCTGTCTGGACGGAGCTTGTCAGCATAGGAAGTAGGCGGAGGGGCTAACAAAGATTGGGGCCCCTAGAGGACGCACGGTGGATGCTGCGCCGAAGAAGATTTGGTGAGAGGGGAAATGACCGGCCTAGGGGACTGCGGCCAGCCAGGAAGAAGGGCAAGAAGATCGGAGGGGAGGGAGGTCCCGAGCCCGACGGCGGAAGGTGGTCCGAGCGCTAACTGGGGTAAGGCGGTGTGGACACCAACTGCGGCCCGAGAAAGGTAGGTCCCGCCGACGGCCTCGACGGACGGAGCTAAGCTAAATGAAGAGTGGAGGTGGTATGCGCCATCAGGGGGGCGACAATAGCTGACAGGAAGATGAGAGGACAAGGGCGGTCGCATGCGCCCCGTCGGACGGAGCTATGCTGGAGGAAGAGGGGAGGGGGTATGCGCCTTCGGGGTAGGCTAGTAAGAGCTGGCATGGATCGGAGGACAGCGCCTGAGAAGGATGGCCTGCAGGAGCTACTTGAGCCAGACCACATGCGCCTGAGAGAGGCTGGGAGGGGCAGGAGCGCCAACTGGAGAAGGCGTATAGGGGACTAGAGGTACCGTTAGCGGCGTATAAGCGCCCGGAGTGCCATATGCGCCCACGGGAGCGAGGCCTCTGGCAAAAGGAACAACTCGTATGGACTCGGCGACACCGACAGCGAGCGACGAGGGGCCCGAAGCCACCTCGAGCGGAGGGGCTGAAGGAGCGGCGGGGGAGGAGAGCCCGCATATGTCCACTGGAGGTGGTGGATGGTATGTGCCCGCTCCAGAGAAGCCTCTGCATGCGACTGAGCAAGGGTATGCGCTCGAAAGCAAAGGGGTGCATGGGAGCGGTCCTCCTGGCAGCAAGATGGTGCCGCTTGGAGGAAAAATGGGAAATTCGAAATTCAAATTCGAGTTTTGAAAGTTCCTGCTGAACACAGATGTCGGGGAAGATAGCGCAGGAGTGGCTGAGCTACCGGCGAGGGGAGGCCGCCCGGGGGGGGGGGGTGCGGCCGGAAGGGGGGAGGGAGCGACGGGGATGAGGAGAGAACATGGTGGGTGAGGATGGGGGATGAAGGGGACGGGGGAAGCTAGCCCCGGCCGTTGACTTCCAGAGGGAAAGCAGTCGGGGCAACCGGCGGCTCCGAGAGGGGGCGCAGCCACTACGGCAAGAGGAGGGGGAAGACGGAGGCGCCGAGGACGGACTGAGGGTGACCGGAGGAAGAGGGAGCGGGATGCAGGACCTGGCCGATCCGGCGGGAGGCCGACTTGGCCCGGGCAGGGAGCTGCCATGCTGAGGAGAGAGAGAAGGAGCGGAGCGGGCGGACGTCACCAGCCTATGCGAGGCCAGGCACGACATCCGGGGAGGGCGCAGCTGACGAACGCGAGAGCCGAAGGGAGCAGTACATTGGGATATATATATATATATATATATATATATATATATATATATATATATATATATATATATATATATATATATATATATATATAGTGGTATATACATATATGCCATAAATACAAGTATAACAGTAACATATTCTAAGTATATCAATATTTGCAATACGAAATCCTAAGTTTTATATACTAAAATCTACACAAATAAAACTAAATTCTATTGTTATATATATATTTAAAAGCCTAATTTCATATACCATGAATATACTTCAATATATATACCCAAGTATATATATTTATAAATATATATATATATATATATATATATAATATATATATATATATATATATATATATATATAGATATATATATATATATATATATATATATAACATATATATATATATTTTATATAACATATACATATATATAACATATACATATATATATACATATATATAGATATATATAACATATATATATATATATATATATATAGATATATATATATATATATATATATATATATATATATATATAGATATATATATAATCTAGCTATATATATATATATATATATATATATATATATATATAATATATATTATATATATATATATATATATATATATATATATATAGCTAGATTATATATATATATATATATATATATATATATATATATATATATATATTTATATATATATATATATATATATATATAATCTAGCTAAAACCTAAAAGTCCAACATATTTGTTAAGGAAAATTATTTACTATATTATCAGATAAAATATTATTTCTAATAAAAAGCACGTATAATATGTTTATATATATAACAACTGTTTCTAGAATTGTCTCCAAAATTACCAAGGTAAAATACCAACACAATATATATCTACTCTGACGTCTCTGGTCACCCTGCAACACCTCATGGGCTTGGACTTGGTTTAGGTTGTGTCTGGGCTGGCCGGTCTCCTAAAAGTCAATGACCTAATTAATAGATATTTAAATCATCTGTAGGGGTTAGTTTGTAACTTGGCCTGGTTTTCCTAGTTAGGACACACTTATGGCTGGATTTTCCTTGGCATGGCTAATACACTAGTCAAGGCACGCCACTGCACTATCCGTGCCATGATTCCTAGTCGTCTGGTACTCCAAAACTTAACCATTGTTAAAGTCGTCTACCATAATAATTAACTAAATAATTATTTATAAAAATTCTAAAAATCACCATTTAATTCAATAAATAAATAAATAAATATATTGTCAAAATTCAGGAAAGAGGAGTTACAATATGAATAGTCGAAGGGATAACTATGTATAGGTATTAATTGCTCGTACGACCCCGGGAGTAGGAAAAGCCAAGGCTCAAGGGTATGTATAAGATATTGGGTAAATAAGTTAGGGTATTACAAAATAGCCTATAGGTATAGTAGATAGATAGATACCTAGAGTATTAGCCTAGGACTAGAGTACCTTGGTATGACAATATATTGCCCCAAAACCTAGGTATGATCTAATTTGACCTAGTTTACAAAAGATTGACTTAATTAGCCTAGTTTGACCATGGAGACCTAGAATTGACCTAGAATTATATTTCATCTTAGATATCCGTATTTAACACACCGCAACACTAATTAACATTGATATCTCATTTAGGTCTTTGTGATTCCACTTTGGACATCGATTCACATTTTTTGCTGAGGATCTCAGACGAATACATTCTCTGATAGTTTTCATTATTTGACTACTACTATAATTCAAGTATTCAAAAATATTACTTATGATTCTCGACACGATGGTACATAGATTGATATTGACATTGGATCCTTAGTCATGATATATTACTTTGACTCATCGCAATGGTATCGAATACTGTTCCTCGTTGGTATTGGATAACATTTGTTAATATTGGATACATTGGCTAGTAACATATCATGGATGGAACCATTGTATCAGTCTGGGCAGGGGAAATACAAGTTATGTATGTGATCAAAAACTATCGACAAGTAGTGTAAATCATCGGCTACTAGCTAATCATACACTTCACGTATGGTTAAGCTAGCTTTCCTTAGTATAAATAATTAAATCTCCCAAGCTGATCACATATCTACTTGGTATTCCAAAACATATTGTATATTATAGTTTTCATATTCAGTTCATCGGTTACATTGCTTTATCATAGATATTATAGTTTTTTTTTCCATTTCTTGTTAGCACTAATTATATTCTATTGACTATATTACCCGTCTCCCTTTATTTATTTTATTGCATCAGTTATGTTTCTCATCGTATATAACATCTTCTTTATTATTACCTTATCGTTTTGGTCAATTAATTGGAACTGCTATTAGCGTTTGTATTTTGCTTTAATTCTGACTGGATAACATTTTTCAGAAGATTTAGAGGACTGGCGGCCATACCCAGAAGATTTACCTTAGAGTTGGTGCTTGCTGAGGATGCACCTCTCATAGTACTTTAGCTAGTAGATATGCTTGTTGGATTTATCTCCATTTTGATATATTTGGTGATGTTATATTTATTCATGACATATACTATATGATATAGACTTCTAGACTTGTTTGTATGTGACTTATGGTACTACTCTATTTCATTATTTTAATATCTTCTTTCAATATCGTACTTTTATCTACCCTTAGATTATGTGATTGAGTATATGTTTTAGATGTTATATTATTCCTTCGTGCAGAGATGAGATATATTGTTGGCAGGTTATATTTTATATATATGGACTGTTTGATATTATTGTTTCCATATACAGCGTTCTACTATCGATATTGTGGCATAGGCTGGACGTACCTACGCATTCGTGCCCTTTTATAGGGTACGAGTTGTGACACTTTTTTGTGGTGGCCCATGCAGGTCGAGGTCATAATTAATGCGATTTTGTAGTGGTGCTCGAACCTAAAGTGCTATTACAAGCCTGCTATTAGGATATAGGTTATAAGCTATATTAGGAAATACTTAATTACTATTAGAAAACTTCTAATATTTTAATTACCATTTAAATCCTTCTTTTGCAATTATGCTTCAAATTCAATTATCCTTCCTTGCTAATATCTTATCTTATGCCACGTTGACTTCCTTGCTTGATCTGTCTTTACGATGCCACCGAAGACCAGGACGTAGTGCTCTGGACCAATGGAACATGCAACATCTCCAGAGAGGTATACTACATTACGACCTCTTGCTCCAACTACGGGAGTTGTACCTCTAGGAGTTGGTTCCACTACTTCTCCCGTCCATATGGGAGTCACAGCTGTATTTGGAGGTACTCCTCTGCTATTTCAGAGGACCATTCTAGTACAGCCAGAGGTGATTCCACCACCACTTCCGTCTCTGTTTGATGCAGCATAAATGTTTGTGCTATTCCAGCAAATGATGGAGGTGCAGAGGGCTCAGGCCGACGCGTAACAGCGATAGGATAATGTGTTGCCCAAGAGCATCGAGAGTGCCCACCATTTGGCACTTGCTATAGTGGAGAAGGTGGCTACCACTTCTCCTCAGGATGCTCTAGCCAAGCAATAGCAGACGAGGTCGGGTACTGCCAGGGACTTCAAGAAGATGTCTTCTCGGGATTTCAAAGGTACCGAAGGGATCCTTTATGCCACAATCAAAATAAGTCATATTGGCGACGAGATTAGCGACATCGTTATAAAACATCGCTAATTTTGTTTTATTTAGCGATGAATACAAATGACATCAGTGAATGTCACTAACAGTGACAGTTAACGATATCATTATTATTTGGAAAACAAACGTTACGGTTTAGTCGGAGAACGTCCTTTACGGATGTTACAAGTATATTATTGGACAGTGACGCTTAGCGACTCATCCACTTGAATGTTGCTAGTATATTAGTGGACAGTTATGTTTAGTGACATCCTTTACGGATGTCTCTAACTATTGATTTTTCATTTTCCCCCAAAATTTTCAATTCAGCACTCGCCCTAAAATTTCTCTCCCCTTCGCCCATCTCCTATCCTGCGACCCTATCCCCTCGACGACCCCCTACCTACGGTGCCGTTTTCGACTCAGGCGACCCCCTGCCCCCTCGTCCCTCTCGCCTCTTTCACTGACTCCATTTGACCCTCTCGTCTCCTTCCCGCGGTGCCCCTCTCGACTCTGGCGACCCCTTGCCCCCTCGCCCCTTTTGTCTCCGGTGACCCCCTCCCCTACGTCTCCTTCCCTGACTCTCTTGATGTGACTCACTGCACCGGCGACCCGCTATCTCGACGATCTGCTACCCCGATGATCCCTGTCCCGATGACCCCCTGACCTGACAAACCCCTGCCACAATGACTTTCTCGACTTTGGCTCAGTAACCCTAACCCAAACCCTAACCCCAACTCCCTTCTGCTGATACGACATAGAACACTCCTCTTACTGACACGATATGACACACATACATACATCGTGTGTAGGTTGGGTACTAACACGATACTGAAATACTCACTTGCACCATTGACATGACACACACATATCGTGTGTAGGTTGGATACTGACACATGTCGTACATACCCTTTGATGATACGACACTTACACACTGACACATACTCACAAACATGACACGTATACCCTTTTGCTAACACAAATACTGAAACATATTTACATACTCACTAGCACGACATACATACATACATCGTGTGTATTATTCTATTGTGTTTTGGGACTAGAATTTAAATCAAGGTACTAATATTCATGATTAAATCTTGGTGCAAATATTCATAAAGGGAACTCTTCATTCATGTGAAATTTTAACTTATTCAAGTAAAAATAATCGGACATTGGACACTGGCACACACTAATTTTAGTAGTATTTTCTAGTTTAGTATGTTATCGTGTAAAGATTATAGGTGTATTTTCTAGTTTAGGGTGTGAATATAAAATTATGTCACATATAATAAATGGTATGGTGTCAAGTGTATGTATGATTGGTATAATGTCAAGACATGTGTCAAGATATTAGATATGCACGTAAGTGCTGCTAGGTATCTTCTAGTATTTCATGGTAAGTGCTAGCTTGGACATTTTGAGGTTAAGTTTTCCTTGTGGGCTCACAAGGAACACATGATGATAGAGATATCATTCTTTTATATTAAGTGTCCATGTTAGCCTAAAATCAAGTGTCCATGTGAGCCCTTCTCTGGAAACTAAATTTACTTATGCAAGCCTTTTGAGGCTATTAGAGTTATACTAAAAAGACGAAGAACTTAGTCTTTTATAGAATTTTTTAGAAATCTAGTATACCTCTGACAGCCTCAAAAGGCTTGCATAAGTAAATTTTCTTTTTCAGAAAATGGCTCAAAAAGAACACGTGACAATACCTATGTTAATATCGTAGTACCTAGAGTGAGTATCCTAGTAGTATATAAGATATTTTAGAAATTGGGTAATTATCAAGGTAAGTTTGGGGTTTAATTGAAAGTATCTAGAGTGTACCCTATAAGATTTGGTCTAGTGTGAAGCATAGGTATGATTGGTAGTGAGCCTACAAGGACGCTTGGCATACATCAAAAGATTTATAGCAAATCTCTCTGGGCAATGTCAACCCTTTACCAAGCTAATGAAGAATGGGGTTTCTTTTGTCTGGACTGAAGAATGCCAGCGGGCATTCGACGATATCAAAAAATATCTCACCAGTCCGCCAGTCCGGGTAGCACCGGTCGTGGGGAGGCCCTTTCTACTATATGTCCAGGCCATGGACCATTCTTTTGGTGCTTTGCTAGCCCAAAAAGTAGTGAAGGCCACGAACGGACAATCTACTATTTGAGTAAGAATATGATTAGTGTCTAACATCGGTACAAAACTGTCGAGAAGGAGCATCTCGCTCTAGTCTTTGCCATCCAAAAGATATGCCATTATGTGGCCGGATATACGATTCATGTTATCTGCAGGGTCAATCCCCTCATGGTGCTTATGACTAAGCCAGGGGCACTAAACTAGCGGCTAGCCATATCGGCGATCCTCTTGACACCTTATGATATAGTGTTTGTCCCACAAAAGACAGTTAAGGGCCAAGCATTGGCATACTTCTTGGACGCATATCTTGTACCAGAAACATAAAAGATCTACGATGGTATTCTTGACGAAGTCCTGGAGTCTAATACGGTCATAGACAACCCCATCTGGTGAATGTTCTTTGATGGTGCTTCAAGAACAGGCCCTAAAGGCAAATTATTATAGGAGTAGGAGTAGTCTTCGTCACTCTTGATGGTCTAGTCATCCACCGTGCATATTCTTTCATAGAATCATGTACCGATAATGTTGCTGAATACAACGCTCTTATCTTCAGGCTCCAGCTCGCCAATCAGTTGGGCGTCTACTACCTCGAGGCCAATGGAGACTCAAAACTAATAATCAATCAGGTTCGAGGCCAATACGAGGTTCGACAAAAAGAACTGGTTCCTTACCATCAGGCGATAATCGATATCATCTCCACCTTTATAAGGTTCTTTGTAGAATATGTACCTCGATTATAACATCTAGAGGCCGACGCCTTCGTCAGTCTTGCTACTTCTTTGGCAGCTTCAGTCGAAACCCAGCACTCCATCATCATTATATGATGATAGCTAGTTTTCTTAAAGAACAACCTACACATGTGCCTAATTTACTCAGTACACACAGACACCAACAATGACATTTGGGATTGGCGATTCCTGTTTATATACAATACGGTCTACGAAATCCTACTTGAAGACTCGAAGGAAGCCTCTTCTATCAAAATGTGGTCACTCCGATTGTACTATTATGCAGCTACAAAAATGCTATATCGTTGTTCCTATAAAGGACTCCTTTTTCGGTGCTTATCTAACGCTGAAGCACAAGAGGTACTCCGGGAAGCACACAATAGTACATGCGGAGGTCACGAGCCTGGTCCTAAGTTGTATGATCGACTACGTCTCATGGGCTACTACTTGTCTACCATGATGGAAGATGCCGTTGATTATGCTAAGAAGTGTCGGGCATGTCAGTTATATGCTGACTTCATCCACCAATCTTCTGATTCCTATACCCCACTACGGCCGCCTAGCCATTTTAAGCAAAGGAAATGGATATCATCGGGCCAATTAGCCCTCCATCCTCCAAAAGACACCAGTTCATCCTCGCCATCACCGACTACTTTTCTAAGTAAGCAGAGGCAATACCACTAGCTGAGGTAAAAATCTCGAACGTGATCAGCTTTGTCAAGCATCACATTATCTACCGCTTAGTAGTTCCTCGGAGGATTATCCATGACAATGGCCTCCAGTTCATGAGCCATGCGTTTCATCGGTTTTGCAACAAAAATAGGATACATAACATAACATCGACGACTTACAACCCTGCAGCAAATTGGCTAGCCGATGCATTCAACCAGACAATCGTTAAGTTACTCAAGAAAGTCTTATCTTCTAATAAATGTGACTGGAATGGAAAAATTGGCGAATGTCTATAGGTATATCGTACGACCGTTCGGACACCTATTGGCAATATGCTATTTTCTTTCGTCTATGGGAGTGAGGTGGTACTCTCCCTGGAGATCCATATTTCGTCTCTACGGGTGACTGTCACCAACTAGATGATAGACGAAGATGATCAATACCTTCGGCTATAAGAGTTGAAAGCATTGGATGAAAAGTGTCTGCTAGCTTAGTAATGTATCGAGTTGTATCAAGCTCAGATTTCTGGGGCCTTCAACAAAAAGTTCAAGGAAAAGACATTCCAAGTTTGTGACCTCATCTTACCAGTTCGAAGACCGATGGTGATGATTCACAAAATTTCGGACAAGTTTGAGCACAAGTGGGAAGGACCATTTGTTGTTTGCCATGAAATATAAAAGGACAGAACAATTATCGGAGGACTGGACTTTTACTTCACAATACAAACTCACTTGTACAAAGAAAGCCTAGGGACGAAAGCCTAGGTAAAGCAATCTAAGTACAATTATTTATTTTAGATTCTGGGAGGTGACGATAGAGGCTCGAGAAAGCGACGACAGCTCTGCCTTACTCCTTGGACGATCGGGTGCAACCTTGGCTCTGTAGAAGAACTGCTTGGCGTTGCTGAAGAAATGCTCTCCTTTCGATCTTTGTATATTCTCTCTCTGACTCTCTATCTCCGTCTTCTCTCTGCTCTCCTCTTTTCGCAAGGGAATGGCACTCTGCTATTTATAAGAGTGGGGGCATCATTAGGGTTTGTAATGATTACCCATTCTCAAAAGTCGACGGCTAAGGATCAATGAATCTGGGTCGCTCATCTTGAATATAATAGATCTGGGCAATTAATGTGATTGAATCAAATCTTTGTGGGTAATTAATGATGATTGGCATAAATCCTTATGATTTATTATGCCAATATCGAATTTCCTGCCACGTGTCATTGATTTGCTTGATTGCAAATGATCTGATTTGATCCCAATATTTATTGGGATTTGTTGATGGATTTTGGACAATTTGATGCCACGTGTCCCATTATCATGCCACGTGTCTTAATCGTGAGCTACTTAAAAAATCTGAGCCGCATGAGGACTGCTCCCTTTTGAGCCGCATAAGGCTGGCCACGTGTCAAGGCTGCTTGGGAGTGGCCCCTGAACATTTGAACCGCATGGCGATGATCTGAGCCGCATGAACGTAGGTGACCGCATGATGGGTGCTTTCTTCATGAGCAGCATGGAGACAGTCCTCGTGAGCCGCATGGGGTAGCCTCTGCTTGAGCCGTATAGGGTAGTTCTCGTGAGCCGCATGGGATAGCTTCGGCCTGAGCCGCATGGGGTGGTCTCTGTCCGAGCCGCATGCGACTATCCACGTGTCAAGGACGCATGAAGGTTTCTGGATTTTGGAGGATTGTGTCAGAGATTTCCTTCATTTCCTTAGGAATCTGCCATTATGACGAACTCATTATTGCACGTCAGAGCTGTCTTTTGTCAGAGCTGTCAGCCGTCAAGACATTTAATGCAGTAAAGGACAAGGGGAAGAGCTGTTGCGGGCCACGTAGCTCCTCTCTTAGCCGCATGGAACTATTCGAGCCGTATAGATGCTTGAGCCGCATGGATCCCTGAGCCGCATGTGCTCTCTCAACCGCATGGCTATGCATATACTCTGCTGGCCGCAGAGGGACTTTCGGGCCGCAAAGGCTGTTCTGGCCGCATGAGCTCCTTGCTACGTCATCCTGCCACGTGTGGAAATCTTTTGCATTAAATGCTGTTAATTTGCCGCCGAATTTGAGGCTGCCTTTCGGGGCAGGATCCCAAGAGTTTGGCCTTCATTTTGGTTGGCTCGCCTCGATAACCGAAGGGTCGATTTTCATGTTGCACGAGAATCGAAGCGCCCTCCTTTTGTCTATAAATAGGGATGTGTTCAGTCGGAGAGACTTTTTTACTTTCTCTTTCGTCTCCAACTTTTGCTAACTTTCTTTCTTTGTCTCCCTTCTCCGACCGTCGGACGATAATGGCCCCCAAGTCTTCCAAGGTCGCCTTTACTGCTGCGAAGGGCAAGAAAGCGGCTTCCTCGTCGGCCACCACGCCTGAAGTGCACCCTGATGTCCACCCTGCTTTTCAGGGTAAGGATTGGGTAGAAATTTGAATACTTTTGAACCCTAAGAAACCGTGGCTCTGTTGCATAATTTATGCACAAGCCTTCATCCTTCGTCTTCATTGAACTGCCCAAGTTTAATCATGATGAAGTTGTATGAGCCGCATGACCCTCTCATGTCCGAGCCGCATAGGGCATGTCCCGTGTTTGAGCCGCATGAGAAGGATTTGAGCCGCAGCGGCACTTCTGGATTTGAACCGCATGAAGCCTCATTTGAACGGGGCCGCATATGCTCCTAACGAACTGGACCGCATAAAACCTTGCTAGGTCGTGCCGCATAAGCTCTTCTGCTAGGTAGAACCGCATAAGTTCAACCGAACCGCATAAGTTCAACCGAACCGCATAAGCTATCGAATCAATGTCACATGGAACCCCCAACTAAATTGGGTCGCTTAAGGCTGTGTTGACCCGAGCCGCATAGGCTCTATTGAAGCCGTGCCGTATGAGACCCAACTGGATTTGGGCCGCATAAGGCTTCATTGATCCGAGCCGCATAGGCTCATAGGAGCTTCTTTTTGAGAAACTTTTAAGTGGTTTCATTTTAACCATATTTTAACCCGGTTTCTTTTGTCTTTTTTTTTCCAGTGAACCTTCCAACCAATCCAGCAGGGGAGATTTTGGTGGGTTCAGCACAATATGCCATGGGTGTGCGGCTCGACGGCTTAATTCGATATGTGTCGGATCAGCTTCCTACCAATGAGCCTTTGGAGAGGTTGGGCGCCATCAATAACCAGCCTTTCCATTTTCTTTGTACTATGATGAATTCGGGGAGACTGGATGGAGAGTATCTGAAACAAGCCTTTCTCTTCGGGGATGCTCTACCCATAAAGAACCCCCGAGTGCTGGATATTTCTGAGAGCTGGGACTTTACTATGGATGGGGTGGAGATCCATATTTCTGAGATGGAATGACATTTTCCCCTCTCGTGGTTTAATATGGTGCCGTTGAGCAGGAAAACGGTGGGCTCCCTAACTCCAACCCAATCGGGGATGTTCGTGGGCAACATCCACTATAATAGGAATATGGGGTCAGCATGTGCGAGCAGGGACTCGGTCAGTCGGTGTGTGATGGAACTGATTTCGGGTACCTTCATAAACGTATCTGGTCCCAACTTCACTTTTACTCTAGCTGATACCTTCCTGAATCAGCTCGCTCACAAGGGGTCTTATCCTGTGGACAGGTTGTCGCTGCTGAATTGGATAAACCCCATCCTTACGTGGGCCAACATTATCTCATGGATCCTGAGGAAATACGAGGAATTCTTTTGGGAGATTGACCTCTATTACGCCATCCGGGGCACCTGTTACGGGTTGCCTATTAACAAGCCGTTGTTTATGGCTCTTTTGGAGATGTATAACCGGCGTACGAGAACCTTTTTCGTGCCCGGAGGGGAGTTGGGACTTGCCCTCCATGAAATGCATGTTGTTTCTAAGTTACCGTGGGAGGGTGAGGCTTTTGAAGTATACACCCCGACAAACGAGGAACTCGAGGATCTGGATCGTCGATTCTCGGGTTTCATCGCCGTGTACCGGGAACTGCTGTGCCACCATAGCATCTGTCATCAGACTGCTATCAAGAAGAACAATAGCTCAGAAGGGAACGCCCCCCATACCACGTCCTGGGTCGCGTATCTTTTCAAATTAAGTCCCTCCGGCCGAGTTTCTTTCCGGGGTCCTCAAACCCAGGAGGAGGTAAAGGACCTGATGTCGACTGCCAAGAGGTCGAGGTCCACTAGAGACGGATTTGGGAGTCATACTGACTCCTTCAGCTATTTCTACCACGGTACCCGGCAGACGTCTGAGAAAGTACTCTTGGCCGGGTTCTTGATGGTGTGGCTACGGAACTGCGTAGTCTCGGGGGGGCTGGTTCTATTGAAAGGATTAGCCGCCACTTTATCCTTCCGGCCGTGAAGCTGGTCTTCAGGGTTAGGCTGGCCCTTCTTCCAGCCATGGTGTGTAGCATACATCACGGCCTTCGCATCTTTTCGTCTAAAGTCATTGCTCGCGAGACGATACTAGATTTTGAGCGGATAGAGCTACCCTACCATTATCTAATGGGGGTGGCTATTGATGCGTTACCGGTCGTTGATGAGGCTCAGAACAGCAGATGATGTTGCCGCTGATGACGCCTTCCTTTTTCGATACCGTCGTCAGCCTTGGGAATATGACACCATGCTAGCATGTCGGAGGGCGTTGGCGAGAGTAGACGGGCCCGACTTCTTTGTGTCTCTTCCTCAATTTACCGCTAGAGAAGTGAGGGGTGTATATGTTGACGGCATTGAACCTTCCCTCCTCTTATCTGAAAAACTGCTTCTTTGGCTGCACAATATTCGCCCAGCGTACATAGTATATCGTTATCGAAATAACGTATACCTGGAGCCTTATTTTTCCAGCAGGTTTTCCCGCCAGTTTGGGTATAGTCGCTGTTCCTTGATTTCCCCAGTGCTTGTCGGGGTTTTGAGGGCAGCGTCCTCAATGGTATCAGGGCTTGACATTATTACAATGCGGTCCATACCCGAGCTAGCTTTTTGGTCCCTGATGCTAAGACGTCAGGAGAGATTTTGTACATGGCGGCCCTCTATCATATTCCAGCGAGCAAGCCTCCTGTTAACTTTGACATGAGTACCAGCTTTATTGTTGGTACTGGCTTGGCAGAGAAGCCCGAGGGATCCAAGAAGAGGGAGAGAAAGGCGAATAGGGTTCCTGTGTCGAACTCGGAGTCCACTACGGCGGGCAAAGAGGATGATGAGCAGGATACCGATGAATCATTGCATTCTTCGGACGAGGAGGTGGAGGACCAGCCACCTATCATGCCGAACGAAGATGTAGAGGATCAACCACCTGCTGTTCTTGGTCCTTCATGCAAACGAAGCAGACGTATGTCTACTGATGATGGCAGAACCTACTCCACAAAGTGGGCTACGGTAAGACGTCGCAGGCTATTTATTGATGATGTTGACGCTGTTTCTGAGGTGATTTGAATTTCAACTATCTTCTCCTTCTTTTTCTAAACTATGGCCTAATTATTTTTCTTTTACTCTTTGTTGGCGTCAGAGGAGTCTGCTTCTCGGGACCCGATTGCCGAGGTCGATCCGGTCCTGTCCAATTTGGTCAATGATGTGTGCACTGCTATCATTTCTGCTGGGGTTCTTCCGAAGGCGGTCGAGGAGTCTCACCTTGCTGAGACCTCAACCCATGGGGACGGGGGCTCTACTGCACCTGTCCCTGAGACTTCTGAATTCCAACAGGATGACACTGACCTGGCTGGCTCCCTTTCACGGGTGGCTGGGGCAGAGAAACCAGTTGAATTCAACTTGGAAGCCACGGGTGGGGAGACTATGCCCGCTGCGAACGAGCTGCAGCCTCCATGCTCTTCCCCTGGTAAGATAAGCCGAATCTTAACTTGTGAGGAGGCCTATTTGCTCTATCATCATGTCCTTCGGGTTACGTCGATTGATGGTTTCTTTGGACGTACAGGTCCCAGCCCTTTATTGTCGATAACGGACATTGTCGGGGCGGACTCTACCGGAGGGGATCTGATGGAAGCAAGTGTGCCTCCTTCTTTTCCAACCTATATTGAGGGGCCTTCAGCTGGGTCTAGTTCGGAGGCCCAAGTGGCAGTACAGCTGGGGCAAGGGACGATCCTTCCTGCCTCCTCCTCTGCGAATATGGTTTTGGGGGTTAACCTTTTCGCTCTACCAAGTATCCAAGCTCTTCGGGCGACGGAAGAGGAGCTAGCCGCTATTCATGCATCTTTTCGCACAGAATTCGTTTCTTTGGTGGCGGGGATGGTAAGTTATGATGCTACTCCTTCGGTATTGCCAGCCACACTCCCTTCGACGCCGTCCTCTACAGAAGTTTTGGATGAAGTGTCTCAGGATATGGTTGACAGCTTTCACCGCCACCTGAAGAGAGGGATCGAGGCAGCTGTGGAGAGAGGGACTCCCTTTGCAATGGCCCATCAGTGCGCCGGTGGCTAAATTAATATCCTTAGAACACTCCCCGGTGGGGCGGGACTAGCTGCACTTCTGGAGCCTAAGCTGCTAGAGACTGATCGTCTTCTGGCCCAGTTTTGCGTACTGCGGCAAGCTGATCTATCCTTGGCAATAGATCAAGAGCGTACTTTCCTCACAACCGCGGTGGAGAAGGTGAGGCTTGCTCGGGAATCGATCAAGCCGACTATACTGAAGGACCGCCGTGATCTGACTTAGCTGTACGATCAATGGAGCCGTCAGACTAATGATTGCGCGGCTCGGAAAGCGACTGCCTCCCGTGGGGTAACTGACACCCGGGAGCAGATCCTCGAGCTCCAAAGAAAGCTGGCCTTCTTGGAGTCCGAGCTCGAAGCCGCCCGTACAGAGAAGGGGGTTGCTATCCAGGAGGCTGACAGACTTAGTAGAGCTTCTGCCAATCTGGAACTTGCCCTTAAGAAGATGGAGAATGACTGGCAGGCATATATGTACTTGGATGATGTAGAGCAGTTGTCCCAGGAGGCTGAGCGCCGAGCTAGATAGCGGCTTGAGCGGGGGACTACCTTGGTGAGAAACCGCCTCTTAGAGTTGTGTAATGCCAAACTATAGTCGGCCTTTTCTTCTTTTGTTTCTGTTATCCTTTTCTTTTCTTTTTGAGAGGGACGTGGTCCCAAAACATGTAATTCCCTTTTTTTGTCTTTCAAATAAAGAGTATTTTTCATTTTACCCTTCATTTGTACTGCTTGTTGTGCCTGTGGTATTATGGTGGTGTTTGCCCCGCATGGGGGGACTTATCTGTGGACCTGTTACCCTTGGCATACCTTGGTTTTAGGTACGGATAACAAGTTTGATTGGGGATACCCAGAATGGTTCCACAGTAACGTTGTCGTGGACGTTCCGGGTATCGGAAGAAAGAATGCCATGGAGCAGCTGGGCTCCCGGGGCATGATGAGGAATGATGGGCCTATGCTGAGGAACTTGGCACATGACGTTTTATGGGCCTATTATCCTTGGCGTACCCTGGGTTAGGGTACGGATAATAGGATGAAATAGAACCGACATACTTACTCAGAGGTAATGAGGACATGGCAAGCATAAGGGTTTTCTTACAGCGAAATCTTCCTACTCAGAGGTGAAGAAGACATGACAGGAGTGGACTCAACGGAGGATATTTGTGGACCTACTATACTTGGCGTACTCCGGTTGTGGGTACAGATAATAAGTCGAAAGGGAATCAACATACTTACTCTGAGGTAATGAGGACATAGCAAGCATGAGGGTTTCTTCGACGGAGCCTTCCCACTCAGAGGTAATGAGGACATGGCAGGAGTGGGCTCAATGAAGGGGGGTACATAGGACAACTCATAGGTACTGAGGACATGGAAGTTCTATGTAGGGGGTGATTTGTTTTTGGCAGAATTAAGACTACTCAGAGGTAACATCGACATGGTCATTTTGGAAATTTGTGGATCTGTTACCCTTTTTGTGCACTGGGAGTGCGGGTAGTGGATCATGAGAAAGGGGCTCTTTCAGGAAAAAAGTTCAGAAGTACGGTTATACATGACCTTCTTCCCAAAAGAGTGACCGGAATGTAAGTTCAGGGGTACCAGCGGGTACATAACTCGACAATCCGGGAATTTTGGAATCAAAGTGTAAGTTCAGAGGTACCAGCGGGTACATGACTCGATAATCGGGGTTTTTGTGGAAGGAGGACGTGAGTTCAGCGGTACCAGACGGTACATGACTCAGCAGTCTAAATTTTTTATGAATGTGAGTTCAGCGGTACCAGCGGGTACATGACTCGATAGTCTCAGTTTTTGCGGATATGAGTTCAGTGGTACCAGCGGGTATATGGCTCGATGATTTGGGATATTGTGAACGTGAGTTCAGCGGTACCAGCGGGTACATGAATCGATAATCTGGAATACTGTAAATATGTGAGTTCAGCGGTACCAACGGGTATATGACTCGGTGATCTAGAAAATGTTGTTTAGACATAATATTTCTTCAAGAACTGGCCGTTGACGGACAACATGAGCAATTCTTCGTTTTGTTTTGCGAGGCGGTAAGCACCGTTAGAGAATACGGCCTCAATGATAAACGGACCTTCCTATTTTGGCTGAAATTTGTCGACAGTTTTGTGAGTCATGACCATCGGCCTCCGGACTGCCAGAACATGATAGCCCACTTGGAATGTTCTGATTTTAACCTTCTTGTTGAAGGCTCCCGAGATGCATTCTTGGTATAGCTCGATTCGTTGCTGAGCCAAGAGGCGCTTTTCATCTAAGGCCTCCAACCCTTGTAGTCGGCGACGGTAGTTATCGTCCGTCGTCAATTGGTAAGTAAGGGCGACGCGGAGTGAGGGTATTTGAGTCTCCAATGAAAGGACTGCCTCACTCCTGTACACCAGGAAAAATTACGTGTTCACAGTGGCTGTTCGGACTGTAGTACGGTACGCCCATAAGCATTCACCAAGCTTTTCGTTCCAGTCGCATTTGTTGGAAGACACAAACTTCTTAAGAAGTTTGATGATTGATTTGTTGAATGCCTCTACCAGCCCATTTGCTGCCGGATTGTATGGTGTCGAAGCAATATTCTGGATGCGATGCTTGTCGTAGAACCGATAGAAGGCATGGCTTGCGAACTGCGGACCATTATCGTGGATGATCCTTCGGGGCAGTCCAAAGTGATAGATGACGTGATGCTTGAGGAAGCTGATCACGTTTGAAGTCTTTATTTCTGTGAGCGGAACAGCTTCCGTCCATTTGGAGAAGTAATCCGTGATCGCGAGTATGAAGCGATGTCCTCGGGAGGAAGGTGGAGTAATCCGACCGATGATGTCCATTCCCCATGCTTCGAATGGCGAGGACACCACTGTCGGATGTAGAAACTCGGATGGTTGGTGGATGAAGTCTGTGTGGACTTGGCAGGCTTTGTACTTTCTTGTATAGTCTATCGCATCTATACCATCATGGGCCAGTAGTAGCCCATTCGGCGAAGACGGTCTTATAATTTAGGGCCAGGCTGATGGGCCCCACAGATAACATCATGAGCTTCGCGTACGGCTTCTTTGGCTTCTGCGTTTGACAGACACCGAAGCAATAACCCATCGTAGTGTCACCCCCAGTTTCCAAAAACAGGGGTATTTTTGTCATTTTCACTTTTGAATATTTTTGAAATTATTTATTTATTTATTGTATTATTTTGGGGTGGTTTGAGTCGGGTTCGAATTTTAACTCATTCCGACTTGTTTTGACTTGTTTCGGGGACCCGGGATAGTGTTGACCTTAGCGGGCCCACACACTAGTTAGCCATGGCCCACATGTTAGTATTTTAGTTAGTGACTAGACTAATTATTTTTGGTTAGTATTAAATTGGATTAGTGATTTTAGGTTTGACTAAACTACCCCCAACTTAACCCCTTGCCATTGTATTAACCCATAGGAATTAGAGGGGCTTTCTTGGACTTTCCATATAGGACAAAAGTCCTTATTTTGGCCGGCCACCTCTTGGTGGATAAGCCCCCTTTATTCATCATTATCCACACTTCCACTCTCTCTCTTGTTCTTCCCCAAATTGATTTGAGAGCTCTCCCTGTTCAAATCAACTCCAAATCTCCCCATTTCTCCACCAAACCTTCATCCTTCCTTCTCCATACAACCCAAGGAAGGAGCTCCCCAAGTTTGAGAGGATTCGGAGCTTGTTCGTGTCCGTAAGGGATTTCTACGTGTCGGTGGCGTTTCGGGATCGATTCGAGTCACCGGGAGGTATAAATCCTTTTCCTCCCTCATTTCTCTCATGCATTAGGTTCATTTGACCTATAGGAATGACCCCCTTGGTTTGGTGCCCATTGGTGTCCATTTTGTGTCCATTTGGACATTTGTAGAAGTGTCCTAGGAGTAGGACCTTGTCCTAATGGAGAAAACTCTATTTGGACACCTATAGAATTATTGGTATATTGTTTTGATGCTATTCTAACTTTGATTCCAGATTTTTACATGTGTTAGGAATGTATTTTTCCATGTATCATAATGTATCATATTCCTATAATCTATATGTATATATATGTGGTTATATATATATATATATATATATATATATATATATATATATATATATATGGTATAGATATTAGTGTATATATATTATGTGTTGTGTGTGGCTTGTGTTGTGTGGGGGAGAGCAACACAGGTTCGGCCATGGCATGGCCATGTGTGTGTGTTTGTGTTATAGAGGGAGTGAGTGAGTGGTGTTTGATGAAATGTTTGAGTGGTTGGTTGTGTGGGATGGAGAGATGAGTTTGTGTGAGATAGAGGAGTTTATGAGAGGGGATTAGAGAGATGTAGAGTGATTGTGGAGAGGGGGAACCCATTTGCTGCTGTCAAGGATAGCCAACAAACAGCCACATGAACAACCCTCTAACAGTCCATTGAATACCCAAAATTCTATCCTATTTTTCTCCTTCACAACAGCCCATAACCCCCCCCCCCATAAACCACTTCAAATCAGCCCATGTTGACCCCAAAAACTGTCCTGTTTTGCCATTGATGGCTGTCCCTATATTCAGATTTCTGTCCCCCACTTGCTGTCAAGAACCAGTCCAATACACCCTCCTAAAACTCATCCTTTGCTGCCCCAAACATGTCCAGGTTTTGCCTATACATTGATGTCCCTTAGAGCCCCTAACACCACCACAAAATTAGTCCAACAAACCTCAAATATCAGTCCACATATTACAATGTGTGTGTGTGTATTTGTGAGATGTGTGTGAGTGTTTGTGAGCTTGTGAGAGTGTGTGTGAGAGCCTAGTATATGTAGATAATGCCTATAGGTTAGCCTATTGTCTAAACTAGTAGAAAACCTATAGGAGAAGCCTATGAGTGTGGTTTATGTGAGTGTATTTGGTAAGAGGGTTGTGTGTAGATGAATGTGAGAGTGTGAGAGGGTAAATTCATGATATAGATAAGGTAATAGGGTAAATCAATACCCCGTATCCTAACATAGCCTAGATACCTAGGATACCCATTTTCCTTGGTAGGTAAACCCTAGATAGGTTGATATCTAGCTACCCTAAGGAGTCTAGGTTAGTACCATGGGTATTTGCGGGGTTTCCTTGGGATTGGGCAAGGTATCGGGATTTACCTTGGTAGGGTAAATGTTAGTTTACCTAGGAAATAGGGTATTGGTGTTAGGAGCCCTAGGATAGAGTTGGAACCTGATTTCCTTGGTTGGTAACGATCAAATATGGTGCCTATAGACTAATTTTGACGTCGGTTGACCTTTTTGACCAAAAGTCAACAAAAGTCAACCGAGGGTCAAACTTAGCCTTTAAGCGACCCGATTTGACCGAAACCAAACCAGAGTTGACCAATTGACTAAAAGTCAACAGTTGGTCAACATTAGACTAGTTTGATCTAGGGTTGACCTAGAGTTGACCAGAGTTGACCAGGGTTGACTTTTAGACTAAAAGTCAACCGTAAGTCAACTCTTGACCCCGTTTGACCTAGTTTGACTTGGAATGACTCCCAGTGACCTAGTATGACCCAGTATGAGCCAGTATGACCTAGTAAGACTCAGTCTGACCTAGATTGACCTAGTTTTGACTTAGACTTGCATTCATGACTTGAATTAGTTTCCTTTTTCAGTGTTTAGCCGTGTTTGACCCATAGTATCTTATCTTAGGTCTGTGATCGCTCTGAGCGTCTGTTTACCCTATCAGCTCAGGACCACAGGCGAGTACATTCACTGATAGTTTTTATTGTTTTGATATCTGCTATATTCGATTCAGTCGTAGTGTCTTACTTGATTTCCAGACACGATATTTCACGGACTAGTATATGTCGGATCCTGTCATGAGATGTTGTTCCCGGATTACGTGGTATATTGGTACATGACTCGATTTATTACTTGTACTTGTATAGACATGGACTTGGGAGTGGGCTGATCACCTACTTTTAAATCTCGTGTCATGACGTATTATGACCGGATCTTTTATACTATTCGGGGATGGAGAGTTATTAGTGGTTGTGTGATCGGAATACCCACTTGTTGTTTCACACTTGTACTCGACACTTGTCCATAGCTACTTGTTCACAACTTTCCATGGTGACCGGCCTTATCTTCACACTTGTTGCTTCACACTTGTTATTTGGTTGTTGCCGGTCAGATGGAAAGCTTGAACATGTTTTCCAAGCCGATTACATGACGCACTAATAATTCAAGGCTCCTTTTATATTTATTATATGTGGTGACTAAGTTCTGTTCGGGAGAAGGGTTACGGCCCCAGTCCTTGTTTGGTTTATGGGTTGTAACTCGGCTTTTCGAACAGTTCCCAAGTCACCCTATATACATTCATATCGTCGTCCATTTTTAGTACTCACACCATTATATATATTTTCAGTTGATTTTGTCTTGTATTTCATTACACTGTCTCTTATAGAATTTATCAATTCATATGGAACTGCTGTTGGTGTTTATACTTGCTCATTTTCCTGACAGGATACCATTGACATATTACAGATAATTCTGAGGCTGATTGCCCGACCTACTATGGGTTAGAGTCTGATGGAGTAGACTTAGACAGTGGCTTGTTGGTAGAGCCACTCGATTTTGCTCACCCTGAGTAGTATAGCTAGTTAGGTTTGCCTGGCCTGCGAGCCAGCTAGCACTGTCAGTTGTAGTATCTATTATATATTTTCTGAGACTATGGATGTTTGTGTATAGCTCTGACTTGTGGATCTTGGACTCATTTCCTGTTTTATCTATCGTATTTTCCCTTCCATGCTATATACCTTAGTTTGATATATGTGATTGAGACGGTATTGCTATGTCACCTCCTTTCAGAGTGTATATACTGTACAGGTATATTTATCTGTTTTAGTCGTAGTAATTACAGACCCTATATACAGTGTTCTACCGTCGATACTGCGGCGTAGGCTGGACGTAACCACGTACTTGTGCCCCTCTTCAGGGTGCGGGTCGTGACACGTTTTTGTGGTGGCCCATGCAGGTCAGTGTCGCAATTAGTACGATCTCGTAATGGTGTTCGACTTAGAGTGCTAATTACGAGCCTGCGACTAGGACGTAAGATCTAGGGTATGATAGGAGTTACTCAATCATATTTTAGAAAATTTCTGATCTTTTGATTACCATGACAACTCTTCTTGTATTTGAATTCAATTGTCCTCCTTTGATAATATCTTATCATGTGCCATATTGATCTCTTGGGTTCAATTCATCTTCAGGATGACGGTGACTCGTTCTCAGGCGGCAGGGCCTAGTACAGTTCCAGAGAGGTCAGATCCGGGAGGTCTTCCACCCCCGACTACGGTAGCAGCAGTCGAGAGAGCAGAAGCCTCAGTTCCTGCCCTTCAGGCAGAAGTAGCAGCGGCAGTTCCCGGAGGTCTTCCACCTTCAGCAGAGGGAGCTGCAGTTCAGGGAGCTGCCACCTCAGTCCCTGCCCTTCAGGCGGGAGCAGCAGCGACGGTTTCAGGAGGTCTTCCACCTCAAGCAGCGAGACCGTCCATGGTCATCCCTGATATTCTTCTACCGCCGCCTCAGCTATCGATAGACACTGAGGAGATGATGGCCCTTCTACAGCAGATGTTGTAGACACAGAGAGCACAGACAGAGGCACAACACCGTCAGGCAACGGTTCTGCGATAGACTATGGAGAACTCGTATCAGTTAGCTATGGCAGCAGTGGAGAGAGAGGCACCGGCTACAGTTCAGGGAGCACCAGTACTGCAGCAGGGTCAGGGGAGGCCCGGTACACACCTCCACTTCAGGAAGATGAACCCACGGGAGTTCAAGTGTACCGAGGGTATCATATACGCGGACGACCGGCTAGAGGATGTCCAGCAGAGTCTGGAGTTGGCAGAGGTCCCGAGAGGTCTGTGGGTGACGTCTGCAGCGAGCCAGTTCTTCGATATAGCGCTGACTTGGTGCCGCACGGATCCGCGTGCGTCAGTGAGGGGATTGTCTTGGGAGAACTTTAGAAAACTCTTTAAGAAGAAGTTCTACCCGGACGTAGTCGTATCAGCTTTGGAGGGGCAGTTTGCCAGTTTGGTGCAGGGGAACTCTTCGATGGACGAGTACGCAGCAGAGTTCTTCCGCTTGAGCAGGTTTGCACCCAGTTTAGTTCAGGATGAGGGGTGCAAGGCCCAAAAGTTCAGGAGGGGTCTCATTCATGCAGTGCGCACTCGTACATCTGGGCGACAAAATGCGACCTTCGAGCAGATCCTGATGGAGTCTCAGATTGCAGAGGACTTCGGCCTCAAGCCGAAGAGGAGCAGTGACATTCTGGAAGCTAGTTCGAGTACAGGGCCAGCGAAGTGCCAACACTTCCAGCAGAGGCAGTTTCAGCAACAGCAGCCTCAGTTGTAGTTCTAGCAGGCACCGGTACGTGTCCAGCAGTACCAGGGACATGGCCAGAGGTAGGCCATCCAGTGTGCTTTCTGCAAGAAGATAGGGCACATCGGGGAGGTCTGTAGATTGAGGCTGGGAGTTTGTCTGTTCTGTGGAACTCCAAATCACCAGATGAGGGACTGTGCTGCCCGTGCAGCCAGACAGGCGGGCCAGGATAGAGTGCGGCAGGCTAGAGGAGGCCAGCAGGGACGTATGTTCGCCATGACAGTTGAGCCCACTTAGGCAGTAGCAGAGCAGATAGCAGGTTCCAATCTTTCGATCTCATTTTTGCATTGCTTCCTAATAAACTGTCTTGAACTTCGATTCTATCTGTTCTTTGATCGTTGGATGAAATTTTGTTCTTGTGATGTGATATTTTCTGAGATAAGTCGTATGGGCTAGGTTGCCTCGATTATAAGATTTTAGAATCCTCTAGGGTCATGCTAGCAGGCAGAGTGAGGACATATAGTCAGACTATGGACATATCTCTCAGGTGTGGGAATTTAAGGATTTCGCTCCCAAGCTAGCGGCAATACGAAAATTTTAAATACCATAATTCTAGAGGTATGTACCGTAGTTGAGGACTCTGTGATTATTGTTGCCTTGCTCACTGGTATGACGAAGATTCTGAGTATCATGATGATTGGACAGACGCATACGATTATCAAATTGCATGATTTTTTTGTTTTGTGTGTTTGCTTCGTTTTAAGTTTTTGGATGATTCTTTTAAGGTGGATAGACTTATATTTGAGAGTAATTTTAAATTTGATAATTTTTAGTCATTTAATTTGTAACTCCCATATTCTGAATGTGTATTTTGTCAAGCTTGTATGTATTTCAGATCTGTATTTATTTTCTTGGACTTTGGCATGTACTTGTAATTGGCTTGACTTGCAGATTTTGGTTCTCGTAACTGGGTTTTACCTGGCTTGGTTTATTTTATGGAAGAGAATTGGTTTGGTTTGGTTTGGTTTAATATGCATGGAACACTTTAACCTATACTCCACCCTCAACACTACACAACCCACCCTTATAATATCTCCACCAACCTTCTCTCTCTTCATTATTCTCTTATTTATTTCTCCATCTTCTTCTTCCTTCCTCTACACAACACCAACACCCCTTAGGCAAGTGCATCTTACTTCATGGAGGAACCCAAATTTTATTGTTCCATTCTCTTCTTTGCAACATTTTAACTTACTTTAGTACTTGATATTTTCTCTTTTCATGGCTAGATTCTTGTAGATCTAAGTTTAAATTATTTTTGAAAATCTTGGGTTTTGATCTACTAAACCTTATTACTTTTGAGTTTTGATGGTTCCATGTTGTTGAGAATTTTATTCTACCCAATTTTGACCTTTGAAAAGTTGGAGTTGGACTTATTTTGACCAAGTTATGGACTTTTGAAGCCTTGGGTTCAAACCATAGAGTTCTTGCTGATTTAGAGAAGACAGTGAGCAGTGCGCGAGCTTTTTAGCCTGTGCGACTGAGTTGCACGTGCTCTTTAGCGCAGCGTAGTCCTCATACACTGCCTTTTGGGAGCGTATGTCTTGCATACGCTCGCTTGGGTGACAAGGAGTCGTATGGAGTCCATACGCTGCCTTTTGGAAGCGTATGTCTTACATACGCTGACTGAGCGTACGCTGACTGAGTGTACGCTGACTGCCTGAGCGTATGCTGCCTGAGCGTATGACCTGAGCGTATGACCTGAGCGTATGTTGCCTGAGCGTATGACCTGAGCGTATGCTGCCTGAGCGTATGACCTGAGCGTATGCTGCCTGAGCGTATGACCTGAGCGTAAGACCTGAGCGTAGCCAGACCTGAGCGTAGCCAAACCTGAGCGTAGCCAGACTTGAGCGTAGCTTGACCTGAGCGTAGCCTGATTACCCTGGATCTCCTATAGCCCTGTATATTGATATTTTATTAAATATTTAACGTCCATTTTATTTTCTTACGCCTTTTGTCATGAACTTGATAATCCCAAATTTATTTATTATGTTTGGAATGATAATTGAACAATGCATTGATAGTGGCCCGCCGTGGTGCACTCCTGACTTGATAACTTGACCTGCTACACATGACATGACAGTGACCCGTAGTGGTGCACTCTTGACAAGTACCCTGACATGCTTGATAGTGGCCCGTCGTGGCGCACTCTTGACTAATTAATTCATTAGCCTGGACACCGTGGTTGTTTATATGGATTGTGCTTGTATAAACTACGAGTCCTGTGTGACTTGCATCATGTCTAGGGCATGATCCCTGAGTACCACGGTCAGGGATTCATGCTGAATCTGGCTAGGTTAATGACTAAATTGATTAAATAGTTCATGGAGAAGTTCCCAGTTACCTGTTGCCCCTTTGGTCCCGGCCTTATATATATATACATAGAATTTGTTGCTATCCGTCGAGAAGAGCGCACTTCCAGCCCGCCGTCGAGTGTGGTACCTTAGGACACATGTATCTTACTACAATGTGTCTGCTGTATCCTGCTATCTTTTTCTTTTCTTGCTGGGATCACTCAGGTAGTAACAAACAGGTAACCAGACTTGGAATTCTCATTGTATTTGCTAGTAACTAGGCCTGTGATAACCCTAGTTAGTTAAAGTAGAAAGCCGTACTTATTGCTTGGCCGTGAATGTTGGATGGAGTTCAATCTGTCTAGTCTTGTCTTGATCCTGTACAAGATTGTTACATGTCTCGATTTCTTATATTTACCTTGCCGATAAATGGTGGGAGAAGCCAAGTTCCGTTCAGACGAAGGGTTACAACCCCGGTCCTTGTTTGGTTTACGGGTTGTAACCTGGTTATCTGAATAGTCCTATGGTTATCTCATCGTATATCATCCTGTCACGCTTTTCTATATGTTCTGTCTTTTATTGATTCTGTACAAGGTTGTCTTTTATATTCACCTGTCATGCTTTTTCTTAAATTACTGTCTCTTATTAAGTAATTATATTCTTGTGCTAATTTGCTGGTTTTAGTTCCTAAGTGAAGCCTCCTTTGTGGCACTTGCTCTTTCTGGGGTCTGATCCAGCTGGTTTTGTATGGCCAGATACCGGAGCAGCAGCAAAGGATCTACCTACTTTCCAGTCAGATGGTGACCACTAGAGGGAATCCTGGCAACGAGTGGGTTTCTTTTGTTCTCCCACTGTAATTGTACATTATTCTTTTGAGGCGTTTAGCCGCCGAGCAAGTGTTAGCTCGTGTATATTTTACTTACTGTCTGCCTACGGGCTGTAACATGATTGGCAACTCGAGGTTGATCATGTATGACTTAACTCTTGCTAGTCCTTACATTTTGTACGACTAGCTTCATGATCATCTGGATATGAAATGTTTGGGACGCCTTACAATTGTATATTTGGTGATCTGATATCTTGTAACTATCATTACTTGTTGAGATTGAGACACTAGACTTGTTATTGACCCTAAGAGACTGATGGCTTGTAGATAAACCCTCACATATCTAGACAGCCGTGACCGTATAGCGGTGTAGATTCCATTCCGTTATACGTAGCTGGCTATGTCTGCCCCCGCTCTCCAGTATTCTGGTTCTGGGGCGTGACATAATTCATGTTTTGATTTTGAGATTTTAAATCATTTTAAATTTTAAACCATGACTTGTGATTTGAGATTTTACTATTGTTTGGTTTTAATTTCGAGGACAAAATTTTTTTAAGGTGGATAGATTTGTCACCCCCAGTTTCCAAAAACAGGGGTATTTTTGTCATTTTTCACTTTTGAATATTTTTGAAATTATTTATTTATTTATTGTATTAATTTGGGGTGGTTTGAGTCGGGTTCGAATTTCAACTCATTTCGACTTGTTTTGACTTATTTCGGGGACCCGGGGTAGTGTTGACCTTAGCGGGCCTACACACTAGTTAGCCATGGCCCACATGTTAGTATTTTAGTTAGTGACTAGACTAATTATTTTTGGTTAGTATTAAATTGGATTAGTGATTTTAGGTTTGACTAAACTACCCCCAACTTAACCCCTTGCCATTGTATTAACCCATAGGAATTAGAGGGGCTTTCTTGGACTTTCCATATAGGACAAAAGTCCTTATTTTGGCCGGCCACCTCTTGGTGGATAAGCCCCCTTTATTCATCATTATCCACACTTCCACTCTCTCTCTTGTTCTTCCCCAAATTGATTTGAGAGCTCTCCCTATTCAAATCAACTCCAAATCTCCCCATTTCTCCACCAAACCTTCATCCTTCCTTCTCCATACAACCCAAGGAAGGAGCTCCCCAAGTTTGAGAGGATTCGGAGCTTGTTCGTGTCCGTTAGGGATTTCTACGTGTCGGTGGCGTTTCGGGATCGATTCGAGTCACCGGGAGGTATAAATCCTTTTTCTCTCTCATTTCTCTCATGCATTAGGTTCATTTTGACCTATAGGAATGACCCCCTTGGTTTGGTGCCCATTGGTGTCCATTTTGTGTCCATTTGGACATTTGTAGAAGTGTCCTAGGAGTAGGATCGTGTCCTAATGGAGAAAACTCTATTTGGACACCTATAGAATTATTGGTATATTGTTTTGATGCTATTCTAACTTTGATTCCAGATTTTTACATGTGTTAGGAATGTATTTTTCCATGTATCATAATGTATCATATTCCTATAATCTATATGTATATATATGTGGTTATATATATATATATTTCTCTATGTATATATATATATATATGGTATAGATATTAGTGTATATATATTATGTGTTGTGTGTGGCTTGTGTTGTGTGGGGGAGAGCAACACAGGTTCGGCCATGGCATGGCCATGTGTGTGTGTTTGTGTTATAGAGGGAGTGAGTGAGTGGTGTTTGATGAAATGTTTGAGTGGTTGGTTGTGTGGGATGGAGAGATGAGTTTATGTGAGATAGAGGAGTTTATGAGAGGGGATTAGAGAGAGATGTAGAGTGATTGTGGGGAGGGGGGAACCCATTTGCTGCTGCCAAGGACAGCCAACAAACAGCTACATGAACAGCCCTCTAACAGTCCATTGAATACCCAAAATTCTGTCCTATTTTTCCCCTTCACAACAACCCATAAAACCCCCCCCCCCATAAAACACTTCAATCAGCCCATGTTGACCCCAAAAACTGTCCTGTTTTGCCATTGATGGTTGTTCCTAAATTCAGATTTCTGTCCCCCACTTGCTGTTAAGAACCAGTCTAATACACCCTCATAAAACTCATCCTTTGCTGCCCCATATATGTCCAGGTTTTGCCTATACATTGCTGTCCCTTAGAGCCCCTAACACCACCACAAAATCAGTCCAACAAACCTCAAATATCAGTCCACATATTACAATGTGTGTGTGTGTGTATTTGTGAGATGTGTGTGAGTGTTTGTGAGCTTGTGAGAGTGTGTGTGAGAGCCTAGTATATGTAGATAATGCCTATAGGTTAGCCTATTGTCTAAACTAGTAGGAAACCTATAGGAGAAGCCTATGAGTGTGGTTTATGTGAGTGTATTTGGTGAGACGGTTGTGTGTAGATGAATGTGAGAGTGTGAGAGGGTAAATTCATGATATAGATAAGGTAATAGGGTAAATCAATACCCCGTATCCTAACATAGCCTAGATACCTAGGATACCCATTTTCTTGGTAGGTAAACCCTAGATAGGTTGATATCTAGCTACCCTAAGGAGTCTAGGTTAGTACCATGGGTATTTGCGGGGTTTCCTTGGGATTGGGCAAGGTATCGGGATTTACCTTGGTAGGGTAAATGTTAGTTTACCTAGGAAATAGGGTATTGGTGTTAGGAGCCCTAGGATAGAGTTGGAACCCGATTCCCTTGGTTGGTAACGATCAAATATGGTGCCTATAGACTAGTTTTGACGTCGGTTGACCTTTTTGACCAAAAGTCAACAAAAGTCAACCGAGGGTCAAACTTAGCCTTTAAGCGACCCGATTTGACCGAAACCAAACCAGAGTTGACCAGTTGACTGAAAGTCAACAGTTGGTCAATATTAGACTAGTTTGACCTAGGGTTGACCTAGAGTTGACCAGAGTTGACCAGGGTTGACTTTTTGACCAAAAGTCAACCGTAAGTCAACCGTTGACCCCGTTTGACCTAGTTTGACTTGGAATGACTCCCAGTGACCTAGTATGACCAGTACGAGCCAGTATGACCTAGTAAGACTCAGTCTGACCTAGATTGACCTAGTTTTGACTTAGACATGTATTCATGACTTGAATTAGTTTTCTTTTTCAGTGTTTAGCCCTGTTTGACTCATAGTACCTTATCTTAGGTCTGTGATCGCTCTGAGCGTCCGTTCACCCTATCAGCTCAGGACTACATGCGAGTACATTCACTGATAGTTTTCATTGTCTTGATATCTGCTATATCCGATTCAGTCATAGTATCTTACTTGATTTTCAGACACGATATTTCACAGACTAGTATATGTCGGATCCTGTCATAAGATGTTGTTCCCGGATTACTTGGTATATTGGTACATGACTCGATTTGTTACTTGTACTTGTATAGACATGGACTTGGGAGTGGGCTGATCACCTGCTCTTAAATCTCGTGTCATGACGTGTTATGACCGGATCATTTATACTATTCGGGGATGGGGAGTTATTAGTGGTTGTGTGATCTAAATACCCACTTGTTGTTTCACACTTGTACTCGACACTTGTCCATAGCTACTTGTTCACAACTTTCCAAGGTGACCGGCCTTATCTTCACACTTGTTGCTTCACACTTGTTATTTGGTTGTAGCCGGTCAGATGGAAAGCTTGAACATGTTTCCTAAGCCGATCACATGACGCACTAATAATTCAAGGCACATTTTATATTTATTATCTGTGGTGACTAAGTTCTTTTCGGGAGAAGGGTTACAGCCCCAGTCCTTGTTTGGTTTAGGGGTTGTAACTCGACTTTTCGAACAGTTCCCAAGTTGCCCTATATACATTCATATCGTCGTCCTTTTTCTGTACTCACACCATTATATATATTTTCAATTGATTTTGTCTTTTATTTTATTACACTGTCTCTTATAGAATTTGTCAATTCATATAAAACTGCTGTTGGTGTTTGTACTTGCTCATTTTCCTGAAAGGATACCGTTGACATATTACAAATGATTCTGAGGCTGATTGCCCGACCTACTATGGGGTAGAGTCTGACGGAGTAGACTTAGACATTGGCTTGTTGGTATAGCTACTCGATTTTGCTCATCCTGAGTAGTATAGCTAGTTAGGTTTGCCTGTCCTGCGAGCCAGCTAGCACTGTCAGTTGTAGTATCTATTATATATTTTTTGAGACCATGGATGTTTGTGTATAGCTCTGACTTGTGGATCTTGGACTCATTTCGTGTTTTATCTATCGTATTTTCCCTTCTATGCTATCTACCTTAGTTTGATATATGTGATTGAGACGGTATTGCTATGTCACCTCCTTTCGGAGTGTATATACTGTACAGGTATATTTATCTATTTTAGTCGTAGTATTTGCAGACCCTATATACAGCGTTCTACCGCCGATACTGTGACGTAGGCTGGACGTAACCACGTACTCGTGCCCCTCTTCATGGTGCGGGTCGTGACACGTAGGATCGCCGATACAGCATTTACGTCTTTGTATCGTAGAAGAATATGAGAGAACGCCTTCTGATGGAAGTTGCTTCCTTTGGGTTCTCGGACAGGATGTCGTAGACTACGAAGTCTATGAATGGTTGTCTCCAGTCCGACGCTTCGTCGATCGTTTGAGCGGAATAACTTGCCATGACTTGAACGTTGTTCTTGGGACAGACCAGTTCGTGGCCTATCACGTCAACCGAATGATGAGTATGGTTTGGAACTGCTAGGGAAGCGGCAAGGCCTGCTAGGGCATCGGCTTCGATGTTTTGGAGTCTGGAAACATATTCGATAAAGAATCCCTCAAATGAAGAAATAATGTTGATCACTATTTGGTAATATGGGATCCTGTCTTCGTGGCGGACTTCGTACGAACCCCGAATCTGATTGACGATCAACTGCGAATCGCCGTATACTTCAAGATATTCTACCCCCAGCTCTCTTGCAAGTTGGAGGCCGATGACCAAAGCATTGTACTCGGCCACATTATTAGAGCAAGGTTCCGTGAGGGAGTAAGCACGATTGATCACTAATCCGGAAGGAGAAATCAACACCATCCCGACTTCAACGACTATGTTGCCCTTGGGTCCAGTTCTCGAAGCACCGTCGAAGAACATTCGCCATATATCATCGTGGAAGGTCACATGTGAGTCGGCGACCTCATCTGGGATTACTTCATATATTCTAGACGACTCTGAGCCTGAGTGGGCTGCTAAAAAGTCTGCCAGGGCTTGACCTTTAACAGCCTTTTACAGGACGAAGACCATATGATAAGGAGACAGTAATATTGCCCATTTGGCGAGGCGGAAGATGAGTGCCCCTGGTTTAGTCATGAGGACCCTGAGGGGGTTGACTCGTGAGATCACATGTGTGGTTTGTCCTGTGACATAGTGTCGCATCTTTTGAGTGGTGAACACCTGGGCGAGGCATTCCTTCTCCACGGTGGTGTATCGGTGCTCTGGCCTAATCATCATTTGGCTGAGGTAATATATTGCTTGTTTATGGCCTGCGTCGTTATTTTGTGCTAGCAGAGAGCCAAGGAAATGCTCCATTGCTTGTACATATAGCAAGAATGGTTTTCCAGCAACCGGGACCACCAGGACTGGAGGGTTCGACAAGTATTCTTTGATGCTGTTGAAGGCACGTTGGCATTCTTTATCCGATATGAATGAGATACCTTTCTTCATGAGATGGGTGAATGGTCGACATCGCCCGGAGAGGTTAGAAATGAACCTTCTGATGTAAGCTAGCCTTCCTTGAAGCTTCTGAGTTCGCGAAGATTTTTTGGGGGACCCATCTCCATAATTGCCTTCATCTTCTCTGGATCTATATGAATTCCTTGGGCAGTAATGATAAAACCCAGGAATTTTCTGCTGGATACGCCAAAGAAGTTTTTTTTTGGGATTCATCTTCAGGTTGTGTGCTCGCATCAGGTCGAATACCATCCTCAGATCCTGCAGATGGTCTCCCTTATAGCGACTCTTGACGGCGATGTCGTCAACATAGCACTCCACAGTCTTGCGCAAGTGGTCTCTAAAGATGATACTCATGGCTCTTTGATATATGGCGCCAGCATTCTTTAAACCAAAAGGCATGACTGTGTAGCAGTATGTGCCATTCGGTGTTCGGAATGATGTATGCTTTTCGTCGTCAGGAGAAATCTTGATTTGGTTATACCACGAAAAACTGTCCATGAATGACATGCATTCGAAGCCGCATGTGTTGTCAATCATGATGTCTGTGATAGGAAGGGGGAATTCATCTTTGGGACATGCCTCGTTCAGATTGCAAAAGTCGATGTAGATTTGAACCTTTCCATTCTTCTTGAGGACCGGTACTATGTTGGCGACCCAGTCAGGATGTTGTTCCTCACGAATGAAGCTGCTGGCTATTAGTTTGTTGACTTCGGCTTCGATCGCATCCATGATGCCCGGGAGGAAGCGTCGTTGTTGTTGTTTAACCGGCTTTGCATCTGGTCGAATGTTGAGCTTGTGAAGGGCCACTTCGGGGTTTAGTCCTAGCATATCTTCGTAGCTCCAGGCGAACACATCAATATATTCTTTGACAAGTTCTAGTAGTGATTCTCGCTCTTCGTCTGTTAGACTTTTACTGACGAAGATTGGTTTTGGAGAAGATTCGCTGTCGAGGTCGACCTGTATAACCTCATCTTCGGTAGGAGGTTCTCTCTGTTTGAACCGCCTTTTCCACTGTGCATCCAGCTGTTGGGTCTATGGCTCTAATTCGAGGATTTCAGGGATATCTTCATCTTCTTCATAAGCGTCGGCAAATGCCATATTGACTGACAGGATTTGTTTGAATACGTTTCCGATGCTGGTATCCGAATCTGAAGTTAGTGACCCGGTTGAATGTGAATGCCAGTCGCATTCCTCATCTGAACTTTCAGGGGTCATTGCGGGCGTAACATACCCTAATCCATATCGGGTTTTGCTGTAGTAGTCCCGTGGTTTGCCAGCTGGGACTGGTGGCTTCGAAGGTAATCGTCGACCGGTGCCATAGTTCAAGCCTGGTGTAGTCTCCCGATCATGTCCCTATTTTTGTATGAGGTATTTGGACTGGGGCTATAAAGATACAGAGGCAGTCTCTCGGCATCTGATTCGAGATCGACCTTCTCTATGGTGAAGGGCTGTAGGTAGTCCTTCCGACCGAAGATGATTGGATGGTCCCCTTCCTCGATTATGCGGTAAGCGTCTTCCACTGGAGTAAGCTGGTTTGCGGTGTAAACATTTGTCACCTGTGTGTGTAGATGGGTGCCTATACCGTGTTCCATCGCATACATCGTACAAAGCTTATTAAGCTCGAGGTAGTTCAAAGATAGCCCTTTATTGATGAAGTAAGGTATCTTTTCTAGCGGGATTACGTCATCTGCAGAGGGAACATCAGTATGGGCAGCCACATACTTGGCCAGTTTCGATTCTTCTTCGGCCACACCCTGTATAAATGAAGACTGAGAGGATGACCGGGGCAGCTTGATCGTCAGGGGTTCTGTTGGTGGAGCCGAATGTGGAGTTGTTGGCAAACTAGCGATCCCCAGTTTGGTACTCGATGCCGGGCAGGGAGTTGTTGGTTCGCTAGAAGTACCAGACTTTGCATCGGGGTGACGATTCTTCTTGGAAAGACTTATCGTCATTGGGTTGTCAGAGGGATTGAGCTTCTCTGCTTGTGGCTGGCCGACCCTTGGTAGCTTGATTGTTAGTGGCTCCGTTGTGGGTCTTGGCATTTGGCCGGACCTTGGCAGCCGGATTATTATTTTCCCCTCTTATGCCGAGAGGCTGATCGCATCCTTACGCAGAATGGCTGTAAGGGGTACAAATTTGTCAGGTTTGCGAGCTTGAAGGTGGATCGTTAGAGGTTCTTCTGATCCTGAGGCCGTCTCGGTTCGAGCCTGTACATCTTCATCTAGGTGCCTCTTCGACTTCTCGTATAGGTAGAAATTCGAGTAGTAGGATTCGACCCCTTTGAAGTGATCGATGTCGGCAAATTCTGTCCTCACAAAGCCGTGTTTGTCGACATACTTGAAGCACTGGTACAGTATGGAAGGCACGATCATATAATCGTGTATCCAAGGGTGCCCCAAGAGGATGTTGTAAGAAGTGTCCGCGTCTATGACGTAACAGGTGACTTCTGACTGGAGATCGCCAATTTGGCACTTCAAGCAAATTTTCCCGATCGGGTAGCTCCTGTCCGAATTGAAACCGCTGATAGCGGTGCTTGTTGGCATCAGGCGATGCATAGGAATACGGAGATGATGTAGCAAACCCTTCGAGACGATGCTTATGGAAGAACCAGGATCAATGTGCATCCGGTCCACCTTTATGTTCCCGATGTATCCGGTGTAGTATAACGAACGATCGTGCAGATTGGTTTTGATGAGCATGTCCTATGGAGTGAAGACAATATTGGGCATCACTCCTGTGCAAGCGCTGTCTTGGAGATCTGCAGGCGGGCTCTCTCCCGTGAGGTTGACCTGAGCCAAATATGCATCGACATTTTGGAGTGTATCGCTCAAAGCCGCACGAACATTCTTTGAGAGCCTCAGAAGCTCGTATAATGACAATTTGGCCGGTGTGTTGGCCACTGGGCCAAGATGTCGAAGTTATAGGGCCTCTCCAACCCCTGAGGTGTCTCTTTTCGGAGGGATTTGTCAAAGCGAGTCTCCTTCGGCCTAGGCTTGTCGGTCGTCAGAGGCTGAGCAGGTCCTGGGGCTTCAGCAGTAGCTGGCTGATGATCTTCAGTTGAGTTCTCAACCACGGGTTGGGATTGTACCCCCGATCGGGTGACGACAGCCGTGACCTCTTCGACATATGTCGAGATTGTGCGGCAGGATCTGACTTTTCCACTCTTCTTCTTGCGAATGGAAGGTGGTGTGGGCTGCGTCACCTTAAGTACTAAGTCTGGATGGACGCACATAACCTCTCCCCGTGATGTGGTGAGGGGCACTAGACCAGCAACCTACTCCCGAGGAGATGGAAGATTAGCAATCTCCATTGTCGCCAGAGGGATGGGTATCACACCGTCTTGAGTCTCTGTTGGAGAGAAGTTGCCGAATTGTACGGATACCATGTTGGCCGCCACGGTTACCTTTTCAAAATCGATGGCCAAAGCGTTCGAATCGATGAGATGTTGGATGTATCGCTTCAGTTGGTAGCAGTCGTGTGTAGCATGGTGGACGTAGCGGTGGTAATGGCAGTACTTTGGGTTCTCCAGATCTGCCGGCCGAGGTTCCCGTCTTGGTGGAGGGAGCTGAATTGTGTCTCCTTGTATGAGCAAGTCCAAGATGGGCTTGACGTGACCGTCTTTGAAGGAGTAAGTGATTTGTGGCCATTATTTGTCTGTCGATTTTGACTCAGGTTTCTGGGCTGTGTCGGCCACCATAGCCTGCTTTTTCCTGTTGTCCCGATTGTTGGAGGGGCTACCCCCTTTGTCGTTGTTGGTATTAGGACGCTTGTCCTTGTTCTCTCCCTCCGAGACGTGTAATCCCAGTTGGCGAGCCTTCTTCAACCGTTCTTCGGCGCTTGTGGCACTGATGATGAACGTCTTTCAGTCCTTAAATTAACTTTCGCCCATCCAAAGACTGATTGTTGGGAGCAATCTCTTTTGGCAAATTTCAATCAAGGAGGAATCCGGGTTACTAGACGGTAGCTTTATTGCGGTCTGGCAAAACCGCTCAATATAGTTCCTTGTCAGCTCTTTCTCTCCTTGGACGACGTCCATGAGGCTGGACATTGTGATGTCCTGTCCTACTTCGTAGAATCTTTCCAAGGACATGCGCTTGAAGCCGACGAAGGAGTGGATGCAGTTGTCTGGCAGGTTACGATACCAGTCGAAGGCGACTCCTTCCGACGCCCCAATGAATAATCGTATGAGGATGGCATCGTCATGGGGCAGATGGTCGGTGGTGACCTCGAAGTAAGTGATGTACCGACTTGCGGAGGTCTTGCCATCATAAGGATTGATGTTGAACGGCTTATATCTTGGTGGGAAGGGGACATCCCTCCATGCAGCAGGGTATGGTTGCCGTATTCTGAGGTCTTGAGAATTTTCTCGAGCGTGAAACATGGCTCGAAGCTCCTGGACCTCTCTTCTTGCTTTTCTGGCCTCATCCACCGCGGTGGGAGCCGTCATTTCAGGAGGATTGTTGCCCGGGTTTGGTGCCGCTGAGTTTGAGTTCGTATTGACCGTAGGACCCGTACTTGTTTGGCCAGGCATCCCTCCTTGCAGAGTTGGAAGAGCCGGTTTGATCTCATTTATAGACTTGACCAAGGCATACAGTATGGCCTCCAGAGTGTCAATGCGTTGGCGATCACTGGAACCACCTTGGTTGCTGTCCGTCGTGAACACCGTCTTTACATGAAGGAAGATGGAAGGAATGGTGGAGGACGTGCCCTCCGCGTCGTACCCCTGTATCGAGAAGTCATCGGGATATATGGGAATGTTCTCCTCTGGTTCAGAATTAGAAGGAATAGTACCCCCAACTTCAGAGCTTGCTTCTTCTTGTGAGTCGTGGACGTCCTCGGGGATGTCGACATCTACTGTATCTGACGGGAGAGTTGTTTCCTCGGGCTCGCCTCCTTGGAATATCGAATTATCGTAGATGTTTTGAGGAGTGCTACCCCCTATTTCAGTAACCCCCAGCAGTGCGGATGACGAATCTCCTGCTGTAGCAGATTTTATCTTCGAACGGTACCTTGGAATACTCCGGTGGTGGACAACCGTTTAGACAACGGTTTCTTAGTCACAGTGGTTGAAATCTTCGGGCTGGAAACGTTTATCTTCACCCTCCTCCCATCAGCGAGGATTTTCTGAGTGGAGTTGCAAGAGACGACGGGAGGCACTTCGTCCTCTGAGCTTGGTCGTTGCTGTCTTTTGAAAACAGATTGCCGATCTTCTCTTGCTGTCGCGTTGTTGCAACAGCAGTTGACAATGATTTGGGTGCAGTGATGTCCGTGGGAGGACTCTTTGCACACCGGGGCCTCTTCTCTTTTCTTGCGTTTGTGGAGGATAACCTCACGCAAGTCAGACGGGTCTAGAACGGCCATGTTTGCTCCCTGGGTTTTGGGAGACTTTTGGGAACTACTCTGTCCGTTTGCCGCCGGGGGCTGGACTCTAGTGGTCCTGTACAACTTCCCATCGGAGGCACGCATAACAATATATGGAGCGCTCGGATGGTCAGAGGTTAGGACAGCCGACTGAGCTCGCCGAGCTCGCGTTGTCCTTGACTTCTTTACTTGAGCGCCTGAAGGCGTATAGTAGGAAGAGTCAGAGTGATGCTGCAGAGAGTCCGACATATTCTCTTGGGTACATGAGAGCTCAGGACCATAGGAGAGGCGATCGAAGACTGAGCCTGAGCTATATGGAGCAGGCAGTATGCGGCTGGAGTCAACAGTCTTCATGCGGCTGGCGATTGTGGCCGCATAGGCTTTCTTCTTACGGCTGGAAGTCTCGGTCGCATGAGTTTTCTTCATGCGGCTGGAGGTTCTGGCCGCATAGACATACTTCATGCGGCTGGCAGTTTCAGCCGCATGAGCATCATGCATACGGCTGGCAGTCTTGGCCGCATGGGCGTTTGGCTTCTTCTTGGAGCACACATAATCACTCTTTGTCCCTACAAGTCCAGCATCGTAGTGCTTTCCTCTGCCGGACTTAGGGACAGCAGAGTCTTCTATGGCTTAAAGTGGGGCCGTATGAGAGTCGCCTTCGGCGTCTTGGGTAGCAGAGAGTACTCCGTCCAGGGCCTGGAGAGGAGCAAATGATTTTGGACTCTACTCCCTGCGAGCCTTTTTTGTGCGGGTTTGCTTCTGGACCAGGCCAGCACTCCCGTCGGAGAGCATTTCTTCAAACGCCTATTGGTCGAAGCGGACGACCATCTTCTGTTGCATGGAGCCAAGTTTGGCTGCATCCGATTACGTCACCAACTCCTCAGCCATGGAGAAGTTTTTCCCCAGCAGAGTCGTCATCGTGTTTGCCATAAAATATAAAAGGACAGAATAATTATTGGAGGACTGGACTTTTACTTCATAATACAAACTCGCTTGTACAAAAAAAGCCTAGGGACGAAAGCCAAGGTACAATAATCTTAGTACATTTGTTTATTTTAGATTCTGGGGGGTGACGATAGAGTCTCGGGAAAGCGACGGCAGCTCTGCCTTACTCCTTGGACGATCGGGTGCAACCTTGGCTCTGTAGAAGAACTACTTGGCATTGCTGAAGAAATGCTCTCCTTTCGATCTCTGTATATTCTCTCTCTGACTCTCTATCTCCGTCTTCTCTCTGCTCTCCTCTTTAAGCAAGGGAATGATACCCTGCTATTTATAGGAGTGGGGGCATCATTAGGGTTTGCAATGATTGTCCATTCTCAAAAGTCGATGGCTAAGGATCAATGAATCTGGGCCGCTCATCTTGAATATAATAGATCTGGGCAATTAATGTGATTGCATCAAATCTTTGTGGGTAATTAATGATGATTGACATAAATCCGTATGATTTGTTATGCCAATCTCGGATTTCCCACCACGTGTCATTGATTTGCTTGATTGCAAATGATCTGATTTGATCCCAATATTTTATTGGGATTTGTTGATGGATTTCGGTCGATTTGATGCCACGTGTCCCATTATCATGCCACGTGTCTTAACCGCGAGCCACTTAGAAAATCTGAGCTGCATGAGGACTGCTCCCTATTGAGCTGTATAAGGCTGGCCACGTGTCAAGGCTGCTTGGGAGTGGCCCCTGAACATTTGAACCGCATGGCGATGATCTGAGCCGCATGAACGTGGGTGACCGCATGATGGGTGCTTTCTTTGTGAGCCGCATGGAGATAGTCCTCGTGAGCCGTATGGGGTAGCCTCTGCTTGAGCCGCATAGGGTAGTTCTCGTAAGCCGCATGGGATAGCTTCGGCCTGAGCCGCATGGGGTGGTCTCTGTCCGATCCGCATGCGACTGTCCACGTGTCAAGGACGTGTGAAGGTTTCTGGGTTTCGGGGGATTGTGTTAGAGATTTCCTTCATTTCCCTAGGAATCTGCCATTATGACGGAGTCATTATTGCACGTCAGAGCTGTCTTTTGTCAGAGCTGTCAGCCGTCAAGGCATTTAATGCAGTAAAGGACAATGGAAAGAGCTGTTACGGGCCACGTGGCTCCTCTCTGAGCCGCATGGAACTATTCGAACCGTATAGACGCTTGAGCCGCATAGATCCCTGAGCCGCATGTGCTCTCTCAGCCGCATGGGGATCCTTAGCCGCATGGATCTTCCTTTATTCTTTTCCATGTTTCTATATTTGTCATGGAGACGGTCTATTCTAATAGTGCGTACTGGCTGGCCAAACCCAATGATGATTTTTTGATGATGCCAATTAGTGGCAAATTTTTAAAGAAGTACTATGTTTGAAATTCGTCAACATGTATTTCTATATCCCCAACAAGTGTTTATGAATTCATCAAACTAGTTCACTTCCCATTGTCACCTCAAAAAACAACCATGTTTATATCACCTCTGAGTTGTTTTCTAAACCCCGACAAGGTTGAATCTTACCATTAAAGTAAGATGTCATTTAAAACAAAAGTTTACCACGTTCATATTACCTCTGAGTAAACCATCTCATATAACAAACCCTGTGTTGTTATATTTTTTTCTATAGAACAACCACGTCCATATTACCTTTGCGTTATTCTCTTCCCAAAGAATTTCATCTTACCATGTTCGTATAACATCTGAGTAAGTAAATTCTACCATAAATTCTGTATTGACCATGTTCATATTACCTCTGAGTAAATACCCACAAACATAACCCACAAAAGCTCATAGCAGATGGACAAGCCAAGAAGCAAAAGACTTTTCATTCTTTCATAAGGTAAAAAGTGTTGCTACATCAAAATAAAAAGGCCTCTCAAATGAGGGAATCAAAAAGAAAATGGCAGAGCGGTTGCCTAAGAGGGCCGACGAATCAGTTCACTGATCCAATCCCGCAAAAAGGCAATCCTGGGTCCAACGAACTCTTTAGCTTAGCGCTCTGCTTCTTGACGTCTGGCCGCCTCATCCCTAAGATGGGACATGTCTTGGTATGCAATCTCCAACTCTGCCTGACCGGCACTTGCACTCTCCTTTTTCTGAGCTAAGATCTCGGATCGCTGGTGAAGGGACCCCTGTTGGTCCTTCGACTTCTCCAGCTCACTCTCTATGGTGGCCAACCTCTCTTCCAAGTGCCAAAGTTGTTCGCAGAGGTCCTCGTACTGCTCTTCGAGGGTTGCTTGATGACATAATTAGACTTCCTCGACGGTAATTACTTCGTCAATTTTTACCTTGATCTCAGTTATCCTGTAGGCAATAGCTTCACTCTCCAGTTCATGTAGACAGGGTTCAGCAGCCATTTTTTCTATCTCCGTGCCCGCTATGGCAAAAATGTTATGTTCAAGATGTTGAAGCTCTACGACAACAACTTTTAACTCTGCCAGAGAGGCCTCTATAGTATCAATTTTTGCCTCATATCCAGGATCTATCTCTGGTTTCCCAGCAAGCATTAACATGCAACAGGGCACCAGTTGCCCGAAAAGATCTCTATGTTTGTGATTTCGAACTGGATCGAAAATATTTCAAAGCATGCCATGACAAAGGTCATAGTCCATGTCCACATTACCTCTGAACTATCCAGTTGTCACTACCCGAGCAAATATGTCCTCAGAGCCCACTGCTCTAGGACATTCCTCTATCGTTTCTCCAGTAGAAGACATCCATGTCGATATCACCTCTGAGTTATTTTTTATATCCCCACAAGGTTTCATTCCTACCATGTTCGTACAACCTCTGAGTAAAAAAATTCTACCACAAAATCTCATGTTTACCTTGTCCATATTACCTCTGAGTAAACATCATATCTATTGACTTTTCACTAGCATGTCCATAGAATCTCTGATGGTGTCTGTCATCTAAACTTACCATCCGTACTTAGTCCAGAGTACGCTAAGGATGATAAGTCCATATAAATGCCCTAGCGGAAGTACCCAAACCTATTACGTCCATATTACCTCTTATAGGAAGTTATGCGCCTAAACAGTTCTACTGTCCATGCTTCTTGTTTAAAGTATTTAAAAACTTGTCAAAGTTTTAAAAAACATTGAACGGGGTCTTCTAGAAGCGTAGAAAAAAGCATATTTCTTTAGTCCCACATCGGAAAGGAGAAGAAGAGAAGTCTTATTCCACTCTATATATAGAGTCCCCTACCTCCTTTAGAAAAGTCACAAAAATAAGAAAGTAAAGAGAGCCCGTTGAATCCCGGGATCTCATTCGAGCCACAAAAAGTGGATTGGAATAGCAACAAAGACTGCCACACCCAGGCTATGCGCCAGACGAAGGTGCAACATAAGAAGAATAGTGCATCATCATATCTGTGCAGGAAAGATCCTCTGTCATTGACATAATTTCCTGCCCTCCTAGGTAAGGCAATGTTGGATTCTAAGTAATATGCACCTTCTAAGGATAATACGGTGAAATCCAAGGTAATATGCACCTCGTGCGGTCAACATGACATGCTAACAGTTAGCCAAAAGCATCACTGATAGTAATGCGTATGTTGACGGCAAGCTGTACAGAACTGGTCTGAATGCTTCGATGCCTCCACCAACATAGTTCTCAAAATCCTCATGTTGCTTGGGCGCTTTTCCATATGAAGCAGGACAGGGCAAACACTCTGGTGACAGATTTATGTGAGCAGTGTGGCTATGAACGCGAAGTGAGTCTGCTCCACAAGCAACCTTCCACACATGACCTAAGCATGTCTCATGCATGGGGATTGAGTCGGGGGACGCATTCATCACATCTACGCTCATGCCCCTAGCTCAGCTGCACGTGTGAAGTGGGCTTAAATATGAAATCTTTTCCCATGACTTACGGGGCATGATTTCTCACAAACTAGAAATCGAGGAGCTATTTGACCATGATGCCGCTTAAACTGCAGCACCTTAAAGCACCCCTAAAGTGCAGCTCCTCAGAGCTCCCTATTATAGGAACGAATTGAAAAGCACAATACTCTAGTGGGGGTGAATAGAGAAGACAATAAAATTTACCTAATTAAAAAATGTTAGCAACAAGATCACATATAATATATCACAAGTAAGTAAATGAAAAAGCAGATATCAGAAAGCAAATGCAAACACGGCGATGTATACTGGTTTCCCTCTTGTGAAGACTATTCCAGTTGGAAGAACTCTAGCTTCCAGTTGAATCAATCATAGAAAAGTACCGCAAGTTTTCATCCAATGTCCTCGCAACTTGTACAACACGTACTAAACCAACTTCAATTGTGAAGTGTCTTTCTTCAATCAAGCCTCTGATTACAATCTCTTTGAAAATTTTAGACTGTACCGTACTAGCAAATCGACTAGAGGATTGTAAATAGCTTGGAATTTGAAAATGAAAGAGTTTAGAACACTTTGGAAGACGTACTGAGCTTAGAGAGAAGTGAGTAGAGAGGTGCGTTTAAATAAGTGAAATTCTTCTCTATTTGAAGGTTTTCCGACGTCAGAACTCGGGGCAAATTCGGACAGCATTCAGACAGAATTCTTTAAGAGAATCACGGCCAGTAGTCGTTGCCTCCGTACTGTAGGATGGCAAATTTGAAAATCCAACGACACCAAACGAACTCGGGACGAGTTCGGACCGAACTCGGGCTGAACTCTATTGGTGTCCGAAGTTTTTGAGAATTTTGTTAATCGGATTTTGAGTTTTAGGCTATTGAAAAGTTTTAGCAATTATGAGCTTTTTGTAAATTGGTTTATTTTCAAAATTATAGGATATTTTGAAAATATTTTTGGTTGGCCTATTTGCCAGTACGACTCGGTGTACAAAGTATTCCTAGACTCAATAAATATGAAAATTATATTAAATATTAAAATACATACTCATGTGGCAAAACAGCTTCAAGTTTGAACAGAGTGATAGAAGTTCTTAGCAATTGTCCAAGTAGCCCTTATAGTGAGAAATGGTTAGATCAATTATTAAAATCAAGTTCGTCCATGAACAATGGGCCAAAAATCTCCCCTATTTTGATAATTGACAAACCTTGACCGATATAACATCTCGATCTTTGATTTGACAAGAAATCAAAATTGTAATTACCTGTTAGCTTATATGGTACTGTATCTCAAAATTTTTTTTTTGTATCCTGCAAAATATGTTAGATCCTATTTCATCCTCGTTGTCACATAGCAAAATAATTACAAAAGAGAGAAGCTCCCCTACAATTTATGCGTAAAAAACAAACGTTGAAGAAATACAAAAAATATAGAAATAGACATGTATTTTACAGGCAGTTTATATGTAGAGGTATAAGCTAAGAGAGATAATGATATGCATAAACAAAATATGAAGGAAATATAGAATAGTACAAACTAAAATAGAAAAACATGCTAATGGGAGCAAAACAAATGTTCCAAAATACATCAAACTTAGCAAATAAAGTCTTAGTGTTAAAAAATACAAATAAAGTGTTATCATGGAATGTCTAAACAATTCTAAGTAAACATAGACAATAAACAGTCTAACTAGATAACATCTAGACAAAATGCATCACGTCTAGATCAAGTCCTTAGAGTCATCATCATCATCAGCGCAGTAGTGCCACCATGTCCAGATAGACCAGCTCCAGAAGTACTAGCTACAAAAGCGTGTGGAGTAGCACCAGAACCATGATATCAGTCATATGCATTACCCAGTTGAAAGAAGTGATGAACCGCCTCATCCTCATAGCGGTAGCCCGATACAGCTGGATCTTAAGGAAGAGAACTGGTAGAATGACCAGTTTGAGTAAATCGCAGATCCATAAAAGAATTTTCGAGAGCTTGAAACCGACTGGCATCACGAAACTCGTGTTTCCTAGATGTGTCAGTAATAAAATCTTGCAAATCAAAGAGATGCTGGTGGATACCCTCATAAGACATAGGTTAGGTCTGAGGAGGTGGAGTAGGAGTAGTACGAGGAGCTGGAGGAGCGGCTGTGCTGTGACGAAACAGCTGAAGATACTTGGGCTCAGAGTCAAGAGCACAAGTGGATAAGTCAATCTCAAAATAATGAAAGATAATTAGGATAATCATCGCGTAAGCAAGGTTTCTGTTCCTTTCGCAACAACATCTCATCATCTGGATAATAGTCTTGGAGATAAAAAAAGGACTACCCTTACGAATGTGATAAAAGGCAGACAACTCAAGGGAGGTAACATCATCTTTTGAAGTGGAATAGACGATGGAACCTAATATATAGTTAAATAAGTTCATGTTTGCTTCTTCGAACATACTAGAATGAACACGGTCAGAAGAACAAAGTTTGTTCTTGAAACAACTCAAAGTTGTGTCTATGATAAATTCAAATTTTGTGATATCATCTAGCGGAGCACCTTCATTAGGGATACCAAGGATTTTCGCTAAGAGGACATCATTGAATTCGATATTAAATCCATCGACACGACTCTTAACTATAAAGTGTTCAGAGTGAAATTGTAATAGAACAGACGAATAACATTAGTTGTAATAGGATATTGGCGGGTGACAAGTTCGTAAAACTCTAATGCTTCAAAGTATGGACGATGTTCATGAAATATGGTCCATTTAATCGGTATGCCGGTGCATATTTTGTGAACAAAGAAATCCGTATACCATAATATGGATTGGTCATAAGTTTTAAAGTAAAACACATTGTATTCTCTGTCGGCCGATTGAACCAGAGAAAATGGTGATACTTGAACAGGATTTGAAGATGAGGCCTCTTCACTAGCCGCAGTCTTCTTTATCTTGAAATGGTTCAAATTCCTAGGCATTATTTCAATAGAATGATTAAAAACTATAAATTTGAAAGGAAGAGAATGAGGAGGTTATACCTTCAAATATTTGAGTATGTTGCAGATGACGAGAAACACCATATGAATCCAAAATTTGGATTGAAATCTCTAAGGGGATTGGAAGTAATGGCTTCGAGAAAAACTAGGGTTTTAGAGGGCTCAGGCACGGCTGCTACTGTGGTTTGAGGATTTGGAGAAGATAAATAGGAGGGGGGCACTCGTTTCTGACTTAAAAGCACATACCACCAACAGAACTTGAACCGAACTCGGGTCGAATTCGGTGTGAGTTCGCTTATGTCACCCCCAATTTCTAGAAACAGGGGTATTTTTGTCATTTTTCACTTTTGAATATTTTTGAAATTATTTATTTAATTATAATAATATTTTGGGGTTATTTGAGTCGGGTTCGAATTTCAGCTCAATTCGACTTGAAACGGGGACCCGGGGTTGTGTTGACCTTAGCAGGCCCACATACTAGTTAGCCATGGTCCACATGTTAGATATTTTAGCTAGTGACTAGACTAATTATTTTGGTTAGTATTAATTGAGATTAGTGATTTAGGATTGACCAAACTACCCCCGACTTAACCCCTTACCATTGTTTTAACCCATAGATTAGAGAGGGGGCTTCTTGACATTTCCTAATAAGACAAAAATCACTTTAGGGGCCGGCCATGACATGTAGGGATAAGGTTCCATCATTTCATTATTTTCTATTATATTCTCACTTGTTCTTCCCCAAATTAATTAGAGAGCTTTCCCTAATCAAACCATCACCAAATCCTTCAATTTCTTCACCAAATCTTCATCCTTCCTTCTCCATTCAATCCAAGGAAGGAGCTCCCCAAGTTTGAGAGGATTCAGAGCTTGTTCGTGTCCGTTTGGGATTCCTACGTGTCGGTGGCATTTCGGGATCGATTCGAGTCACTGAGAGGTATAAATCCTTTCCCTCTCTCATTTCCCTCATGCATTAGATTTACTTTGACCTATGGGAATGACCCCCATGGTTTGGTGCCCATTGGTGTCCATTTCGTGTCCATTTGGACATTTGTAGAGGTGTCCTAGGAGTAGGATCGTGTCCTAAAGGGGGAAAATCCTATTTGGACACTTGTAGAATTGTTTGTGTATTGATTTGATGCTATTCTAATATTTATTCTAGATTTTTCATGTGTTTAGATTTGTGGTTTCTTATGTATCATTATGTATCATATTATCTATATCAATATATGTGTATATAGGGTGATATATTAATTAATCTATCTCTCTCTCTCTATATATATATATGTATATATAATATGGTTCATATATATGGATATATATATATATATATATAATGTGTGGCGTGTGACATTGTGTTGGTATGGGGGATGGGGGCACAGTGGTCGGCCAAGATTAGAGGGAGGGTGAGTATGTGTGTTTGTGTTGGTAGAGTGGTGTAGGCAAGGTGTTTGAGGAATTAGTTGAGAGGGGTGAGTGTGAGATAGAGGAGTATATAAGAGTGGTGTTGAGTGGATTAGAAGGTGGGGACTGTTGTCCAAAATAGCAGCAGGACATCATATTGATGTCCCCTTTTGATGTCCCAAACCTCCCTTGTTGGCTGTCCAATCCAGTCCTAATGTGCATCACATAACCACCCCTTCACAGTCCTAAACCTGTCACTAAATGCCCTACTAATCAGCCCCATACACCACTCCAAAAATCTGTCCTTATATCCTCTAAACCAGTCCACTAAACAAACCTATATGGCTGTCCATTAGCCCTTAGATGACAGTCCCTATAGCCCCTTTAACACCCCAAATTTCAGTCCCTCATTGCTCCTATTACAGTCCATGTTTAACCCTCAAGTTTCAGTCCATGGTTTGTCCCTAAACCCCACAAATCAGTCCAGAATTTAAGCACTTGGCTGTCCCCTTTACACACCTACATTCTTGTCAAACCAGTCCAGGACATGCCCACATAACAGCCCCTTACATTGCCATTCATGTCCAGATTCCTCCCCATTTCTTGGCTGTCCATGACAGTCAAGAACAGCCCTATAACTGTCTGAAATCAGTCCACAGTTATGGCCTAAGTGGCTGTCCCCTTTGAGCATATTTCAGTCCCCTTGTTAGCCACTTAACACCACCATATAACCCACATTTCACTCCAATAAAACAGTCCCCCTTAAGCCCTCATGGCTGTCCTGCACCAGTCCCCATTCCAGCGTATCTATTACTCACATATCAGCCACACCATAACTCCAAACCTGTCCACAAATGAGCCTTGTGTGTGTGTGTGTGTATTGTGAGTTTGTGTGTGTGTGTGAGAGAGAGCCTTCCTATGAGTGTAGCTAGTGAACCATTGTTTAGCCTATGTGCTACTAGTAGGAAAACCTATAGAGAAGCCTTGTGAGTGTGATATAGGTGAGTGTTTTGTGAGAGTGTTTTGTGTGGATGAGTGTGATAGAATTATGAGGATAAATTCATGATATGGGTTAGGTAATAGGGTAAACGAATACCCATGTATCCCAACATAGCCTAGGTACCTAGGATACCTATTTTTTTTGGTAGGTAAACCTTAGATAGGTTGGTATCTAGCTACCCTAAGGAGCCTAGGCTAGTATCTTGGGTATTAGCGGGGTTTCCTTGGAATTGGGCAAGGTATCGGGATTTACCTTGGTAGGGTAATATGAGTTTTTGCCTAGGAATAGGGTATTTGTGTTTGGAGTCTAAGATAGGGTTAGAATTTGATTCCCTTGGTTGGTAATGATCAAATATGGTGCTCATAGACTAGTTTTGACATCGGTTGACCTTTTGACCAAAAGTCAACAAAAGTCAACCGAGAGTCAAACTTAGCCTTTAAGCGACCCGATTTGATCGAAACCAAACCAGTGTTGACCAGTTGACTAAAAATCAACTGTTAATCAACATTTGACTTGTTTGACCTAGAGTTGACCCAAGTTTGACTCAGTGTTGACCAGAGTTGACTTTTTGACCAAAAGTCAACTGTAAGTCAACCCTTGAACCAGATTGATCTAGTTTACTTGGATTGACTCCCAGTGACCTAGTATGATCCAGTATAACCTAGTATGACTCAGTCTGACCTAGATTGACCTAGTTTTGACTTAGACTTGCATTCAAGACTTGAATTAGCTTCTTTTTTCAGTATTTATCCTTGTTTGACTCATAGTATCTTATTTTAGGTCTGTGATCACTCTAAGCGTCTGTTAGCTCTATCAGCTCAGGACCACAGGCGAGTACATTCACTGATAGTTTTTATTGTCTTCATATCTGCTATATCTGATTTAGTTATAGTGTTATACTCGATTTCCAGTCACGACAGTTAACGGACTAGTATATGTTGGATCATGACATAGGATGTTATTCCTAGAGTTACATGGTATATTGGTACATATTCTGTCTTATTTCAGTGTATTGGTATAGATACCGATTTTATAAGGGGACTTGCAACCCTCTTATGGAATCCCGTGTCATAACGTGTCATATCCAGATCCATTGTATTATTGGGGGATGGGGGATTTATTAGTGGTTGTGTGATCAAATTCCCACATGGTTCTATGGTACATATGGTTCATAGCTATACCCTCGCCTCACGACGGGTAAAGCCTTACCCTGTACGGTTCATAGCTTTCCATGGTGACTGGCCTTATCGTTCTATTATATACAGGGTTCATAGCCGGTCGGATGGAAAGCCTGAGCGTATTTTTCCCAAGCCGATCACATAACACACTAATAATTCAAAGTACCTTTTATATTTATTATCTTGGTGACTAAGTTCTGTTCGGAAGAAGGGTTACAGCCCCGGCCTTGTTTGGTTTAGGGGTTGTAACTCGGCTTTCCGAATAGTTCCCAAGTCGCCCTATATACATTCATATCGTCGTCCTTTTCAGTACTCACATCATGATATGTATTTCCAGTTGATTTTGTCTTGTATTTCATTACACTGTCTCGTATAGAATTTGTCAATTCATATGGAACTGCTGTTGGTGTTTGTACTTGCTCATTTTCCTGACAGGATACCGTTGACAAATTTTACAGATGATTCAGAGGCTGATTGCCCGACCTACTATGGGGTTGAGTCTGACGGAGTAGACTTAGACTGTGGCTTGTTGGTAGAGCTACTAGACTTTGCTCACCCTGAGTAGTATAGCTAGTTAGGTTTGCCTGGCCTGCGAGCCAGCTAGTACTTTCAGTTGTAGTATCTTATATATATTTTCTGAGACTGGATTTTTGTGTGTATCTCAGACTCATTTCCTGTTTTATCTATCGTATTTTCCTCTCTGTGCTATCTACCTTAGTTTGATATGTGTGATTGAGACTGTATTGCTATGTCACTTCCATTCGGAGAGTATATACTGTACAGGTACATTTATTATTTTAGTAGTAGTATTTACAGACCCTATATACAGCGTTCTACCGCCGATACTGTGGCGTAGGCTGGACGTAACCACGTGCTCGTGCCCCTCTTCAGGGTGCGGGTCGTGACATATTTTTGTGGTAGCCCATGCAGGTCTGTGTCGCAATTAGTGTGACCTCGTAATGGTGCTCGACTTAGAGTACTAATTACGAGCCTGCGATTAGGACATAGGATCTAGGGTATGATAGGAGTTACTCAATCACATTTTAGGAAAAACTCTTATCTTTTGATTACCATGACAACTCTTTTTGCATTTGAATTCAATTGTCCTCCTTTGATAATATCTTATCCGGTGCCATATTGATCTCTTGGGTTCAATTCGTCTTCAGGATGACAGTGACTCGCTCTCAGGTAGCAGGGCCTAGTACAGTTCCAGAGAGTTCAGATCCGGGAGGTCTTCTACCTCCGGCTATGGGAATAGCAGTCGAGAGAGTAGTAGCATCAATCACTACTGTTCAGGCAGGAGTAGCAGCGGCAGTTCCCGGAGGTCTTCCACCTCCAGCTGAGGGAGCTGCAGTTCAGGGAGCTGCCATATCAATCCCTACCCTTCCGGCGGGAGCACCAGCAGCGACGGTTCCAGGAGGTTTTCCAACTCCATCAGCGGGACCGTCCATGGTCATCCCTGACATTCTTCCACCGCCGCCTCAGTTACCGACAGATACTCATGGGATGATGGCTCTTTTGCAGCAAATGCTGCAGACACAGAGAGCACATACAGAGGCACAGCACCGTCAGGCAGAGGTGCTGCGACAGACCATGGAGAACTCGCATCAGCTAGCTATGGCAGCAGTGGAGAGAGGTATACCGGCTACAGTTCAGGGAGCACCAGTACAGCAGCAGGGTCAGGGGAGGCCCGGTACACACCTCCACTTCAGGAAGATGAACCCCCGGGAGTTCAAGGGTACCGAGGGTATCCTATACGCGGACGACTGGCTAGAGGATGTCCAGCGGAGTTTGGAGTTGGCAGAGGTCCCGAGAGGTCTGTGGGTGACATCTGCAGCGAGCCAGTTCTTCGATATAGCGCTGACTTGGTACTGCACGGATCTGCAATCGTTAGTGAGAGGTTTGTCTTGGAAGGACTTCAGGAAACTCTTTAAGGAGAAGTTCTACCCAGATGTAGCCTTGGCAGCTTTGGAGGGGAAATTTGCCAGTCTGGTGCAGGGGAACTCGTCGGTAGACGAGTATGCAGCGGAGTTCTTCCGCCTGAGCAGGTTCGCACCTAGTTTGGTCCAGGATGAGGGGTGCAAGGCCCGAAAGTTTCGGAGGGGTCTTGTACATGCAGTGTGCACTCGTACCTCTAGGAGACGTGACGCGACCTTCGAGCAGATCCTTATGGAGGCGCAGATTGCAGAGGAGGACTTCGGCCTCAAGCCGAAGAGGGGCAGTGACGTTCTCGGAGACAGCACTAGTACGGGGCCGGCAAAGCGCCCATATTTCTAGCAGCGGTAGTTTCAGCAGCAGCAGCCTCAGTTACAGTTTTAGCAGACACCGGCGCGTGCCCAGCAGCACCAGGGACATGGCCGGAGGCAGGACATCCAGTGTGCCTTCTGCAAGAAGATGGGGCACACCCAGGAGGCTTGTAGGATGAAGTTGGGAGTTTGTTTATTCTGTGGAGCTCTAGACCACCAGGTGAAGGACTGTGCGGTCCGTACAGCCAGACAGGTAGGCCAGGACAGAGTGCAGCATGCTATAGGAGGCCAGCAGGGGCGAGCTTTCGCCATGACAGTTGAGCCCACTCAGGCAGTAGCAGAGCATATAGCAGGTTCCAATCTTTCGAATCTCCATTCCACATTTGTCTTCGTAAACTGTCTTGAACTTCGATTCTATCTGTTCTTTGATCGTTGGATGAAATTTTGTTCTTGTGATGTGATATTTTCTGAGATAAGTCATATGGGCTAGGTCGCCTCAATTATGAGATTTTAAAATCCTCTAGGGTCATGCTAGCAGGCAGAGTGAGGACATATAGTCGGACTATGGACGTATTTCTCGGGTGTGGGAATTTAAGGTTTTCACTGCCAAACTAGCGACAATGCAAAAATTTTAAATACCATAATTCTAGAGGTATGTACCGTAGTTGAGGACTCTATGATTATCGTAGCCTTGCTCACTGGCATGACGGAGATTCTGAGTATCATGATTATTGGACAGACGCATACGATTATCAAATTGTATAATTTTTTGTTTTGTGTGTTGCTTCGTTTTAAATTTTTGATGATGAATTTTTAAGGTGGATAGACTTGGAGTCTCTAATTGAGAGTAATTTCGAATTTTGTAATTTTTAGTCATTTAATTCATGCTTTGATTTTGAAGATTTTAAATCATTTTAAATTTTAAATCATGACTTGTGATTTAAGAATTTACTATTATTTGGTTTTAATTTTGAGGACGAATTTTTTTTAAGGTGGATAGATTTGTCACCCCCAATTTCTAGAAATAGGGGTATTTTTGTCATTTTTCACTTTTGAATATTTTTGAAATTATTTATTTAATTATATTAATATTTTGGGGTTATTTGAGTCGGGTTTGAATTTCAGCTCAATCCGACTTGAAACGGGAACCCGGGGTAGTGTTGACCTTAGCGGGCCCACACACTAGTTAGCCATGGCCCACATGTTAGATATTTTTGTTAGTGACTAGACTAATTATTTTGGTTAGTATTAATTGAGATTAGTGATTTAGGATTGACCAAACTACCCCCGACTTAACCCCTTACCATTGTTTTAACCCATAGACTAGAGAGGGGGCTTCTTGACATTTCCTAATACGACAAAAATCACTTTAGGGGCCGGCCATGACATGTAGGGATAAGGTTCCAACACATCCCTATAACTGTCTGAAATCAGTCCACAGTTATGGCCTAAGTGGTTGTCCCCTTTGAGCATATTTTAGTCCCCTTGTTAGCCACTTAACACCACCATATAACCCACATTTCACTCCAATAAAATAGTCCCCCTTAAGCCCTCATGGCTGTCCTGCACCAGTCCCCATTCCAGCCTATCTATTGCTCACATATCAGCTCCACCATAACCCTAAACTTGTCCACAAATGAGCCTTGTGTGTGTGTGTATTGTGAGTTTGTGTGTGTGTGTGTGAGAGCCTACCTATGAGTGTAGCTAGTTAACCATAGTTTAGCCTATGTGCAACTAGTAGGAAAACCTATAAAGAAGCCTTGTGTGTGTGATATAGGTGAGTGTTTTGTGAGAGTGTTGTGTGTGGATGAGTGTGATAGAGTTATGAGGGTAAATTCATGATATGGGTTAGGTAATAGGGTAAACCAATTCCCATGTATCCCAACATAGCCTAGATACCTAGGATACCTATTTTTCTTGGTAGGTAAACCTTAGATAGGTTGGTATCTAGCTACCCTAAGGAGCCTAGGCTAGTATCTTGGGTATTAGCGGGGTTTCCTTGGAATTGGGCAAGGTATCGGGATTTACCTTGGTAGGGTAATGTGAGTTTTTGCCTAGGAATAGGGTATTAGTGTTTGGAGTCTAAGATAGGGTTAGAACTTGATTTCCTTAGTTGGCAAAACTAGTCACACACAAGACATCAGTTGACCTTTTGACCAAAAGTCAACTGTAAGTCAATTCCCATGTATCCCAACTCATATTTGCCTTGATACATATGAGTTTTTGACTTGTTTGACCTAGAGTTGACCCAGGTTTGACTCAGTGTTGACCAGAGTTGACTTTTTGACCAAAAGTCAACTGTAAGTCAACCCTTGAACCAGATTGACCTAGTTTGACTTAGATTGACTCCCAGTGATCTAGTATGACCCAGTATGAGCTAGTATGACATAGTGTGACTCAGTCTGACCTAGATTGACCTAGTTTTGACTTAGACTTGCATTCATGACTTGAATTAGCTTACTTTTTTAGTATTTAGCCTTGTTTGACTCATAGTATCTTATTTTAGGTCTGTGATCACTCTGAGCGTCTGTTCACCCTATCAGCTCAGGACCACAGGCGAGTACATTCACTGATAGTTTTCATTGTCTTGATATCTGCTATATCCGATTCAGTTGTAGTGTTATACTCGATTTCCAGTCACGACAGTTTACGGACTAGTATATGTTGGATCATGACATGGGATGTTATTCCTAGAGTTACATGGTATATTGGTACATATTCTGTCTTATTTCAGTGTATTAGTATAGACACAGATTTCAAAAGGAGACTTGCTGCCCTCTTATGGAATCCCGTGTCATAACGTGTCATGTCCAGATCCATTGTACTATTGGGGGATGGGAGAGTTATTAGTGGTTATGTGATCAAATTCCCACATGGTTCTATGGTACATATGGTTCATAGCTATACCCTCGCCTCACGACGGGTAAAGCCTTACCCTATACGGTTCATAGCTTTCCATGGTGACTGGCCTTATCGTTCTATTGTATACAGGGTTCATAGCCGGTCGGATGGAAAGCCTGAGCATATTTTTCCCAAGCCGATCACATAACACACTAATAATTCAAGGCACCTTTTCTATTTATTATCTTGGTGATTAAGTTTTGTTTGGGAGAAGGGTTACAGCCCTGGTCCTTGTTTGGTTTAGGGGTTATAACTCGGCTTTCCGAGTAGTTCCCAAGTCGCCCTATATACATTCATATCGTCGTCCTTTTCAGTACTCACATCATGATATGTATTTCTAGTTGATTTTGTCTTGTATTTCATTACACTGTCTCTTATAGAATTTGTCAATTCATATGGAACTGCTGTTGGTGTTTGTACTTGCTCATTTTCCTGACAGGATACCGTCGACAAATTTTACAGATGATTCAGAGGCTGATTGCCCGACCTACTATGGGGTTGAGTCTGACGGAGTAGACTTAGACTGTGGCTTGTTGGTAGAGCTACTAGACTTTGCTCACCCTGAGTAGTATAGCTAGTTAGGTTTGCCTGGCCTGCGAGCCAGCTAGTACTTTCAGTTGTAGTATCTTATATATATTTTCTGAGACTGGATTTTTGTGTGTATCTCGGACTCATTTCCTGTTTTATCTATCGTATTTTCCTTTCCGTGCTATCTACCTTATTTTGATATATGTGATTGAGACTGTATTGCTATGTCACCTCCATTCGGAGAGTATATACTGTACAGATACATTTATCTGTTTTAGTCGTAGTATTTACAGACCCTATATACAGCGTTCTACCGCCGATACTGCGGCGTAGGCTGGATGTAACCATGCGCTCGTGCCCCTCTTCAGGGTGTGGATCGTGACAGCTTGTGCTTCTGTTGAGGTATTTGTCAAGAGAAATAAATGTAGGCCACTTTCTATGCATCAACCCCTTTTTAATTATTTATTTTCTAGTTTAGTTATTTTAAATTGCAATTAATATAATTAATATTATTTTATGAATTCTCTTACGTCACATAGCGACTGTCTCAGATTAGCTGTAGGGGTACTGTCCCAACTAACAGAGGTTCACCAAGGAACACTTAAGTACCGTCTCGCTTTAGCCATAGCCGTGGTGACAGCCAGTTCCTTTGTAGGCTTGTATCGAAACATTTTTTGCAAATTGAAAGATAATTAAAAAATCAAAATTAATTAATATTATTGACATCCAAAATTCTTAATTCTCGATGTAAATAATTGAAATGATCTTCCGCTAATGGTTTTGTAAAAATATCAGCCAGTTGGTTCTCTGTATCTACGTATATAAGTTCTATATCTACATTTGTTTGATGATCTCTAAGAAAATGATGTCAAATCTCAATATGCTTAGTGCGAGAAAGACATACAGGATTCTTAGTTAAATTAATAGTGCTAGTTTTGTCACAGAAAATGGGTATGTGTGTGTAAAGTAAACCAAAGTCTTCTAAGGTTTTCTTCATCAACAAAATTTATACACAATAACGTCCTGCGACGATAAACTCAGCATCAGTAGTTGATAATACACAAAATTTTGTTTCTTACTAACACAAGAGACTCAAACCTTACCTAGAAAATGACACATACCGCTAGCACTTTTTTTATCCACATTGCATCCAGCAAAATTAGCATCCAAGTAACCGGTTCAGTCAAAGGATATGGTTTTGGGATACCATAAGCCGACAGAAGAAGTGCTTTTAAGGTATCAAAAGATACGCTTAACAGCACAGAAATATGATTCCTTAGGGTTAGCTTGAAAACGTGCACCCAAGCAAACGGGATGATATTGCAGAATCAAAATTCTGTATTCAAAAATTTGCAGAATGCAGTACAACAGAATACTATTGCAGATCACAGTTACACAAAATGCAGGTATTCAAAAATTTAAATGCGAATCAATCACAGAATGAATTTCGAACATAACTAAATTCATTAATTTTACTGTCTAATATATGTAGAACAACCAAGTAGTACCAAACATTCAAAATCCTTAAGTTCTCCATGTAGAACAACGAAGTAGTACCAAACATATGTCCAAAAATAAAACATTAATAGTGTAGTCAGCTACATATATCCCAAAATATTGACTATCTAACATTTAGCTCCCTTCGAGCCTATCCACAACCAAAACTCCTCATAAAGCATCCTCTTCCTTCATCCAACCTACACAAAAATAGGGGGTAAATCATTAGTGTAAAGAAAAAACTAATGAAACAAAAAATAGGGGGTAAAGTTCAGTAAGTTGTCAAAAAATAGGGGATAAAGTTCAGTAAAGCGTCATAGGTAATGTATAAACAAGGCAAGCGTCATAAGTAATATGAGGATGTTGTGTGTATGGCAAAATGATGATGTTGTGTGTATGGTAACCTAGCATCTTATATATATGTGTGTGTGTGTGTGTGTGTGCATCCATCTTATTTTTCTCTACACTCACCTCAACATCATCATCTTTTTGTTGATCACATTCCTAAACAAGGCAAGCGTCATAGGTAATATATAAAAAAATACCTATAAAGGGAAAGAAAAAGAATCTAAGTACATTGTCTACTTGCAGTAATATGAGGAAAACTAAGAAAAGTTTCCCACAAATAGATCAGGCAATGCCAGTAACCCAAATGAAGACCTAACAAAATCTATTGTACATATCGAAACATATGATTCATCATAATCTGGATAATTTGCTCACCCAGTTATCAACCCAAAGTTACCTATCTAAGTTAATGGATTTGAAGGAACACTAGGAAATATTTTGGAACTGCCATGAGAAATAGCAACACAGTTTATAGTTTAGCTCTAGTTTCTGTTTTAACCTTCAAGCACGCTATTGGGAGGAGTCAGCAAAAAAGTACTCTGAAAAGCAAATAATTGAATCTAGAATTACCTGTAAGGTAAAAGCTGGTATGTTGATCCGAATAACTGAATATCCCAACACTTCCAGCCAATTCTCTTGCTCAGTTACTCCACATACCAACACTTGCAATCAATTCTCTTAAATTAGAACCTAAGCTTATAAAAATAATCTGCTTCCTGTTACACATCACAAAGAATACCGTATGTCAAAATTATGTACTACAAATAATTCTGGGTTCTGAAGGAAGCACGATAATAAAGTTTAACCAGGTATATAGGTATAGAGAGGAGTGATAACTGAAAAAAAAACATGCATGTACTTGACAAATATAAGCCACGTTTGTTAAAAACAATAAGCTAAGCAATCTTACCCACATCTACAGTCCGTACTGTATTAAGAGATCTCGAAAGGAAAATAAACTGGAGCTTTTGAATTAAAATATGTAACAAAGTAAAACTACCTCACGTTGGTAGCTTTCAGTGCCTTAGTAGCATCCTCTTGTGTTTCAAATTGAATGAAAGCAAAATTCTTTTTGATTATGACATTTAGAACTTTTTCATAAGGTTCAAAGTGCCTCTCCAGATCCCTCTCCAATTATCAGTCATGTCAAGCACGCGCACATATTGCATCCTCAGCCTCACGCTCATCATCAATGTAAATGAATGCAAATCCTAGAAAAAGAATAGTGGATTCAATCCATTTAAGGATTAACAAATTCAAAGATGCTCCTAAGCAGAGTCCATCGGTTTATGCTGAGGCTGATGGCTGCAACAAAAATACTCTACAACTAAATGAACACAATGTCTGGCCATCTCCGTGAAAGATTAAACTAATGACAAGATAAAACAAGAAACATGATTATGTGGTTAAGAAAATGAAAGGCAATAGTGCTTTGGAAATTAACATAGGTGGTGATCCTTCACTGCCCTTAACCAAAGGAGCTTATGACCAATAATCTCAATAATTTTAGGGGTCTCCTAAATAACAAGAGTCAGGGGGCTTATGTGAAAATGGGTAAGATTTAAGGGGCTTATATCGAAGAAAACCTTTAATTTAACAATATGAATGCACGTTACAATGAGGATTACTAATTGCCACATCCAAAATATAACAGTCTTTTTCCACATAAAACGAGGGGTCAAAAGTAGAAACCTAATAAATGGGCTATTTGTAACAACTAATATTGTTGATATTAGTATTCTAAGCTAATTTGAGGTCTAAGGTTGACTTATAACTGAACAAAACTCCAGATAACTCGATGAAAGATGAGATGGCTTGAGCATGGTTTCGTCCAATCAAGGTCCAGCTTGCTTATATCTATACTCTTTGATTATAGAGCACGTAGGTCAACTCAAGAAACACACCTTGGCCCGAGGATGCTCGTTAGTCGTTCCATCCATCTTTACTATGACAAGGGAATCAATGCTACGCAAATGCTTGACAAGCTTAGTGTAAGTTGGCTCTAAAGCTTGGCAATGCCCACCCCATGGTGCATGTATCTGGTTCATAGACAAATATCACATTGATTTATATTAAATGAGAAAGGTCTGCTTTATTTCTAAAGATGAATCACTCACCTCAAGGAGAACATCCTTTGACTCATCGAAGGCTATATCATCAAAATTATTTCCAACAACAATTTTCACATCCTCTTCATTCTGTGCAAGTTGACAACCAAAGAAAGCTTCGATCATATGTATCAAGGCAAAACAACGAAAGAAAAGGACATACAACTTCTATTAACTCACAGTCTCGGGTATCGGATCTGACTTGTAGAAAGGCTTCAGCTTATCTTCCAAGAAACCCTGCGCAAATGCCTGATAGTAAACAAGTGTGTATTAGATTGTTTCTTTACACCAAAGCAGCTAAACTTGGTAAATGCTTAGAGAATCATAATAAAGAAATTTGTTTACAGATAGTCGCAAAGACGTTAAATTTCTTAAAATATCTAATCTAAATACAGCGTATAACCTATAGTTGTAGTACACACATGAATAGGGTTTCAGATCTGCAGAAATGATTTGTAAGAGAGAAATAATTGTCATTTTCTATTTCTTTTGTTTTGAGTTCCTCTTTTTCTTGTATTATCAGACCAATGCTGTCCAACTCCAATGAGATATACAGGTCAAGTTAATTAATTTTATGTTTTTTATGGTACTTTCACATTAGTTTTATAATTTGAAGCTCCAAAAAAGATATACTGATAGAATTGGGAGAACATGATAAAGACACAAATATACAAAGTAAAAAATATTACTAGTTTTTTACAATAATATATATTGACTACATACTAGTGAAGTGCATATTCCAGAACAACCTCGACCCGCAATGAGTGGACCAGCCACAAGACAAGAGTGATAAGGAATGTTAATTTCCTCTCACACTTCATTCTTCTAGTGACAGTCCCCATGATACTAGCAAAACAGAAATGAATCTAAGACAGCTAACGACACCAGACATGCAATACAAATATTGAGAAGGTTGTGTATGTTGCACAGCATAGGTGTCTTTGTGAGCAAATGCTAGTATATGTCAGAACGCAAAAGTAGATGCATTGGTGTGTGTGGGTGGAGAGAGATTTGGAATTGTCGGACCTTAATGCTGTCAACTATAAGTTCACCATCAAGCATAAATTTCTTAGCATCTTCATTTCCTGAGTATCCTAAAACCTGTGAAGAATGTTCAACTAGTCAAATGCACAATGCCAAATTTGTGGTACTATATCTATGCATTTTTAAAATGAGTTCAAAATCCACACTAATATGCAAACTACAGAATATTTACTGGTAAAGGAAAAGTAAATTTAACATATATTGTAGAAAAGGGAAGTTACATTTGGACCATTTCTAGTTACTCCAAAGTAATCCGACACTGGTTTACCAACGTCCTCATTATTGTCACGACCCGCTCCCGAATAATCGGATACGAGTCGGACACGCCCAGCCTACATTGTTAGACACAATGAAGTAAGCTGTACCAAACTAGGGAAACTAACCAGATAACATGAAAGTATAGAATCACAGCATCTATATAATATGTCCCAACCAGAAAAGAGATACAATATCTGAATTCATTACAATTCAACTATAAGAGTCTGCTAGTCTCAATACATGGAAAGATAAATGGAAAACTAAATGAAACTAGGCCTCTGCAGCCTCTAGGTCACAAGCAGCTCCAGCTGGCTCAGTAGGGAAGGCAGTATCCTGTCCATAGTATGTGTCACACAAAGCCTCCATCTCACCTATCATAACATATCCAGTCAGGAGCGGAGCAAGTACAATTCTAGGTAATGAACAAGACATCATGATATGAAAGTACAAGGAAACATGGAAAGTACAGGAAGAACAAGTGAATAAGTACATGAAGAACAGTGTAAAGTACATGGAAGAACATGATATGTAAGCACCTGAAAGAACATGATATCATGGAACTACAGGAAATAAGTACAAGGTAATCTCCTGAACATGTGTGTACTACATTTGAAATATAACTAAATATGTGACCGGCTAGGGTAAGCACCTGAAAGCACCTGAAAGCACATGAATGGTGACTTAGGACCCGCGTGCACGATGCGGGGTCTAAGCTAAAACACACCTGAGTTGTTACTTGGGATTGGTCACATAGATAGTATATTTCCCCACCCCAGATACAAGTAAGAACAAGAGAACATTAGCACCAGAAAGTACATGACGTGTTGCAATTGTGTCACTCAAGGAAGTACAGGGAAGATAATGTAAAGCACAAAACCGTAGAGTGTACTTGCCTGGCTCCAGGAAAATACAAGTAGGCAAGAAAACTGGGTGTCCTCCTGTATGAAATAATGATGTATACAAGTTGGTCAAAATCTAAAATAACCCAATCTTAAATCTAGCAAGTCACTTAAGAATATATCCTAAGTCCTATTCTTGATAAACAAGTTACCCTATAGTTGATTTATTAGTCTAATTTAGATTAAACTAATAAGTAGGATAATTATAAATAAAATCTATAGAAATGAACTTATTTGGAAATCCAATATCCTATTAAAATCTTGTATAAAGCAGGAACTTGATGTAGGGTTTGGTTTCTCAAACAACATGTGAAATTGATTCCTAGAATCTAAAGTTTACTAAACTAAACTAAACTTGCATTGGTTCTAAGGCTTCATAACTCATAAAGGACCTTAATGAAATAAGGACTTACCAGTGATCAACTTCTTTGCTAAAGTAAAGAAAAGAACTTGAGCTAACTTAATGGAATGCCATTCCAAATCCTGAAGTTTAACTAAACTGATTCATGGAATGTCCCAGGTTCTGATTAACTGAACATGAGATGTCTCAGGTTCCTTGGGTTCAATAAACTTCAACTCAGTACTAGGACTGATACCTAGTCTAGTGTTCCCAGGTTCTCTCTCAACATATCAGTCCTCAACTCAAAGGAAAACAAGCTAGCAAAATACCATCAGCATAAAATAGGACTGAACAAAGTCCAGTCATAAGTCCAAAGCTCAACTGATATAAACACTAAGGTAAACAAAAATACTGATGTATATCCTGGTATTCCAGTTTGCTACAAAACCTCTCATTCAGTCTAAAATGAGTCCAAACAGAAATTTATAGTATCCAGGACATAGACTCTTGCAGGAACAGAGCTTCCTAACTGTTGGTAACAATCCTGTATGCCCACAACCTGTGAGATAGATTCTCAGGTTCCCAGCTTCAGATTTGGAATTTAGTAAGGTATTCTTGCAGGAAAACAACTTAAGCACTTACCTCATCCAAACTTCTATAGTTCAATGTTTGGTAAAACATTTAACTAGCTGAAAGAGACTAGGTGTTTCAATACGAGGGCTGATAAAATGGCAAGTCCATCTAAACATGCCAACTAGCTTGCAGGAACTAAACACAAGAATTAAAATATGAGAATTGACAATTACAACTGATGGTTCTCCTAATATTCGAATTCCTGTTTAGTCACTGCTAGTAAGTTATCAGGACTGAACCCATCATTTCACAAACGAGACCTAACTAGACTCCCTGTTCTGATCCTATAGCAGGACAATATCAAGCCCATCTGGTTCTAGAAAGATAATCCTTGACCTTCCTGAGATTACTCATAATAACTCGACTATAATCAAATCCTGAGCACAGGACATCATACTAATATTAACCACAGAGACACAGTAAAAATATACTACCAGTTATAATGCAACTGGAAATACTTATATAGTCTAGGATCAACCTGATACTCCCCAGTCAAATAACTAAGGATTCCCAATGATTCAACTCTCAATCCTGGAGTGAAAGGGACAGTCAAGTCCTTAAGTAGCATGCAGTAACAGAAAAATAGTTTAGTTCATGAAGGAATAGCTCTCAGGGGCTTAACAGAAACCACCACAGATTAATGCAAACCAAACTGAAGGAAAAGATAGTGTAACATCAATATACGCAAGTGTTCATAGGAAAACCAAACACTAGGTTCAATAAATTACTGAACTCATATTCCAATCCAGGAATCCAGACTAGGTTAAAAGATTACAACCAAACTAGAAAACTAAATTCTACAATTCTTGTATTGTACTGTAACTTAAATAAATTCCAAGTTCACAATGATAAGATTGACTGAATTTACCTAAAAACTTATCTCTCATCTGGACTTAAAGTTCAGTTGAGATCAGTTATAACAGTTAGATTGGTTAGAGATCAAAGATCTATAGCATTTGCAATCCTCACGATCTAGAACCAAAATCTAATATCATACCTGGTATCATTATTCCATATTAAGCATCATCTCACCCTACTAATACTAAATCGAGCTTGGATTAAAGACAGGTATTAACAACTTCAGATTTAGGATTACCTGTTAGATTTCTCCAATGATTTTCTTGAACAGAGGAAAAGTATCCTGTCACACTAGTGCTGGGTCCAAATTGTATTCTGAGCTTAATAGAGGAATGATCAAACGATCAACATATTATTCCAACATTTCTAAACCCTGGCCTAACCAGGAGTTCAAGAACAGAAAGATTCAGAAATACTCTAGAATGGATTAACATCACAATGTAGAAATTTACCTCTCTTAATTGATCGATTGGTCAGATCAATTCCTGAAGAAGGTTTGAAATGCTATCAACTGCTTCATAGTGAAACAACATTCAAGTTCAGGAAAAGAATTATCAATCGAGAAAATCGAGATCAAACTCTATTAACTCACAGCTCTCAGAAGACTTCTAGATCTGGCTAGCTCCACCAGATCAAGGATCAACCAAATGAAGTCCTAAAGGCAGGAAATGAAATTAGTTGACAAGGATTCTAGATCGAGTCCTATAATCCATAGTTCCTAGATCAAATTAACAACCTACCTCCTGGAGCTAGAGTGAACTATGAAGGAGGAACGATTGATTTCTGGAGACGAACTCGTTGTCTGAAGAGCTACTCCGATCACCATGTGCTGCTACACGAGACCCTCCTGCTGTGATGCCTCCTCCTTCCATGGCCAATCCTTCAATTTACAGTACAGAACTTTGAAGGGGAAAAATGGTGAAGGAATGATTCTAGATCTGGAATGGAATGGGGATTAAATAGGATCCTAGAATTTACAGAGCTGATACCCTCTGCAATTTGGCACCAAAACTCAAGGACAGCTGGATAGAGGTGGTGGGGTTGCAAACGGTTAGGGAGAATTTGAATTGGAAGGAAATTGGAAGGAGGCCTGGTTGTTGAGCCATGTGCTCTGAGTTCAGGGAGAAGAGCTCCCCAACCGAAATTCATTCTTAAAATTTATAATAAAAGCAACTTGTATAACTCTATGAATGGATAGATATTGAATTGCTTGGGCTGAGAATAAAAAAGCCCATACCTAAAAGTAGAGTTATTCCTTACAGATGTGGTTTTGATATTGGATTCATGGGCTTAGCTAAAAGTCCAAAACTATTGTAAAGTAAAACCCAATAAGTTGGGTTTTAAAAAGAAAGAGAAAAAAATATACAGTAATACTAATTTAGAAAAGAAAACTTCAGGAAAATTTATTTATTAGAAATAATAAAATTTCCCGGGAAGTGGAGTTACAAATCTCCTCCCCTTGAAAAAATTTCGTCCTCGAAATTCAAAGGACCAACACAATAAAAAAAATCCAAACTCCAGTTTTTATTATTATTGAAAACCAATATGCAAAATACAATCACGAGAACAATCTAGGGTAGCGCTCCCGCATCTCGTCCACACGCTCCCATGTGGACTTTCCCGGAGAGTGATGTCTCCACATGACGCGAACGAGAGGAATGGTCTGGTTCCGCAGACGCTTCTCCCTTCGGTCCAGGATCTCTACTGGTTGCTCCTCGTAAGTCAATCTCGGGCCCACCTCTAACTCAGAATAGTCCACCACATGACTCGGGTCTGGAATGTATCGTCGAAGCTGAGATACGTGGAAAACATCGTGCACTCCCTCCAAGCTATCTGGAAGCGCTAGTCGATACGCCACCTCGCCAATTCGTGCCGTCACATCGAAAGGTCCGATGAATCTCGGACTGAGCTTCCCGCCTCTGTCGAATCTGATGACGCCCTTAGTCGGTGAGATCTTCATGAACACTCTGCTTCCAACTGCGAACTCCGGTGGTCATCTGCTGCTGTCCGTCCAGTGCTTTTGTCGATCCTGTGCAACTCTGAGACGCCCTGAGCCTTTGAGATCAAATATGATAATTACACACAAGAAGTTGAAATAATACGATCTAACAATGATCAAAATGAAATAGGCACGAGATGAAATGAAGTTCAATTACATCTTAGAGGAGCAAAATCATGAAGACACAATTATTAGGTACAATCAAGAATCGATAGTTTAACACAGGTAGACTAGAACAAGATAGAAAATCATGGTCAGATAGACATGACTTAAGATTGAAGTTTATACAAGTCACAAATGAAGTATGGAGTCACAATCTGGTAATACACAATTTTGAGGAATTCAATGGTCTAACGATAAAATGCTGGAACGGAAATTTAGCAAGGGTTGATTGAGGAGACGTACGCAATACTCAGGAGATACAGTATCAAATCAGGATGAACGTGCAAGGGTTTGTGATTCTCGAAAACCAATAATTATATGAAAATGCAATATAGTTTCTATGGTATCCGAAAACATATAGATATTTGAAATCACTTTACTTAGAATCCCTGCCCCGCCAGTATGTCTGGCTGCAGTGAACTTTCGGTTCCATGACTTAAATATCAATATGTTACCGAATAACATATCAACTTATTCATTTTCAAACAATTATCGACGAAGCAACTCAAGAGATCTAAATATGAAGAGTTTAGGACAAAGTCTCAATAATACCCGAAACCTATGAATGTCTGAAATCACTTCAACTTAAAGTTCCTGCCTCGCCAGTGCGCTACTGGCTGCAGTGAACTTTCGGTCTCCATAATCCAGCTAATGGCTGCAGTGCGCAACTGTCATGCCATGGTAGGTCATCGAATAGCCTTTCGACTTTATCCCTAGGAATTTCAAAAGAGTTCCAAGGAGTTCAAAATGAGTTTCAGTTGTCCAAGTCACGGAAATGTGAAGTTACCTGACTGTTAGAATACAAGGATTTTATTAGGTACTAAAAATGACAAGGGATCCAATCAGTGAGTACAAAAGGGCAGCCAGAGAGATTTAAAATTTCAGACAGGACGAAGTTTCAAATTATAACAAAATTTCAACTGATATCTGGAATGGTAACAAGATTCCATATATAGGACATTATCCCGAAGGGATAACAGAGTCTCGAGGAATGAACAGTAGCAAGGCATCAATATAAGACAATGTCGCAAAATAAGAATTAAATCGCGCATTGGAAACAAAGTTCAACAAAATCTCAAGAAACGACAAAATTTCGAACAGATCCCGAATGGGAAATAAAATCTCCAATAGTATACAAAGTCTCATTAGAACTAAATTATCAACAAAATTGCAGATAGAAAGTAATTCTCGAACAAGAAGCAAGGTCATGACTAGTGAGAAGAAATAGGATATTAAGCAGAGAATAGGGAACAAGCATTGAATGGTGAGTATGAAACAAGCGAAATCTCAAATAGGAAACGAGGTCAAATAAGGTCGTGAACAAAACAAATTCTTGAATAGGAGGCAAAATCTCGAAGGAAAGCAAGGTTCCGAATAGGAAACAGGATCTCAAAATCACGATTAGAAAACCAAATTTCAATAAAGCCTCGAATAGAAAACTGAAACGAGTAGGAAGCTAGATCGAAACAAAGTAGTGGACAACAACTCTCAAATCAAAAATCATGAATGGAAAACAAGTCTTTTATAGAAAACGAATCAAAATCCCAAAATTGGAAAAGAAATCTTTAAACCTTCAAAGGAATCCTCCACAATGTCCTGAATAGGACGAAGCTTAAACAAGTTTCGAATGAGGAACAGGATTTCAAAATAAAATCTCGAAAAACGATTAATTATCAATTAACACGAAGTTTGATAAAGGAACAGAATTTGCAAATAGGAGCCATTACTAGGAAACAAGGTCAGGAATGAATGTACAAACGGTATCGAATAATGGATTTCAAACAAATATCGAATTATGGGTCTGAAACAAGTTTGTCGAATATGAAACAATATCTTGAAATAAGTTTCGAACATCAATCAAGGTTCCAAAATAGAAACAAGAAGTTTTAAGAAATGATCAACGTGTTAGGAGAAATTTAAGGGAAGACTGGATTATTAATCAAGATACATGGTTTTTCCAACCATACAAAAGAAATCTTCTGTCTTCAGTATTTCCTCCGGGACTGGAATCACTTCAATCTTCTTCACTGTCCTGACGTAGACTGGTCCATGCGGTAATGCTCCATATAGCTGCTGAATCTGGAGAGGCAGGTCCTGGCGTGTTCGTCCTTGGGCAGTGTGATCAATGGTCTCCAGCAGTCCTTGACTTGGTAGGCAGGCGATTAGCAGTACAAGCATAGCCTTCGTCTTTTGCGGCACTCTTCGTAGTGGTGTCCTGAGCTGTGACAGAAATACAAATGATTGCCGGCTGAATCTGAATCTGGATCTCCTGTTGGGGCTGAAGTGCAGGGCTCTGACAGGAATATATGGTTGCTGGCGTGCTGGCTGCTGAGATCTGCTCCTGATGATGCGACTGGTGATGTGACGCTTTGCGGGTCCACGGTAGTTGATATCTTCATCATAAGTCTTCATGTCTTTCATGAGCTTCAGCTTCCGGTTTCGTTCCATTGTCTGCGCTACATTCTGGATCTTCTGGCTGATGGCTCTAATCTTCAGAGAAGTCGGATCCTCACATGCTGAGATGATCTCAGTAGCGGCTTCAAGTTCTCGATCGGCTCCCTGGTGCAAGATATGCACTCGGTGTCGAAAAAGTCCAAGTATCTGAGCGTCTGGAAATCAGAAGTCCTTTCTAACTCTAAAAATGTATTTGTAAGTCTGGATTGGAAAAGGAAGGCCTGCTCTCTCTGGGTATCAAGGAACTCTTCAACCATCTCCGTCAACCACGTACTACCCATGGGGATAGTAGGGACGATCTGCGGGGTGGAAGCTTGGAGACCTCAAGTATAGGTGAATCAACCGTTCCGGTGTCGCGTGCTTGAATTATCTGAAAAATAGAAAACTGTTAAAATAACCTAGACCTAAATACAACAAGTGTTTATAGATATCAATATACCTGATATACCTGATATACCCGTATTCCCGATTTTCCTATGCTGTGATCAAGTTTTCCCTAGTGTAATCAAGTCCCCCAATAGTACGCTAAGACCTAGGTACCATTAGGAAGGACCTGCATGGGCCACCACTAAAAACATGTCACGACCCGCTCCCGAATAATCGGATACGAGTTGGACACGCCCAGCCTTCATTGTTAGACACAATGAAGTAAGCTGTACCAAACTAGGGAAACTAACCAGATAACATGAAAGTATAGAATCACAGCATCTATATAATATGTCCCAACCAGAAAAGAGATACAATATCTGAATTCATTACAATTCAACTATAAGAGTCTGCTAGTCTCAATACATGGAAAGATAAATGGAAAACTAAATGAAACTAGGCCTCTGCAGCCTCTAGGTCACAAGCAGCTCCAGCTGGCTCAGTAGGGAAGGCAGTATCCTGTCCATAGTATGTGTCACACAAAGCCTCCATCTCACCTATCATAACATATCCAGTCAGGAGCGGAGCAAGTACAATTCTAGGTAATGAACAAGACATCATGATATGAAAGTACAAGGAAACATGGAAAGTACAGGAAGAACAAGTGAATAAGTACATGAAGAACAGTGTAAAGTACATGGAAGAACATGAATGTAAGAACATGATATGTAAGCACCTGAAAGAACATGATATCATGGAACTACAGGAAATAAGTACAAGGTAATCTCCTGAACATGTGTGTACTATATTTGAAATATAACTAAATATGTGACCGGCTATGGTAAGCACCTGAAAGCACCTGAAAGCACCTGAAAGCACATGAATGGTGACTTAGGACCCGCGTGCACGATGCGGGGTCTAAGCTAAAACACACCTGAGTTGTTACTTGGGATTGGTCACATAGATAGTATATTTCCCCACCCCAGATACAAGTAAGAACAAGAGAACATGAGCACCAGAAAGTACATGACGTGTTGCAATTGTGTCACTCAAGGAAGTACAGGGAAGATAATGTAAAGCACAAAACCGTAGAGTGTACTTGCCTGGCTCCAGGAAAATACAAGTAGGCAAGAAAACTGGGTGTCCTCCTGTATGAAATAATGATGTATACAAGTTGGTCAAAATCTAAAATAACCCAATCTTAAATCTAGCAAGTCACTTAAGAATATATCCTAAGTCCTATTCTTGATAAACAAGTTACCCTATAGTTGATTTATTAGTCTAATTTAGATTAAACTAATAAGTAGGATAATTATAAATAAAATCTATAGAAATGAACTTATTTGGAAATCCAATATCCTATTAAAATCTTGTATAAAACAGGAACTTGATGTAGGGTTTGGTTTCTCAAACAACATGTGAAATTGATTCCTAGAATCTAAAGTTTACTAAACTAAACTAAACTTGCATTGGTTCTAAGGCTTCATAACTCATAAAGGACCTTAATGAAATAAGGACTTACCAGTGATCAACTTCTTTGCCAAAGTAAAGAAAAGAACTTGAGCTAACTTAATGGAATGCCATTCCAAATCCTGAAGTTTAACTAAACTGATTCATGGAATGTCCCAGGTTCTGATTAACTGAACATGAGATGTCTCAGGTTCCTTTGGTTCAATAAACTTCAACTCAGTACTAGGACTGATACCTAGTCTAGTGTTCCCAGGTTCTCTCTCAACATATCAGTCCTCAACTCAAAGGAAAACAAGCTAGCAAAATACCATCAGCATAAAATAGGACTGAACAAAGTCCAGTCATAAGTCCAAAGCTTAACTGATATAAACACTAAGGTAAACCAAAATACTGATGTATATCCTGGTATTCCAGTTTACTACAAAACCTCTCATTCAGTCTAAAATGAGTCCAAACAGAAATTTATAGTATCCAGGACACAGACTCTTGCAGGAACAGAGCTTCCTAACTGTTGGTAACAATCCTGTATGCCCACAACCTGTGAGATAGATTCTCAGGTTCCCAGCTTCAGATTTAGAATTTAGTAAGGTATTCTTGCAGGAAAACAACTTAAGCACTTACCTCATCCAAACTTCTATAGTTCAATGTTTGGTAAAACATTTAACTAGCTGAAAGAGACTAGGTGTTTCAATACGAGGGCTGATAAAATGGCAAGTCCATCTAAACATGCCAACTAGCTTGCAGGAACTAAACACAAGAATTAAAATATGAGAATTGACAATTACAACTGATGGTTCTCCTAATATTCGAATTCCTGTTTAGTCACTGCTAGTAAGTTATCAGGACTGAACCCATCATTTCACAAACGAGACCTAACTAGACTCCCTGTTCTGATCCTATAGCAGGACAATATCAAGCCCATCTGGTTCTAGAAAGATAATCCTTGACCTTCCTGAGATTACTCATAATAACTCGACTATAATCAAATCCTGAGCACAGGACATCATACTAATATTAACCACAGAGACACAGTAAAAATATACTACCAGTTATAATGCAACTGGAAATACTTATATAGTCCAGGATCAACCTGATACTCCCCAGTCAAATAACTAAGGATTCCCAATGATTCAACTCTCAATCCTGGAGTGAAAGGGACAGTCAAGTCCTTAAGTAGCATGCAGTAACAGAGAAAATAGTTTAGTTCATAAAGGAATAGCACTCAGGGGCTTAACAGAAACCACCACAGATTAATGCAAACCAAACTGAAGGAAAAGATAGTGTAACATCAATATACGCCAAGTGTTCATAGGAAAACCAAACACTAGGTTCAATAAATTACTGAACTCATATTCCAATCCAGGAATCCAGACTAGGTTAAAAGATTACAACCAAACTAGAAAACTAAATTCTACAATTCTTGTATTGTACTGTAACTTAAATAAATTCCAAGTTCACAATGATAAGATTGACTGAATTTACCTAAAAACTTATCTCTCATCTGGACTTAAAGTTCAGTTGAGATCAGTTATAACAGTTAGATTGGTTAGAGATCAAAGATCTATAGCATTTGCAATCCTCACGATCTAGAACCAAAATCTAATATCACACCTGGTATCATTATTCCATATTAAGCATCATCTCACCCTACTAATACTAAATCGAGCTTGGATTAAAGACAAGTATTAACAACTTCAGATTTAGGATTACCTGTTAGATTTCTCCAATGATTTTCTTGAACAGAGGAAAAGTATCCTGTCACACTGGTGCTGGGTCCAAATTGTATTCTGAGCTTAATAGAGGAATGATCAAACGATCAACATATTATTCCAACATTTCTAAACCCTGGCCTAACCAGGAGTTCAAGAACAGAAAGATTCAGAAATACTCTAGAATGGATTAACATCACAATGTAGAAATTCACCTCTCTTAATTGATCGATTGGTCAGATCAATTCCTGAAGAAGGTTTGAAATGCCATTAACTGCATCATAGTGAAACAACATTCAAGTTCAGGAAAAGAATTATCAATCGAGAAAATCGAGATCAAACACTATTAACTCACAGCTCTCAGAAGACTTCTAGATCTGGCTAGCTCCACCAGATCAAGGATCAACCAAATGAAGTCCTAAAGGCAGGAAATGAAATTAGTTGACAAGGATTCTAGATCGAGTCCTATAATCCATAGTTCCTAGATCAAATTAACAACCTACCTCCTGGAGCTAGAGTGAACTATGAAGGAGGAACGATTGATTTCTGGAGACGAACTCGTTGTCTGAAGAGCTACTCCGATCACCATGTGCTGCTACACGAGACCCTCCTGCTGTGATGCCTCCTCCTTCCATGGCCAATTGTCACGACCCGCACCCTAGGGTTAGGGCACGAGAACGTAACAACGCCCAGCCTACGCCGCAGTGTCGGCGGTAGAACGCTGTCCTAGGTCTCAATGCATATAACAGTATAAGACTAAACAGTTTATACTCCCCGAATGGGGGTGACATAGCAGATACAGTCTCAATCACATCTAAGGTAGAGCATATGAGGAAGATAGATGAAACATAAAATCCAAAAGAAGTACAACAGAGAGGAAATCTAAGTGCCTAAGATACAAACTCAGAAATACATCTCAAAACTCAAATACCGTAATCCACAAAATAAATACAACTCCAGACAACTGAGAATAGCTAACTAAACAACCTCTAATGTGTCTCCTCTAGGCTAGCAGGCACCTCCAAACTATCTGTAAAATTTTGTCAACGTATCCTGTCAGGAAAATGAGCAAGTACAAAACACCAACAGCAGTTCCATGTGAATTGAGAAATACTATAAGAGACAGTAATAATGAAATACAAGACAAAGAATATAGGCGACTTGGGAACCATTCGAAAGCCGAGTTACAACCCTTAAACCAAACAAGGACCGGGGTTGTAACCCTTCTTCCGAACAGAACCTAGTCCCACAACCAAGGTACAGTATGAAAGACAGATAGAGCATATGAGAATGAATCGTAGCATGGTGAAAGTACAGTAAGTAAAGCTGAAACTGGAATATAAGACATGACAAATAAAGTAAAAAGGTGTTTTGAATTATTAGAGTGATATGTGATCGGCTAAAGGGAAGCAAGGCCAAGTTATCCACTTGGCACGGCAATCACGCGGAACCTCCGAAGAGGGCCTCTGAAGAGGGCCATGCCGGCCAACCTGGATAACCGGTAGTGAGGTATCTGCTACACCCTACGTGAGGTGAGGGTGGCGCCAGCAAAACTCTGAAATATAAACTCTGAGGCTTTGATCACATAACCCCTAATAATTCCCCCAATATATCCCCCGAATAGTATCACGGATCCGGACATGGCACGTCATGACACGGGGATTCGAGAGCAGGTGATCAGCCTACTCCCAATATGTGTCTATATAAGTACAGGAACACTGAAATATCTCATACCCATATACCAAGAAAGTCCAGGAATAACATCTCATGCCAGGATCCCGTATACTAGTCCGTGAACCGTCGTGTCAAGAATCAAGTATAACACTACGACTGAATCGGATATAGTAGATATCAAGACAATGAAAACTATCAGTGAATGTACTCGCCTGTGGTCCTGAGCTGATAAGTATAGAGGGTCCAACTGAAGCCACAGAGTCCTATTTAAAGCAACACAGGTTACAAGGTGTTCAAGTTATATTAAAAGAGTCTCTATAAACAATCTATTTTATTCTAGGTTCTTCTAATTCAAATTAACTCTAGGTCAACTCCGGTCAATAATTTAGTCAAACTAGGTCAAGCGTTGACTTACAGTTGACTTTGGGTCAACTGGTCAACTTTGGTCAAACAGGGTCAATCTAGTCTAATTATTGAAAATATAAAGTGTACTTCGTTATTCGTACGTCGAAACTTACGACACGTAAATCGAGATAGGAATATCAATGGTAAGGTTGATAATCTTATTACAGTGATCCACGTGCCCATCTTGTCAATTTCAGCGATGTGAGATCACTGGAATTGACTGAGCTCAGTTTCGTTGTACTAATCTCGAAATACGAACATTATAAGAATTACTCATTAATTAATTATTAAAAGGCTAAACTCAGAGAAACTATCAACAAACATTGTCGGACGATGAAATGAACATCGCCAACGTGTCCAGAATAGTCAAATTAGCTAGGATAGCCTGTCCATCGGTCCAATTTGGACACAAGGGCAAAAAGGTAATTTCGGGTCAAAACGGTGTCCGTGTCGGAGCCGTTTTGCACCGAAATACGTGTAAGAAAATAAGTCAATAAAATGTAACAAATTATATGTCCACGAAACCAGAATGACGATACGAACCCAACGGTATCTCCAGAATTGGATTCCGTTGACCCGATCTCAATTTGGCCCGTTGACCAGAACTTGGGATTCCGGTTTGCACGGAAATGCGTGTCGGAACCAAAGTTCTCAAAACTCAGCAAACTACCTGTCAACGAGTCCATAATGATGATACGAACTCAACGGTATCTCCGGAATTGGATTCCGTTGACCCGATCTCAATTTGGCCCGTTGACCAGAACTTGGGATTTCGGTTTGCACGAAAATGCGTGCCGGAACCAAAGTTCTCAAAACTCAGCAAACTACCTGTCAACGAGTCCATAATGATGATACGAACTCAACGGTATCTCCGAAATTGGATTCCGATGAGCCGGCGTCAAAAAGTCCCGTTGACCCAGAAAGTGGGACCCGCTTTGCACCGAAATGCGTGCTCGGGCCCACGTTCTCCAAATCTAACAAATTTTATATGAAAACATGCCAGAACGACGCCACAAGTCTAATGGTGGTGTCAGAAATGAAATCTGGAGTCCCGTGTTCAAAAATAGAATTTTACAAGTTGGAAATTACGAATTCGGACGGCCAACTTTGGCGTCGAATTCAACCAATCAAACAAGCTCAAACTGAAATGAAATCTAAAGGGGGCAGGAAGAGGGTTATACCAGCTTCGCACCGGAACTGGTAGCACGCCAAACGAAGCTGCGGTGGAGGAGATACAAGCTGACGAAGTTGGCCCCGCGAAACTGTCCAAATTTAATACAATTTAAACGGTCAACTTGGTGGCCAGTTTTCATGTATCAAACGATAAAATTAACGGACGAAATTTGACAGGGACGAAGGTGGATATACCGAGATTGCGACGGAGCAGAGAAATCGCCGATCCAACGGTCGGATCTCCGAGAAAACGTGCGCGAAGTTGCTGCGATGGGGCGCCAAAACGAACTTCATTTCGCGCGCGTCACGACGGGACGTCGTGCAAAACGCACGAATCGCCTATACGTCGCGCTGGAGGACGAGAGGACGGACCCAGGGGGTCGCCGGAGGGGCGCCCAGCCTAGGGGGTGGCTACGGCCACGTCGGCGTGGCCGGCGGTGGCGCTCAACCGCGCGTGCGCGCGCGCGAAGGACGCGCGCTGCTGCTGTGATGCAGCTACTGCTGCCTGCTGTGCGCGCTGGTGGCACGTGGCGGCGCGGCGCGCCTGGCCCGGCGGAGGCGCGGCGAGGTGGCACGCTGTGCTGCCAGCGGCGAGGTGGTGGTGGCGGTTGTGGCCCGGTGGAGTAGTTGTTGGAGGTGGTGGCGAACGAATGAGATGGAGGAGGAGGAAAGTCGGAGAGGGTCGGCTGTGGGTGGCCGACGGTGGTCGGGACAGGGGTGGTCCGGCCAGGAGTGGAAGGTGGTCGGGAATAATAGTGATGGTGGTGGTGATGGCTTGGTTGCATGGTGAGGGTGGTGGTGAGGTTCTAATGAAGAGGAGGAGGAAGAAGGTGGAGGAGATGGAGAATGGGAGGAGGTGGAAGGAGAGGTTGCTCGGCCTGGCCGGGGGTGGTCCGGCCATGGTGGTCGAGGAGGAGAATGTGGTCGGGAAAAATGGAGGAGTTGGCTGCTGATGTTGTTGTTCTTGATGTATTGTTTGGAAATAAAGGATAGGGAGGAGAGAGAATAGAATAGGATAATGTTGATAAGAATAAATGTGAGAGAGAGAGAAAGGATAAGAGGGAGAGAGGAAAAAGTTACTTTTCCAAACATTTAGGGCCGGCCAAGCATGGGAGTTGGCTGCTAGGGGAAATCAAGGGTTGGGATTAATTGTGAGGGAATCAAAGGCTAGGAATAATAGAGAAGTAGGTTATTCCAAGGAAATTAAATCAATGGAAAATTTTCCCATTAAAATATTAGAAATAGGTAAAATAAGAAATTGATATTTTTGGACAATAAATATGAGGGTGTCCCGATGGAGAAAATCATGGAGCTGGACTGGGCTCGGTGGAGCTGGATTGGACGAAAACTGGACATCGTGCAAAAATCGAATTAAAATATAGACGTTGATGATCATGTGCAAATAAGTAGCACAGGAGGATTCCAATGAATGGGACACAAGTGGCGGACGGATAGTAGGCTCAAAGTGGGCCATGTCCATAGTTGGGGCTGACAGGTTTTGGTCGACAGGGGACCCACAAATCAAGTTAGAAAATGAATGTGACGCCGTGGCGTGAAGTAAAATCGGGTCACGCGTCGGGAAAGTTGTGCGAATCAAATGGAGCCCAAGACGACATGTCTGAGTGGGACACAAAGGTCATGGGTGACGAGCGTCCCGAGTAGATCATCAATGAGGAGTTGGTTTCAAGAAACTGACTGGTCTTGCGCTCCCAATTTAAATGTCATGGTAACGCGCTGAAAATGATCAAGAAAAAGAGTGGGAAAAATAAATATCAATCAAATGGTCTAAACCGACCCGAAGTTCAACGAAGCAGAAAGAGCACAAGGGAACAAGTTTGGGTGGGACACCATATACCGTCATGAAGGTAATCGTGTCCACTCCAAAACTCGTGAAGAGGATTTCCATAATTGAACATCCCTGATACTCCAAATATCAATGGCACGGAAAAGTACACTTAAGGAAAAATAATTCAATAAATTATTTAATGAAACCAATAAATCAGAAAATAAAATAAAAATAAAAAAAATAAACCCGAAATTCAGGGTGCTCACATCCTACCCACCTTATAAAAATTTCGTCCTCGAAATTAAAACGTCCATACTCCCTCTAGGTCAAACCCCCAAAATCAAAGTCCCATCTTAAAACAAATCATGTGATCAAATGGACGACATACAGGGTCATGGCATACGGTGTTAGTAAGTCTCATCTAGGTATACTAGTCATGCTAACCAAAACGGTTATAGGGTATCAAACACACAAGCAATCCAGGGTGTTAAACAAAAGGTTACAGAGACGACAAACCATCAAAACTGTAAGGCAGTCTACCATCCTATATGAAAACTGGTACTCATCAAAAATAAAATGAAGGTAACTACCAATTATCTGAAAAAGGTACTATTCAAGAAAAAATCAAAATCAATAGTTAAGGAATAAAAGTCAATTGCATCGAAATCCAATCACAATATATACAGAGCGTTAAAGAGGGAAAACTAGCATCATGTGTATGGGGACATGTTCATATGGTTGATAGTAGGCGTGTGTGTACGTGAATACATATGAAATTGTATATGAGAAATTGGGTTCCAAAACAACAGCTATCAAGTTACACTAATCATGGCATTTTTTTTTGTAAGAATAATAGCAAGAAAGAAATAACGATAAAATCTGTTTTGCTTATCTATTTAAGGAAGAACCATTTTGAAATCCAGAGCTAAATTATCAAATCCAAGATAAAGTCTAGCAAAATCATCGATTCATTGTATTAAGAAGAAACTCATAGCAAGAAGTTACGCAAAATTTTATAAAAACAAGAAAACCTACTCTGAAGTTAAATAATGAGAAGCAAACAAAACAAGACAATTAATAAAAATAATAATAAAATTTTTTTTTGAAGGACAGAAACAAAAGTAGAGAAACGTGTTCGAAAACATTTAAAGTAAAATCTGATAATCATATGCGTCAGGTCAAAATCATGGTACCCTAATCCTCGTCATACTAGTAAGCAAGGCTACGATAATCACAGAGTCCTCGACTTTGGCACATACCTCTAAAATTATGGTATTTAATATTTTCGCGATGCCGCTAGCTTGGCTGCGAAAATCTTAAATTTCCACACCCGAGAGATATATCCAAGTCAAACTATATGTCCTCACCATGCTGGCTAATATGACTGTAGAAGACTAGACTCTATAACTTAGATGACCTAGCCCATATAATTTCATCTTGCCAAAAATTTAATTAAATCAATAAGGAATACTCAAAAATCAATTCAAATTTATTAACGAACATCAAAATTTAAAAATGAATAAAATCCATCAAAATACAACTCGAATGCGACAGCTATCATCAAAATTCAAAATTCGACAATCTTCCATCAAAATTAATAAATACAAACTCAAATTCAACAATAATCCATTAAAATCAAATTCAACAACAGAAAATAAAGATAAAACAAATTATGGAAAAAGAGTTTTCAAATCGAAGTTAAATAAGATTCTCCAGGGTCGTCCCAGGAATCTCTCAAGGGTTCCTAACTGTGATTGAGTACCTTCAAAATATATCAAAATCCTACTGCAGGCTGTAGTGGTACTCTAGTTCGAATACCACTACACTTTTAGTCTCGACCTGCATGGGCCACCACTAAAAACGTGTCACGACCCGCACCCTAGGGTTAGGGCACGAGAACGTAACAACGCCCAGCCTACGCCGCAGTGTCGGCGGTAGAACGCTGTCCTAGGTCTCAATGCATATAACAGTATAAGACTAAACAGTTTATACTCCCCGAATGGGGGTGACATAGCAGATACAGTCTCAATCACATCTAAGGTAGAGCATATGAGGAAGATAGATGAAACATAAAATCCAAAAGAAGTACAACAGAGAGGAAATCTAAGTGCCTAAGATACAAACTCAGAAATACATCTCAAAACTCAAATACCGTAATCCACAAAATAAATACAACTCCAGACAACTGAGAATAGCTAACTAAACAACCTCTAATGTGTCTCCTCTAGGCTAGCAGGCACCTCCAAACTATCTGTAAAATTTTGTCAACGTATCCTGTCAGGAAAATGAGCAAGTACAAAACACCAACAGCAGTTCCATGTGAATTGAGAAATACTATAAGAGACAGTAATAATGAAATACAAGACAAAGAATATAGGCGACTTGGGAACCATTCGAAAGCCGAGTTACAACCCTTAAACCAAACAAGGACCGGGGTTGTAACCCTTCTTCCGAACAGAACCTAGTCCCACAACCAAGGTACAGTATGAAAGACAGATAGAGCATATGAGAATGAATCGTAGCATGGTGAAAGTACAGTAAGTAAAGCTGAAACTGGAATATAAGACATGACAAATAAAGTAAAAAGGTGTTTTGAATTATTAGAGTGATATGTGATCGGCTAAAGGGAAGCAAGGCCAAGTTATCCACTTGGCACGGCAATCACGCGGAACCTCCGAAGAGGGCCTCTGAAGAGGGCCATGCCGGCCAACCTGGATAACCGGTAGTGAGGTATCTGCTACACCCTACGTGAGGTGAGGGTGGCGCCAGCAAAACTCTGAAATATAAACTCTGAGGCTTTGATCACATAACCCCTAATAATTCCCCCAATATATCCCCCGAATAGTATCACGGATCCGGACATGGCACGTCATGACACGGGGATTCGAGAGCAGGTGATCAGCCTACTCCCAATATGTGTCTATATAAGTACAGGAACACTGAAATATCTCATACCCATATACCAAGAAAGTCCAGGAATAACATCTCATGCCAGGATCCCGTATACTAGTCCGTGAACCGTCGTGTCAAGAATCAAGTATAACACTACGACTGAATCGGATATAGTAGATATCAAGACAATGAAAACTATCAGTGAATGTACTCGCCTGTGGTCCTGAGCTGATAAGTATAGAGGGTCCAACTGAAGCCACAGAGTCCTATTTAAAGCAACACAGGTTACAAGGTGTTCAAGTTATATTAAAAGAGTCTCTATAAACAATCTATTTTATTCTAGGTTCTTCTAATTCAAATTAACTCTAGGTCAACTCCGGTCAATAATTTAGTCAAACTAGGTCAAGCGTTGACTTACAGTTGACTTTGGGTCAACTGGTCAACTTTGGTCAAACAGGGTCAATCTAGTCTAATTATTGAAAATATAAAGTGTACTTCGTTATTCGTACGTCGAAACTTACGACACGTAAATCGAGATAGGAATATCAATGGTAAGGTTGATAATCTTATTACAGTGATCCACGTGCCCATCTTGTCAATTTCAGCGATGTGAGATCACTGGAATTGACTGAGCTCAGTTTCGTTGTACTAATCTCGAAATACGAACATTATAAGAATTACTCATTAATTAATTATTAAAAGGCTAAACTCAGAGAAACTATCAACAAACATTGTCGGACGATGAAATGAACATCGCCAACGTGTCCAGAATAGTCAAATTAGCTAGGATAGCCTGTCCATCGGTCCAATTTGGACACAAGGGCAAAAAGGTAATTTCGGGTCAAAACGGTGTCCGTGTCGGAGCCGTTTTGCACCGAAATACGTGTAAGAAAATAAGTCAATAAAATGTAACAAATTATATGTCCACGAAACCAGAATGACGATACGAACCCAACGGTATCTCCAGAATTGGATTCCGTTGACCCGATCTCAATTTGGCCCGTTGACCAGAACTTGGGATTCCGGTTTGCACGGAAATGCGTATCGGAACCAAAGTTCTCAAAACTCAGCAAACTACCTGTCAACGAGTCCATAATGATGATACGAACTCAACGGTATCTCCGGAATTGGATTCCGTTGACCCGATCTCAATTTGGCCCGTTGACCAGAACTTGGGATTCCGGTTTGCACGAAAATGCGTGCCGGAACCAAAGTTCTCAAAACTCAGCAAACTACCTGTCAACGAGTCCATAATGATGATACGAACTCAACGGTATCTCCGAAATTGGATTCCGATGAGCCGGCGTCAAAAAGTCCCGTTGACCCAGAAAGTGGGACCCGCTTTGCACCGAAATGCGTGCTCGGGCCCACGTTCTCCAAATCTAACAAATTTTATATGAAAACATGCCAGAACGACGCCACAAGTCTAATGGTGGTGTCAGAAATGAAATCTGGAGTCCCGTGTTCAAAAATAGAATTTTACAAGTTGGAAATTACGAATTCGGACGGCCAACTTTGGCGTCGAATTCAACCAATCAAACAAGCTCAAACTGAAATGAAATCTAAAGGGGGCAGGAAGAGGGTTATACCAGCTTCGCACCGGAACTGGTAGCACGCCAAACGAAGCTGCGGTGGAGGAGATACAAGCTGACGAAGTTGGCCCCGCGAAACTGTCCAAATTTAATACAATTTAAACGGTCAACTTGGTGGCCAGTTTTCATGTATCAAACGATAAAATTAACGGACAAAATTTGACAGGGACGAAGGTGGATATACCGAGATTGCGACGGAGCAGAGAAATCGCCGATCCAACGGTCGGATCTCCGAGAAAACGTGCGCGAAGTTGCTGCGATGGGGCGCCAAAACGAACTTCATTTCGCGCGCGTCACGACGGGACGTCGTGCAAAACGCACGAATCGCCTATACGTCGCGCTGGAGGACGAGAGGACGGACCCAGGGGGTCGCCGGAGGGGCGCCCAGCCTAGGGGGTGGCTACGGCCACGTCGGCGTGGCCGGCGGTGGCGCTCAACCGCGCGTGCGCGCGCGCGAAGGACGCGCGCTGCTGCTGTGATGCAGCTACTGCTGCCTGCTGTGCGCGCTGGTGGCACGTGGCGGCGCGGCGCGCCTGGCCCGGCGGAGGCGCGGCGAGGTGGCACGCTGTGCTGCCAGCGGCGAGGTGGTGGTGGCGGTTGTGGCCCGGTGGAGTAGTTGTTGGAGGTGGTGGCGAACGAATGAGATGGAGGAGGAGGAAAGTCGGAGAGGGTCGGCTGTGGGTGGCCGACGGTGGTCGGGACAGGGGTGGTCCGGCCAGGAGTGGAAGGTGGTCGGGAATAATGGTGATGGTGGTGGTGATGGCTTGGTTGCATGGTGAGGGTGGTGGTGAGGTTCTAATGAAGAGGAGGAGGAAGAAGGTGGAGGAGATGGAGAATGGGAGGAGGTGGAAGGAGAGGTTGCTCGGCCTGGCCGGGGGTGGTCCGGCCATGGTGGTCGAGGAGGAGAATGTGGTCGGGAAAAATGGAGGAGTTGGCTGCTGATGTTGTTGTTCTTGATGTATTGTTTGGAAATAAAGGATATGGAGGAGAGAGAATAGAATAGGATAATGTTGATAAGAATAAATGTGAGAGAGAGAGAAAGGATAAGAGGGAGAGAGGAAAAAGTTACTTTTCCAAACATTTAGGGCCGGCCAAGCATGGGAGTTGGCTGCTAGGGGAAATCAAGGGTTGGGATTAATTGTGAGGGAATCAAAGGCTAGGAATAATAGAGAAGTAGGTTATTCCAAGGAAATTAAATCAATGGAAAATTTTCCCATTAAAATATTAGAAATAGGTAAAATAAGAAATTGATATTTTTGGACAATAAATATGAGGGTGTCCCGATGGAGAAAATCATGGAGCTGGACTGGGCTCGGTGGAGCCGGATTGGACGAAAACTGGACATCGTGCAAAAATCGAATTAAAATATAGACGTTGATGATCATGTGCAAATAAGTAGCACAGGAGGATTCCAATGAATGGGACACAAGTGGCGGACGGATAGTAGGCTCAAAGTGGGCCATGTCCATAGTTGGGGCTGACAGGTTTTGGTCGACAGGGGACCCACAAATCAAGTTAGAAAATGAATGTGACGCCGTGGCGTGAAGTAAAATCGGGTCACGCGTCGGGAAAGTTGTGCGAATCAAATGGAGCCCAAGACGACATGTCTGAGTGGGACACAAAGGTCATGGGTGACGAGCGTCCCGAGTAGATCATCAATGAGGAGTTGGTTTCAAGAAACTGACTGGTCTTGCGCTCCCAATTTAAATGTCATGGTAACGCGCTGAAAATGATCAAGAAAAAGAGTGGGAAAAATAAATATCAATCAAATGGTCTAAACCGACCCGAAGTTCAACGAAGCAGAAAGAGCACAAGGGAACAAGTTTGGGTGGGACACCATATACCGTCATGAAGGTAATCGTGTCCACTCCAAAACTCGTGAAGAGGATTTCCATAATTGAACATCCCTGATACTCCAAATATCAATGGCACGGAAAAGTACACTTAAGGAAAAATAATTCAATAAATTATTTAATGAAACCAATAAATCAGAAAATAAAATAAAAATAAAAAAAAATAAACCCGAAATTCAGGGTGCTCACACCAATCCTTCAATTTACAGTGCAGAACTTTGAAGGGGAAAAATGGTGAAGGAATGATTCTAGATCTGGAATGGAATGGGGATTAAATAGGATCCTAGAATATACAGAGCTGATACCCTCTGCAATTTGGCGCCAAAACTCAAGGACAGCTGGATAGAGGTGGTGGGGTTGCAAACGGTTAGGGAGAATTTGAATTGGAAGGAAATTGGAAGGAGGCCTGGTTGTTGAGCCATGTGCTCTGAGTTCAGGGAGAAGAGCTCCCCAACCGAAATTCATTCTTAAAATTTATAATAAAAGCAACTTGTATAACTCTATGAATGGATAGATGTTGAATTGCCTGGGCTGAGAATGAAAAAGCCCATACCTAAAAGTAGAGTTATTCCTTACAGATGTGGTTTTGATATTGGATTCATGGGCTTAGCTAAAAGTCCAAAACTATTGTAAAGTAAAACCCAATAAGTTGGGTTTTAAAAAGAAAGAGAAAAAAATATACAGTAATACTAATTTAGAAAAGAAAACTTCAGGAAAATTTATTTATTAGAAATAATAAAATTTCCCGGGAAGTGGAGTTACAATTATCCATCTCAACATAGACAAAAATGAGCTGCAGCAAACCAGAAATGATTGGTTTAGATATTAAAACTCAAGATAAAATATAACTGAAATATGGAAATTAGTTCCTCTATTTCTACTATAGGATACAACAACATACAGTGCACTAGCACGCATTTAGCACTAAGTAAATACAGGAATCAGAGAAAATTGAGCAATTGTGAATGCATAGCATAGAATTCTACAAAATGATAAATCATGTAAAACACCTAACAATTTAGATTCCATCATTAAAAAATTGCATTTTCATTCTCAATTGAAGGATATCTAATAATCCAAGAACTAGATTCAAGGGAAATAACTTTAAATCGTTGAGTTATACAAGATATTCAGAATGCTACTTGTATTGGCACAAGCCCCATTATGAAAAAGTTCAATACATCGAGACACATACAGAATCTCCTAAATAAAATCCCTCTTCCCTAAACTTCATGAAGATAATTTCTACCAGAGCAGGTAATAACTGTTGACTAGATAATTTGAATTTCAAGTGTTCGCTTATCTGGAGTGCCACATATGGTGGTCCATTAAGATACTGTTTATCTGGTAGATAATTTCTACCAGAGCAGGTAATAGAATATCTCTGACCTTAAATCTCTAACTAAATACAAACTAACCAGTTAAAGTATATTTCTGAAATGCCACATACAACATGTAGACTAAGACATCTGTGCAATACATGTCCGGATACAGATGTAGCAACAAAGGAAAAGGGCATTTAGGTATTTTAAACAGGTTGGTTGGAGGTGGCTCCTTATAGTCATTGAATACTATGTAAGACTTGATAGAATTTTGAAATCTTTACATATTGTTGGAAAGGCCATGTACGGTAAAAAAATATATCATTAATAAAACTTTGGCATGTTCGAATTGTCGATCCCACCATGCCATAGACCTAAACTAGAACTACATAAGCTTCGCATTAAATCTCTGTTACAGCAATTTCTTATACTTTTATCTAGACAGCTTAATACATTTATCCACAACTTTACAATATTAAATAAGAACATAGAAATAACATGATATATAACTAATTATCCACAGCCAATCAATTATTACTTCTAGATTATGAGTGATGCATAAACCAAATAGTAAAAACTGCTTGTAATTTGACTGGACATAGTTGCATCAAGGGATTCAATTGAAAAAAGATGCTTCAAAGAAACATATATGAAGCGTAGTCACAAAATGTCACCCAGTTACCTTAAACGAATCTCCACAGTAATAATCTCCTTTACGTCATTTGAAATTGTAACAGAAAAAGGCAGTGTATGATTTACAGAATTTAAGACTACAACATTCTCTGCAGGAACCTAATTTAGTAGAATATAAAACAACTTCAATTAGGATATCACCAAACTCAAGAGCAGAGGCTAAACAACTTAAACGTTTACGTTCTTTTATGCATGCTCCATAATATTGCCGCATGTTGTCGAAATAAAAATAATAGGTATCATAATCAGTCCATACAAATTCAAGACCACAACATTCTCAGCTAAAAGCTAGAAATGTGGAAGTTAAAACGAGCTTGATTTGTGTTTCACCAAATGCAAGAAAAGAGGGCTCAACAGTACAAAATAATCAAACTAGTGTCGTTGGATAGACGACTGAGGTATTAAATCCAATATATTCCTAAGAGGATTAAAACTAATAACAAGTTAGCTAAAAGTGGATGCTCCGATTACATAGTATGACTAGTCATACACAGCTCTCCGAAGGATATGACAAGCTAGCACACCAAAGCTCCTAATCCTGAACCTGAAAGTTCACGATGAATAAAAATGGATCTAAAATTGCTTGCATTTGGACAAGTTATGTAATTATGTTTACTAGGGGAAGTATATATTATTCAAGCCTAATAATGTACTATTCTATGATTAAATGCCCCTATTCGTATCACCCGAATCCAGTTCTTTCTTTTACAACTTCAACACTGCACCATAAACACAAAATTTAATGCAATGTTACAATTTTATCACTTTCCTCAGCCAAACGAATGTCACCAATCTAAATAGCAATTTCACAGACTACAATATATATATATATATATATATATATATATATATATATATATATACACCAGCATTAAATCAGTTATGTTCTTTTGATAGTATTTTAGTGTTGTTTTAGACCATAAATGGAGATTTTAGAACTGTCGAAACTATGGAAAGCGACAAATGCAAAACGGACCATACCAAGGTTTGAGTATTGACCGATACTCATCGTATTAGTAGTATCTAGATGTGTTACTGACCCAGTCAGTTTAGAAAAAGCTGAAAGAGAAAGAGGGAAGCAAAGGAAAATAAATACCAATACAATGATTTAGCAAAAAAAATTAAAAATAACAGTCACAATACATCCATATAATTGAAGATCTAAAAAATTAAAAAGACTAAACACACAAAATAAATAAAAAAATTGATAATCACCTTGGTGCCCTGGGTACTGGAAACTAGGGTTTTTCGTAGTTCATTTTTGGAGAAAGGATGATACTGTAAACAACAAATCACAAACAAAAGATTAATTTGAAACCCTAGATAATATATTAAAAAAACTAAGAAAATGGAAAGGCCGAGATGAATGGGGTAAGAGATAACCTAGATAGCAGCGATGGTGATGACAGCCCCCTTGTCGCCCCAACTTCCAAGATTGAAGATGCACGGTAGTGACGACAGACCCCTTCCCACCCCAATGGGAGGGAGAGTGAGTACACAAAAAATAGGAGAGAAAAAGAGAAATGAAGGAAAGAAAGAGAGAGTATAGAAAAAAATTAGGAGAAGTGAGAAAGGAGATTTCAGAGGAAGCGAAAGAGATTTAAAAAAATTTGAATTTGAAGAAGGGGCATTAGGGAAAGGAGAGTAAGCCCAAAATTCTGAGGAAGGAGAGGAAAAGATGAGAGGAAGCTAGAAATTTCAGAGGAAGGAGTGGGAAAGATGAGATGAGAGGAGCAAAATTTTGAGAGAAGGAGAGGGAAAGATAAAAATGGCTGCTGAATAATTGGGAAAAAAATTGGTTTAACCAATATTTCAATTTGGCGTGCGGGTTATGAGGAGTTGAAGGGTTGGGGGAGAATACATTAAAGTTTTTTCAAACATAAGACATAACATTTTGCTATGGACGGTACCGATTTAATTTCAAAAAATCCAACGGACGGGATCGTCCGCTATCGAGAATGCTATAAATTATACAGCAAAACTGAATCGCTCCTATAACTTATTTTTTTAATATAAAATAGAAAACTGTGTTGCTTCTCCCATGATTGGAACAGTAGATAGTTCAATTGTGAGCATTCGATTAACTCGGTTAACCGAACCGAATAACCAAATATCGAATTCGACCGAAAATCGAATAACAAAAATTGGAACCAACCGAAATATCTCATACCGAACCAAACCGAACGAAATAAATCTGTTCAATTTTTAGTTTATTTGGTTTAACCAATATTTCAGTTTATTTATATATTTTTTTGTCAATATATATAGTAACTAAATATACGAAGATATATTTCGTATATATATTACTAAAACAATTTATTCGGTTTACCAGGGAGAGGAATTTTAGATAAAATTTCTGAAAGGTTAGCGGGATTAAACCGAAACCAAATCCCAAAATCGAAACCGAAACCGAAATCGAATAAGAAATTTTAGTATTTTCGAAACCGAAATCGAACCAAATTTTTTTCAAACCGAACCGAATCTCTTATTCAGTTAGGTTCGGTTCAGATTTCGGTCCAAAAACCGAATAATGCCCACTCCTAGACATACGGGCAAAGAAACATTCAGAAAAAAACTATACATTTAACAGCGTTCATAACATGCTGTATAAAGTTCTGTTAACAGCACTGCATAATAAACGCTATTGATAATGACATTCTAATAGCAGAGAGGCTTCAACGCTATAGATAAACTGCTATTGTATGAACGTTTAATAGCACTTCAATATGAACGCGATAGATGATTATATTATAATAGCAGGATGCTCGAATGCTATAGATAAACTGCTATTGTATTCTATTTTAATAGCACTGCGGAAGGAATGCTATTAATGATGACATTCTATAGCAGGGAGGCTTGAACGCTATAGATAAACTGCTATTGTATGCCCTGTTTGTTGTAGTGTGTGTATTCATTTTTTTTCCTTAAAGTTTATTCCATTAAACATGAAAATTAAAATCTTATTGGCAAATATTTTAACAACATTAACTGTAAAGAGAACAAAGCAACAAAAACAAATATGCTGTAATAAATGACCAATGCGCAAAATATAGTCAAACAAATTCAAATAATGGTGAACCCCATCTCAAGATCCCTAGTACATCATTAATATCAAGTCTTTGGACAGTGATATTAACTGCAGGTGGTATTCTTGGTGTAATGATCAAACGTTGACAATAAGTCATGTCAAATAATAAGCCTATCTTTAGATCGGATTATTATTCACATGTAAACCTTATAATTGTAACACATTTGTCACCACAAGTATGTGTGCAATTCGGCCAAGTATTAACATTTCTTTGGGTTGGCTAATACTCAAATGAATTTACATACACAAACATCCAACATCCCTCATAGACTATCTATGCAAGAGAGGTCACTTTGGCGACATCTTGTTTTAATGGATCTATTTTGAATATTAGACGACTATTGCTAGTCACAAAAGGTATAAAAAATTTGGAGTTGACTAAATTTTACAAAACTGAATCATGTTCAAAATCTTATGTACATGCATATTTAAATTTAAATAATCAATAATCAACAGATTAGATTGTACTGAATATATGCATCAAAAGATTATATCAAATAATCTATAAAGATTACACCAAAATTTATCTACTATTGATTACACAAAAATTCATCTACTAAAGATATACACATCAACAGATTACATCAAATAAAATAATAATAAGTACGTGAATCCTTTTGCATTAATTTATCGAAAACTAAATTTCTGAATCCAAATCAATAAGAATACCATGAAGAAAGTGCTAAATCTGTTTTATACAACATAAAATAATAGATAATGACAAATATTATTTTGGCGCCTGCATATCTTCAGCATATTACCCTACCAACTAACTTAAAAGTTCTCAAATGCTTTCTTTTTGGTATTTTCCAAACCTTGTACATCGCCTTTTATTTATTTTGTGGATAAGATTGTACAAGGATGCTTTGTAGTCCTCATAAAATAAGGGAGCCCTTGAAGTGGAGCCAGATGGATAAAAAAATGAACAAACTTTAATAAACCACCACCACGATGAGCACATTAGAATTCTACTTCCAAGAAAACAATAAGCAAACAATCAATTGATTATGAAATAATAGTTGTAATCATTTACCATTTGAAATCCTTAAATTCCGATCAAAAGAGACCAAAATACTATCTTAGATGCACGATTCCTAATTCTGAAATAGGAACATATCTAATGAACATCCATTTTGTTCCAATCAATAGTGGCCAGTCATTGGTCGTTTTTATTGAAAGAGAATTGTTAAAGAAGAAGAAGATTCTTCTTCTTTGTATATGATTGTTTAAGTATTCAGAGTTCCAGACCACCATGAGCACTAATATAAGCCCATCTCCTATCACACATTAATCAGATGGCAAGTTCATGAATTTTGTATTTTCAAGCATGTGTCCCTTAAAATTACTGTTTGTGATATAATCTGGCACATCAGTATAAATTCCTAATACATTCAACAAAAAATTGACAATCTAAACATTTGTCCTTTTACGACCGAAGACAGAAGAGAGATGAATATGTTCTTTCATGGCTGAAAAGTAAGAAATAAAATGAACCAAACAGTTCCATAGAAGCATAAGATCTAAACTAAATTAGATCAAAGAATATAGGATTTCCAAAAAAAAATCTGAAACTTCAAACTCATGAATCAAAACAAGGGAGGCTCTGATACCACTTGATAGAAATTTATTGTACCCTGTCGACTCATTAGATGAAGAACATAAATTAAATTGCGGAAGCGTACCTGAATCCGTTGCTAGGCTTGATGGATCTTGAAGCGGTCGTCCTTTTATGGGGTTCGATCTTCCAACTTACTACGACCCTTAATGACAAAGAAGAATCCGAATCCTTTGTCGCTCTCTTTCTGTTGATGGGGATGCAGAAGAGAAAAAAAGAAAACCTCTCTTTTGGTAGCCGTATAAGTTGGGGACCATAACCCTAATGAATACATATATTTATATGTTTTGATATTTCTAATTTGGCCCCTCATCAAATTAGATTTATCTCCGGTATCTACACATTATTTCCATGACATTATACCCTTAAGCCAATTTTCCTAATATATCGCTTTAATTTGGCTTATTTATTTAGATAGCCCAACACAATTAATTTCATATGTGTGACCCCTATTATTGAATAATTCCAACAATAAGTGCATCATTTCTGATTGGTGCTTGCTGAAGACTCTTCTTCTCTTTGAGCAGATTTTCCTCTAATTGGGTAATGATCTTCTCTTTCTCTTCGGATAGTCTTGTAGGTCGGTAAGTCTTCCTATTTCACCTTTGTATTCTTTAATTGACACCGTAAAAGTGTCGTTATTTACTTTCCATGGCATTTTTTAAGTGCTGAGTGGAGGGGTGTCGTAGAATTTTTTTATTTCAACGACACTTTCAAAGTGCCATGTCATAAATTTATTACGATAGTTTTCGAATGTCGTGTAATGAAATTTTATAGCATTTTCCTGGTGTCATCATAACTTGATTCAATGACAGTTGAAATGTGTTGTCATAAATGTTTTTGGACTTTCAATGACACAACAAAAAATGCTATATAATCACTTCATGACAACACTTTTTCAATGTAATGTAATGTTTTTTTCACGACAATCTGCTGGTGTCATCTTAATGATATGTATATTATTTCATAACACATTTTATGTGCAATCTAAACATAAAAATCATAAATATTATTAATGCCACGACACCTTATATGTTATCTAATTCAAATGGACGATACATATTACATGCCTTCAAAATATCATTCGATTATATGAAATATAATTTAATTTCATTTACATATTTAGTTTCATATAATTAAACAAAACCAATTTCCCAAATAACAAAACTTAATGTACCAACATTATGTTATATTAAAATATCTCAAATCCATACAGAGTCTCAACAAAGGGTAATATTGATAACAACAACATTGTCTATTACATAACAAAGTCTATTACATAAATAATAAAGTCTATTACATAACATAATCTACTACTACTTAGCGTCCAGCTCTTTCCTGCATTAAACTCAAACTAAACCAAACTCATCAATCGATCTGCACACAAAAAGATAAAATTTAATATTTTAGCTTTCAAACTGACCATGCAAATGCGAAAAACAACTAGAAGCTAGAAAAACTTGAAGTAGATGAATTTCTACTTGACATTCCAAAAATCAAGACGTAAAGTTTGCTAAAAAAACTAGAAGCTTACACAGATGGGTACAAAAGGACTAGAATATAAGGATTTTGTGAGAGTAAGATACATCCTGCAACATATGTGCCTTTAAAGGGAGGAATAATACAGACACCCACAAGGTTTGTTTATCCAGATGTGGTTGAAGGAAAATTTGTTCAACAAGATCATAAACTAACATGCTAGAAAATGATCTTGCTCAAGAACGTTAAAGCAGCTTTAATGAGCTTGCCTCCCAATGTGCATCATTGATGAGAGAATAAAAAATATTGAAGTAGCTTCAATAAGCTTGCCTCAAGAATGTTGAAGCAACAAGGTCACAACTCCCATCTCATATACTATATAACCTCTCACAGCTTTAAGTAAACAAATTCATGCATCCTGTTATTCAAAACAAGGAGATGCAATTTCTATACAGGCCTAAGGTCGAGGAATGGAAGCACCTTGAGATTACACAAGGGGTAAAATTAAAAAGCTATATGTTACATGACACCATGCAATGCTCTCGACTGATCATGATAAATAGCATTGTTGTTTCACACTCTACAGAAGAATGCATGCTACCCTAGGATGGATCATGTAAGGAAATGTTATTTAATTCGCCGACACGAAGCATGAGCGGGGGTAGGGGGCATCGTGCAGGTGTACAGGTGCACGCCACATCCCTTTTTTGGTGTCCAGGACTAAAGCTAAAAAAAAGGCCCTTCCTAAAGAAAAGGATGTCCTAATTATTTCCAATTTTGTTGTGATTGCCTCCGTTTCTTGTAATTGCCTCCCTGTTCTTTATAGTTTGTTCATATGCACTACCTACATGGATTCTGAAGATTCTAATATCATTTATTCAATGTGGTGTTTATGTTGCCATGACTTATTATGCTATCGGCTTTGATCCGAATGTCCAAAGGTAAGATGGGATTGAAATGGAGAATTTTTGACATTGAAATCAGATCAAGTATATCTCCAGCTTCATGACTCTTTAACTCCCTCCCCATTCTATATGATGCTAAGATAGTTCCTCATCTATGCATTAGTTAGCCAAGTGACTTCTGGACTCTTTCGTCAGATTGTTGTAATCAACAGAGTAATGGTTGCTGCGAACACCTTCAGTGTATTGCTCCTGGTTCTGTTATTTATACTAGGAGGTTTTGTCACATCCCAAAGTGAATATTAATCATTAAAATGTTATCTAAGAAAATAATCTTGTTTCAGAACAAAAATTTATTTTTGTTTCTACAGACATCATCAGTAAATGGTAGATATGGGGTTACTGGAAAGACATGGCTAGCCATAAGTACTGGTAGATGAATTTATACTTGATAGTCCAAAAATTAAGACATTAAGTTTGCTAAAAAACCTAGTAGCTTACACAGATAGGTCCAAAAGGACAAGAGTATAAGGATTTTATAAGAGTAAGATACATCTTCTAACATATTTGCCTTTAAATGGAGGAATATTAAAGACACCCACAATGTTTGTTGATCTAGATGCGGTTGAAGCAAAATTTGTTCAGCAAAATCAGCAAGGTCATAAACTAACCTGCTAGAAAATGAACTAGCTCAAGAACGTTAAAGCAGCTTCAATGAGCTTGCCTCCCAATGTCCATCATTGATGAAATAGTAAAAAATATTGAAGCAGCATCAATAAGCTTGCCTCAAGAATGGGAGCACCTTGAGATTACACAAGGGGTAAAACTTGAGATTAATTGAGCCCAGTCTAAGCCAATTAAAATCAACAGTTTAATTTAGCTAAAATGATGAAGGAATGAGGGGAATACATTTAGTTTGGCTATTTATCCATTCTTGGTTGTCCTAACCCTTTGTCTTCTTTTCTATCAATACACTTTGGATTTAAGACATGACCATAGGTCATTCAAGTTTGCCGCTGTGTATACACTTATTAAAAAGTAATATTTAAGGATGGCATTAATCAAGATACCTTTGTTGCAATGTTAATTATATCAAATCAAGCTTGATAGTTGATATACCTTCTCATAAGGATTTGAAAGATTTAGCTAGAATTTCTGATTTGTGCCAAGAACTACTGCATGTGCCAGGAACTACTAGAAATGGGAAATTTTATGAATTATATCTTAAGCTTGAGGATCCTCTTCCAACAAGAAACTGACACTGGAGTGAACGTTACCTAAACCATTCTTAAAAAGCAAGGAGCATATATAACATACAATGGACCAAAAAATGGATGGGATGTAACACATGCAAAACATCAACAATATTATTTCAAAGCAAAACTGCCACATTAAAAAATTCAAGTTATCAACTACATGCAGTAACATCAAAATACGACCTGATTTAATAGAGAAAATCATGTCGTACCTAAAACATCTTCTTTGTCTCACTTTCGATAATACCAAAGAAGAACTTTTACTAGTCAAGAACTTACCAATCTATTGGTACTCACCTGAAATAATAAGCAAGAATGATTCATTCATTACCACAGATGTACATATACTAAATATTAAAGAATGTCCTATTCAACTGCCTTCTTTATAAATATAATAGATGGACTTAATTAATTAAATATACATATTAATAATTTAATTGCCTGAATCGCCTCATAACTAATATACTTGTGTGGCCAAGCAATTGTTCTTCCAATAGCATCATCAAGGGTAAAAAATTCTTTTGAGGCTCGGAACAATGTAATATCTGGAACTAAAATTTCTTTAACCCAAACTATGTAGTAATCTGGCCCAAATATAACATTGTGTACCATTGAAGTAGAATCTGTGGAAGCAATTTCCGCCTTCACCACCACCGACCCTGTGGCAGTCCATTTTAACAGGTTGCACTTAGCAGCCACAAGGTTTGTAGTAGCACTAGCATTCACAGTCTCTTAACGGGACTACAATGAAACAAGAAGATAAAGTAAATTTAATATTTCAATTTTAAATATCAACAATATTACCATAAAATATACCTACCGACTTGAGGGAGATGGCAACGCTCTTCCATTAGTAGGCTCTCCTGTAAACTGTAAAACAATTTCATGACTTGATTTTTTAAAACTCAAGATTGCATAGTTTTAGAAAAATATTAGAATTGAAGATAAAATTATCACAACTTACCATGTCTGGCCTAAGCTCTTTTAGAATTTTTTGCATAAGATCTTGAGTTTTGCGAACCTCATTTAATTCATTCATAACAGACTGCATCCATGATTTATTTTGTAAACTGGCCTCTATCCTAGATGGGGTAACCCCAAATCCAAGACTTTTAACAGAACATGAGCATTCTGGACCAAAATACTTGCTCCCCGGATCATTATTTATGGAGGTCGAATTCCTACTATCTGGAAGCTCTTTATATTTTTGCATTTTCGACTAAATAATAACATATTGATAGAATCATAAAAAATACAATATAATGACGAATTTGAAATTTGTAAGTTTTAATTACGTACAATTGCCTTCTCTGCAGCATCGTTGATTGGTTGTCTCCTCTTCTCTTCCTTACTTTTCATATGTCCTCCGATCCATAGGTCTTCCCTCGATATAGATTTACCTGCATTCTGAATTTTCTAACAAAAATTGAATGATAAAATGATTAAAATTATCAAGTTTATTGCATGTAAGAGAATTTTAAAGATACATGAATTAAAACCCAATCGTGCTCATATCTTGCATAACCTTTTTGGCTTAGAGTGTAAGGCATCGTTTGTTTTGCCCTTGCAACCTGCTTCATTTGACTTATTTCCTACTGCAGAAGCATGAATTTTTTTAGCAAACATAGCTCCATACGCACAAGTCAAAGCATCTCCATGCGCCCAGTCAGTACGACTCCATGCGCCCACTAAATGAAGCTCCACGCACCCAGTCCAAGTATAACTCCATGCGCCCAAGACTAGCTTCCCGGAAAGGAGGGCGCATAGCCTGAGACATGGCTATGCACCCAAGCATGACTCAGTCAAAGCCACGATCAAAATGTGCAATGAAGTGCATGGCCACGTCAGTCTCTACGAGCAGTCGTGCACCGAAGCATGCAGCCACGTCAACACCACGACCAACCTACGATCTCGTAGCCTGTACGCGCCTAAACCTATGCGCCCAAAGCGGGACCATGCTCCTACGTAAGAACCAGCGTATCTCTTCATGTGGGCGCATAAAATCATTCTAGCCCAAGAACGGCGATAAAGGGGGGCTTCTTTCCTCTTCAACAGACAGATCGGAGAGCATTTTCAAGAGCCAAATTGCTGCACTTCTTGCCAGTGAGCCGAGAGTTAGCAATTTTCTTAGGTTTTTTCCCACTTTTGTAATCGGAGTGTCAACGGAGTAAATGAGCAACTGTCGCTCGATCTCCATCGTCCTATTCCCCAGAATGCTTATTTCTGTACTCGGGGATCCTCAGCGCAGGATCTCTCGGGCGTACTCGATTGTGGTGCCTTGCGCCAATAAAAAGAAAAGACAACATTTTCTTCTTCTTCTTTTTTGTGTGTGTCCATAAAAATGGCAACTCTGCTGGGGACAACCTTTTTCTCTGACGAGAAGGTGGTGACGCAATCCGATACCAACAAAGTGGGAAGTACACAAAAGATGCTGATTATAAAATTCGATCAACAGGCATTCGAAGAGATGCTCTCAAGGGACGGCTCTACTTCCTCAAAATCAGCGAAGCCAAACAAGTCTCATAAGACTTGGCTTCTGAAGGCTCGTTGCGCATATCGTGCTAGTGTCATAGCGGATATGCAACTGGAGGACTCTATCACATGGGCGCAGGACTCTGCTACAGAAGTCCCCCAAATAGAGAAGGCTCATACCGTTCCAGGCTCTACTAGCCCAGTGACTTCTTCCCTCCACAACTAATAACAGAGTATTGAATAGTCGAGACTTGGCAGAGGAAAATACTACGATGCCAAGGATCGGGGTGTGTGGCACTCAGGCCAAATCCGGCAAGGCTCAAGAACGAAGGAGACAGAACTGGAAGAAAAACAGTACTGTTCCACCAATCGTGCGCCCAAAGCCATACGTCCAAGGGAGTGTTTGGGCGCATAGCCCCAACTAGAACACTTCTTGTTGGCCCATTGGTCATGGTCAAACCTGATTTTAATAAATGATCAAACTCTGTCTCGATATAAATGCAAGTCAATTCAAATGTTTACCTACGATGTTTTGGACACTGCTTAACAATGCATATTTACTATGTTCAAGACCGAAGCTGTTTCTGTTCCGAAGTTGTTTCCCATTCAGAATATACTTCCTATTAAGCTATGTAATTTTTCATTTTATTGAGTCTAGAAATACATTCTACACTGAGTCGTACTGGCAAATAGACTATTCGAAAACGTTTTTAAAAAACCATCATATTCTTTTACAAATGACCTACATTTTTGCAAAACATTATTTTTACAAAAGCTTCTAAAGGACTTTTCAAAAAGCTAAAATTGATTTTTCTCAAAAATAAACTGGCAGAACCCTAGTAGAACTCGGTCCGAGTTCGGCCAGAGTTCAGCAAATTGGAACGTTAGTGAAGGTTGGTTTTTAAACTTGGTCATCCTTCAGTTGTGGTTTGTTACAAAGAGTTCTGTACGAATTCTGCCCGAATTCTGTCAGAGTTATGTCTTTGGAAAAACTATAAATAGAGAAGTATTTCGATCATTTCAAATCACCAATTCACTTTCAATCTCTTCTCTTCCTGAGCTTACATTTTTAAATCCCTAGCCAGTTACACTCCTCTAGTCGATTTGCTAGTGCGATGCGGTCTAGAAGCTTCAGAGCGATTATAATCAGAGGCTTGATAGAAGATACAACACTTCACAATTGAAGTTGGTCTAGTTCTTCGTATCAGAGCTTACGTCTGTAGAAGTTGCAAGGACTTCGTATGAAAGCTTGTGGGCTTTTCCAATAGTAGATTCAACTGGAAGCTAGAGTTCTTCCGACTGGACTAGTCCTCACAAGAGAAAAATTAGTATAAATCTCGGTGTTTGCATTTGCCTTCTGATCACTTTTAATTTCTGTCATTTATTTTGTGATTATTATTATATCTGTGATCTAACTGCTAACATAATTTTTAATTGGCAATATTCCACTGCCTACTCTATTCACCCCCTCTAGAGTAATCTGCTTTACGATTTCGTTCCTACAATTGGTATCAGAGCAGGCTCTCTAACTAGAGGTATTATATTCTGATCCTAATTGTTCCTACAATTGGTATCAGAGCAGGTCATACAGGTAAAGCAAGGTAAAATTGTAGTTATATTTAATTTTTATATAAATCACAGTATTACACATGGCAACTGTGAAATTCACAAGTGAAGGCCAAGCCACAAACAGACCTCCACTATTTGACGGCACAAACTACACTTATTGGAAAACATGTATGAGTTTCTTTCTGAAATCTCTTGATTTTGACTTATGGTCTGTAGTTATTGATGGCTATAAAAAGCCACCTCGTATTAATGTTGATGGTGTTTTAGATGAAAAACCCCATGACAAATATAAAGAGAAAGAAAAGAAAAAGCCAGTCTTGACGCACGTGCTATTAACGCTTTATTTTGTGCCTTAGACAGAACTGAATTCAACAGGGTGTCTACTTGCACAACATCAAATGAAGTGTAGAAACTTTTCGAAGTAACCCACGAAGGAACAACACAAGTCAAGGAGTCAAAGATCAGCAGACTTACTCAGGAGTACGAGGTATTCAAAATAAAGCCAAGTGAATCAGTCACTCAGATGTTTACAAGATTCTTGGATATTATAAATCCTCTATCTTCACTAGGCAAGGATTACAGTAACCATGAGAAGATTCATAAACTTCTATGAGTCCTTACAAAGAACTGGATTCCAAAGGCTACTGCAATCATTGAAGGGAACGACCTTTCAACACTGTCTCTAGAAACACTCATGGGTAAGCTACTCACTCACGAGTTATAACTTCAAGACTTTGAAGATGCTACACCAAAGGAGAAGACAGAAAAGATGATCGCTCTCAAGGCTCAACATAAAAGAACCATCGATGATAATTCTGATGACAGCGACTCCGATTCTGAAGATCAAGCTCTTCTGGTAAGAAAATTCAAGAAGTTCATAAGATTTAACAGAAGAACAAAAAACAACAAAGACAACAACAACAACAACGAGGAAGATCCTATTTGCTACGGATGCAAGAAGAAAGGATACATGAAGAAAGATTGTCCCTCAGTATCATCATCAAAGAAAAGCAGCAAATATAACAAAGGTTACCTGAAGAAATCTACATCAAGGAAGTACGCCAACACAAGCATATAGCATGAAAGTGAAGCCAACGACTCAGAAGATGAACAATCAGATGACGCTGCAAATGTATGCTTGATGGCTTGTGATCATGTAATTACTAATCCTCTATTTGATCCTTATGATGATTTCACCTTTGAGCAACTAGGAAAGGCTTTCAGGGAACTGTTAGATGATTACAGGAAACTGTGTAGCAAATATGAAACCTCTAAGATGGTACTCAAAGAGTTCAAAGGTGAAATAGGAAGACTTACCGACCTACTAGATCATGTTAGAGATAATGACTCTTTAAATGAGTCTGGTGAGCTTTCTTCTATTAAATTGTTGTTACACGAGACTGTTAAGCTATCTGAAGAAAAAGACCAAACTATTATCCAGTTGAAGGAAGACCTATCTAAGGAGAGAAAGAGTCTCCAGTGTGCACAGGTCAGATTAGAATCACTCACATATGACTATACTAGATTATAAGACACTTCCAAAAAGTTGGAAATTAGTTTAGGAAAATGGCCTGAAGTTGCTGCTTCCTATTCTAACACGTGTCAATTACCAAATCATCGAAATACGCCCAACACTGTCAGACCAAACTGTACCAAGACTATGCCCAGGAAGACTAATAGGCATGCATTCTTCTATACTAGAAAACCAAAACCTACCAATCAAGCACCTTACACTACTTTCAGCACTCAACATGCTAAATGTCATTATTGTGGCCTCATTGGTTATATATTTTCTGTATGTAGAATCAAAAAGTTAGTAGATTTAAATATTTATGCATGGATACCAAAAACTAACCAGTCAGGACCCTACAAGAAATGGGTACCAAAAGTTTCATCTGTAAATTATTTTGTAGATGGGACACCCTTAACATACTAGGAGCAAATTGATCCTCGACAGCGGTTCCTCACAGCACATGACCGGTGACGCTTCATTATTCGTAACACTATCGAAGAGGAATAAAGAAGGATACATCTCCTTCGGTAATAATTTAAGAGGGTACATAATCGGTATCAGTGACATTGGTAAGGCTCCCTATCCAGTGATTAAAAATGTTTGTCTAGTTACTGAGTTAAAACATAATCTGCTCAGCATAAGCCATTTAGCTGATCACGATTATGGTATTAACTTCGTAAAAATAAATATACTATAATTGATAGTTCAACTGGTAGCACTATATTTGAAGGTATTAGGGAAGACAATATATATGTATTATATTTATTGGAAGATGCTAACACAGCAGGTAGATGTTTGATGGCAATAAGCGTTGAGAGTCAACTATGGCATATGAGACTCGGTCATGCAAACATGGATACAATTTCAAGATTATCTACGAAGAAGTTGGTACGTGTTTTACCGGACATTTCTTTCAAGAATGATACGGTATGTAGTGAATGTAAAAAGTACAAAGCTACCAAATCCGCATTCAAATCCAAGAACGCTGTAAGTACCACTAAACCTTTATAATTGTTGCATATGGACTTATTTGGACCCAGTAGAATTGCCAGCCTAGGTGGTAAGTTATATGCATTTGTCATTATAGATGACTTCTCTAGATATACATGGGTTTATTTTCTTGCACGCAAGAATGATGCATTATCAGAATTCGTCACCTTTTGCAAGAAAGTACATAATGAAAAAGAGTTCATGATTACTCGTATTCGTAGTGATCATGGCGGCAAATTTGAGAATGCGGAATTCAAGCAATTTTGTGACACACATGGTTATTCGCATGAATTTTCTTGCCCTAGGACTCCGCAACACAATAGAGTTGTAGAACGTAAGAACAGAACACTATCTGAAATGGCTAGAGTAATGTTAAACCAGTTTAGTCTACCTAGATACTTATGGGCTGAAGTTGTAAATATAACATGCTATATTCTTAATAGGGTTCTAATTTGACCTATATCGAAGAAGACTCCCTATGAATTATGGTTTGATAGAACACCAAATATTTCTTACTTCAAAATCTTTGGTTGTAAATGCTTTATTCTTAATACTAAAGATAATTTGAGTAAATTTGATGAAAAGGCCGATGAAGGTATATTTTTAGGTTATGCAACAAAGAGCAAAGGATATAGAGTCTTCAACAAAAGAACTATGATCATTGAAGAATTTATCAACGTCAAATTTGATGAGCCAAATCAACACTTAGACGATGTTGACAATGAAGACATAATCGTACCAAGTACATCTACTTCAAAACCTTCACACAAAGATACAGAACCATCACATCAGGCATCAGAAGAACCTCCAAGCAAAGAAGCCGGAACTAGCAATCCTGAGACTACACCAAAAGAGATGAGATTCTTGGCTAATCATCCAAAGGACTTGGTAATTGGTGAGATTACCAAGGGTGTAAGTACTCATTTCTCTAATAAAGATATGGCTTCTTATGTTGCTTTTGTCTCGCAGATTGAACCCAAAAATATTGATGAAGCATGTAGTGATAACTTTTGGTTAGATGCTATGCAAGAGGAATTAAACCAATTTGAACGGAAATAAGTTTGGGAACTTGTTCCCAAGCCCATTGATCATCCGGTCATTGGCACCCGATGGGTATTCCGAAATAAACTGAACGAAAATGGTTTAGTGACTCGTAATAAGGCTCGACTCGTAGCTCAAAGATACAATCAGAAAGAAGGTATTGACTACGATGAGACTTATGCCCCAGTTGCGAGATTAGAATCCATTCGTATATTATGTGCATTTACATGTTTTCATAATTTTAAGTTATTTCAAATAGATGTCAAAAGTGCATTTTTAAATAGTTTTATAAAAGAAGAGGTTTATGTAGCTCAACTACACGGTTTTACTGATTTTAAATTTCCTGAATATGTTTTCAAGTTGAAGAAAGCTTTATACGGTTTGAAACAAGCCCCTCGTGCTTGTTACGATCGTCTAAGCACTTTTGTACTTGATAATGGTTTTTCAAAGGAAAAGGTTGACACGATTTTGTTTATAAAATCTTTGAATAATAATATTCTTTTGATTCAAGTCTATGTAGATGATATTATCTTTGGATCTACTGATGAATCTCTTTGTCAAGAATGTTCAAAGTGTATGCATAATGAGATTGAGATGAGCATGATTGGAGAGCTAAATTTATTTATCGGACTGCAAATCAAACAAACTAGCAATGGGACGTTCATAAATCAAGCAAAGTACATAAAGGATCTATTAAAGAAGTTCGACATGGAAGCAGTCAAGCCACTTTGCACTCCAATAGTGACTTCAACCAAGCTTGATATTGATGAACAACACAAACCTGTCGACATACGTAAGTATCGAGGTATGATCGATAGCTTATTGTATTTAACTGCTAGTCGACCAGACATTATGTTTAGTGTTTGTTTATGTGCACGCTTTCAAGCTAATCCAAAGGAATCACATTTGTGCGCAGTTAAGCGTATCTTTCGATACCTTAAAGGCACTTCTTCTGTCGGCTTATGGTATCCCAAAACCACATCATTTGACCTAATCGGTTATTCTGATGCTGATTTTGCCCGATGCAAAGTAGATTGAAAAAATACTAGCGGCACATGTCATTTCCTAGGAAAAGCTCTAGTCTCTTGGTTTAGTAAAAAGTAAAATTCTGTTGCATTATCAACAACCGAGGCTGAGAATATCGCCGCAGGACGTTGTTGTACACAAATTTTGTGGATGAAACAAACCTTAGAAGACTATGCATTGTATTTTACACACATACCCATTTTTTGTAACATCACTAGCTCTATTAATTTGACAAAGAATCCAGTATGTCACTCTCGTACTAAACATATCGAGATTCGACATCACTTTCTTAGAGATCATCAACAAAATGGAGATATAGACCTTGTATACATAGACACACAGAATTAATTAGCTGACATACTCACAAAACCTCTAGCGGAAGATCGTTTCAATTATTTATGTCGAGAATTAGGCATTTTAAATGTTAATAATATTAATTATTTTTGTTTTATTAATTAATTTATTCGATACTCATAAACTATTTTTGAGACAAGCCTAAAAAGAGTATGTCTGTCACCATGACTACGGTCGAAGCGAAGCGGTACTTAAGAGTTCCACGGTGAACCTCCGTTAGCTGGGATAGTACTCCTACAGCAAATCTGAGCCATATGCTGAGTAAAGAATATTAATTTATAAAATAATATTAATTATATTACTTTGAGATTTAAAATTACTAAACTTTGAATTAAACACTTGAAACGAATTAATAAAAAAGATGTGGCCCCATTTCTATTTTTTTGATATATATAGCCAGGCAACCCTTGGCGAATTCTGTCCAAGTTAGGTCCAAATTCGGCCAGAGTTCGGCTTGGTATATATATGTACCAGCCAGAACCTGAGGCCCCCATCTTCTTCATTCTTTCAAACTACATCAAACAGCAGCTGCCGTGCCTCCAAACCCTAGTTTTTCTCCATCCTTGTTCTTCCAATCCGAGTGGATATTCTCGTCCAAACTTTGGAATTGTGTGGAGAACTTCGTCCTCATCAGCATATCCAATTCTAGGAAGGTATAATTCCTTCTCTCCTTCACTTTTCCATACATGGGTTTCTAGAAATTTTTGGGAAAGAATGCCTAAGTTTAATCCCTTCAAGAGGAAGAAGACTAATGCCAGTGAAGAGGCATCGTTTTCAGATCTGCATACGGATTGCCTCTTTTCTCCAGTCCAATCAGACGATGGTGCGTCGGACGAGTTTTACTTTAAAACTTCCGATCAAGCTTTATTGTGGTACGTCGATTTTATCATACGTACTATTTGTACCGGATTGCCGATTAAATGGACTATCTTTTCGGATCACCACCCTTACTTTGAGGCATTAGGGTTACAACACTTTGTTACCTTACAATTCTCCATTGCCACTAATGCCATTAGATTATTCTATTGTAACTTCGTGTTAGACACTTTTACCGCAAGGACACGTGTCGGAGGAATCGATATCGAATTCATTGATAAAATGTTAGCGGAAATCTTTGGTATCTCAAACGAAGGTGCTTCGCTCGATGACATCACTGATTTTGATTTCTCCGATGGCACGACACTCATTAGTTTCAAGAATGAGCTTTGTGCGCCCACACATGCTCGTCCTGGAAAGTTCAAGGCTAATAACTTGAACTTGTTTAACTACGAATTACATCGCATCATCTATTCCACCTTACATCCAAAATCCACTTCCAAAGATGATGTCACTGCACTTGAGCTTTCTGCTCTTTATCATATTCTTAAGGGGATTCCTTTTTCTGCCTCTAAGATTATCATCCAGATGATGGGTAGATGTCGCGGGAGAGACCGCAACCTATCTTATGCGATGGTTATTCCTTGCATCTTCCAGAGATTTGATATTGACCTATCTACTTATGCTGTCGACCCTGAGCCCAAGTTCCTCAAACTCTCTCGTCGCAGCATTGCCACTATTCCTCCACCTACTGCACCTACTCCTCCTACACCTACTCCCACAGTACATGTTCCTCCTTATTCTTACCCTATGACATTTGAGGGTATTCATCAGCACTTATCAGATCTGCAGTCATTTTATGTTAAGACTTCTAAGGAACACGAGTTCCGTTATGTGACTCGGTTCCAGGCGATTTCTAACTCCTTCGCCGATCTGAGGTTTGTGCAGACGGGTCATTCTGCTAGCTCTCTACCTCGAGACCCTTCTGTTTCTGGCTACCGTATTGACGACGAGGCGGTCCACTCTCTGTTCCAGCCAGGGAACGCCTATGATTGGTATCGTACTGCTCGTGCCCCTCATCAAGACTATGTCGGTGAGTTTTATGCTGGTACTACTCCTCGTACTTCTGGCACTGGTACTTCTAGAGCTGGTCCTTCTGGACATGCTGGCACTGCAACTGATGACGATGTTGACGAGGATGATAATTTTTGAGATGTTAAATATTGAGACTTTTACTTTTGTCTTATGTTTACTTGGAAATGCTCCGACATTCCAAGATTTTATCAGTTCTCTCTTTTTTAGTTATTATCAGCACTTTTCTTTTATTATGTGACTGTTCATAGACATGGTTTTGATTATGCCTCAGTTTTGGCATCTTAGTTTATTATTCAGCACTTTATTTGTTTCAGTTTTATTCTCGCACATTATTAAATACTGCCTGTGAAAAATACATGCATATGTTGTTCTCTAGACTATCTGTTTCTCTTACTATATTTACTGTTTATACCATGCCTGTAATGACTATTCATATATATATTTTTATTGTGTTTCTTCACTGTTTGTTACTTAAGCATTTATTGCGGGTGAGCTTCTCTTTTGTAATTATTTTGCTAAGTGACAACGGGAGAGAAATAAGATCTAATATTTTCGTGAATACAGGTTATGGACAATTTCTTTTGATTACTATTTTGAATTGATCCAAGCTTAGATGTTATATCGGCAAGGTTTATCAATTATCAAAATGTGAGAGATTGTTGGCCCATTGGTCATGGTCAAACCTGATTTTAATAATTGATCAAACTCTGTCTCGATATAAATACAAGTTAATTCAGATGTTTACCTACGACGTTTTGGACACTACGCAACAATGCATATTTACTATGTCCAAGACCGAAGCTGTTTCTGTTCCGAAGCTGTTTGCCATTCAGAATGTACTTCTTGTTAAGCTATGTAATTTTTTATTTTATTGAGTCTAGGAATACATTATACACCGAGTCGTACTGGCAAATAGACTATCCAAAAATGTTTTTCAAAAACCATCCTATTTTTTTACAAATGACCTACGTTTTTGTAAAACATCATTTTTACAAAAGCTTCTGAAGGACTTTTCAAAAAGCTAAAATTGATTTTTCTCAAAAATGAACTGGCAGAACCCTAGCAGAACTCGGTCAGAGTTCTTCCAGAGTTTGGCTAATTGGAACGTTAGTGAACGTTGGTTTTTGAACTTGGTTATCCTTCAGTTGCGGTTTGTTACAAAGAGTTCTGTCCGAATTCTACCCGAATTCTGTCAAAGTTCTGTCTTTGGAAAAACTATAAATAGAGAAGTATTTCGATCATTTCAAATCACCAATTCACTTTCAGTCTTTTCTCTTCCTGAGCTTACATTCTTCTAAAGAGTTTTCAAAAAGCTTACATTTTCAAATCCCAAGCCAGTTACAATCCTCTAGTCGATTTGCCAGTGCGGTGCGGTCTAGAAGCTTCAGAGCGATTGTAATCAGAGGCTTGATAGAAGATACAACTCTTCACAATTGAAGTTGGTCGAGTTCTTCGTATCAAAGCTCGCGTCTGTAGAAGTTCCAAGGACTTCGTATGAAAACTTGCAGGATTTTCCAATAGTGGATTCAACTGGAAGCTAGAGTTCTTCCGACTGGACTAGTCCTCACAAGAGGAAAACCAGTATAAATCTCGGTGTTTGTGTTTGCCTTCTGATCACTTTAAATTTCTATCATTTACTTTGTGATTATTATTATATCTGTGATCTAACTGCTAACAAGATTTTTAATTAGCATTATTCCGCTGCCTACTCTATTCACCCCCTATAGAGTATTCTGCTTTACGATTTCGTTCCTACTCTTCTGTCTTCAACAGGTGGGGCACTCAGAATCATGCGCCCAAGGCTATGTGCCCGGGCTCTCTGGATCCATACTATGCGCCCACATCAAGGCGACTCAAACATGCTGTCGAGAAGCATGCACCCAAGCCCAGTCTCCAAGGCCTATGTGCCCACAACAAAAAGACAGGTCCCAACGCGTATAGCACGGGGCTGTCTTCAAGGACATCACAGAATTTAGGTGTGGGGGTTGCCCCTGCACATGAACTAAGTGTGGATGCGCTTACTCTCCTTACGAACCAGCATGTAAAGCTCGACGATGCATGCAACATGTGTTGTAAGACAAAACTCCCCTCCGCTGACTTAAAAGACATGATAAATCATAAACGTAAAGCGAGGGAGAACATAACAATTCATAGTGCACTTCCGTGCACTAATATTGTTATCAACTGTTGTTTCTCCAAAGTAACAAGAGTGCCTCAGAGAAAGTCCATATTTCGACGACTGCACTTCTCTGATGACGAGAAGCCACTATGTGTCTCATCTAACACGGCTTCATGGGGTCCCCCCTTACGGAAGCCCCAATCAAAGACGATAGACTACCAACCCAACCTTCTCTCTCAGTTCTACGAGAAGGAGAAGACGAAGTCGACCAACTGATGGCCAACGAGCTGTCACATCTGAGGGAGTCTATATGGGCACTCGATCAAAGGCAAAATTTCGTATAGACGATGAAGATTCCCAAGCCGGGGGTAGCATTCCCTCAGAATCTGAAGCAGATGACCCCCACACTAGGGATAGCCTTCCAGAGGACGATCATCCTTCTGAATCCGATGGCGAGTATCTACCTCCTCTACCTGAAGATGAAGGACTCATCCACTCGGAGACAGACAGTATCAGCACCTGTTGTACTGCTTCCTCTGTTCATCCTCGTATGCTATCTACATACATGACGAACGGAGAAAGGCCGGAAGACGCCAGTGATTAGACTAATAAATGGCTAGAGGGTCTCGAAACAGCATTCGCCAAGATCACTGATATGCTTACCAGTATCATGGCAGTCCAAGCTGCTAGAGCTGTTCCTCCACTTCAGCAAAACGCTTCAGACTACGCTAGTCCGGCTCACAGCAATAACCCTCCTGTCCTACAAAAGGAGGACCATTCTGTTGCACCTCCTCAAAATCTTATAAATACTGGGGGTGGTACTTTACCGACAACACCTGACAACCGCTCAGCGGCTGTTTTCCAATACCTGCTCAATCAACAGGATGCAATTGATTCCCTAGTTGCTCGCCTCGACACCATCTCACACAAAGACGAGTTGCAGAAGATGGGGATATCTAAATCGTATCCCCTGAGTGGGAGAACGCTACTTGCCCTCCTAATTACAAGCCGCTGACGCTGAATTCATTCGACGGCTTGACTTCTCCTCGTCAGCACATGACGTACTTCCATACGCAAACTCTGTACTTGTCCCGAGATGATCCATTCTTGTCAAAGCTGTTTATTAGCACCTTGTAGGGGGTAGCCTTCAAATGGTTCTGCAGTCTGCCTGACGGGTGTATCAATTCATTCAAAGACTTGGAGAGGTTGTTCCTCAACAAGTTTTATGACAGTGGCATGCATGTTAGTATGTCCACTCTCATTAAGACCAACCAAAGGAAGACTGAATCTGTCATTGCCTTCATTGAACGCTTCAGACGACTAGCAATGAAGATGCCCTTCGGCATACTAGACTCAGAACTTATGGATACTTGTCGAGATAACTTCCTTCCTACAGTAAAGTTTTCTCTAGGTATACATAAATATGATACATGACCCGCTTTCATTGGGGCCGCTGATGTTGCCAAAAATGATGTTCCTAACTTGGAAGTACTGAGGCTGAAGACACCCAAATCTGAGGACAAAGGCAAGCATCCTCAGACTATCCCTGTTCGTGGGGGTTAAGGGAAAGAAGCCATGAAGGTTGACACATCCAAATGAGCTTCCAATTCTTAAGACGCGTCCGACAAACCTAAGGAGACCTTTTCCTTCAATGAAGACGATGTCATCACCATCTTCTACACATTGACGAAGGGTATTAAGATGACATTACCCCTACCACGACGTCCTACAAAGGCGAGCCAACTCAATAATCCTAAGTACTGTCTTTAACTTTAGTACGTGCATCACTCCACCAAGGACTGCATCATCCTGAAGAAGAAGATACAACAGCTATCGACAGCCAAGTGATCAATCTCGAAGCTGAATACAAGGTCGTATCTGCTAACATGATCTCTCTTCAGTTTGGCGACTTTCCTCCTACAGAAGTCCCAGACGGCGTGGTCCCGATCCCCAAGGCAGTGATGGAAGTCGTCAACCTACCACCAGCTCGCAACTCAACCTTTGTCCTACTCACAACTGGATGTGGTAAGATCATGTGGGCCCATTCGGACCTTGTCCAAGAAGTGACGCAGGGGGTAATACCTCCCAAAGCAAGAAGGGGCAAGAAGTTTAAGCCATGCCACTTGGTATCCTCCCCCATCTACGAAGTTGTATCTGGCGAGACGTGATCGGAAAAGACTTATCTTCGGATGTACGATCCTGCACAAGAAGAAGCACGACCTTCTCAAGCTCTTATTGCCCCTAGAAGCTCAGAAGCTGGCCCGTCCAAGCCTCAAACTACATCCAAGGAGAAGGAGACGTGGTTTGACAAGTCTCTAAAGGTGCCAGCTCTAGAAGGCATGAATCGACCCTACAACTTTGACATACTGGCTCAGCTAGCCAATACACCCGCCAGGTTGTCTCTATTCGATCTATTGCGACTCTCCAAAGAAATGCGGAAGTTCTTAAGTGAGGCGTTGCTACATGCCAACTCTTACCTCGCTGAGGTCAATGCTCCTGCTGAAGATCCTGTCTCCTTCCCCCACTGTCACAGTACTATGGAAGTGGTGCCCAACATCATCTTCTCACAGGAGGACATGCTACTCAAAAATAATCGTCATGATAGACCCCCGTACTGTACAGGGTATATCGGGGCAATCAAGGTGGACCGCATGCACATCGATCCAGGATCCTTCCTCAGTATCATTCTAAGAAGCTTGCTTGAAATCATGGGAATTCCTCTGCACAAGCTATCCGCAACCAACACAACTATCATAGCTTTCAATGCTGGTCGACGCCATCCACTCGGCAAGATCTGTCTCAAATGCCAGATCGGTGATCTCCGAATAGAGGTCTCCTGCTATGTGATCGATGCCAATGTATCCTACAAAGTCTTGCTGGGACGTCCATGGATACATGAGAACATGATCGTCCCTTCAATACTTCACCAGTGCTTCAAGTACGCCAACAGCGATGGTGTCGTAAAGACAGAGTTTGCTAACGTCGATCCTTTCAAGGGTATCGAAGCTTACTATAGAGATTCGGTACTTTAATAATCTCAACCCCCCAAGGATGATGGCAATGAAGCTGATAATGAAGCTGAAGCACCTTCATCCCCCAACGGTGGTCCCCTGATTGTCCGAGTTAAAGGACATACTACTCCAAAAAGTACCCCGAAGCCTCTCACAATCTGGGTAAAGAAGAAGAAACCTGACAAAATCAAACCATTGACAATCACTCTCAACAAAATACCCAAGTGGGAACCTACTGATGTCCATCCTCCTAATCCTAAAGAATTATCCTATGTGGTGAACTCGGCCAAGACTGTGGGTCCTCTTCCAGATGATGACCCTCTCATTGAGTATATCAATACTCAGAATAATGTACCTTCAGCGGATGATGTTATCCCTGAAGAAGAACTTGCATTTTTCCTTAGTAAAGGTTTATCTTTGAATTACTCCGATGTCTATCAATCTGTAAACCATTACATAGATACGATATACGCCCTAGAGAATGGTATATGACCACACCTCTGCATGCCGGTCACGACGCCCACCTACGGAAAAAGTCTACCCAGAAGATATCCACTACTTCATCATTCCAGCCAGAAAGAAAGATGAAGAGCTAATCATCTTCGGTCGTATAATTGGTGAGAGAAAGTTCGTTCCAGCCTCTACTCCTTCCAAGTACAACATAAAAGCTGACTATGTCTCTGGAAAATTGCAACTTTTTTGGTATAGTTGGAAGGCCAAGAATATCATCCAGAATATGGGATACGACATCAAAAACGACGAAGGGCTAAATTACGGCTGAGGACGACGGTTGCCAATTCGACACTTTGCGCCTCCCGGTAAATACGAGAACTACTACCAACGAAACGGTGTTGGTTTGGGCTATGTCTCCCCTCCAACAACTCCCGAAAGATCAGATGATGAAGCAGATCATTGTCCTCATTCTTCTGATTCCTTCCTCTGGGACTCAGATTCTAACATCGGTGACATGTTCAATGCAACATTGTCCGTCCACATGGTTTCTACCGACCAAGTTACAGACGATGTCCAATCAATCGAACTCGAACAATGGACTCAAAAGATGGACACCAGGTGGAAGCTGCACTTTGAACAACATGAACCACCTACCGAAGACGAAGTCATCTAAGTCAATCTAGGAGATAAAGTATCCTTCAAACCAATCTTCATCAGCAAAAGCGTATCTAACGATGAACGCCAGTCTTATCCAACTTATAAGAGAATACATCTACGTCTTCGTATGGAGCTATGAAGACATGCCAGGCTTGGACCCTAAAGTCACCGTGCATCGCCTGAACATTTCGTGTAAAGCTAAGCCAGTAAAACAACAACAACGGCAATTTCGACCAGACGTCATAGAAGCCATCGAGAATGAAGTCAAAAAGCTCATCTCCAGTAGATTCATTCGCGAGGAACAACATCCCGACTGGGTTACCAATATCGTTCTAGTCATGAAAAAGAAGGTAAAGTTCAAGTCTGTATCGACTACCGTGATTTGAACTCTGCATGTCCGAAATACGAGTTTCCCTCTACCGATCACTGACGTAATGATCGACAACCCTTGCGGCTTCGAACGGATGTCCTTCATGGATGGGTTCTCATGCTACAACCAGATCAAGATGTTCCCCAACGACGAGAAGCACACATCTTTTTGAACACCATTGGAGGTATACTGCTATACGGTGATACCCTTCGGATTAAAGAATGCAGGGGCATCATACCAACGAGCTATGAACACAATTATTTACGATCATTTACGTAAAACTGTGGAGTGCTACGTAGACGATATCGCAGCAAAAAGTCGTCTCAAGGGCAACCACCTCCAAGACTTGAGAACGGTGTTCGAACTAATGCGTACACAATAACTCAAGATGAATCCAACCAAGACTTTTCTGGGAGTCTCCAGTGGCTGGTTCCTTGGTTTCGTCATCACTTCAAAGGGTATACATCTGGATCCGGAGAAAGTGAAGGCTATTCTCGATATGCATCCTCCAAGAAACCTTAAAGAGTTACGCGGACTACAAGGAAGGCTAGCCTACATCAGACGATTCATTTCTAACCTCTCTGGAAGGTGTCAACCATTCACTCAGCTCATGAAGAAAGGCGTATCTTTCGTCTGGACTGAACAATGTCAACGTGCATTCGACAACATCAAAGCATATCTTACAAGCCCTCCAGTACTGGTAGCCCCAATAATGGGGAAACCCTTCTTACTATATGTCCGCGCCATGGATCATTCCTTTGGCACCCTCTTAGCTCAGAAGAATGAAAGCGGCCATAAATAGGCAATTTACTACCTCAGTCGCAAAATGGTGGGTGCCGAGCACAGATACACACCGGTGGAGAAGGAATGCCTTGTACTAGTATTTGCCATCCAAAAGATATGCCACTATGTATCTGGGCAGACTATCCACATCATATCTAAAGTCAACCCTCTCAGAATACTCATGACTAAGCCGGGTTCTCTCAATTCCCGTTTAGCTACATGGGCAATGCTGTTGACCCCATATGATATGATTTTCGTCCCTTAGAAGGCAGTAAAAGGTAAAGCATTAGCTGATTTACTAGCAGCTCATCCGGTGCCGGAGTCGTCCAAACTCTACGACTAAATCCCCGACGAAGTGGTGGAGTCTAACACTATAACTGAAGAGGTCTCTATTTGGCTAATATTCTTTGATGGTGCATCGAGAACAGGGCCCAAAAAGAACATCGTGGCTGGAGTAGGCGTTGTTCTTGTGTCACCTGATCATCTGGTCATATACCGTACATATTCTCTCGTGGAACCATGAACCAACAACGTAGCCGAATATAATGCCCTAATAATCAGCCTTTAACTGGCAAAGCAACTGGGAGTTGACAATGTAAAGGCTTACGACGATTCCAAGCTAATAGTTAGTTAGGTCCAAGGAGATTACGAAGTTCGCCACAAAGATCTCATCCCCTACCACCGAGCAACAATCGAGCTGGTGTCTACTTTTGCTGGATTCTTTATCGAACACGTGCCTCGACTACAGAATATAGAAGCAGATGCTCTAGCCGGTCTTGCTGCTTTCTTGATCGTTCCCACCGATGCTCAGCAGTCGATCACAGTGTCTGGTCAAGAATTATTCGGTGTGAAAGATGCCTTGCATATTCAGTTACAGTTACGCAGCAGAAACAAACATCGACTCTAAAGACTGGAGACTTTCCTTCATAGACTACGCTGTCTATAGAATCCTCTCCAAGGATCCGAAGGAAGCAATATCCATCCAAAGGCGATCCCTCAGATTCTACTACGACACAGCTACCAAGATGCTGTATCGATGCTCTTATGACGGGCTACTGTTACGATGCTTATCAGATACAGAAGCCAAGTATGCACTCCGAAGGCTCATGATAAAGTTTGTGCTGTACATCAGCCAGGCCCCAAATTACAAGATCGCCTCAAACAAATGGGTTATTACTGGCCCAAAATGATAGCGGATGCTGTTGAATATGCAAAGAAGTATAAAGCTTGCCAGTTCCACGCTGATTTTATTCACCAACCATCGGAGTTTCTGCTCCCGACGATAGTATCATGGCCATTTGAAGCCTGGGGTATGGACGTGATAGGACCAATCAGCCCGCCATCCTCTAAAGGACATCGGTTTATCCTAGCTATAACCAATTACGTCTCCAAATAGGTGGAAGCTATACCGCTCACGGAAGTGAAGACATCAAACGAGATCAGTTTCATCAAACATCACGTCATTTACCGCTTCGGTCCTACCTCGCAGGATCATCCATGATAATGGTCCACATCTAGCAAGCCATGTGTTCTATCGGTTCTGCGATAAGAATCGAATCTAGAACATAGCGTCTACTACCTACAATCTAGCGGCTAACGGGCTAGAAGAAGCCTTCAACAAAACCATTATAAAACTTCTTAAGAAATTCGTGTCTTCAAACAAGCGCGATTGGAACGAGAAGCTCGGTGAAATGCCTATGGGCCTATCGCACAACGGTCCAGACTCCAACAAGCAGTACGCCATTCTCTCTTGTTTATGGGAGCGAAGCAGTTCTTCCCCTAGAAATCTAGATTTCTTCTCTCCGGGTAGCCCTATCCAGTGAGCTGACTACTGAAGAAAGCTACCGTCTGCGACTACAAGAGCTCGAAGCGCTAGACGAAAAACGTCTATTAGCTCAGTAGTGTATTGAGCTATACCAAGCACGTCTTTCTAGAGCTTTCAACAAAAAGGTGAAGGAAAGGATCTTCCAAGTCAGCGATCTGGTACTAGCAGTAAGAAGACCGATGGCTATGATACAAAAAACAAAAGGGAAATTCCAGCCTAAATGGGAAGGTCCCTTCGTAATAGAATCAGGTCTATTCTAACGGTGCGTACTGACTGACCAAGCCCGACGATGACTTGCTCATGATGTCTATCAACGGAAAGTTTCCTGAAGAGATACTATGTGTAACCTCTTTTACATAATGTTCACATACGTTCAGTCATGTAAATGTACAGTATGATGTTTATATGATTAAAAAAAACTATCTAACTACTATCCTTATTTCAAGAGTCTTGAATACACCCTGGATAATAGGTCCTCTAAATATTTTTCCAATGGAATCATTTACGTTTTTTTTACTCCGTCCAAACTCGGTTTGACGAAAACAAATCACGTCTCTATTACTTCTGAATTATTTTTTGATAATTATTTCCCCAGCAGAACAATCAGATGTTTTGCCACGTCCATATAACCTCTGAGCAAAGCATTCATCAAAGATAGTCATGTCCACACTACTTCTGAACTATCCACTCCTCCCTAATGCTATATATCTTTCCACGTCCATATTACCTCTGGTCAGATATAGAACATCCTCTGCTATTACATCCATATTACCTCTACTAGCAGCTTCATTCAACTTATTATCTATATTCGAATCATTCGAATATAAAACGGATAATAGGTCCACACAAAATTCCCCAGCGGAATACCCACCAAAAATATCCTCTCTACGTCCACATTACCTCTAGCATCGATATTTCACAAAACCACTACTGATTATCATGTAGCATGTCTATATTACCTCTGATATCGGTAATCTTTCGACTCGACACTTATACCCAATCCAGGATAAAAGACATGGTGTCAAGACCATAAAATCTATCACATCCATATTACCTTCGTTGGGTTTTCGTTTCAAATCTATTACCCGTACCGCTATCATACAGAAGGGCGATGGGTTCAAGCAAACAAAAAAGAGGGAGGGATCTCTCCGAGCGGGATACCCTTTACACAAATGTCGTATTATTGGCTCTCTAATACAAGCACCACCGATATCATAAGCAAAGAGTGGAGCGAATGTATTCTGTTTATTCAAAATCAGTTACATTCACAGGACTACATCTCTTGAGCAAAACAAAAAGTTCTTCATCTCTTTCGCTCAGGCAAAATGTAGGAGATTACATTTGATGCCTAAAAGAAGGGAAAATCTGCTACTTGTCAGCAACATATAGCTTGATCAGCCTGGCAACACCACGTTTCCGTCGAAAAGTGGTCTTGTGGCCCACGAAGGAGGTCATATTTTACTACTGAGCATGCAAACAAGGATGTTGAACCTTCGAGAAGCTACACGAAGGAGGGCAAATATAGCATGCAAAAACATCTATAAATGATGTTCTCCTCCTCCCTATATGGCGGATGTCGTAGGCCCATTTCTTCAAGGGACCATACCTTCAAAACAACATCCCTAGTGTTGCTCTTACCAACTTGAAGGACCGTGAAAGCAGAACATTCACGATGAAGCCCAACTATCGTCCGACCCTTTAATGTATAAAGGCTCTTCCTACCATCTGAGGAAGACCCTTCCAAAACACGAAGAGTCCTGAGCTCTCTGATGTGTGCGTCAAATGTTGCATCTTCACCATGCTCAGAATCGTCGATGCCGGTCTTGGAGAAATTTGCTAGCCAGAACCCGTCCAAAACACGAAGACTCCTGAGCTCCCTGATGTGTACATCAAGTGTTGCATCTTCACCATGCCCAGAATCGTCGATACCGATCATGGAGAAATTTGCTAGCCAGATCCCTACAAAATAGGCAGAAAGAAAGTCAGACTTAGAAAACTGTAGAAAAAGCTGTCCTAAAGGCTCCTATGTGTCCAAAGGGATATGCGCCCAAAGCAAGACGTGCGGGCGCATAATACATTAACAGTGCATGGGCGCAAAACATACCACTATTTAAAAGGCGCAAAATATGGCAGCACTTCGGCGCATAGCACACCACAGTGTTGGCGTATGACTTTTGCAGGCGCATAGTAATGATCACAGAAGTATGTTGTCCTAGGCACAAGCGCCCCGACAGAAGAGAAGTATGAGCGTCGCAAATTAATGCTCGAGGCTTCGTTTTTTGAAGCACGCCCTTACCCAAAATTGGGTCCTGGACTATTGAGTACTCCGCCGCAGGAGAAGAGCTACTCGACGCAGCCTCCTTGCCCTTCGCGGATCTCTTGGCGGCCTTGGGAGACATGATTCTCAAAGGAAGAAGACAAAGAGTTTTCTAAAAGTTTTAAATAGAAAAGGAATAATAGACTTTCTCTCTCCTCCAGGTTCTATTTATCGGTACGGGCCACTTTATATGCTCTCACTTCTTATACGTCCACTATGGTGTATTCGTCCACTGCATCCTATGTGCCCACGTGAAGGACCAGCTCTCTGCATACCATGCGACTGTCTCTTGCTGACGTGGACATCGTATGATGGATGGACCGCTTCAAATTCTGTTTCGATGAATCTGTCAGTTCAGATTTTGAGGCAAATCTCAACAGTCGTATCTCCCTGACAGGCTGGCCAAAATACTATGCGCCCAAGGGAAGAGCTGTGCTATGCGTACATTGCTTCGCGAGAAGACGATCCATGCTTCTTTCAAAGTATTTTAAACCTGCTCAAGTATCAAAAACTTTAAAGGGGGTCTTGTACAAGCATAAAAATTTTCAGCAAACATAGCTCCATGTGCCCAAGTTAAAGCAGGTCCATGCGCCCAGTCAGTACGACTCCATGTGCCCACTAAATGAAGCTCCATGCGTCCAGTCCAAGTATAACTCCATGCGCCCAAGACTACCTCCCCCGAAAGGAGGGCGCATAGCCTGAGACATGGCTATGTGCCCAAGCCTGACTCAGTCAAAGCCACGATCAAAATTTGCACTGAAGCGCATGGCCACGTCAGTCTCCACGAGCAGTCGTGCACCAGAGCATGCGGCTACGTCAATACCACGACCAACCCACGATCTCGTAGCCTGTATGCGCCTGCACCTATGCGCCTAAAGCAGGACCATACGCCCACGTAAGAACTAGCGTGTCTCTTCATGTGGATGCATAACATCATTCCAGCCCAAGAACCGCTACAAAAGGGGGGCTTCTTCCCTCTTCAAAAGACAGAACGGAGAGCATTTTCAAGAGCCAAATTGCTGTACTTCTTGCCAGTGAGCCGAGAGTTAGCAATTTTCTTAGGTTTTCTCCCACTTTTGTAATCGGAGTGTCAATAGAGTAAAGGAGCAATTGTCGCTTGATCTCCATCGTCCCATTCCCCAGAATTCTTCTTTTTGTACTCGGGGATCCTCAGCACAGGATCTCTCAGGCGTACTCGATTTGTGGTGCCTTGCGCCAATAAAAAGAAAAGACAGCATTTTCTTCTTCTTTTTTGTGTGTGTCCACACCTACACAAATAAATTAAGGGTTACAACTCTAATGCAATACAAATGACTTAAAAACACTTAGTTTTCAAATTTACCTTAAATTTATCTGAGGTGCGCATCTTTACAAATTCATCCCACTTGCGGTCTGTAGGTTCGTTCGGTTTGAGGAAGGTAATATGTCGAGATACATCCACACCAGCATCTACAACTCTTCTTATACTTCATGATATAAACGATTTCCGGTTTCTCTATGACTTTTCCATCAAACAAAGGATGAACTTCTTGTAACAATCCTCAATAACATATTTTTACTACATTTACAAATAAAATGCAAGAATAACTTAAGTTTACTAAATGCTTTACAAGAAGGAATAACAATAAAGTACATAAATAGAGTACATACCAACATCAAACCCCACAAATTTTTTTTGATTCTCTTATCCACGATGTGCCATGTATTTATATTTATTGGAACATTCTCTCGAACAATACACCCAACAGTTGTACTAAATCTAACTGATTGTTTTCCAACAGGTTGTCCATATTCATCCCACTCAAACATTGTACGATTTTTTTTACCAACTGCAACAACTGGGACCTTTGTTTTCCCTCTAGTTGTCTTCTTTTACCACTAGTACTAATATTTTCTTCTGATGCAGAATCTCTATTCTCATCACAACTATCAGGGGGTAACCTAGACGAAGGTGACCATCATAAATGATACGTGCTGATTTTCTCATCATATCTCTGTAATTGAGAAAAATGAATTAAATCAGCATCAATATTTTGTCCTGCTGTTGAACTAAACATACTAGCTGCAAAGCAAGAATATAGAATATATTATATGTATCATCATCAATAAAAAAAGGAACAAAGTGTTGGCCCATTCCATGGTCACAACTGATTTTAATAATCGATATAAATTTAAGTCAGTACACAAAATATACGAACTATTGCAAATCATTTCAGGACATGTAAAATCAATATCAATAAGCTTTGTACTACTGCATAAACATCATCTGTCTGAAGCTTACCATCATTGGAATCCAGTCAGAGTCTTTTTACAATTTATTATGTATTTTATCTTTATTGAGTCTAGGACATAAATTGTAAGATCGACTAGGTAATACTAGCTTAGGTTAATCTCAGTCCACTTTTCCATAAAGCCTACATATTCATATTTCCATCCACCAAAAAGTTTAATTTCATTTTTGCAACAGAATTTGACAAATGTTAAGTATTTTTCCTAGACAGAACTCAAACCGAGTTCGGCCCGAGTTCGGTCCGAACTCTGCCCGAGTTCGGTCGAACTGCCGAGTTCGGTCTGTTTAAATTCCAATGTTCGTCGCCTCCAAATCTGTATGCAACGTTCATATGCAAAATCTTTGCATCAGAACTCTGCCAGAACTCCGTCCGAGTTCGGTCCCAGAAAATACCTATAAATAGAAGAGAGTTTTTCATTTCAAATCACCCATTCATTCTTCATCTTATCTTCTCTATTCAATAAGTGTTTTCACCCGATCAAAAGTTTTCATATCACACCTACACTCCTCTTAGCCAAAAGCCAGTAATATCTATTTCGATTTAGAGTCTTTGGTTTTCAAGAGTTATAAAGAGGTTGTTTATCTACCACCTACACAAAGTTTATCTAAAAGGGGAGAAGTACACGACCAACTTTACAATACCGTGCTTAGTGACAAGTGCACGACCAACTTTACAATACCGTGCTTGGTGACGAGCGCACACCTACACAAAGTTTATCTAATAGGGGAACAAAGTTGTTTATCTCCCACAATTTATCTATATATTTGCATGGAATGCGAGAATGATGGATTCTTAGGTGAGATGTAGATTTGTGAGAGGGATGGAAGTCACCAAATTAGTACAGAATCATGTAAATCCGAGAATATAAACATACTATATTGACATATTAATCTAGAAACATGGTATCAAGACAATGGTAACATATAGAGAGGCATGATATATTTTTCAATGTTAAAATCTTAAATTTTTGTATCTTTTTATTGTTGCAAATCGATGATAACCAATTCTATACTTTATTACAGAGAGATATTGTATCAAGACAATAGTAACATATACAAAAAGTTGAATGGTAATCTCACCTTATCAACAAAACTTTCATTCTTAGCAAGAGGCAGGAGCTATTGGCTCATCCAATTATCATTTCCAAGTTCAGTAACATTTATTTCTTATGTTCTTGTTTCAGAATATTGATTAAAAGATTCATCACAACAATCTTATCAATAACATACTGGCAAAGGTATTTTCCCTATAAAATGGAAGTGTTTCTAAAATCTTGAAAAAGAATCTATGGATGAACAACATACTGTTTGGCCCATTCCAGTTTGAATTTGACTTGGATTAAAAAATGCCCATTCAGAAGTAGTACAAAATCATGGAAATATCTGCTTTCTATTTGAAAAGAGAAAAAATGCCATTGTTTCATGGTAACTTCAATCTGACACATTTAAATTATCATGAAAAAAGATATATATAATGTCAGAGGCAGTAACTTCAATCTGACACAAATGCTATTATTTTATTCTCATTGTAACTTTATGGCATACTAATTAATAAATTCAAAAAATAAGGTGATACGTACCCATGTATCAGTGATTTATTCAATATCAGAGGCCGTACCCATGTACCAGGGACATGTAGTATGAGAGGCAGGATATTAGATTCATTCTTTACTCCATGTAAAATGTATAGGTTACCTATTTCTGCATATGATCCTCGTTTATGTGACACACTTAGGCTGGCATAATTTGGGATCGGGATCTATGATGCACAATAAAGTAGGTACTCCCCGCCATGATGGTGGAAACATTGGCTAGGTAGGCCCAGATTGTGCCATTCCCTTAACTGCCTCCTATGATGAGTGACCCTAAATCATTTTTAATACTTGTATACTTGTTATGCAAACATATTTCCAAAGACCTGATATACTTGTGACTTTGTTTATCATTTATGCACTAGCCTTTGATCACATTTGTCATGGACCTGACTAGTTTGTAGCCAAACAGTTAAAACGTGGACCAATCAGTAATATACCCAAATAAACGATCCAGAGCAAGAACCAAAACTCATAGAATAAAGGAAGCCCATCAGTAATATACCCAATAATTATAAAGAAAGGACCTAAGAACAAAGGAAACCAAAACTCTAAGTGTCCTTCGTTGATGGAGTCACAGTTAGATAGGTTTACTTTTGAATGAATGTTTCAATGTAATAAAAAGGAAGATAGTTGAAATGAGAAAAAAAAAGTTCACCAGCAAGAAAAATACATTGCATGCTAATGTTTTCATTGCTAATGATTAGAAAAATTATTAAGAAACAACATAAAGCTGTCAAGTTATTTGTAATAAAAAAGAACTAGATACATTCACATTCAAGGTACATGATACATCCCTACCAAGATGTATCATAGGCTACACTCAGTGCTACACTATTGGCTATTGCTCTCTACTCTGTTAACAGTAGTTAGTATCTCATCTTTCCATTTGAATTCAATGGTCCGGGAATGAAGAAACATCAAAATAGCGATTGTTTCAGAAATTGTTCGAAGCCTTAGTGGTAATGAAAATATCTGTAATAATATCCGGGGAAGAGAATAACCTGTTAAGATAAAAAAGCTTAAACAGAAAAAAGAAAACATGGAATGTTTACAGCTTATTGTTAACATATGCAACATAATACAAAACTGAAAATGGCAAATGCATATAAAGGAAGACATGCCTTTATACCAAGAAGAACAAAGAAAATAGAGAAAGAAGAAAATAGTGCTTCACATCTAGATTTTAATAAATAAAAATAAGAAATAGATGTCACGATAGTAGAGACATTCTCATACTACCAATGTCAAATTAAAACAGCCAGGATGAGCTGGCATTCCAAGTAGCACATTTGTCCAAAAATTTAAAAAAACAAGCTAATTACTCAAGAATAGTATCTCTAATTCACTCCAACTACTATAGTGACACAAGAAGACCTTCACAATTTCTCCTATTGTATAGCTCGTCATCACACCTATGATCTATTATAAGTGCGAAAAGATCTTGTGGTGCATATGACGTATAAACATTTTCATCAAAGGTAGCCAAGTCATGAAAGCCTCTTGGTGGTGTCTTTAATACTACATGCCAATTTGATCTTTCATTTTCTCTGGAGTAAAATCCTTGTTTTGCTTCTGATGCAAGAATTAATGGATCTCTTTCAACATTACTTAATCCTTCATGAAGATTAACTAAGGTGAATACATCCTCTTTCTTTATACCACTAATAATATTTGCCCAATTACATTGAAAAAGAGGAATTCAAAATTTGTTGAAGTCCAATAACAAAATATCCTTTATAACTCCATAGTAGGAAACATTTGCCACAACTTGTGTTGTCCCTGGCACTGGATCTGCATATAGTCTCAGCTTCTATATAAACACAAAAAATTTAAGTAGATCTCTCAACTGTTGTTGTATGAAAGCGTTTTCCTTTTATCACATAACCCAAGTATGACATTGTGACACGTCTGGGCCCTTGCACAAGCCACCTAAGCATATCCGACATTGTGCTTGTTGCACTTTCAAGATTAATCTGTAAAAGCATAACTAGCATTAAAATTTACCCCTTCCGGTGTTTAGCTTTCAAGATTAATCTGTAAAAGCATAACTGGTTGGGATATGTCTATGTTTATGGATCAGTTTGGAGTAGAGGCAGCGGGGCGGCTCAGAGAGGCGAATCTGACATGTACTTCCGCTCCTGATTCTCTGGTTTAGGGTGAGCGGAGAGGTTCTTTCACGTTGGCTGCGGCTTGGAGATGTTGTCGGATTTCACACCCTACATCTTCACTCTTTTCTAATATTTGGGGTAAATGTATTCCGGCGAAGTGGAGCATTCTGATGTGGCGGGTCTGTCACAACCGGCTTCATACTGATGACATTCTTCAGAAGATTGGTTTCCATCTAGCTTCTAGGTGTCATTGCTGTCAGGCTGCGTATGAGGAGAACCTTCAACATATATTTTTCCATGGGGATCTTGCTATGACGGTTTGGTCTGCGTTCCGGGGTTTTTTCAAGGCACGAATGTATAGTAACTTTCTAGTCTTTCTTCAAAGGTGGTGTCGGGGCCCAGGCAGTCATCATCGGAGATCATTGGCTGGTGCGATCATTTGGGTGCTTTGGAAAAACAGAAACAAGCATCGATATGAAGGACGTGGTGCTGGATCGGACTTCTTGGTTCGGGAGGTGAAGCGACAGTTCCGGAAGTCGCTTTCGAGTTGTCGGCATCTTTCGTCTATTCCACATTGGGCTTTAGAGTAGTGCTTTTATTTCATTTTCTTTCTTCGTACTTGTTACCATGAGGTCAGATGTACTCATTACCCTCTTTATCAATAAAGGTAACAATTTTCTTATATATATATATATATATATATATATATACCTCATAAGTGTATCTGACCTTCTCTGACATCCATGAAATGAATGTTTTTAAATGCCTCTTCTGCAGCAAAGTATTATCCCGTAACAAACGTCGATCTGCACGCTTTAACTCCTCCATACGTACTCTAATATAGATATCAAAGTTTATATAGTTATTAATATATATACGTGTGTGTTGCTAAGAAAAATATCAACGCAATTTATGCTATTGGAATGTGTTGGTAGTATACTCATGGAATATATGGTTCAACTTCTGTACTGTTTAGAAGAACATAAAAATGAGCAGCCTTCAACATTTCACTTGACAAGGTAATTACTTATCCTTTTAAAATTGTTCGCCCCTCTATAATTGCATCCTCCTCAAAATTTTCATTTCGATTTAATTTTATACCTAAATTTGTTGCTTATCGTATGTATTCGCTACAAAATCTTACACATTCATCCACTAAATAGCATTCTGCTATGCATCCTGCAGGTAGAGCACGATTTCTAACAAATCCCATAAGATAATTCATAAATCTGTTAGAGATCAACACAAGGAAAAAAGTAATAGCAAATAGTGAATGACCTAATATAAAAAATTATTATAAATTAGAAACACTAAAAATATAACAAAGTTTTATTACACACCTCACAAAAGGGTACATCCATCGATAATGTACCGGCCCGCATAATCTAGCCTCCCATCTTAAATGTACTGTCAAGTGAACCATTATATGAAAAGAAACTGTAGGAAAATACCTTTCCAGCATGCATATAGTCTCCACAATTTCATCCTCCAATACTTTTAATTTATTTTTCTCAATCACTCTTTGACAGAGTTCATTAAAAAATAAACACAAACGAAAGATAGCCTTCCTTGGTCCCTCTGGAAGAAGTCCTTTTAAAGCAACCGACAATAATTATTGCATTAAAACATGATAATCATGGGACTTTAGACCAATAAACTTGTATTCTTCCAGTTTGACACAATTGCTAATATTTTAACTATAACCATCTGGTAACCTCAAATCATGCACTCGCTTACAAAAAATTTGTTTTTCAGCTTTTAATAGTGTGTAAGGTGTTGGAGAAAGAAAAATCTTTGCCCTCTTGGTTCTGCATATAAGTCAGACCTAATGTTCATGTCTTCTAAATCTCCACGAGATTGTAATCCATCCTTCGTATGTCCTTTAATATTCAATAGTGTTCCTAAGATCCTTTGACAAATATTCTTTTCAATATGCATTACATCCAAGTTGTGACGCTAGGGTATAGCCTGCAATACAATCAAAAAATTCATAAGTTCTAATAAAAATAAACCCCTTCTAATAAAACTAACTAAAAAACTATTGTAGTAAAAATAATTTACGTCCCAATATGGTAATAGAAAGAATATTGACTTCTTTTTCAACATTTTAGGAGGATCGTTCTTCTTTCTTTTCTTTTTTTGCTCTTTCTCCATTGATTTTGAACTTCATTTATCGCACGTAAAATTTCACTGTTAGTCAATGGTCTTGGTCGAAGTCCTTTTTCCTGAGTTCCGTCAAACCACCTAGCCTTATCATGCCACAAGTGACAAGGAAGAAGAAATCGCCTGTGAGACATGTACACAGTCTTATGTGACTTCTCTAAATATCGAGAACATGTACTAGGACCACATGTTGGACATGCAAGTTTTTCCTTTGTTGTGCAACCAGAAAAATTACCATAAGCTGGAAAATCATTGATTGTCCACATCAAAATAGCTTTCATATTAAATACAGACTTAGTGAATGCATCATGCGCCGCCACGCCATTACTCCAAAGCTCCTTCAAGTCATCAATAAGAGGTTCAAGATATACATCTATGTCATTTCCAAGTTCATCTTTTTTAAGTATAAGTAAAGTCAACATCAAATTTTCTTGCGACATGCATATATTGGAAGGATGATTGTATATACACAACAATACTGGCCACATGCTATATTGGGTACTAAGATTTTTGTACGGATTAAAACCATCTGATGATAACCCAAGCCTGAGATTTTTTGGATCTGAAGCAAAATTGGGCCGTTTTTTATCAATAGAATCCCACACGATCGAGTCTACAGGATGACGCATCATTCCATCTTGACTAAGGTGGGTGGAGTGCCAAGTCAACTGTCATGCCTTATCTTTTGACATAAACATCCTTTTTAATCTTGGTATTATTGGAAAGTATCGCAAAACCTTTGCAGGCACCCGCTTCCTGATCTTGCTTGTGCGTGGATTTACTTTCCATCGTGAAGAACTACATATGGGACATATCTCCAAGTGTTCTTTCTCTTTTCTAAACATGCAACAATTATTGACACAATCATGTATCTTCTCATATCCAAAATCAAACTCTTTTAGGAACTTCTTTACCTAGTATAAAGAATCTAGAATATTGTTTAAATCTCAAGAAGTTCATTAAATGCTTTATAAGATATTGTAGCCTTATGCTTGTAAAAAGAAATGATTGCTGACATCTTTATGTACTTAGAACAAGTTGGATACAATGGCTCTTCAGCCTCTTCCAATTTTTTTTTTAAAATATCATCTGTATTCATATTTACACCCTCCGTACCCTCTGAATCTCCAACAAAAGGAATGTATACAGCATGGTACATCCTATGAGCATCTTGTAACTGAGAAGCCTCATTTTGTTCAAAACTACTCGTATGTTCCCCGTAAAGAACTCAAAGCTGATATGAAGGATCAAAACCAATTCGGACCAAATGATCATATACTACTTCATTTTGTTGTGACTTTTCAACTTTACATTCTTTACAAGGACATGCGATCCTATCAGGATTCCTACCATTCTTTTCAACATTTTCTATAAATCTCTTCGGTCCATCTAGATACTCATCACTAGTCCTACAAATAGAAAAAAAACTATGATTTATGTAATTATTCATATATTTGATAGCTTAAAAGTAAATAAATATCAAGGAAATTTAAAACGACCTCAGATAATTTATCGAGGTTTTATCCAACCTTAACAATCAAATTTAATGACTTCGCTCGCTGCTTACCATAACTACAATTCTAAACAAAAATGGCCTATTATGGACACCAAATAAAAGTTAGCTCATTGTATAGATAGGCAATAGTTATATGTAATTAAAAATATAAACAAAAACCTATGTACTACCAAAAGCACATTCAGTTCCTCCAAACTTTAAAAACATACATGTATGATACTCAAAAGCACATGTCTGATAGTAAAAAATAGAGGGTGCTTTTGTTCCATAGCTGTAAAATTACTCCCGAATGCTAGATCCAAACATAACTAGAATTCTCAGGCGATGGCTAAGCCATTGAAATAACAAAAGAACAGATATGATGCAATGGAGTTGCCAACTACGAGACACATGTTACTGTATATATTTATAACAATTAACACTACAGAAGGCATGAATGATCCTACCAATGATCAAAGTCATCTTATCTATTGACACTAACAAAAATGAGACAACAAAACAACATATAATCTTACTGAAGATACAAATGCTACATGCTACCATTATCTATTGGCAATAGAGCACTAAACATACTTAAATAACTATATTAACATAGGTACATACCTAAATTATGGGATCCGCAATAAAGTTTATCTAAAAGGAACAAAGTTTATCTAAAAGAGGAACAAAGTTGCTTATCTCCTACGGTTTATCTACATATTAGCATGGAACGTGAGAGGGATGAATTCTTAGGTGAGATGCAGATTGGTAAGAGGGATGGAAGTCACCAAATTAGTATATAATCATGTAAAGTTGAGAATATAAACATATCTATGTATCAACATATTAATCTAGAAACATGGTATCAAGACAATGGTAACATATAGAGAGACATGGTATCTTTTTCATTGTTAAAATCTAGAATTTCAGTATCTTTTTTTTGCTGCAAATCGATGATAACCAATTCCATACTTCACTACAGAGAGACATGGCATCAAGACAATGGTAACATATAAAAAATTGAAGGGCAGATAAAACGACACTTAAAACATGACAATGGTAACATATTAGTTGACTTTGTTGTAGCTAAAATTTTACCATTGAAACTGTACTCCAAACGACTTTGGGATATTTTGAGCTTTTTGACATACTTCTAGCTTTAACAAAGCTATTATATGAGAGAATTATAAGTTGCACTATGCATCATGCACAGTAGACAATGCATCCCAATTTTCACTACTATCATATTCAATGAAGTTTCTATCAAAAAAACATAATAATCCGCATAAGATTTTTTTTTAAATGTGTTCAAATTAAATCAACATAAAATATTCCAAGTCAAATTCGTGCAAAATATGATTTGGAGACCCAAACCCTAATATTTGAGACCCTATTCCATTAAATATTCTACAAATAAAGATGCCTTCATAGATAAACCTAACTGTTCAGTGCTTGTCACCCCTAGCCATTGTCCATCTTTTAGAGCAAGCACATCAAACCAATCACAGAGCAATTGCATTGAATGCACAAGTAGTCATAGGCTTATATACACTTCTTGTGATATGCCTTGGCATACCTCATTTACCTGTAAGGAGTATCAGACCCTGTCCATGGAGGAGAGATATACAAAAGATATCACCTTGCATCACTTGGCTCAAAATAATAACTAGAGGCGATCCCAGCAGTGCAGTTGAATGATTGAGCTAAAGTGATGCTACCACATGACTTGCTGGTATTGTTTAATATTCTTTATAGAATAAACATTTTCAATATTCACTGCATATTGCTAGTTGCTACTTGGTATAATAATAATCCTTGTTATAATCCTTATCCACAAAGCTTCAAATTCTATTTGTATACTGGAATAGTGATTGGTAATCTCATCTTGCATACTAAAATATTGAATGGTAATCTCATCTTATCCGTAAAACTTTCTTCTTTCTTAGCAAGATGCATGAGCTAAAGGCTCACCAAATTATCATTTCCCAGTTCAGTAACATTTATTTCTTATGTTATTGTTTCAGAGTATTGATTCATAGATTCATCACAACAACCTTACCAAAAGAACACATATAATGCAATGGAGTTGCCAACTACGAGATACATGCTACCATATATGTTGACAACAAATAACACTAAAGAAGACGCGAATGATCATACTACTGATCGTAGTCATCTTATCTATTGACAATAACAAAAATGAGAGAACAAAACATCACATAATTAATCTTACTAAAGATACAAATGCTACATGCTACCTTATCTATTGACAATACAGTACTAACCATACTTAAATAACTATATTAATATAGGTACATAACTAAATTATGGGATCTGTAATGAATGCTTCCTCATGAAATTAGCAATTACAAAATCCTTGTAATCCAAGATCATTCAGCCGAAATCCTATTACTTCATTTATTGGTCTAGGAAATGATCATGAACAATCAGGTAATTAATTACCTATAAGAGACTTATTCATTCTAATATACCAGCAAACATAGTGTACATGCCAATGTTTTCCAAAAATAATGTTCTAACCTACACATATAAATTTGGCATACTTACATAATGTGCCAATAAGAACCATGCATTTACATAATATTCTACAATTTTTTATCATAGTCATATCAAAAACATATTGTGCACAACCCGGTCAATCCAAAATACGTAAGTCTGTGTCTTCATGTCCCTTTCGGGACCAAAGTACGGGATCATAGCAAAATATTATGGGACCATATCAAAGAATATATTATGACAGAGTAAAGAATATCACCTATAGCGAGAAGCCACAGAATTGAGTACAATAACAAAGTATTCCTGGTGTATAACCCTGCAATAATGTACGAAAATAGAAGATAAATAATATTCAATTCCAAAAGAAAGAAAAAAATAATCATTTTATAGAGAAATTTTGCAGGAACGTAAATTTTTAGAAATAAGGTAATTCATGACTAAAACACTTGAACATTAAAGTGGACATTGATGATTCATAGAAAATTGAAATTGGAAAATGTTCTCAATATTAAGAAAGAGAAACCCTAGATGTTGATTTCTCCCTCTAATCTTATTTAAGAAATAAAACCCTAGATAATGATTGATCTAATTTCGAATCTTACCAAATCCACAATTATTAAACCTAGATAATGAATCAAGAAAGAAAAACTCATAAAAAAGAAGAAGTGGACATGTCAGAGTGTGACCTTCGTCGCCCCTTCGAGATTTCGAGGAAGTGATCGAGCTCGACCATGTGCCACTGAGAGAACTTCACTTCGTCGTCCCTTTGTGAGAGAGGAAAGAAAGAAAAGAGAACGAGAGAATAAGAGAAAGAGAGATAGAGATAGAGAGAGAGAGAGAAAGAAATTAAAGTATAAGAAGCGACTGTAGCCAATCTTTGATCCCAAATTTTTTTGTCATGACCCGCAACCAGTGTAAGGGCACAAGAAGTGGGTATATCCAGCCTACGCCGCAGTGTCGACGGTAGAACGCTGTCCTAGGTCACAACATCTAGTAATAACCAACCTGTATAATGATATAAACTCCAAAAGAAGAACAATATAAAGGTACAACTCAATCACAGAATCTAGGATAGAGTAAAGAGAATATATGGAGATATAAGATAAAAGTAATCTCCAACCAACTACAAATAACAAAATATCTGAATATACAAATATCTATCAATATCCAGAAACTGAAAGTACATTAATAAGACAACTAGGGAAAAACTAGTCTAGAAATATAATTTAAACAATAGACAAGTCCTCAGCAACTGTAGGATCCTCCTGAGGGTCTAAGTCACCGGTGTCATCTAAGACTGTGCCATAATACGCAGGAAAAAACTCCTCATCATCACCTGTAATATTTTCAACAGGACAATCAGGACGGAAACGAGCACAATACATTTCACGCAGTTCATATCTTGATAGGAAATATAAAGCATGTGATAAGCTAAGATACATGAAACATTGTAAGAAATAAACGTGAAGAAAAGAGAGAAAACTGATAAACAAGTCTATCTATATATAATAATAGAGAACAAGAAGTGACTATGTGATTTAGAGTACAAATAGACATGCGAACGGCTTGATTTGTACATGATTACACTAAAGAGTTTGTACATGATTACAATACTTTAGAATTATTCACATGACAATTTCTACTCCCCCATGTCCCAATCAATACACAAGGATCTAGACAGGTTATGTTATTGTACATGATAGTTTATACATGAAGCTCATGAGATAATGAGAGTACATGAGCGCACATGAATATACATGAATAATTGTAAATGATATACATGACACAATGTATTTGATGCACTCGAGGGGGATAACATCTTATGTAAAGATCCATATAGTACTAATCTGTGATAATATCGTGTCAACATCAAGTAAATTAAACTATGACAAGAATATAATTCGTAACAAGTATGAAACGGTCAGAGAATGTACTCGCCTGATATCCTGGCTGTCTGATGAGAATATGAGTCTGAGATGGAGTATCTGAGTCCTAGTTTAGAGCAACACAGGTTATAACATTTCTAACATGAAATAAGAATAGTCTACAATGTACCCTAAATGATTCTAGGTCCTTCTAGGTCAAAGTCAACCTTTGGTCAACTCTGGTGAAACCTGGTCAACTCTGGTCAAACCTTGTCAACTATATGTCAACTAGTCTATCTACCAAAATTTAGGTCAAATACAACTTATTTGAGTTGATTTGAATCAAATTTGACTTAAAGTTGATTTTTGTCAACTTGGTCGACTTGACAATCAACTAGGCCAATTAGGCTCATGGATGTTGGCCCATTGGTCATATGGTCAAATTGATTTAATAATTGATCAAACTCTGTCTCGATATATGACGCTAGTCAGGATATCTCAGACTCTTGGACATGATCAAGAACAGCTATCTACACAGTTCAAGACCGAAGCAATGTTTGCCTGTTCGAGTCTGTATTTCTTTGAGCAATGTATTTTTTATTTTATTTGAGTCTAGGAATACGTTGTACACCGAGTTGTACTGGCAAATAGGCTATTCCAAAATGATTTCAAAATGTTTTTAAAATGTTCTTAGTTTTGAAAAACATTCATATTTACAAAAGCTTCAAAAAGGTTTTTCAAAAAGGTTTTCAAAAATCCCCAAAAACTAATTTTAAAAACCTAACCTAACCCTGACAGAACTCGGCCAGAGTTCGGTTAGTAGCCGTTTTGATTTTTGAATTCTTTGGAATTTGGTCCTCCTGCAGTTGCGGATTTGACCGAGATTTCCTCATCGAGTTCTGCCAGAATTCTGCCCGAATTCTGCCTTTGGAATTCCTATAAATAGAGAAGGATTTTGATCATTTCAACTCACTCATTTACTTTCAATCTTCTCTCTATCTAAATCTTTCAGTCTTCCAAAGAGTTTTCTCCAGCTTTAATTTTTCGATCCTAACCCAATTACAATCCTCTAGTCGTTTTGCCAGTGCGGTACGGTCTAGAAGTTTCGGAGTGATTGTAATCAGAAGGCTTGATTAGAAGAATACCTCTTCACAATTGAAGTTGGACGAGTTCTTACTATAAAAGCTCGCGTTGTAGAAGTTGCAAGGACTTCGTAAGAAAACTTGCGGTTTTGCCAATAGTGGATTTAACTGCTAGCAAGAGTTCTACCGACTGGACTAGTCCTCAACAGAGGGAAACCAGTATACATCGCTGTCTTTACGTTTGCTTTCTTATCTCTGCGTTTACATTATTTAGTTGTGATTATTATTTTATGATCTTGCTGCTAACATTTTTTAATTAGTATTATTCTGCTGCCAACTCTATTTACCCCCCCAGAGTATTGCGCTTTACGATTTTGTTCCTACAATTGGTATCAGAGCGGGTGTTACAGGTAAAGAAAGGTAACATTGTAATTATTTATTCATTTAACTAATTGTTATATAGATCACAGCAAAACACATGGCAACTGCGAAATTCACAAGTGAAGGCCAGGCCACAAACAGACCTCTACTATTTGATGGTACAAATTATACCTATTGGAAAACACGGATGAGTTTCTTCTTGAAATCACTTGACTTTGATTTATGGTCTATTGTTATTGATGGCTATCAAAAGCTACCTCGTATAAATGTTCATGGAGTTTTAGTTGAAAAATCCCATAACAGATATACAGAGGAAGAAAAGAAAAAGGCCAGTCTTGACGCACGTGCTATTAACGCTTTATTTTATGCTTTAGACAGAACTAAATTTAAAAGGGTGTCTATCTGCGCAACTGCTAATGAAGTTTGGAAGCTTCTTGAAGTCACACATGAAGGCACGACTCAAGTCAAAGAATCAAAGGTCAGCAGACTTACTCAAGAGTATGAGGTGTTCAAGATAAAGCCCAACGAAACAGTTACTCAGATGTTCAAAAGATTCTTGGATATTGTAAATCCTTTGTCTTCCCTAGGCAAAGATTATAGTAACCATGAAAAGATTTGCAAACTCCTGCGAGCACTTACCAAGAACTGGATTCCAAAGGCTACTGCAATCATTGAAGGGAACGACCTCACAACTATGTCCCTCGAAGTACTCATGGGTCAACTACTCACTCATGAACTAGAGCTACAAGATTTTGAAGAGCCTGCACCGAAGAAGAAGACGATCGCTTTCAAGGCTTAGCACAGAAAAGCTGCTGAAGGTGATTCAGACAGCAGTAAATCTGATGCTGAAGATCAAGTACTCCTAGCAAGGAAATTCAAAAGATTCATGAGATACGAGAAGAGAGCCAAAGAAAACAACAGCAGCAACAACTGGTAACAAGATGATGCTGTCTGCTATGGCTGCAAGAAGAAGGGACACATGAAGAAGGATTTTCCTACAAACTCATCATCAAGCAAAAAGAGCAACAGGTATGAGAAAGAGAACCTGAAGAGATCAACATCACGAAAGTATGCCAATACCAGCATATGGCATGAAAGTGAAGCCAGCGACTCAGAAGACGAATAATCAGAAGACGCTGCAAACGTATGCTTTATGGCATCCGATCAGGTACCTACTGAATCTGTAGTTGATACATATGATGACTTCACCTTTGAGAAATTAGGAGATGCCTTCAGTGAACTGATAAGTGATTACAGGAAACTGCGTAGCAAATATCAGACCTCTAAGAAGGTACTCAAAGAGTACAAAGGTGAAATAGGAAGACTTATCGACCTACTAGCTGAGGTTAGAAATAATGTTAGTGAGTCTGGTGAGCTTTCCTCTATTAAGCTCTTGTTACACGAGACTACTAAGTCATCCGAAGAAAAAGACAAGGTTATTGACCAACTGAAAGAAGAACTTTCTAAAGAGAAGAAAAGTCTTCGATGTGCACAAATCAGAATGGAAACACTCACTTTAGATTATACTAAGTTATATGACACTTCCAAAAGATTGGAAATTAGGTTAGGAAAACAGCCTGAGACTGCTGCTTCCTACACTAACACGTGTCACTTACCGAAAAATCGGAACATTTCCAAACCAAACACTGTCAGACCTAACCATATCAAACCTTTACCCCAAAAGGTTAAGCCCAAACATGATTATGGGTATGCTTTCTTCTATACTAGAAAACCTAAACCTACCAACCATGCACAACACTCAGCTTTCAACACTCAACATGCACAATGTCAATATTGTGGCCTCATTGGTCATATTTCTCCTGCATGTAGAATTAGAAATCTTGTTGATTTAAATATTCATGCTTGGATACCAAAAGCTAACATTTCAGGACCCTACAAGAAATGGGTACCAAAAGTTTCATCTGCAAATTATTTTGTAGGTGGAACACCTTTCACATGCTAAAAGCAAATGGATCCTTGACAGCGGTTGTTCACGGCATATGACCGGTGACGCTACATTATTTGCAATACTGTCGAAGAAAAAGAAGGAAGGTTATGTTTCCTTCGGTAATAACTTGAAAGGGTATATCATTGGTATAGGTGATATTGGTAAGTCTCCCTATCCTGTGATTAAGGATGTCTGTCTGGTTACCGAGTTGAAACATAATCTACTCAGCATAAGTCATTTAGCTGATCAAGGTTATGGTATCAACTTTGGCAAAGACAAATATACTATAGTTGATAGCTCAACTGGTAGTACTATCTTTGAAGGTATCAGGGAAGACAACATATATGTTTTCTATTTGTTGGAAGAAACTAACATTTCAGGTAGATGCTTAATGGCTAAAAGTGATGAGAGTCATCTGTGGCATATGAGACTCGATCACGCAAATATGGACACAATCTCAAGATTATCCACGAAGAAGCTAGTACGCGGTTTACCGGACATAACATTCAAGAAGGATTCGGTATGCAGCCAATGTGAAAAGAACAAAGCTACCAGATCCACATTCAAGTCAGTAAACGTAGTATGTACTACTAGACCTCTACAATTGCTATATATGGACTTATTTGGTCCTAGAAGAGTTGCTAGCCTCGGAGGTAAGCTGTATGCTTTTGTAATTATAGATGATTACTCTAGATACACGTGGGTATACTTTTTGACACGCAAGAATGATGCATTATCCGAATTTATCACCTTTTGCAAGAAAGTACAGAATGAAAAGGGTTACATGGTCACTCGTATTAGAAGCGATCATGGTGGCAAATTCGAGAATGCAGAGTTTGAGCAATTTTGTGACACACACGGTTTTGTACACGAGTTCTCCTGCCCTAGGACTCCACAACAAAATGGAGTTGTGGAACGTAAGAACAGAACTCTATCCGAAATGGCTAGAGTAATGTTAAACCAGTTTAGTCTACCCAAATATTTCTGGGCTGAAGCTGTCAATACAGCTTGTTTTGTTCTCAATAGAGTTTTAATTTGACCCAAATCGAAGAAGACTCCATTTGAGTTATGGTTTGATAGAATTCCATCAGTTTTATATTTTAGAATATTTGGTTGTAAGTGCTTTATTCTTAATACAAAAGATAATTTAGGAAAGTTTGACGAAAAGGCCGATGAAGGTATATTTTTAGGTTATGCGGCCAAGAGCAAAGGATACAGAGTATTCAACAAACGAACTATGATCATCGAAGAATCAATCAACGTCACCTTTGATGAATTAAATCAAATGTCGATCGATGACAATGACAAAGATCTAACTGTACTAAGCTCAACACCAGCTGATTCTCAACCAAGCTCAGCACTAGCTGATCCTCCTAGAGAAGATCCAGGAACCAGCTACCTCCAGAGTCTGCTGAAAAGATTAAAATTTACGGCTGATCATCCAAAGGATTTGGTAATTGGTGATATTACCAAAGGTGTAAGTACTCGTACATCCAGTGGAGATATTGTTTCTAGTGTTGCTTTCATTTCACAGCTAGAACACAAAACCATTGATGAAGCATGTAGTAATAATTTTTGGATAGATGCTATGCAAGAGGAATTAAACCAATTTGAACGGAATCAAGTTTGGGAACTTATTCCCAAGCCTATTGATCATCCGGTCTTTGGCACCCGTTGGGTATTCCGAAATAAACTTAATGAGAATGGTTTAGTGACTCGTAATAAGGCTCGACTCGTAGCTCAAGGATACAATCAGGAAGAAGGTATTGACTACGATGAGACTTATGCCCCAGTTGCGAGATTAGAATCCATTCGCATGTTATGTGCATTTGCATATTTTCATAATTTCGAATTATTTCAAATGGATCTCAAGAGTGCATTTTTAAATGGATTTATAAAAGAAAAAGTTTTTGTAGCACAACCTCCAGGTTTTACAGATTTTAAAAAACCTGATCATGTTTTCAAGTTGAAGAAAGCTTTATACGGTTTAAAACAAGCCCTTCGTGCTTGGTATGATCGTCTAAGCTCTTTCTTACTTGACAATGGTTTTTCAAAAGGCAAGGTTGACACTACACTTTTTATTAAGTCTTTTAATGGCAAGCTTCTCTTAATACAAGTCTATGTTGATGATATTATATTTGGATCTACTGATGAATCTCTATGTCAAGAATTCTCTAAGTGTATGCAGAATGAGTTTGAGATGAGCATGATGGGAGAGCTGAAATTCTTTCTCGGACTGCAAATCAAACAAACTGACAATGGAACATTCATAAATCAAGCCAAGTACACAAAAGATTTGCTAAAGAAGTTTGATCTGGACAATGTCAAACCTATTGGCACTCCGATGGCAACTTCAACAAAGCTTGATATTGATGAACAAGACAAGCCTGTCGACACACGTAAGTATCGAGGTATGATCAGTAGTTTACTTTATTTAACTGCTAGTCATCCAGATATTATGTTTAGTGTTTGCCTGTGTACACGTTTTCAAGCTAATCCAAAGGAATCACATTTGTGTGCAGTTAAGCGTATCTTTCGATACCTTAAGGGCACTTCTTCTGTTGGCTTATGGTATCCCAAAACTAAGTCCTTTGACCTTATTGGTTATTCGGTTGCAGATTTTGCTGGATGCAAAGTTGATAGAAAAAGTACCAGTGATACATGTCATTTCTTAGGCAAGGCTTTAGTCTCATGGTTTAGTAAAAAGAAAAATTCTGTAGCCCTATCAACAACAGAGGCTGAGTATATCGCCGTAGGACGTTGTTGTGCTCAGATTTTGTGGATGAAATAAACCTTGGAAGGCTATGATTTATTTTACACACACATTTCCATTTTCTGTGACAACACGAGCACAATTAATTTGACTAAGAATCCAGTATGTTACTCTCATGCTAAGCATATCGGGATCCGACATTATTTTCTTAGAGATCATCATCAGAATGGAGATATTGACCTTGTGTACATAGACACTGAAAATCAATTAGCTGATATTTTCACAAAACCTCTAGTAGAAGATCGTTTCAATTATTTACGTCAAGAATTAGGAATTTTGGATGTCAATAATGTTTATTAATTTTGTTTTATGATTATATTTCAGTACGCAAAAATTGTGTTATAAACAAGCCAATAAAGAGTCTGTCTGTCACCACAACTACGGTTGAAGCGAAGCGGTACTTAAGAGTTCTCCGGTGAACCTCCGCTAGCTGGGACAGTACTCCTACAGCTAATCTAAGACAGTCACTGTGAAAACGATATTTAATCTATAAAATAATATTAATTATATTAATTGAAGGTTGAAATTACTAATCTTTGAATTAAATATTTGAAATGAGCCAATGAAAAAAAAAGTGGTCCAAACCAACCCCAGGCGAATTCGGCCAGAATTCGGACCGAATTCGGCCAGAGTTCGGTTAGGGTATCAGGTTATATAACCAGAATCCGAGAGCCTTTCTTCTTCATTGCTTCTAAAATCCACCATCACAGCACAGCAGCCGCACAAAAAGCTCTAAAACCCTAGTTCTTCACCACTCCTTTTCTCCCAATCTATGTGGTGAAATCCCTCTAAATTTTGGATTTGTGCGGAGATCGTTATCCTCTACAACATACTCAAATCTCAGGAGGTATAACTCCGTATTTCTCCTCCTCTCAATTTCGTGCATATTTACTTTTATTGCACAGTGGCACCTAAGGGATTTAACCCCTTCAAGAGGAAGAAGACGATCAATCCTAGTGAGGAAGAATCAACTTCGAATCCACCCACGGATTCCCTCTTTTTGCCAGTCCAATCAAGCGATGGCGCGTTCGACGGATTTTATTTTCAAACCCTAGATCAAGCCCTTCTGTGGTATGGAGACTTTTCCATGAGATCCATATGCACAGGCGCTCCTATCAAGTGGACTGTGTTTCCAGAACACCGCCCTTACTTTGAGGCTTAGGGTTACAATATTTGTTAAACTTTGTTTTCCAGTAGCAACTAATGCCATTAGACTTTTCTACTACAAAATCATATTAAACAAGTTTGACGTAAGTACTCGTGTTGGCGGACTAGATATCAATTTCAATGATGTCCTCTTAGAGAAAATCCTTGGTATTCCTAACGAAGATGAACCGCTTGTTGATATCACTGAATTTGATTTCCCCGACGGTACGACACTTGCTAGTTTCAAAGCTGAACTCTGTGCACCTGATCGAGTTCGCTCTGGAAAGTTCAAGGCAAACAACTTGAACTTGTTTAATTATGAATTGCACCATATTATCTACTCCACTCTCCTTCCGAAGTCTACTTCAAAGGATGATGTCACAACTCTTGAATTATCTGCTATGTATCACATTCTTAAGGGGATACCTTTTTCTTTCCCTAAGACCATTATCCAGATGATGGGACGTTGTAGTGCAAGAGATAGAAATCTCTCTTATGCGATGATTCTCCCACGCATCTTCCAGCGTTTTGATATTGATTTGTCAACTTGTACTCAAGACCCTGAACCCATGTTTCTTAAACTATCTCGTCGTAGTATGACTGCTGCTGCTCCTCCTACTGCTCCTGCTACTGCTCCACCTCCTCCATCTCCTCAATATTATGCCATGACCTTTGAGGGCATACACCAGCACCTTTTTGATTTGCACGTCTCGATGACGGATATGGCCCGCGAAAGTGAGTTCCTCAACGTCACTCGTTATCAGGCGATAGCAAATTCTCTCGCTGATCTCCGATTTGCTCAGACTGGACATTCTGCCGGTTCTATTCCTAGAGATCCAGCCTTCTCTAGTTACCGCTGTGAGGATGTGGCTGTTCATGTCTACTTTCAGCTCGGTAACACATATGATTGGTACCGTTCTGACCGTGCTCTTCCTCGAGACTATGTCGGTGAGTTTTACACTGGCGCCCCTCCTCACCCTTCTGGTGCGGGTACCTCTGCAGCTGGTCCTTCTGGACATGCTGGTCATGATGATGATGATGATGATGAGCAGTAGATGTGATATGTTAGCTGATTTTTGAGACTTAGATGTTATCTACTGTATACTTGGAAATGCTCCGACATTCCAAGTTTTTAGACTTTATTATCAGTATTTCTTTTGAGGACTTGTACTGGATATTTATTGATGTCTTCTGAACATCTTTTTATCTTTATGAGATGCGTAGTTTATGGTTCACATCAGTTTATTTACTTATTTATAGCATCTTTATCTGCTTTTATATTATAAACTGCCTGTGAAATAATTCTCTATTATAAACTGCCTGAGACTAATACATGCCTGTGATGTCATTTTTTATCTGTCATGATTTTTTTGTATTTCTTCACCGTTTGTTACTTATGCATTGATTGCGGGGGAGCTTTTTTTTGCAATTATTTTGCTAAGTGACAACGGGGGAGAAAATAAGGATCTAACATTCTTTTGAGAAAATGCAGGATATGAACAATTATACTATTTTTGATTTTATTCCAAGCAAAGATGTTATATCATTCATAGTTTGTCAATTATCAAAATGGAGGAGATTGTTGGCCCATTGGTCATATGGTCAAACTGATTTTAATAATTGATCAAACTCTGTCTCGATATATGAAGCAGTCAGGATATCTCGGACTCTTTGGCATGATCAAGAACATCTATCTATACAGTTCAAGACCGAAGCAATGTTTGCCTATCCGAGTCTGTATTTCTTTGAGCAATATATTTTTTATTTTATTTGAGTCTAGGAATACATTGTACACCGAGTGGTACTTACAAATAGGCTATTCCAAAATGATTTCAAAATGTTTTTAAAATGTCCTTAGTTTTGAAAAACATTCATGTTTACAAAAGCTTCAAAAAGGTTTTTCAAAAAGGTTTTCAAAAATCCCCAAAAACTAATTTTAAAAACCTAACCTAACCCTGACAGAACTCGGCCAGAGTTCGGTTAGTGGCCGTTTTGATTTTTGAATTCTTTGGAACTTGGTCCTCCTGCAGTTGCGGATTTGACCGAGATTTTCTCATTGAGTTCTGCCCGAATTCTGCCCGAATTCTGCCAGAATTCTGTCTTTGGAATTCCTATAAATAGAGAAGGATTTCGATCATTTCAACTCACTCATTCACTTTCAATCTTCTCTATCTAAAGCTTTCAGTCTTCCAAAGAGTTTTCTCGAGCTTTAATTTTCAGATCCTAAGCCAATTACAATCCTCTAGTCGTTTTGCCAGTGCGGTACGGTCTAGAAGTTTCTGAGTGATTGTAATCAGAAGGCTTGATTAGAAGAATACCTCTTCACAATTGAAGTTGGACGAGTTCTTCGTATCAAATCTCGCATTGTAGGAGTTGCAAGGACTTCGTAAGAAAATTTACGGTTTTGCCAATAGTGGATTCAACTGGTAGCAAGAGTTCTACCGACTAGACCAGTCCTCAACAGAAGGAAACCAATATACATCGATGTCTTTGCGTTTGCTTTCTTATCTCTGCCTTTACATTATTTAGTTGTGATTATTATTCTGTGATCTTGCTGCTAACATTTTTTAATTAGCATTATTCCGCTGCCAACTCTATTCACCCCCTCTAGAGTATTGCGCTTTACGATTTCGTTCCTACAATGGGGTCCATCATAACCCGACTCATTAAGCCTAAGACTATATCTATTAACAATCACAACATATACATTAAGTATTTTAGGTATTACATTCACTATATATATATATATATATAAATATATATATAAATAGTCCATCATAACCCGACTCATTAAGCCTAAGACTATATCTATTAACAATCACAACATATACATTAAGTATTTTAGGTATTACATTCACTATATATATATATATATATATATATATATATATATATATATAAAATATATATATATATATATATATATATATATATATATATATATATATATATATATATATAAAATATATATATATATATATATATATATATATATATATATATATATATATATGATATATATATATATGTACATGGGTAGCTATCGACATATAGGCTCTAATATATATATGTACATATGAGAGCTTTACCTGAGTATATGTGTACTGTGGGGTGTGTGTGAGTGTAACTGAACAGTAAGGAAATTTCTATTTATAGCAAAATATGTGTGATAGTTAAGGGAAAAATGGTAATAGGAAAAAAGAAAAATCTGATAACTACAAGAATCCTGAAACCAACTGAGAAAGAGTTCAGTTCCACCTGGGTTTAACATCAATTATGTACACTGAGTATCAGCTCAGTTCAAACCCGAGATTACTAAAACCTGAGAACATATTATACAATACAAAAAAACTGAAAATAAAAGCAAGAAGAAAACTGAAAATGAAAACAAGAAAAACTTGAGAATAGAGTTCAACTAACCCTGGGATTCGAAATCTCAAACCTGAGATTGTTCCACACAATCTGAAACATCAACTAAACTATAGAAATATCAGGAAGTCAATGATCTTAAACCCAAAATCAAGTTTTGCAATATATAAAATCCGAACTTCAAGTTCAGTCGGGTTTTTTGAACACTCAACCCATTCGAAACTCAGATTTGATCCCAGTCCTCATTCACTATGATCCCAGCTATGTAATATCCATCTAAACATGTATATATATATATTAATCATCAACAATTAACCATAAATTTACTATTTAAAATAGTTTCAAAGAAAAACTCTGAAATACATTTCAAAATTTAGTTTTATACATGTGTATCGGTAAACTGAGAATAAACTCAAACTGAGAATCAAAACCCAATGTGTGAACATGCATCTTATATATATATATATATATATATATATATATATATATATATATATATATATATATATATATTCAAAATTTAGTTTTATACATGTGTATCGGCAAACTGAGAATAAACTCAAACTGAGAATCAAAACCCAATGTGTGAACATGCATCTCATATATATATATATATATATATATATATATATATATATATATATATATATATATATATATATATATATATATATGAGAAAAACAAATATATATATATATATATATATTATATATATATATATTTTTTTTTCTTCTCATATATATATATATATATATATATATATATATATATATATATATATACTCGAGATGCCTAGGCCTCTGGCGACAGGCGAGCGCCCGACCCGGACGAGAGCCCTCCTCCCAGCTCCTCTCCCAGCTTCGCCGGCCACCGCCCCAGCCGGCATCTGGTGGCTCGGCTGGCCTTTTGGCCTCCCAGGCCCGGCCACGCCGATAGACGTCTTCACCCCCCTAGGAGGCAGCGCCTGGCCCTCCTCCTCCCCTGGTTGGCCGAGCAGCGCTTGGCCTTGCCCCTCGTGGAGCCCTCCTCCTTCGCGCGCGGGTTCCCCGTCGAGTGGCCCCCCCTTTCTTCTTCCCTTTCCAGCCTCCTCCCCGTCGGCGCCGCCGTCAGCGTCGGCAGCGGCGTCGCCAGCCTCGGCAGGTCTCCGCGCCGGCCCCTCCGCCTGCAGCTTCCTCCGCGGCTCCGCCGGGCTCTCTCCTCCGCCGGCCGCCCCTATCCCCCTGGCGCCTCCTCTCGCGTGGCCGTCGCCCCTCTCCGCTGCGGCGCCACCCTTCGCAGCGGCAGCGGCGCCTCCTCCTGCCGCTCCTCTCTCGTGGCTGCCGCCCCTCTCCGCTACGGCGGCCCCCTTCACAGCGGCGGCCCCCTTCGCAGCGGCGCCTCCCCTCGCGTGGCCGTCGCTGCCCTCCCCAGCGCCGCCTCCTCCCTCGAGGGCGACGCCCCCCTTCCTCCGCTCCTTGGTGGCTGACGTCCTCGCCCTCTCCGGCGCTCGGCGGCGATGGTCCGGCTCCCGCCCCCTCCCCCTCCCCTTCCTCCTCTTCGGTGATTCCCCCATCGTCGATGGCCCCCCTCTCGTGGGCCATGTCGGTCGCTCCTCGGCCCGCCCCCGCTGCGACCCACGCCTCGCCGTTCTCCTCCCTCCCCCCGACGGCCTCCTCGGCGTCTTTCTCCCCCTTCCAGTCGTCGGTGATGTTTCCCCAGCAGGCGACGTCGACGCCTTCGGCGTCCGGCAACCGCTATGCCCTCCGATCGCAGGCTGGGGGGCCCATTCGCTAGCTTCCAGCCGGCCTTGACCACCGGAGGCCGAGCCCTCCGCTACCTCCGCCCGGTGGCCTACCTCTCCTCCTCCTTTCCCCTTCCCCCCTCCTCCCCCCCCAAGCGTTCCCTAGCCGGAACCGCCCCCTCGCCTCCCCGTCACCCCCCGTGGGCGCCTTCCGGCTCTCCCCCTCTCCTTGGCCGGCGTCCGCGCCTCTCCTTGGCCGGCGTCCGTGCCTCTCCCGCGCCGGGCTCCCCCGCCGGTTCTCCTTCCTGCGCGTCCTAGCTGCTGCTGGGCCTGCCCGTCTGTGGCCAACGCCTCCCGCGTCTCCCCCCGTCTCCCGGTGGCGCACCCCCTCCCTCCGCCCGGGTGGCCGGCGTCTTTTCCCCCCGGCTCTGCGCTTCTCGCCGGAGCGTCCGGCCCCGTTTGGCTCGCTGGGGCGGGGCCCGAGGTGCCTCCTCGTAGTCTGCGCCCGTCTCGGGCCGCGCGCCTCTGCGCCCCCTAGGGCCCCGCGCCCCCCCTGGGCCCCACGCCCACCTACCCCCCCTTGGGCCACGCGTCCCCCTCTCGGGTCGCGCGCATGGCCTCCCCCTCCCGTTGCAGTTTCAAAATTTGAATCTTTTCAAATTTTGGACTGGACCAAAAAAAAAAAAAAAAAACAAGATGTTATATATATATATATATATATATATATATATATATTTATATATATATATATATATATATATATATATATATTACCCCCCCCCCCACGTGACCCCCCCTAGGGCCTGGTGCCCATACCCCCCAAACCCGTTTGCATTTTCGTAATTTCAAAACCGTATTTTTGAAATTTCGAAATTTACTTTTGTTTCTTCGAAAGTTCGAAATTGCGGTTCCGTAATTTCGTATTTTCGAATTTTAACCTGTCTTTTATCTACATTGTCCAGCTGGGCCTGTTTTGTGTTGTAAGGCCTAGCACCAGTCTGTTGCACTCCTTCGGAGTCCCCCTGTTTTTTCAATGAAATTGTTTCTGTTCAAAAAAAGAAAAAGAAAAATATATATATATATATATATATATATATATATATATATATATATATATATATATATATATATATATATATATATATATATATATATATTGTTTTTCTCATATATATATATATTTTATATATATATATATATATATATATATATATATATATCTATATATATATATATATATATATATATATATATATATATATATATATATATATATAAGATATATGTAAAATATATATATATATATACACACACATTAACATTACAAATTAATCATTAATTAACAATTAAAAGTGATGTTAAAACTCTAAAATTCCTAGGAAAACTGAACATGTATCAGTGATATGGGTAATCCCCAAATTCGAAACTCAAAAATCCCTTATAAATCCAAATCAGGGTGCTCAGAGTGATCTCCACATGTGTGCGTATCAGGAGGAAGTGTTCGTGTCCAAGCAAGTGGACACGAAGGTGTCCAAACTCTCAAACACAAAAATCAGTGAACATAGTTTCAGTCTCCTCGTACGGCCGTGTCTCATCCTCGTGGACACGACACAGGCCACGTTCTCATGCCTACACCTAGCCCAGGTGTAGGGCTACACATTCGAGTCCCTGACACATCACCACGACGTGTCTAGATGAGACACGAAGGCCGTATTAGTGTCGGCTTTCACGCGCGTGCACGACATGCTCAGATTCATACAGCTCGATTTGCGAGTCCGACACAAAACGAGATGACATAGCACTTGGGTGCTGACATGTCACTCATGTCCCTAAGCTACACACCTAGTTTTGCGTGTCCAAGTGACACGAACACTGTGCACTGCTACCCGATCAGCAGGGTACGCGCGCGCGTGTCACGGGCTGTGGTTCGTGTCCGATTCTGGACACGAAGGCGATGCAATTCGTGCTCAGACCATTACAGATTCAGAAGTCATATTTAGATCTAACAAAACTAATCAATTAGATTTCAAAATTATGAACAAAATTTTCTTTGTGGCATTTCATCAAATACATGCATATTAGCACTGATATGTGTCCGATAAGGACACCAAATCGATACATATTCCTAGAAAATTCATTCTACAGTTTGGGGACACCTAGATGGATGCATCTACGGGAATAGATCACAAAATTATAGAGGTTTAGAGAATTTACCTATTGGGATGAATTCCTATTGAAAGCTTCACTTGTGTAGATTCCTCTTTGTGGCTACAAAACCCCAATGCACTCAAAATCTGAATTTCCTCAACCACAATGATTCATAAACAGTAATCAGAACCTAATGCAAATGACTAGGGTTTAATAGGAGGAGAAATGAGAAAGTTAAGGGGAAGGAACTTACTTAAGTTTTTTTAGGAGAGAAGGAAGTAAAATGAGAGATGAATTCTCAACAATATGTTAAGTACTCCCCCCCTTTGACCTAGTTTGGCCTGCCACACCTAGATGGGCTAGGATTTCCTATGGGTTGGGCTTGGCCTCTTTTCTAAGGCTTAAAACAAAATAAAAATTAATTAAAGGGAAGTTGCTAACTAGCCCTAATAAATATGCCAATAGCTTCTAACCTTAGAATATGATTACTAATCCTAACAAATCATGCTACTAGGCCACTAAGTCATGGAGAGTCACTAGGCTAGGTTACACTAAGGCTATACTGTCATAGGCCAAAATCACAACACCAATAATATAATATATTAAAATAATCAAAGAATTTCATAATTACCAAAATACCATTAAATAGAAAAAATAGATGTGACAAATCTACCCTCTTTAAAAGAATTTTGTCCTCGAAATTAAAGACAAAAGTGAATAGATGAGAAGGATAGAAAAGTCATACCTCACGGCAGAAAAAGATAAGGGTATTTCCGTGCATCTCGACCTCCCTCTCCCAGGTAGACTCACTTGGAGAGTGGTGCCTCCAAGCTACGCGAACCAAGGGTATAGTCTGGTTCCTCAGCACCTTCTTTCGTCGATCCAGAATCTCCACAAGCTGTTCCGGATAACTAAGAGTAGGGCCCACCTCGATCTCGGAATGGTCCAGTACATGGCTGGGATCTGCCACATACCTCTCAATTATGACACGTAAAATACATTATGGACTCCCTTTAATGCAGGGGGCAAGTCTAGTCTGTTTGACACATCACCGAATCTTCCGCTGATGACAAAAGGTCCGATGAAAGGCGTACTAAGCTTTCCACCTCCGCCAAAGTGAATAGTACCATGCGTCGGAGATATCCTCAAAAACACCAGATCTCCAACCTAGCATAAACATGGTCTCAAGTTTAACTATAACATTCACATGATCAAACAAAACAAAATCACAAACAACCAAAATCCTAATCCTAAATCTAAGTTGTACCTCAAACTGCAAAGGTCTTCGGTGGCTATCGGCCCAATGCCGCTGTCTGTCTTGTACCATACGAAGTCGATCTCTGATGAGCTTAACCTTCTCGGCTACGTCAACGACCATCTCAGGTCCCAATAAGGCTCGCTCTCCAATGTCATCCCAAGACAAAGGTGTAGGACATCTATGCCCGTATAGTGCCTCGAATGGTGACATCCCAATGTTGGCATGGAAACTGTTGTTATAAGCAAACTCCACTAAATGCAAATAATCCTTCCAGGAGTGTCACGCCCCAGAACCAGAATACTGGAGAACGGGGGAATGACTCAGCCAGCTACGTATTACGGGTAGATGAATACCGTATAATACGATCAATGCTGTCTAAAAGACAAGGGGGTGCATACTATATGAAAGTCTCGCTATGGTCACTTCACATCTATTGTCTCAATCATTCAAACAAGAAGCAATAATAGAGAACATTTAAGATAAAGCAATAAGGCGTCCCAAACGCTTAGTCAAAATGTTCTTGAGATCTGGCTTTACAAAACATAGCCAGATGATATAGCAACATATACACAATTGTTATCAGCTGCAGTCTGACTTAATTACAATTATGTAAAAGTAAGTACAAGACGATCCGACTAACATGTCGGTGCCAAACGGCAAAGTATAAGGTAAATAACAAAACGAGCGGGGAAGTAAGAAACCCACTCGAGTCCTCCTGCGATCATCCCTCTAGTGTTGACCATCTTGGAGGTAGAAGTAAGTTGAGTCCTCGGGAACCGGCTCTAAATCTGGCCATGCAAAACCAGAGAGGTTAGACCTCTAATAGCAAGTACCGCAAGGAAGCACGATATGAGGCATTAAACCAGTAAATAAGAGACTATAATAATAGATCTCTGCTCGCTACTGGGATTCACGTGACATCACGACACTTCGAACCAACCTCCCAACCAAACAAGGACAGAAGTTGGCCCGTCATGTCATGATGCTCTGATCATCTCAGTTAGTTAACAGAGTAGGTACAGTACACAAACAAATCAACTTAAACGGCCATCCAACTCCTACGGCTTACTACTGTGAGTCCCAAGTTATCCTGGAATTATGCAATAAAGGATTTCTCAGTTCTTACTATGGACAAGCAAGGCTAGTCTATCCAATCAATCAATTGCGCCAATCATGAATTAGACGAGTCCCAGCGGGACGCCCGTCATCAATATACAATATACAATAACATAAGCAGATACCGCTCCCTGTCCGTGTGGCAGATTTGCAGTATCTGTGGGAACCAGCCGGCCTGTTGGGCACTAATAGTCCCAAAGAGGGCTGCCATGTAAGAACTCGAAAATCCATTCTCTCCATGCAATCATTATTTTATTTAACTTAGTAGCCTCTACGTTAAGTGAAATCTCATGCCGTGGGTCATGGTCATTCAGAATGAGTACTTCCGTACAAAGTACGATATGCCCAGCTCTACAACGATACCCGTGCGGTTAGGTTGTAGGTCTTACATAGCGTAATGCAACAATTAAAACTAACCACGGAATAATAATGCCTTGACCATAAAGTACACATGCTGCTTTCGTAAAAATAAATAAATAAATTGTAGCCTGCATGTATCTATATGTCAATATTTGGGATTGGCCAATCGATTGCAAATATGAACGTGTTTTATTCCATTTAATTCAATAAGACGACTAGCCAGTCTCTTAGTTCCATCTAGGAACGCATGATCAATAATTAATCAAGATAACAATCAATGTTAATTAACGCCAATTCGGGAAATAAAATGGAGAAATAAATAATGATTGGGAAATAAATAATCTCATGCGCTATAAAAAATGATTGGGAAATAAATAAACTCATGCGCCTGAGAAATGCTGTGGGAAATAAATCTCATGCGCTGATGTGGAAAAGGTTGGGAAATAAATAATATTATGCGTCTGAGAGAAATGATTGGAAAATAAATAAACTCATGCGCTGTGGGAAGTGATTGGAAAATAAATAAATTCATGCGCCTGAGGAAGGTGGCTGTGAGAAATAAATAAACTCAGGGAAGCTGTGGGAAATAAATAAACTCATGTGCCTGAGGGAATCTGTAGAAAATAAATAAACTCATGCGCCTGAGGGAAAGGGTTGAGAAATAAATAAACTCATGCGCCTGAGGGAAAGGATTGAAAAATAAATAACTCATGCGCCTTGGCTGTGGGAAGTAATTGGGAAATAAATAACTCATGCGCCTTGGCTGTGGGAAGTGATTGGAAAATAAATAACTCATGCGCCTTGGCTGTAGGAAGTGATTGGGAAATAAATAGATTCATGCGCCTTAGCTGTGGGAAGTGATTGGGAAATAAATAGATTCATGCGCCTTGGCTGTGAAAAGTGATTGGGAAATAAATAACTCATGCGCCTTGGCTGTGGGAAGTGATTGGAAAATAAATAAATCATGCGCCTTGGCTGTGGGAAGTGATTGGGAAATAAATAAATCATGCGCCTTGGCTGTAGGAAGTGATTGATTTGATGCGCTGTGGGAATAAAGATTTCCATGCGCTGAAGAATGAAGATTTGATGCGGCTGGGACTGTTCTTCTTCTCCAAATTCTCTGAGAACAGAACCATGGAAGCACTGGAAGCCATTGCTTCCAAGCTCCATAAATCCTTCATTCCAAGTCCAAATATGGACTTCCATAGGTCAAAATTGGGTAGAACGAAATTCTCTACAACATGGAACCATCGAAACTTGAATATAACAAAGTTTACTAGATCAAAACCTAAGAAATCCGAAAATATATCAAACTTAGATCTACAACAAAGAAGCCATGGAAATTGAAAATGCTAAGTACTAAAGAGACTTAGAATCAAATGAGGAAGATGATGGAACAATAAAAATGGGGATCCAATCAAGAAGCAAGTTGGCACTTGCCTATATCTTCTAGGTTGGTGGGAGAGTTATGAGGAAGAAGAAGTGAAATGGAAAGAAGTAATGAAGAGAGAGAAATGGTTTTGGGCTTTAAATGAAGGGGTGGTGGTAGGTGGGAGTATTGGGCCGGGTCCAATAGGTTCATCCAAGGCCAACCCGCAAGCAAAGCAAAGAGGTAAAAGCAGAAAATAAATGTAGGAATAAAAGCAGAAAATAAAGTACAGAAATAAAATTGCAGGAAATAAATTAACATGAAAATTTAAAGAGCAGATTAATTAACTAACATAAATTTACAGAAATTTAAATACAGAATAATACATGGTAACTATTAAATAAATACGTATTCTGGGAACGGAAAGTGACATCTCTACCCTCCTTAGAAAAATTCCGTCCTCGGAATTTCAGATCTAAGCATGATAGAAATATCGAAGCTAAACTAATCTAAGTATAAACAATTGAGTAAGCAATCATTCTACAATGATAATAACAAGTAATGTATCTACATCTAACAATCTACAACATTAAGTAATTTTACTCATAAGGTGACAAGCATGAGGAGTTAAGACAGTCAAGGTATACAGAAGAAAATATACCTTGTGAGTTAAACAGGTGCAGATACCGTGAACGGATATCATCCTCACGTTCCCACGTTGACTCTCCTAAAGAGTGATGACCCCAAGCAACCCGGACAAGGTTAATTGTTCGGTTCTTGAGTACCTTCTCTCTTCGGTCCAAAATAGACACAGGCTGTTCCTCGTAAGACAGGTTGGTACCAACAACCAGCTCAGAATGATCAAGGACATGGCTTGGGTCTGATACATACCTTCGCAATTGAGATACATGAAACACATCATGCACCTCTCGTAACGAAGGTGGAAGGGATAAACGATAAGCAACATCGCCTACCCGATCAAGAATAACAAACGGGCCCACGTATCGAGGACTCAACTTCCCGTGAATGCCAAATCTAATGACCCCACGGGTAGGTGAGATCCGTAAGAATACGTGGTCCCTAACAGAAAACTCTAACGGCCTACGATGCTGGTCTGTCCAATGACGATGCCGATCCTGCACAACTCGAAGTCGCTCTCTAATTCCTTTAACCACTTCAACCGTCTGAACAATCATCTCCGGGCCTAACATCTTTCTCTCCCCGATATCGTCCCATGCTAGTGGCGACCTACATTTCTTACCATATAGTGCTTCAAATGGCGCCATCTGGATACTGGCTTGATAACTGTTGTTATATGAGAACTCGACCAAGTGTAGGTGGCTCTCCCAAGATCCTCTAAAATCCAGAGTGCAAGCTCGCAACATGTCTTCCAAAGTCTGAATTGTTCTTTCTGATTGCCCGTCTGTCTGGGGATGGTAAGCTGTGCTAAACCTTAACTTGGTACCCAGACTATGATGTAAGCTCTTCCAAAGATGTGATATAAAGCGGATATCTCTGTCTGACACAATACTGACTGGGACCCCATGCTGTCTGACTATCTGCTGCATATACAATTCTGCCAACTTCTCTGTAGATTGACCTACTCTGAAAGAAAGAAAGTGCGCCACCTTTGTAAGCCGATCTACTATCACCCAAATAGCATTTTTACCACTTGGTGATCTCGGTAAACCGGTCACAAAGTCCATTGTGATATGCTCCCACTTCCATTCCGGGATAGGAAGCGGTTGCAATAATCCAGCTGGCCTCTGCTGCTCTGTCTTCACTTGCTGACATACCAAGCAACGGGAAACAAATCTAGCTATCTCCCTCTTCATCCCGTTCCACCAGAAGTGATGCTTGATATCTTGGTACATCTTGGTCCCTCCAGGGTGTACAGAATACTGGGAACTGTGAGCTTCATTCATAACCTCCTGTCTGATATCTCCACTAGGCACACATAGACGTGACCCAAACCTAAGCGTACCATCTTCATGAATCTGTATCTCCTTCCTGAGTCCTGACTCACATTCTTTCCTAAGCTTCTGAATCCTTGGGTCTTGTGTCTGAGCTGCCTTGATCCTATCTACCAAGTTGGATTGAACTTGTAGACTCGCCAGAACTCCTACATCACTAGGAAGTATAACCTCGATGCCCATCTCCTGAAGGTCTTCTAAAATGTGCCTCTGTGTTGTTAACATAAATGCGCCGCTTCTCCTGCTGAGAGCATCTGCTACCATATTAGCCTTGCCTGGATGATACTGAAGCTCTACGTCGTAATCCTTGATCAACTCCAACCATCTTCTCTGCCTCATGTTCAGTTCCTTCTGAGTAAAGATGTACTTCAGACTTTTGTGGTCGGTATACATCTCCACTCGGTCACCATATAAGTAATGCCTCCATAGCTTCAAAGCGAATACTACTGCCGCCAATTCCAAATCATGAGTTGGGTAATTCTTCTCGTGGTCTCGAAGCTGCCTAGATGCATACGCTATCACCTTCCCATGTTGCATGAGGACACATCCAAGTCCTTTACCTGACGCATCACAATAAACAGTAAAACCTCCGGGTCCAACTGGTAATGTAAGAATAGGTGCTGATATCAACTTTGCTTCAAATTCTCAAATGATGTCTGGCATTCTGCCGACCAGACGAATGGTACATCTTTCCGTGTCAATCGGGTCATGGGTGCTGAAAGTCTCGCAAAGTCTGATACAAACCTTCTGTAATATCCTGCCAATCCCAAGAAACTCCGCACATCTGCTACGGTCTTGGGTACTGGCCAACTTTCTACTGCTTCTACCTTCTTGGGATCCACTGCTACTCCAGCTCCTGATATGATATGACCCAGAAATGAAATGTGATCCGACCAAAACTCACATTTGCTGAGCTTGGCATACAACTGGTTCTCTCTCAGAACCTGTAACACTTTCCTGAGGTGGTCTTCATGCTCCTCTTCACTAGTTGAATATACAAGAATGTCGTCGAGAAACACAACGACAAATTGATCCAAGTACGGCATAAAGATGCGATTCATCAAATCCATAAAGATTGCTGGAGCATTGGTCAAACCAAACGGCATTACTAAGAATTCATAATGCCCATACTTCGACCTGAATGCTGTCTTGGGAATGTCTTCCTTCCGAACCCTCACTTGATGATACCCTGAACGAAGATCTATCTTGGAGAAAACTCTGGCCCTGCTCAACTGATCAAATAAGTCGTCGATCCTGGGTAGTGGGTACTTGTTCTTCACTGTTGCTGTATTAAGCTTCCTGTAATCAATGCATAATCTGGACGACCCATCCTTCTTCCCCACAAGTACCACTGGTGCTGCCCATGGTGACACGCTAGCTTGGATGAACTTCTTCTCCTTCAGTTCCTCTATGTGCTGATATACCTTGGCCTGCTCTGAATCCGCCATTCTGTAAACCCGATCTGATATCGGTTTAGTTCCCGGTGCCAATTCTATACTGAACTCAATATCTCTAACTGGTGGTAGACCTGGAAGTTCTTCGGGAAATACGTCTAAAAACTCTTCAACTACCTTCGGGACTTGAACTTCTTCCATTGCCGTCACTACTCCCTGCTCTTGTTGAGTTGCCACTGATCTGACTAAGGTGAACCTCTTCATGCCTGGAATGTCAAAGGATACACTCCCTCTACGACAATCTATTGTCGCATGACTGTCTTTCAGCCAGTCCATGCCTAAGATAACGTCGAAATTTCCAACAGGAAATTCTATCAACCGGGCGGGTAAGGAATGCCCGCAAACTACAACGCTACATGCTAGAATAACTCTACTAACTCCTACGAGCCCATTACCAGTGAGTATATTCAACCTCCCTGGCAATGCCTCGAACTCCATTCCTAGCCGTGTTGCAAATTGTGCAGATATAAATGAGTGTGATGCTCCCGAATCAAACAATGCTACTGCGGGATAAGAGGCGACGAGAATGTTACCTGCCACAACATCTCCCGATGCCAATTCCTCTTCCAAGGACAGAGTGAATGCCTGCCCTCGACCTCCTTGCTGGTTCCCATGCTGCGGCCTAGCCTGGTGCTGCCGCTGGCCCCTGCCTTGGTGATGCTGGGGTGGTCTATGCTGGTGTTGTTGCATCGGCGGTCCCTGCTGCCGAAACATCTGAGCCTGCGTCATGAACGGACGCTGGGCCAACGGTCTCACTGCTACCGCTGGTCCTCGATACTGTCCTGCCCCTGGTGCTGGCAGAGCAGGAAACTGTTGTACTGGTCCTCCTGACCTCGAATTCATGGGACATGTGGTAACCCGATGATCTGGGTTTCCACATATCAAACACTGCCCGTTCAAATTCCGACACACATCTCTAGTGTACCCTATCTTCCCACAATAAGTGCAGCCCGCTGGGGGTTGCTGGTTCTTCCTCTGATGCTGTTGCTGCTGCCTTGGTGGTGGTGCTGGCCCTCGCATTGCCACATCATGAATGCGGATGCCAAGGGACGGTGCTGTTGTTCGAGGAGCTGCTCCCCCTCCTCCTTCAATCTGACTGTGGGATCTCTTCTGACCTCCAGTCCTTGCCGCAAGCCTCTGAATAGTTATCTCATGCCTTCGAGTTGCCGTCAATACTTCATCAAAAGTCTAGTAATTGTGCCCCTCTATCAATTGCAAGAGCTCAAGATGAAACCCTTGCTGGAACCTCATAGCCCTCTGGCTCTCTGTTGCTACCATCTCTGGGGCGAACCTACTCAATCTGCAGAACTCTGCTGCATAAGCATCTACAGTCTTGCCAACCTGTCTAAGATTGATAAACTTCTGTTGTAGCTCAAATTGCGCCACAACTCCATAGTACTTCGTCTTGAATCTTGCTGTAAAATCGTCCCAAGCCACAGGACGTCTGATGTCTACCTCCTCTGATTCCCACCAATCACGTGCGAGATCTTGAAGTAACAGCTTCACTAGATCCACACGTTCTTCTGCTGGCACCTTAGCTGCTGTCAGAATAGCATCCATATCCTTAAGCCATGCATCTGCTGAAATGGCATCCTCCGTGCCCTCGAAACGACGGGGGTTGTACTTGCAAAACCTGGCTGATGCTCCTGAATCTGGCCTTGCCCCTCTTTCCAAAGCTGTCTGCAATCCTTGGTTAAGTAGTACATTCTGCTCTTGTAACTGAGCGTGCATGCGCTGCTGGGCTAACATCTGATGTTGCTGAGTAGCCATCATCCCTCTCATGATCTCTAGAAGGGCTGGTGTGTCCACTTCCACTGGAGTAGGTGGAACTATTGGTGGTGTTGGAACCTCCGGATACTGCGGTCCAACTGCTGGTTCCACTATCACCTCTTCTTGAATAGCCTCTTGAGGTTGTACTGGCTCTTGTTGCTGACCAACCTGGTCAGGTTGCCCATGTTGCCCTTGTTGTTGTTGCCCAATCCTGACAGATGCGGACGAGGTGCCCCTAAGAAAAGGGACAAAAGAATAATCAAACGGTCGGACAGGGAAGATCAATGAAGTCAAAGGATACCGGAATGTCAAGCTAGAATCGAGAATACGAATCAGGAGATCAAGAGGAAACATGTGTGATTGAGACATCCTATAAATTAAAACACCCCACAAGTCTGAAATCAGACCTGCATGGGCCACCACTAAAACCTTGTCACGCCCCAGAACCAGAATACTGGAGAGCGGGGGAATGACTCAGCCAGCTACGTATTACGGGTAGATGAATACCGTATAATACGATCAATGCTGTCTAAAAGACAAGGGGGTGCATACTATATGAAAGTCTCGCTATGGTCACTTCACATCTATTGTCTCAATCATTCAAACAAGAAGCAATAATAGAGAACATTTAAGATAAAGCAATAAGGCGTCCCAAACGCTTAGTCAAAATGTTCTTGAGATCTGGCTTTACAAAACATAGCCAGATGATATAGCAACATATACACAATTGTTATCAGCTGCAGTATGACTTAATTACAATTATGTAAAAGTAAGTACAAGACGATCCGACTAACATGTCGGTGCCAAACGGCAAAGTATAAGGTAAATAACAAAACGAGCGGGAAAGTAAGAAACCCATTCGAGTCCTCCTGCGATCATCCCTCTAGTGTTGACCATCTTGGAGGTAGAAGTAAGTTGAGTCCTCGGGAACCGGCTCTAAATCTGGCCATGCAAAACCAGAGAGGTTAGACCTCTAATAGCAAGTACCGCAAGGAAGCACGATATGAGGCATTAAACCAGTAAATAAGAGAATATAATAATAGATCTCTGCTCGCTACTGGGATTCACGTGACATCACGACACTTCGAACCAACCTCCCAACCAAACAAGGACAGAAGTTGGCCCGTCATGTCATGATGCTCTGATCATCTCAGTTAGTTAACAGAGTAGGTACAGTACACAAACAAATCAACTTAAACGGCCATCCAACTCCTACGGCTTACTACTGTGAGTCCCAAGTTATCCTGGAATTATGCAATAAAGAATTTCTCAGTTCTTACTATGGACAAGCAAGGCTAGTCTATCCAATCAATCAATTGCGCCAATCATGAATTAGACGAGTCCCAGCGGGACGCCCGTCATCAATATACAATATACAATAACATAAGCAGATACCGCTCCCTGTCCGTGTGGCAGATTTGCAGTATCTGTGGGAACCAGCCGGCCTGTTGGGCACTAATAGTCCCAAAGAGGGCTGCCATGTAAGAACTCGAAAATCCATTCTCTCCATGCAATCATTATTTTATTTAACTTAGTAGCCTCTACGTTAAGTGAAATCCCATGCCGTGGGTCATGGTCATTCAGAATGAGTACTTCCGTACAAAGTACGATATGCCCAGCTCTACAACGATACCCGTGCGGTTAGGTTGTAGGTCTTACATAGCGTAATGCAACAATTAAAACTAACCACGGAATAATCATGCCTTGACCATAAAGTACACATGCTGCTTTCGTAAAAATAAATAAATAAATTGTAGCCTGCATGTATCTATATGTCAATATTTGGGATTGGCCAATCGATTGCAAATATGAACATGTCTTATTCCATTTAATTCAATAAGACGACTAGCCAGTCTCTTAGTTCCATCTAGGAACGCATGATCAATAATTAATCAAGATAACAATCAATGTTAATTAACGCCAATTCGGGAAATAAAATGGAGAAATAAATAATGATTGGGAAATAAATAATCTCATGCGCTGTGAAAAATGATTGGGAAATAAATAAACTCATGCGCCTGAGAAATACTATGGGAAATAAATCTCATGCGCTGATGTGGGAAAGGTTAGGAAATAAATAATATCATGCGTCTGAGAGAAATGATTGGAAAATAAATAAACTCATGCGCTGTGGGAAGTGATTGGGAAATAAATAAATTCATGCGCCTGAGGAAGGTGGCTGTGAGAAATAAATAAACTCAGGGAAGCTGTGGGAAATAAATAAACTCATGCGCCTGAGGGAATCTGTGGGAAATAAATAAACTCATGCGCCTGAGGGAAAGGGTTGAGAAATAAATAAACTCATGCGCCTGAGGGAAAGGATTGAAAAATAAATAACTCATGCGCCTTGGCTGTGGGAAGTAATTGGGAAATAAATAACTCATGCGCCTTGGCTGTGGGAAGTGATTGGGAAATAAATAACTCATGCGCCTTGGCTGTGGGAAGTGATTGGAAAATAAATAGATTCATGCGCCTTGGCTGTGGGAAGTGATTGAGAAATAAATAGATTCATGCGCCTTGGCTGTGGGAAGTGATTGGGAAATAAATAACTCATGCGCCTTGGCTGTGGGAAGTGATTGGGAAATAAATAAATCATGCGCCTTGGCTGTGGGAAGTGATTGGGAAATAAATAAATCATGCGCCTTGGCTGTAGGAAGTGATTGATTTGATGCGCTGCGGGAATAAAGATTTCCATGCGCTGAGGAATGAAGATTTGATGCGGCTGGGACTGTTCTTCTTCTCCAAATTCTCTGAGAACAGAACCATGGAAGCAATAAAGCCATTGCTTCCAAGCTCCATAAATCCTTCATTCCAAGTCCAAATATGGACTTCCATAGGTCAAAATTGGGTAGAACGAAATTCTCTACAACATGGAACCATCGAAACTTGAATATAACAAAGTTTACTAGATCAAAACCTAAGAAATCCGAAAATATATCAAACTTAGATCTACAACAAAGAAGCCATGGAAATTGAAAATGCTAAGTACTAAAGAGACTTAGAATCAAATGAGGAAGATGATGGAACAATAAAAATGGGGATCCAATCAAGAAGCAAGTTGGCACTTGCCTATCTCTTCTAGGTTGGTGGGAGAGTTATGAGGAAGAAGAAGTGAAATGGAAAGAAGTAATGAAGAGAGAGAAATGGTTTTGGGCTTTAAATGAAGGGGTGGTGGTAGGTGGGAGTATCGGGCCGGGTCCAATGGGTTCATCCAAGGCCAACCCGCAAGCAAAGCAAAGAGGTAAAAGCAGAAAATAAATGCAGGAATAAAAGCAGGAAATAAAGTGCAGAAATAAAATTGCAGGAAATAAATTAACATGAAAATTTAAAGAGCAGATTAATTAACTAACATAAATTTACAGAAATTTAAATACAGAATAATACATGGTAACTATTAAATAAATACGTATTCTGGGAACGGGAAGTGACAAGGAGCCTCCAAAGTCCAAAACACAAATCCTCAGCATGTCCTGGAGTGTCTGAATAGTCCTCTCTGACTGTCCGTCCGTCTGAGGGTAGTATACAGTACTGAACTTGAGCTGAGTACCCAAACTAGTCTGCAGACTCTGCCAGAAATAGAAACTAAAGCGACTATCCCGATCCGAGACAATGCTCACCGGAACTCCGTGTATCCTGACAATCTGTTGCATATACATCTCTGCTAGCCTCTCAGTCGATGTACCCACTTTTAATGGCAAAAAGTGGGCTGATTTGGTCAACCTGTATACGATGACCCAAATTACGTCTTTTTCTCCTAGTTTACGCGGCAATCCGGAAACAAAGTCCATCGTGATGTGCTCCAATTTCCACTCCGGAATTGGCAATAGCTGTAATAGTCCTCTTGGCCTTTGTGTCTCTGTCTTAACCTGCTGAAAGACTAGAAACCTGGCTAGGAAGCGAGCTACCTCCCGCTTCATCCCATACCACCATACATGTTCCTTCAGATCCCTATACATCTTGTTGGCACATGGATGCATAGTGTACTGAGAGCGATGGGCCTCCTGCATAACCTACTCCCAAAGCTCTCTACTAGGCATACACAGTTTATAACCATGCCTCAATGCGATGTCCTCTGTAAGAATAAACTCACCATCCACTAATCCTGCTCGAACCTGCTCTCGGATGCACCGCAGAGTAATATCTTCGAACTGAGTCGACTTGATTCTCTTCATCGAGTCTGACTGAATCTGAAGGCCCCATATTTGAACCTAAACTCCTGGCACAATCACCTCGATTCCCAGGCTCTCTAAATCTGCTAACAAGTGATGATCCATCGTCAAACACATAGCTATCGGATACCTACTCAAGGCATCGGCAACCACGTTGGCCTTTCTTGGATGATACTGTAATGAAATGTCGAAGTCCTTCATCAACTACAACCACCTGCGCTGCCTCATGTTGAGCTCTTTCTGTGTAAACATGTACTTCAAGCTTTTATGGTCTGTGAAGATCTCTACACGCTCTCTGTGTATATAGTGCTTCCACAACTTAAGAGCAAAGATAACTGCCGCCAACTCTAAATCATGGGTAGGTTTGTTCTTCTCATGCGGACATAATGTCTGGATGCATAGGCAATCACCTTTCCATGCTGCTGTAAGACAAAATCTAGATCCTTCCCTGAGGCGTCACTGTAGATAGTGAACCCGCCTGATCCTGATGGCAATGTCAAAATCGGGGCTGTCGTCAGTCGCTTCTTCAACTCATCGAAAGCAATCTGACATTCCTCTGATCAGATAAACACTGAATCCTTTCGGTTCAACCTAGTCAATGGCCCTGCAACCCAGAAGAAATCCTGAATGAACCTCCTGTAGTAGCCTGCCAATCCCAGAAATCTTCTGATCTCTGTAACTAAACTCGATGTTGTCCACACCTCAACTGCTCTGATCTTCTTCGGGTCTACTGAGATCCCATCTCCGGTCACAACATGATCCAGAAAATCAACTTGGTCCAAAAAGAACTCACACTTTAAAAGCTTGCCGTAAAGCTGCTCCTTCTTGAGAGTCGCCAGAACCAATCTCAGATGGTCCTCGTGTTCCTTTGGGTCTTTGAATATACCAAGATGTCGTCAATGAACACCATCATGAACTTGTCCAAGTACTGGTGGAATACCTTGTTCATCAAGTTCATGAATACTGCCGGGGCATTAGTTAAACAAAACGGCATCACCATAAACTCAAACTGGCCATATCGTATCCTGAATGCTGTCTTCGAAATGTCCTCCTTCTTTACCTTCACTTGATGGTAGCCTTACCTCAGATCAATCTTGGAGAATACCTTCGCTCTGCTCAACTGATCGAACAGACCATCGATCCTCGGCAGCGGGTACTTGATCTTGATCATGACGCTTTTGAGAGCCCTGTAGTCGATATACATCCGAGTACTGGTGCACCCCATGGTGAAGAACTCGATCAGATGAAGCCTTTGTCCTATAACTCATTCACGTGCTTCTTCAACTCCACTAGCTCGTTGTTGTTCACTCTATAGACGTACTGAGATATCAGCTCTGTACCGGGCACCAAATCTATTGAGAACTCCATATCTCTCTCCGGAGGTAACCCTGGCAACTCCTCCGAAAATACATTCATGAACTCAGCTATCAATGGATGTGGCACGCTCTGCTCCTCTACTGAAGCTCCGCAGAAGACTTCGCTGCTCTAGTCCGTCTCTCGTTTGGTGAACTCGAACTCTGGCTCTCCTAGCACTCTGAAGAAAACTCTACCACTGCGACAATCTATACTAGCATGGTACCCGCTCAACCAATCTATACCGAGTACAATATCGTAGTTCGATAACGGCATTACGAGCAGACTCACATCTAGTTCTCGGCATCCCAAAACTACTCTCCGATCCTTGCAAACATCATGGACGAGGATGATACCACCCCAGTCGTGATCTTATAAATCCTAAGCAATGGTTCAGGAGAAAGCTGGTGTCTAATAGTAAAAGATACAGACACAAAACTATGGGAAGCCCCCAAAGCAAATAAAGAGAAAGCAGGAAAGGAATCGAGAAGAATAGAACCTGCCATCAGATTTTCTACTGCCTCTGCATCCTCGACTGACATTGCGAAGGCTTGCCCCTGCTGACCTCCTCTGGTCTGCTGCTGTGTCGACAATTGTCCTTTCTGCTGCCCTGTCGGAGCCTTGGCTCCTGCTTCCTATGCTTTGTCCTGAAGACATAGGATAATCCCTCAGCTGACGCTTCGCTGATCCATAAAGGAGGCACTTGCCTAGCCTCTTTCTGTACTCATTCCACATATATCCCGGTTTCTTACAGAAAGTGCAACAGCTCACTTGCTGTTGCCTAGGCGCCTATTGTATCTGCTTCTGCTGAAAAGGTGCACGACCCTAACTATGGAACTGCTGCTGCTGCTGCTGATAATGAGGCCTATTGGCCTGGCTTCTACTACCGCTGGCTCCATATGAATCACGATCTCACTTCAGTTTCAGTTCGAGGTCGTCCTCCGCTGCCATAGCTCCCATAAAAATCTCCTCGAAAGTAGCATTCATGTTGCTCTTGGTCAAGGACTTGACATCCTATCAAGCCCTTCCTGAATCTTCTAGCCTTCGCTATCTCGCTCAGGCCCTCCACAAATCTGCCTAGACGACAGAACTCTCCAGCGTACTCTTCTACTGTCTGGTTCTCCTAGACCAGATTCTCGAACTGCATCTCCAAGGTGCCAAGTACTATATCGGGGAAGAACTTCTCCATAAAGAGCTTCTTGAAAGCCTCCCATGTCTACCCCTGAGTACCAACCCTGGGGTCAGTCTGGTTCTATGTACGGGCAAGGTCTTGCATCTGGCTGTCTGTTGCTTCTGTTTGAAGCCTAGCTGGTATCTCCACGAGACAGAAGATCTTTTCTATATGCTCGATCCAGTCGTCGGCATATAGGATACCTTTAGTGCCCTTGAAGTCCTGCGACCGCATCTTCTCAAAATCCTGAATGCCCGAAGTCCTCTGCTGGTACGGCTGTATCTTCCCCTACTGTAGTTGGGTAGTCACCTTCTTTACTGCCACTATGGCTAACTAATGGGCATTGTTAATGCCCTGCCACATATCCTCCTCTTGGCATCGCTGGGTCTCCATCATCTCCTGCATGAAGGCAAAGAACTGCCCCACAGCGATTGTCCCCTAAGGTGGTCGTGGTGGCATCCCCTGAACTTCTGGGCTAGTCCTCGAAACTGGTGGAGGAGCACCCCCAATAGTCACAGATGATCCCACCTGAGCTGGAACAAGTGGTGCTATGGTCCCCAGGCCGGGCTGAGCCGGACGAGAAATAGCAGACCTCTCAGCGGTATCCCTTTGACCCGAGCGCTACGATCGTGTCTCCACCATCCTGAAGACAGATCAAAACAAAGAATCAATTACTGAGAAGGAAGCGATATAATCAAAGGAGGACAATTCATTTCAAAAGAAGGCAATTAGCAGCAAGAATTCTACAAGAGTTTTCCTAATGTGATTGAGTACCTTATCTTATATCCTATATCATACTGCAGGCTATGGTGGTACTCTAGTTCGAGTAATGCTACCAAATTGCACTAGTTGCGACGTACCTGCATGGGCCACCACTAAAAACGTGTCACGATCCCCACCCAGTGTAAGGGCACGAGAAGTGGGTACATCTAGCTTAAGTCGCAGTGTCGGCGGTAGAACGCTATCCTAGGTCACAACAGCTAGCAATAACCAACCTGTATAATGATATACACTCCAAAAGGAGAACAATATAAAGGTACAACTCAATCACAGCATCTAGGATGGAGTAAAAAGAATAGATGGAGATATAAGATAAAAGAGTAATCTCCAACCAACTACAAATGAGAAAAATATCTGAATATACAAACATCTATCAATATCCAGAAACTAAAAGTACATGAATAATACAACTAGGGAAAAACTAGTCTAGAAATATAATTTAAACAACAGACAAGTCCTCAGCAACTTTAGGATCCTTCTGAGGGTCCAAGTCACCGGTGTCATCTAAGCCTGTGCTATAATACGTAGGACAGAACTCCTCCTCATCAGCTATAATATTTTCAACTGTCCAATCAGGACGGGAACGATCACAATACATCTCATGCAGTTCATATCTTGAAAGGAAATATAAAGAATGTGATAGGCTAAGATATATGAAATGCTGTAAGAAATAAACATGAAAAAAGAGAGAAAACTGAGAAACAAGTCTATCTATATATAATAATAGAGAACTGTAAGTGACTATAAGATTTAGAGTACAAGATAGACAAGTGAACGGCTTGATTTGCACATGATTACACTAAAGAGTTTTTACATGATTACACTACTTTGTAATTGTTCACATGACTATTTCGACTCCCCCATGCCCCATTCAATACACAAAGATTTAGACAGGTTATATTATTATATATGATAGTTTATACATGAAGCTCATGAGATCATGAGAGTTCATGAGAGCACATGAGTATACATGAATAATAAGAGTCCACAGAATACATGATGTTCGTGAAAAGCACATGACACAATGTATTCGATGCACCCGAGGGGGATAACATCTCATGTAAAGATCCATATAGTACTAATCCATGATAATATCGTGTCAGCATCAAGTAAATTAAACTATAACAAGAATATAATTTCTAACCAGTATAAAACGGTCAGAGATTGTACTCACCTGATATCCTGGCTGTCTGATGAGAATATGAGTCTGAGCTAGAGTATATGAGTCCTATTTTAGAGCAACACAGGTCACAACATGTCTAACATGAAATAAAAATAGTCTATAATGCACTCTAAATGATTCTAGGTCCTTCTTTGTCAAAGTCAACCTTTGGTCAACTCTGGTCAAACCTGGTCAACTCTGGTAAAACTTGGTCAACCATATGTCAACTAGTCTATCTACCAAAAGTTATGTCAAACACAACTTATCTAGTCCTTTTAAGCTCATTTGCGTTGATTTGGATCAAGTTTGACTTAAAGTTGACTTTTGTCAACTTGGTCGACTTGATAATCAACTAGGCCAATTTAGGCTCATAGGGTCCATCCTAATATGACTCATTAAGCCTAAGACTATATCTATTAACAATCACAACATATAAATTAAGTATTTTAGGTATCACAATCACATTCACATTCACTATATATATATATAATATATACAATTTTTTATACATGGGTAGCTATAGACATATAGTCTCTAATATATATATGTACCTATGAGAGCCATACCTGACTGTATGTGTACTGTGGGGTGTGTGTGTGAGTGTAACTAAATAGTAAGGAAAGTTCTACTAATAGCAAAATATGTGTGATAGTAAAGGAAAAATGGTAACAGGAAAAATGAATAATCTGAGAACTACAAGAATTATGAAACCAACTGAGAAACAGTTTAGTTCAACCTGGGTTTGACATTATTTATGTACACTGAGTATCAGCTCAGTTCAAACCCATGATTACTAAAACCTAAGAACATATTATACAATGCAAGAAAACTGAAAATGAAAGCAAGAAGAAAGCTGAAAATGAAAATAAGAAAAACTTGAGAATAAAATTCAACTAACCCTAGGATTCTAAATCTCAAACCTGATATCGTTCCACACAATCTGAAACATCAACTAAAATACAGAAATCTTAGGAAGTCAATGATCTTAAACCCAAAATTAAGTTTTGCAATATATAAAATCTGAACATCAAGTTCAGTCAGGTTTTTTGAAAACTCAACCCATTCGAAACTCATATTTGATCCCAGTCCTCATTCACTGTGAACCCAGCTATGTAATATCAACATTTATATATATATTAATCATCAACAATTAACCTTAAATTTACCATCTAAAACAGTTTCAAAACAAAACTCTGAAATACATTCCAAAATTTAGTTTTATACATGTGTATCGGTAAACTGACAATAAACTCAAACTGAGAATCAAAACCCAATATGTAAACATGCATCTCAAATATATATATATATATATATATATATATATATATATATATATATATATATATATATATATATATATATACACGTTAACATTACAAATTGATCATTAATTAACAATTAAAAGTGATGTTAAAACTTTGAAATTCCCAAGAAAACTGAACATGTATCAGTGATATGGGTAATCCCCAAATTCGAAACTCATAAATCCATTATAAATCCAAATCAGGGTGCTCAGAGTGTTCTCCACATGTGTGCGCATCAGGATAAAGTGTTCGTGTCCAAGCAAGTGGACATGAAGGTGTCTAAACTCTCAAACACAAAAATCAGTAAACATAGTTTCAGTCTCCTCGTACGGCCGTGTCTCATCCTTGTGGACATGACATAGGCCACGTGCTTATGCCCACACCTAGCCCAGGTGTAGGGCTACACATTTGAGTCCCTGACACATCACCCTGATGTGTCAAGATCAAATACGAAGGTCGTATCAGTGACAGCTTTCACGTGCGTACACGACAGGCTCAGATCCATGCGACTCGATTTGCGAGTCCGACACAAAACGAGATGACATGGCACTTAGGGGATGACATGTCAGTCATGTCCCCAAGCCACACACCAAGTTTCGCGTGTCCAAGTGACATGGACACTGCGCACTGCCACCAGATTAGTAGGGCACGTGCGCGCGTATCACGGGCTGTGGTTCGTGTCCGATTCTAGACACGAACGTGATGTAATTCGTTCTCAGACAAATACATATATAAAAGTCATATTTAGATCTACAAATCCAATCAATTAGATTTCAAAATTATGAACAAAATTTCCTTTGTGGCATTTCATCAAACATATGCATATTTGTACTGATACGTGTCCAATTCGGACACCAAATCGATACAAATTTCTACGAAATTTATCCTACAGCTAGGGGACACCTAGATGGATGCATCTACGGGAATAGTTCATGAAATTATAGATGTTTGGAGAATTTACCTATTGGGATGAATTCCTATTGAAAGCTTCACTTGTGTAGATTCCTCCTTGCGGCTCCAAAACCCCAATGCACTCGAAATATGAATTTCCTAAACCAAAATGATTCATAAACAGTAATTAGAAAATAATGCAAAAGACTTGGGTTTAATAGGAGGAGAAATGAGAAAGTTAAGGGGAAGGAACTTACTTAGGTTTTTTTTTTCCACGAAAGAAGGAAGTGAAATGAGAGATGAATTCTCAACAATATGTTAAGTATTTCCCCCCTGGACCTAGTTTGGCCGGCCATACCTTGATGGGCTAGGGTTTCCTATGGGTTGGGCTTGGCCTCTTTTCTTAGGCTAAAAATAAAATAAACATTAATTAAAGGGAAGTTGCTATCTAGCCCTAATAAATATGCCAATAGCTTCTAACCTTAGAATAGGATTACTAACCCTAACAAATCATGCTACTAGGCCACTAAGTCATGGTGAGTCACTAGGCTATGTTGCACCAAGGCTATACTGTCACAGGCTAAAATCACAACACCAATAATATAATATATTGAAATAATCAAAGAATTTCACAATTACCAAAATACCTTTAAATAAAAAAATGGATGTGACATTTTGATACACAAATTTTTGACCGCCAAATTATTGATCCCCAAATATTTTGGTGGGAGCCAAATAATTAGTAAAGCACCTGCTGTGACCGCCAAATATTTGGCAGGAACGCGGACTGTATCCAATTTATTTTAAAAAAAATTGTTTCATGGAATATGAAATTCTTAGACAAAACCTTTTTAGTATTATGTATAATATTACATGATACTTTTAAAGTGTCGTACATAGTACATAATATTCTACGACAATTTAAAGTTGTCTTAAAAGTGTTGTTAAATATATGTTTACGACATTTTTTGATATGTGTCATAGATTATGCTAAATATTGAATTACAATGACATGTTTTAGTAGAGTGTCGTCACTACAAAAATTTAATGGCACTTATTTATAAAGTGTCGTAAAAAAGTGTTGTTGTTAACCTATTTTGTTGTAGTGTAGAACGACGGTCAGGAGAACAAAGTTTGTTCTTGAAATAGCTCAAAGTTGTGTCAGCGAGAAATTCAAATTTTGTGATATCATCTAGCGGAGCACCTTCTTTAGGGATACAAGGATTTTCACTAAGATGACATCAAGAAGTGTTCAGAGTAAAAATGCAATAGAACAGACGAATAGCATTAGTTGCAATCGGATATTGGTGGGTGACAAGTTCGTGGAACCCTAATGCTTCAAAGTATGGATGATGCTCAGGAAATATAGTCCATTTAATCGGTGTGCCGGTGCATATTTTGCGAACAGTGAAATTCGTATAGCATAATAATGATTGCACTACACAAAAACATAGATTTTTCGACATACCAAAACTGTCGTAAATCACGATAAACGACAGTTTTGATCTGTCAGAACATCCGTTGTTACTAGCGTGTCCCAAAATATAAACGACAATTTTAGACTGTCGTTTCCTAACTGAAAAAAATGACAGTTATTGTCTGTAAAAAAAATAACAGACTAAAACTATCAAATAATTTGTAAATTGGTCGGCTATTGTCTTTTTCTTTTCAATAGTTAAGGTCTGTCGTTTTTCTGAAAACAGAATTCAAAAAAAAATCTCAATTCTTCCATATCAAAATTATATAAGCATGTTCATCCTCTATATAAAATTAGAATACAGCTAAAAATAGACTTTCATATAAATATTAACAATAAAAGAAACTTGATCAAATTATATTAACTAATGAATGTATAGACTTTACATAGCAATATTCCATTAAAATGAAAATGAAACCCTATTGTTGTTAGCTTAAAATAACTTAGTTCTTGGAGACCGAAACGCATGGGCATAGCTAATCCTTGTCAGCAATGAAAACCTATGATCTATAGGTACAATGAATTGATCAACACACTCCTTAAAAATAATCAAGTCATCTTGCTTATGTAGGTGAAGCTCAGAAATGTGTATGACACATGTTAGAGGATTTGCTTCTCTCGCTAGATTCCACAGAACTGTATGAAGCAGCCACATTGAATTTAAAATGAAGCGATGAACGAACTCGATATTGTGATCCATTACATTCATTCTCCACGTCTGCTGGGAACAAAGACAACCCTTCTGTTAGAGGATTTGCTTCTCTCGCTAGATTCCACAGAACTGTATGAAGCAGCCACATTGAATTTAAAATGAAGCGATGAACGAACTCGATATTGTGATCCATCACATTCATTCTCCACGTCTGCTGGGAACAAAGACAACCCTTCATGATGATACCTTTAAAGTTCCATACAAACATTAGTGGTTGAACTTGTAAGTGGAGGATGAAAAAGGCTAATTGACACCCTACCTAATGATATTCTGGACTCAATTCTTGTCCAAGTATGAACATTTCAATAACATAGGAATTCTACTTGCAATCGATACTTTTGGTGTTTCTCACACCCTTGCTATTCTTAGCCTTCCATTTCTTATCGCTTTTCAGTATCAGAACTATGAGAAAATCGAAGTGAAGAGTTCCCCTTTTCTTCAACCTGACCCAGTAATGACCTGACTCTAATGTGTTTAAATATATGTTTTATTTACCAACAAAGCATATACATCGAAAAAGTGTTCTCCGCCCCTCTCACATTTCGTTCTTTTATGCTAGAAAGTAAGAAGAATAACATGGTCTCGAAGTCTTTAAAATCAAGGAGATACAAGTGAAGAAGAACATCATAACTTAAATTGATAGGATCTTTTGATAAACATGACAAAACTGAGCGCATTATGGGACAAAATGACAAATTTTCCAACCAACGTCATTTAAACAATAGATAAGGAAGCTGAAAAAATGCTTTAAATAATGAAATACATCGCATAAAAGGTTACTCTTCCGATTTTAGTATTTGAACCACTTCTTATAGTTACTGAAATTTGCCATAGTATAAAAACTAGATAGTGTCATTTTAGGATGATAACATAATTTAGGCACTTCAGCTAATGTGAGAAGACTAGCATATTAATCTAGCTTTCTTTCATTATTTTTCTTATATTCATAGCACTTTCATTTGATTTCCCCCCTTTTTTTCTTACAAAAATTATCCTATACTGAAGACTTTATTTTCTCTATATACATAATAAAAATATCATCCCCTGAAGAATAAAATAACATGAAGAACATTTATAGGTCATTCAGAGAAAAACTGGTACTGACACACTTTACCTATCCGGCATTCCATTCTTGCACAAGGAGAAATTTTTATCACATCTTCTGGATCGACACCAATGATTAAACATAATACAAGTGCCACACATCATGTCTTCATCTTCAGTAAGAAACCTCAAGTCAAACAACTATAGAAGATAAAATTTAACGATGATTCTCCCACGTGCCCGATATTAGTTGCACAACTAAGATTACAAAAAAAATGTGGATTGTGTTTAACACCAATCCTAATACAAAAGTTTGAGGTAAGTTAGATAGAAATCATAATGAATAAAATAATGTATTGTAACTAATAGCAGATACTTGATCATCCTTTGTTATCCAGAACATTATGTGGCCATGTCATTTCTTAGGACATGTATCAAACACTTAACGGACACACATTAAACACTCCAAAATACGTTTGCATGTAGGCGTTGTGTCTGTTTCCTCGTGTCTGTATCGTGTAGCATCTGTGTTCGTACAACAAAAATTTAACCAATCATAATTTATGAATTTGAGAAATCAATCCGCATAAAGAACATTGAAAAACAACCTATAAACCCAAATCCTTACCATTAATAGAAGATGATAAGTTATTCACATCATCCTACAACGTCTTTTATTGCATCACAATCCTCCTACCTTTGCTCATTTCAGACATTCAGTATATCCATCTTGATTGAAAACCATGTGCTTCATCATTTTAACTGATATCTAAGTGTATGTTGCTAGTTAACCAAGCTTTTGGTAAGTTGATAACTTTACTTCTTTTATATGATTTTACAACTTTAGTATGCTTCTACATTCTTCTTGATTGATATTTTTTGTTCAATTTTCTTTACCGAATTGACCGAAAAATCGAGCATCAACGTCGGTATCGATCGGGACATGCCGAACCGTATCGGTATCGGCCGTATCGGATGGGTATCAAAAAATAATTAGTTGGTTTTCCTTGCTATCATAAGACAAAGACAGAAGCATGCAAGTAGTTGATCAAGGCTCGCAGCGTTGAAGCAAACTAGTTGCGCAAGAACATTAGCAAAGAGGAAAACAGAAAGAAAGGTAGGGTAAGATCATGCTATGTTATTTCATAGACCACTCAGATCTTAAACTGGTTCTTATAAGACGATGTTCCTTGTGTATAATATGTACAATCATCAGCATCAAGGCAACAACTTAGTTACTTCGAGGACAACTTTCCCTTCAGACATGCATTTGTTCTTGCAAGGAAGAAATCTATAGGGAGAATCGGGCCTAATTCTCTCAACTGATGCTAAACATAGATTAAAATGGACCACAAAGCTCCATGAGCGTTTCATAGAGGTTGTGCATCAACTTGGTAGAGCTCATAGTGAGTATATATAAGAAGTAAAATGATAAAAAATTTACATTGTTTTATCTGTAGAATTAACTTAATATCCTCATTTTTGCAGAAGCTACTCCCAAAACTGTAATAAGGCTCACGGGGATTCCAAGGCTAACTCTATATCACCTCAAAAGTCATCTTCACGTACTAGTAACAATCGGTTTGGTTATAGGTTTATATTTTTGCTCTTAGGACTGATTTTTTTTTTTGCCTCCAGAAGTACAGGCTTATTGAGAACCTGCAAGCGCAAGTTAGTATAGGGACACCAAAGAATGGTAAGTAAAGGCATCTTAATTGTATCATAGTTTGAAACTATTTGAAGGAAAGAGTACCCATCTTTTGCTGTAGATGTAGGTTGTGCAGTAGCATCAGAGAGGCCATCTGACCGCAATGGATCTTTAATCAGCAACACGAATGTTGGGGTCCAGACGAATTAGTAAAACCAACAAACTAATTTTCTAGGTTACTTCCATTGGATAAGAAATATGGAACTAAAATAAGGTATATTTAGGTTGTAGGACAATTCACATAAATAAAGCACTGCAGATGCAAATAGAAGTGCAGAGGTGGCTACACAAACAACTTGAGTGAGGGCCAAAAGTCACTAAATTGTTATTATGTTTTTTAGGGCCAAAAGTCACTAAATTTTTATTATGTAAACAATGAATTAAGTATAAAACAACAATAAAGCTTATATCATTTATGGGCTTGATGACTCGTGTCCATTACCTCCTTAGCTGAGACTTGAAGGAAATCAAAAAAGGGCATATAAAGATTTTATTGAAGTAATACAAACAAGAATTTTGAGACAAGCATAGGATCCCAAATATAAAACTTGTAAAGCTTGATAAAAGTTAACTTCAAATTCATGGTACTAAGATTACCAAAACACTGCCAACTATAATGAAGCAAAGTCGTCTTCATTTTATTGGAAGATGCATAGGGCTTGAGAAATATGTATATGCATGACATATATACGAGAATCTATTTTCACTTGGCCAATTGGCGTATCTTGTGCCTTCAGTATGGATGCAAATACCATCCTTGCTTGTATGAGCTTAAAGTGTGTATCCTATAAATATGATTTTGTGCCCGCTATAAAGAGTCAAAATTTGTTTCTAAGACATAAATTAAAGTAGACTTTGGTTGATCCTACCATGAAACCTTCAAACGCAGATTTTTATGTAAGACTGATGAGAGATTAAATAGTTGAGAGATGCACCTATATAAAAATATATCAATTTCGTAGGGAAATGATACTTTTTTTTTGCCCCAAAATAATCTAGAAAAAGCTAGAGAATATGTTGAATAACTTGATTTGTACCTCATAATACTTGCTTGATATATTAGAAGCCCCTTCTTAGACCGCTGACCTAGAGAGAAAGGGAGATCCAAAAATGGTGAATAATTTCATAAAGAATGAGGATTGAGAAAATACAAAAAGATTAAACCCTACGGAGCATACAATTAGTGCAAAGATTAAATAAGTGCAAATCCTGAAAATGATGAATAATTTCAAGTATGGACCATAGAAAATAAACAAGAACAAATCCCCTTCTGTCGCTCCCTCAACAAGGAAATCCCCCTTCTCGATATGTATAATACTACATTGCCATAGCCGGTGGAATAAATCGCACGGGGGTTCCTTGTCGAAGGAGATTGAGCACGGGGGGTCCTTGTCGAAGTAGATTCGAATGGACAAAAGGGTTTGAGAAAATATAAAGGGTACGAAGGAGATTTGAAGGAGATTACCTGGTGTTGTCAGCGGTGCTAACTAATTAGGTTTTGAGAATTAAAGGGTACGAATGAGAAGAAGAATTTAAGCGCAGTTTTCTTTTTTTGGGGAGCTGTTCGCGGGGTTTTGGAAATAGCAAATAGCAAAAATTTTATTATGGTAGGACTGTGGAGCCAAAATTTTAATATAAACAACATTTTTTATTTGTCAAATCCAATCTACTATATTTTGGTGACATAGGTTTGATGGTACACGATAGTTTTTATCTGTCGAAAATGCAACGATAGTTTTAGTGTGTCATTGTTGGACAACTCTAACTGTTGCAAATTGCTCTTTTTGGTACAGAATTGGTCATAAGTTTCAAAGTAAAACTCGTTGTATGCTCCGTCGGCCGATTGAACTGGAGAAAAGAGTGATGCTTGAATAGGATTTCCATTCTGGAATAGGATGTGGTTGCAATAATCCAGTTGGCCTCTGTGGTTCTGCCTTCATCTACTGACATATCAAGCAACGGGAAACAAATCTAGCTATTTCCCTCTTCATCCCGTTCCACCAGAAGTGTTGCTGATATCTTGGTACATCTTGGTCCCTTCAGGGTGTATAGAATACTGAGAACTGTGAGCTTCTGTCATAATCTCCTGTCTAATATCTCCACTGGGCACACATAGACGTGATCCAAACCTAAGAGTACCATCTTCATGGATTTGTATCTCCTTTCTGAGTCCTGACTTACATTCTGCCCTAAGCTTCTGAATCCTTGGGTCCTGCGCCAGAGCTGCCTTGATCCTGTCTACCAAGTCAGATTGAACTTGTAGACTTGTAAGAATTCCTACATCACTAGAAAGTACAACTTCGATGCCCATCTCCTGAAGGTCTTCTAACATGTGCCTTTGTGTTGTCAACATAAGTGCGCCGCCTCTCCTGCTAAGAGCATCTGCTACCATGTTAGCCTTGCCTGGATGATACTGAAGCTCTACGTCGTAATCCTTGATAAATTTCAACCATCTTCTCTGCCTCATGTTTAGTTCCTTCTGAGTAAAGATGTACTTCAGACTTTTGAGGTCTGTGTACATGTCCACTCGATCACCATATAAGTAATGCCTCCATAGCTTCAAAGCAAATACTACTGCCGCCAACTCCAAGTCATGAGTTGGGCAATTCTTCTCGTGGTCCCGAAGTTGCCTAGATGCATATGCGATCACCTTCCCATGTTGCATGAGGACACATCCAAGTTCTTTACCTGACGCATCACAATATACAGTAAAACCTCCAGGTCCAATCGGTAATGTAAGAATAGGCGCTGATATCAACTTCTGCTTCAGATTCTTAAATGATGACTGGCATTCTACTAACCAGATGAATGGCACGTCCTTCCGTGTCAAGCAGGTCATGGGAACTGAAAGTCTTACAAAGTCTGATACGAACCTTCTGTAATATCCTGTCAATCCCAAGAGACTCTGCGCATCTGCTACGGTCTTAGGTACTGGACAGCTCTCTACTGCTTCTTCCTTCTTGGGATCCACTGCTACTCCAGCTCCTGATATGATGTGACCCAGAAATGTAATGTGATCCATCCAGAACTCATACTTGCTGAGCTTGGCATACAACTGGTTCTCTCTCAGAACCTGTAACACTTTCCTGAGGTGGTCTTCATGCTCCCCTTCACTAGCAGAGTATACAAGAATGTCGTCAAGAAACACAATGACAAACTGATCTAAGTATGGCATAAAGATGCGGTTCATCAAATCCATAAATATTGTTGGAGCATTGGTCAAACCAAACGAAATTACTAAGAATTAATAATGCCCATACTTCGATCTGAACACTGTCTTGGGAATATCCTCCTTCCGAACCCTCACTTGATGATACCCTAAACGAAGATCTATCTTGGAGAAAACTCTAGCTCTGCTCAATTGGTAAAATAAGTCGTCGATCCTGGATAATGGGTACTTGTTCTTCAATGTTGCCGCGTTAAGCTTCCTGTAGTCAATGCACAATATGGACGACCCATCCTTCTTCCCCACAAGTACCATAGGTACTGTCGATGGTGATATGCTAGCTTGGATGAACTTTTACTCTTTCAATTCCTCTATATGCTGATATACCTTGGCCTGCTCTGAATCTGCCATTCTGTAAACTCAATCTGATATCGGTTTCACTACAAGAAAAAAGTACTTTTACAACGTTGAAAAAATGTTGTAGAAGGGCTTTTACAACGTTTAATATAAGGTTGTTATATCCAAGGTTGTAGAAGGGGGGATATCTTTCACAATGTTCATTTGAATATTGTAAAAACGTTATAGACATTATTTCCACAATAGTTTATAAACATTGTTAAAATTTATAAAATATGACAAAAACCTTTCTACAACGTTTTCCAAGAATTGTAAAAATACTTTTTATAACGTATTAGAAGTAATATAAATATAATTTCAACAACGTTCTGCAACTATAATAAAAATAATATCTACCAGGTTCAGTAAACATTGTAGATAAATTTTGTTCAACAGTGCACAAACATTGTAAAAAAAATTACACAACTTTTGAAAAATGTTTTCTATATTATTTAGTCATGTTTGCCAAATATTGTAAATAATATTGGTATACTATAATTATAATATCAACAATAATTTAAAAGTATTGTAAATAAAGTCTACAACATATGGAAATGTTGTCAAAATGTTATATTACAACAGTTTTTAAACGTTGTGGATTATGTTTCCATTTTAAAAAAAAATGCAATTTATAAATAAAAATATATTTATTACAATTATAATACAAATACAAATACAAATAATTCTCGCTCTATATAAATACAAATACACTCTTCTAATTTTCGTTCCTGCTGTTGTTGTTGCTACCGCTGCTCGAGGTACCTTGAGAACCAAGAAAAGCTTTACATATGCATCAACTGTCACAAAGGAGAAATGTTGGAATTGATGGGTTGAGTGAAGTGACAATTAGACGGACGTAGTGACCTGCTCATGAGTAAGACAATGTGCAACAGAATGTTTTAGCATTAAACAATATATTGACATCTACAAATATGCACAAAAATAGAGGCAACCATTAGAATATAAAAAAATTGATGTCTTATATCATCACCACTAAGCAAACAACGTTGTTGCAGCTGAAAGATGTAAAGACTATATGTGATGTCATTGATTGCTAGAAGTTCACAAATATAGAAAACAAAGCAGGAGAAAAACATAACTAATTAATTTGTCTACAATACAAACCTTAGTGAAAGAATGGGAGATTGTAGCTGCCTGTTAAATATTGACAGCAAAATTTCTGTTACTCAAAATTCAGTCCTAAGTAGTGACCAGCAAATGATACGATGAAAGTCTCAAATACCAAAAAGAATTCAGCCATTATTGTATTTTGTGTATTGCCAAAAAATGGTAGAGAGGGGGGAACTACTGGACCATGTTAGTGTTTATTTCCACAAGGTAGTATAATATGCAAAAATTACCAATTTCATAATATGCACAAGTAGATATTGCACAAAGCACGCTGAAGAACATGGCTTGTAACTTAGCAGGTAGACTTTCTTGGGTAGTTGGGGAGAGGAAGAAACCAGTTAAAGCAAACATTTAAAGATTAAAAATATAGTGGTTAAAACTGAAACAAATAATAGTTGTTAAATAAAAGAAAATAGAACTCCTTTGGTAATAATACTCGTCATTTCGTGACGAAATAAGATTTTTATTTACAGTCATAGCAATGAACAAACCATAACTCGAGGTCAAGTTCTCTCTCCTAGGAGACTGACAATGATTGATTTATGAAAACTTATAATATATATATAGGAGCAAGGAGGTTAGCAAGCTAAAACAATTTTTGATATGCAGGAGAGATGATTTCAAGCTGCCTATAAGTTGAATTATTTGCAACCCTAAGAACGATTTTAGATATGTTAACTACTGAGTAAGGTATTACAAAAATTATGGAATCGGGCATCATCGCATCGAAAAGTCTAGTAGTTGACCCAACAACATAAAAGGGATATAATTGGTGGCAACAATTTGTCATAATTTTATTTCCCTATTACCACATTAATCTACAAAATCAATAAAATTAAGGAAAAGAGTGACAGCTTTAGTAAAGCTGTCAACATGTTGGATTATCATGAGGAGGCTATACGAAACCATTCTAGAAAAGCATACCAACATTGCTAATATTTAAGCTTAAACTATATAATATAAAAATATTTTCATTTTAATATATTTAATATATGAGTACTAGCTTCATGTAGTATCTTTTGACATTAATAATATGTAAAAGCATATCAGAGGAATTACCAAATAGAAGAATCCAGCTTCTTTACAAGCCTCGTCTAATTCTCTAACATACTTTAGGACTTCTTCATCTTCAGCCATCTTTGGATTTTTGAACTTATCCAAAAAAAATGGACCAATGTCTGAATAAGAGAGAATCAAGAAGTCTTATAATAGATGACTTTGGTGGTGAAACAAGGCTTAACAAACACAATAAAAAAATGCCTAAACAAGAAGAGTACTTACTTTATCTTGAGAAAGATCCTCTATCAACAATAACTCTTGTGCTCCTTGGCTGACCAACAACTCTAGTTAACTGAAAATAATAAGTGGAGGAGGTTAAATCAATTCTCATTGAAGCGAAAGTATGAAAAGAAAGGGTACAACATTTTCTAAAAGAAAAAGTGCACTAGTTTTATACGAACATGCACCTCTAGAAACAAGAAAAAGTTGCCTAATAAATGGTGGTAATGGCTTAATACATAGTCGGGTTGTTTGAATTCTTCTTACATTCAATTCGTTAAAGAGTATGCCCTCTATAATGTTAACCAAACCCATATGCTATTCATACTATGTTAGTGTCAATATAAAGTCATGAATCTCAAAGCTACCCATACTTGATTTTAGTAGACCAAACAAAGACACTACCCATACTATATTAATGCTAATATGAAATCATACAAGTAATTTTTCCTTGTTCCTATTGGAAAGTCTAGTGATGTTTAACATATTCACTAATGATTTAACTAGGAGCAGGTACTATTATTCCCATCTAAGTCCTCCCACTACATCAAAATATCCATAAACACGTCCTCTAAACATTTTAGGTACAATATACTTGTCAGATCAAAAGAAGTATATAACAAAAAGCTAAAAGAACAAACTAAAGGGAGTTACTTACAAAAGTAGTAGATTGACTTTTTGCAGTCACCTTTTCAACAAAAGTCTCTTATGGCGATCTTCCGACACCCTAAGAGGGTATCCTGGACAATGCCCATAACAGGCCAATTTGACTGAGGTGATACAATGCACTTTGGTACCATCATCAGTTCCAAAACTTCAGCTCTGGTTTCAAAAGACTGAGGAACAAGCATGTTCATCTCATCACCATGAAAATCAGCATTGTACGGGGAAGAAATAGATAAATTTAGGCGAAAACTTGAATACGGCATTATTTTTATCATGTGACCCATGATGGACATTTTATGGAGGCTAGGTTGTCGGTTGAAAAGACCAAAGTCGCCATCATTCAAATGCCATTCCACCTGAAACGAGAAGGTACAAATATTAAGGCAAGTTGATACGAAGAGGCAGAACAAGTATCGACAGTAGGAATATTCATGCCTTGTATCCAAGCCCAAGATGGTGATCGCTACATTTTTGTCATGTAACGAAGTCAAGCCTCTGCCCATCTTCCCTAATTATGTATTTTGTACTAGTCTTACTGGGGGAGGATGCAGCCCATACTCTACAGGTTCCTTCAGTCTGAAAAAAAATGAATAAATTCAAGCTAAAGCAAAGCAGATATATGACAGTATGAGGCATAGATATAGGAAAGAAGACAAAGAACCCAATCATATTAACATGATAGATAGTCTGATACCTTAATATTGTACGGAGTCACGGTCTCTGGGTATGTCAAATTTAAAACAATGCTCCACGGTACACCCAATTGATCAATGTTAATTGTTGGGTCAAGGGTGATGAGTGTTCGATCTGAAAAATTGACACGCTTCCCCATCAAGTTGCCTCTGATACGTCATTCTCTTGCCTTCAGTCTATTGCATATAGACTTGATAGGCCATCCTGACTGTTGTGTAGCCTGCATATACAAAAAGATCAATACCTCAAATCAATTGAATGAGGAACCATATATGCGGAAAGAGAAAATGTGAGATACCCTTGGCTGACCATGCAACTCATTATCGAAATAAGTTGCAATGTAAAACTGCAATAATTGAGTAAACTCTGTTATGATGTGAGCTGGAGCTCCATTCCGCTCTTGCCGCCTTAATTTCCAATTGGTGAGTCAAATCATCCTGTAAAGAAAAGAAAAAAAACAAGAACCAGAATATTGGATAACAACATAGAATGTATAAGCAAGATGTGAATGTCATAGAACCATGCCATCCTTATGGAGAAATAAATATACCCACTGTAGTGGGACACATAACATCCAGTTTGGCACATTATAAAATGTAACTCCAAAGCATTATAGGAAAAATAAGAATTGTCATTATAGACAAATAATTAACACCTAGACCTAACGGTCGACACAAACATGAGACTCAAATAAGAACATGCATCTTATTAGCATATAAATTACTATAAAAACTGCAAGATAACTCCAAATGAATCACCATTACAATCAAGCGATTAAGGTATATAAGCTATAACTTGTAGCACATGTGCATCTCCCTAGCATTTTTCATTGGAATAGTGTCTGCCGTAAATCAATCATCATTGAGGACGCTTCACCAAAAATTTGCTCAAAGTATTAAGTAACAAACAATCAACCTGACATCTATACCAAGTTTAAATTCCTAGACAAGCGGACATAAGCAAGAAAAAACCTTGTTTTAAAACCTTTCGCTAGTAGGTATACCAACCATGATTCCTGCAGTTTATGCTCATGCATCCAAGGAGCATATAACATTTACATAAGACTAAATAAAGTATAGTGTCATGGCACTCGAATTCTTAAATAGTTGCAGGTAATTAACTTGGAATAATTTACCTCACTTCTGGGGACGTGTCCATCATAACAGATGGTCTAACAGACGGCGGAGGAATGGGAAGAACTTAATATCATCCAATCTGGACGAGCATATTTAGAGTTCAAACCTAATAGCAGACAGTACTCATTACTTATCCTTTTGAGAACACTGAGAACCTGCTCGCAAGCAAAAAAAAAAAAACAATCGAATCATTCAGACATCTAATAATCGATATAGAAGGATAATAAAATTATACTATGCTAACTCCCAAATGTCTCCCTTGTGATCTGCAACAATGTGTCATAGTGAAACATGATTTGGTTCAAACAATTAAAAATATGGGGAAAAAATACTAAAGTTTAAAAGGTTGCATCTTAATCACCTTGGTTTCCCGTAAATATATTTGATACTTTGCATTTCATAATCAGAATGCACAATGTAGATTTAAAACCATATTCCTCCCGAGCATTCCGTCAAACACCTTACATGCGGTGTCTGTATCCAAGCACGAGCGAACCCAACAACCAAATCATCGAGGGAGATGGGGTCGTGCTGGAAAGATCGGTACAACGGTCTCATGGCATCGAGATGGGGATGAGGGACATCTGGATGACAGATGTCAGAGAGGAAGCCACTCTTGGCGGCCTGCGCGTGGAGTTGGAGGGCCTGTTCGGTGGTGGAGGACACCTACACTATCGTCCACGCTGCGTGCTCTGTCGCCCTCTCCTTCCCCTCCGCTATCCCCTTAACCATAATCCCCGCCACGTGTCATGGTAGTAAAAGAGGTGGATAACGCGGCTGGGATGGTGGCCACAGTGGTGCTCCAGTCGAATCGAGGGGAGTGGGAGTGAGGGAAGATGATTATGAGTATGAGTGGGGGTGAGGAGAGAGGATTGGGGATAGGGATAAAATTACGGATGGGGTTGGCATTGGATTAGGGATAGGGATAAAATTAGGAGGGAGAGTACATTTTTTGTATACAACAATTTTTTTTGTGAAATAAGAAGAAGGAAATATAAATTTTTTTGGTGAAATAAGAAGAGGGAAATATAAATTTTTTGCGGTTCCACCTCGCCTAAGCTTTATTTGGATTAAATTAATTTTCGGTTTTAAACAAGGTACATCATTAAAGTTATCTACAAATTTATCCTAAATAATATATAATTTTTTGGTAGAAATAAATTTTTTTTCCTAATATTAATTTTTAGGACTTATCAAAATAGCACATCTAATAGTGTCCAAGGCCCTATTTTTGGAGTGAAACTCTAAATAAAAAGAAGAATATTAGAAAAAAAGATTATTCATAAAATTGAAATTCCTCATAAATTGGAAATCTCTGTAGATGTTCTACGGTCTCTCTCCCTCCCTCATCCTCTGGTTTGAACAAAATTAAAAAATTTAGAACCATACCAAGAAGAAGAAGAAGGAAGAAAAGTCATAATATGGGTTGTACCTGTAACAACAATTACAGCTGTGGGTTTCTACTCGTGAGATAGGATTTCTGTCCGTCAGAGAGTGAAAGAAGAATAGGGTTGCGGGAATACAGATGTGGGTTTCTATTTCTCGTATAGAAATATGGGAAAATTAGGGTCAGCTATCAGGAGAAGGAAAAAAATGGGGACGGGAGCCAGGGGTTGGCGTAGGTCTTCTTTGGACTCAATATTGTTAGATGTGGCACAGGTCTTCTGTGGACTCAATGTTGTTAAATGTTCGTCCCATCTTTGGACTCATTTAACAGTAGAATGTTGATTGTGGACCAAATATTATGAAGAGGGATACCATAGGCAAAGGAAATACTATGAAGAGGGATACCATAGGCAAAGGAAGATGGCGTTAAATCCATGTGAACTTAGTTGTGGATTGATACTTTTAGTAATTGCATGTTGTCCAATGTGCAACTATTTGATCGGTGCCAACATGTATATGATGTTGTTAGCAACGAAGTGACTTACTTTGTTCCTTTAAAGTTCTTTATCAAATTAAGCTAATTTAAAGAATAGAAGAAGATATCATATATAATAATTGGAAAAATTTTTTGGTTAGTCACATCTTGTAATAACTAATTTAAATAATAGAAGAAGACTTCTCTTTTGGGGGGAATAAAAAATTAGGAGGAAATTCACCCCCCCACTACGACCACACAGATACACACGTAAGAAACATGTAACTTATGATGAGATGTCACTTTTTTGGATCAAACACATTCATATACAATTTAAAATAGTAAAAAGATAAATATATTAATAACATTTATTTATAGTGGCAAACTAAAGATAAATTTATAATATTATATAATTATTGTGAAATACACATCTTTTACAATAAAAGTTGTTGAATATAAACCTTTTACAATGTTTTTTAAACATTGTAAAACGATAATACATACACAACGGTTTTGTAAAGTGGCAAAATAAAATTAATTCTACAACACCGAACAAACATTGTGAAAGATAAAAAATTTTACAACAATTGATAAACATTGTTGAATATGATATTTTTACAATATTTTAAAAATATTGTCAAAATTAGTAACTTTGACAACATTAAATAAATGTTGTCAAAATTAATAAGTTTTACAATGTTAATAAAATGTTATTGAATATATTAATACACAACTTTTGTGAATAACCATTGTAGAAACCTTAACGTTTGAATATAAAAAGATGACAAAATAGCAAACTATATTTTCCTTAAAATAAAATATATATACATAATTACCTAATTATCCTCATTAAATTTAATAATTAATTTTAATTATTAAAGTTAGGCAAGGACATATTTGGAAGAAAAAAATTCACGGTGAAGCAAACTTTTCTTATTATCTAGTAGTATATATATAGTAGTATAGATATATGGCTGGACCAATTATGAGTTAAAAGTGAACCTAATTGTTATGTTAATGATAAACTTATAAATTAATGCTTGCAGCACTTGATGTTGATCTTCAGGTCTTGTTGCTGCTCACATGCATTAGAACATAGGCTCTGTGAAACTATTGGACTAGCCAGGGTTCTACCCAGGCCAGTCCTGAGCTCGTGGGGAGCCTAGGACAAAATTTCAAAACAGTACCCTCATACATAATGTAAAAATATATTAAAAAGCTAAACTAAAAGTAAATTAAATAAAGGTTACCACCAATAATTGAATTAAAAATCTTTAGCATACAAGTATAACATACTAACCATTACACCATAATAGCTTTATATCAAGAATAATGCTATTTGTACCTCCAAATTGTACCTCCAAATCATCCCTCCTTACATGGCAGCTGACGTGATATGTTGATGTGGCAGCTGACGTGACAAATTTTAAAATTAAAATTGAAATTAAAATTAAAATTAACATTAAAATTAATGTTAACATTAATATTAATATTATCGTTAACATTAACAATAATATTAATATTAACATTAACATTAACATTAATATTAACATTAATTCATATTAATATTAATATTAACATTAATATTAATATTAATTAATGTTAATATTAACATTAAATTAACATTAATATTAGTATTAATTAATATTAACATTAAATTAGTACAGACAAAATTGGGTAATTAACCTTTTGGGTTAAAATTTGCCATGTCATCGGTTATATCATATGACACATAATATTACTTAACATGCCACGTCAGCTGCCACATAAGGAGGGATGTATTGGAGGGATATTTTGGAGGTACGAATAGCATTACTCTTATATCAAAGAGGGCTTATGGTACATACTAGTTCTATTTTAGATACAATTTTTTAACATATTTCTTTTTCAATTAATTTTTTGGGCACTCATAATTCATGGGCCTTGGAAGGTCGTCCTAGCTGCCCTGGGTTCTACCGTCTGTGGTACACCAAGTTGATAAATATGCATATGCACGATTCTCATCAAAGTTGATCTCCTTATCCTTTAATAAATAAGAGCTAGCTTTCCAACTTTTCATTTATATATTATACAAAAAGTTGACATTTAAAATTAGCAATAAAGTGACTTAGTTTGTTCCTTTAAAGTTCATTATCAACTCAAGATACTTTAAAAAAATAGAAAATACAACATATACAACAATCCAGAATTAATGATTTATAGACTAGTCACAACTTATAATAACTAATTTAAATAATAGAAGGAGACTCAATTTTTTTTGGAATGAAAATTTGGGGGGGAGGGGATTTACCCTCCCCCAACCACCACCATAACACTGACACACACATAAAAAAATGTGTAACTTATGATTGGGTGTCTCTTTTTTGTCAAACGCATATATATACAATTTAAAATAGTTAAAAGATAAATACATTCACAACAATTATTTATATTGAAAAAAATAAATTAAATTTATAACAATGTATAAACATTATGAAATACACATCTTTTCCAACATTTAATAAAAGTTGTTGAATATAACCCTTTTACAATGTTTCTCAGATGTTGTAAAACGACAACACATACGCAACATTTATATAAAGTGGTAAAATAAAATTAATTTTACAACATCGAACAAACATTGTAAAAGATAAAAAATTACAACAGTTGATAAACGTTGTTGAACATGCCATTTTACAATACTTTAAAAATATTGTCAAAATTAGTAACAATAACAACATTAAATAAACGTTGTCAAAATTAATAAGTTCAACAATGTTAATAAAACGTTGTTGAAGACAATAATACACAACTTTTGTAATAACCATTGTATAAGCATTAACATTTGAATATAAAACGTTGTTTATACAATTATTTTACAACGTTTTTACGATAAAAGTTGTAGAAGACCCCTCCTTTTTACAACATTTTCAAGATGTGTTGTAGATGAAACGTTGTAAAAGAGGTTTTTTCTTCTAGTATTTAGTTCCAGGTGCCAATTCTATGCTGAACTCAATATCTCTAACTGGTGGCAAACCTGAAAGATCTTCGGGAAATACGTCTAGAAATTCTTCAACTACCTTTGGGACTTGAACTTCTTCCATTGCCGTTACTACTCCCTGCTCTTGTTGAGTTGCCACTGATCAGACTAAGGTGAACCGCTTCATGCCTGGAATATCAAAAGATACACTCCCTCTACGACAATCTATTGTCATATGACTGTCTTTCAGCCAGTCCAAGCCTAAGATAACGTCAAAATTTCTAACAGGAAATTCTATCAACCGGACGTATAAGGAATGCCTGCTAACTATAACGCTACATGCTAGAATAATTCTACTAACTCCTACGAGCCTATTACTAGTGAGTATATTCAACCTCCCTGGCAATGCCTCGAACTCCATTCCTAGCTATGTCGTAAATTGTGCAGATATAATGAGTGTGATGCTCCCGAATCAAACAATGCTACTGCGTGATATGCGGCGACGAGAATGTTACCTGCCACAACATCTCCCGAAGCCGATGCCTCTTCCAAGGACAGAGTAAACGACTGCCCTCGACCTCCTTGCTGGTTCCCATGTTGCGGCCTAGCCTGGTGTTGCTGCTGGCCACTGCCTTGGTGATATTGGGGTGTTCTATGCTGGTGTTGCTGTATCGGCGGTCCCTGCTGCCGAAACATCTGAGCCTGCGACATGAAAGGGCGCTGTGCCAACGGTCTTACTGCCACCGCTGGCCCTCGATACTGGCCTACCCCTGGTGCTGGTAGAGCAGGAAATTGTTGCACTAGTCCTCATGACCTAGAATTCATAGGACAGGTGTTAACCCGATGATTTGGACTCCCACATATCAAACACTGCCCGTTCAATGTCCGACAAACATCTCTAGTGTGCCCTGCCTTCCCATAATAAGTGCAGCCCGGTGGGGGTTACTGGTTCTTCCTCTGTTGTTGTTGTTGCTGCTGCTATCTTGTTGGTGGTGCTTTCCCTCGTATTGCCACATCGTGAATACGAACGCCAGGGAACGGTGCTGTTGTTCGGGGCGCTGCTCTCCCTCCTCCTTCAATCTGACTGTGAGATCTCTTCTGACCTCCAGTCCTTGCTGCAATCCTCTGAATGGTGATCTCATGCCTTCGGGTTGCCGTCAATAGCTCATCAAAAGTCTGGTAGTTGTGCCCCTCTATCAATTGCAAGATCTCAAGATGAAACCCTTGCTGGAACCTCATGTCCCTCTGGCTCTCTGTTGCTACCATCTCTGGGCAAACCTACTCAATCTGTAGAACTCTGCTGCATAAGCATCTACCGTCTTGTCGGTCTGCTTGAGGTTGAAGAACTTCTGTTGTAGCTCAAACTGTGCCACAACTCTATAGTACTTCGTCTTGAATCTTACTGTAAAATTGTCCCAAGCAACGGGACGTCTGATGCCCACTTCCTCTAATTCCTACCAATGACGTACGAGATCCTGAAGTAACAACTTCACTTGATCCGCACGTTCTTCTGCCGGTACCTCGGTCGCCGTTAGAATAGCCTCAATATCCTTAAGCCGTGAATCTGCTAAGATGGCATCTTTCGTGCCCTCGAAACGGCGGGGGTTGTACTTGCAAAACTTGGTTGATGCTCCTGAATCTGTCCTCGCCCTCTTTCCAAAGCCGTCTGCAATCCTTGGTTGAGTAGCACATTTTGCTCTTGCAACTGAGCGTGCATGCGCTGCTGGGCTAACATCTGATGTTGCTGGGTAGCCATCATCCCTCTCATGATCTCGAGAAGGGCCGGTGTGTCCACTTCTACACGGGTAGGTGGAACTATCGGTGGCGTTGGAACCTCCGTATACTACGGTCCTGGTTCCACTATCACTTCTTCTTGGATAGTCTCTTGAGGTAGTACTGGCCCTTGCTACTGATCAACATGGTCAGGTTGCCCTTGCTGTCCAGTCCTGACAGATGCAGACGAGGTGCCCCTAAGGAAGAGGACAAACAAACAATCAAACGAACGGACACGAAAGATCAATAAAGTCAAAGGATACCGGAATGTCAAGCCAGAGTTGAAAATCAACGAATCATAAGATCAAGGAGGAACATGTGTGATTGAGACATCCTATAAATCAAAACACCCCACAAATCTGAAATCAGACCTGCATGGGCTACCACTGAAACTTTGTCACGCCCCAGAACCAGAATATTTGAGAGAGGGGGAATGACTCAGCCAGCTACGTATTACGGGTAGAGGAATACCGTATAATACGATCAATGCTGTCTAAAAGATGAGGGGGTGCATACTACATGAAGGTCTCACTATGGTCACTTCGCATCTATTGTCTCAATCATTCAAACAAGAAACAATAAATAGAGAACATGTAAGATAAAGCAGTAAGGCATCTCAAATGCTCTGTCAAATTGTTCTTGATATCTGGCTTTACAAAACATAGCCAGATGATGTAGCAAAGTATACACAATTGTTTATCAGCTGTAGTCTGACTTAGTTATAATAATGCAAAAGTAAACACAAGACAATCCGACTAACATGTCGGTGCCAAACGAAAAAGTTTAAGGTAAATAACAAAACGAGCGGGGAAGTAAAGAACCCACTCGAGTCCTCCTGTGATCATTCCTCTAGTATTGACCTTCTTGGAGGTAGAAGTTGTTGGCCCAATGATTATATTGCGTTTTTGAATATGGCTAATCAGTTAAGTTTAACATAATGATGTCACTAATACTCATATACTCACTATCATGTTGCTACTTAAACTTAGCATTGTCCTAATTGTCCTATATTATATTGCTATACTTGTATCGTACTGCAACATATTTTGTTGGCCTAACATGCTATCATGTTATTACTTAAACTTAGCAATGTCCTAATTGTCCTGTATTATATTGCTATGCTTCTATCGTACTGCAATATATTTTGCTGGCCTAACATGTATTTGTAGACATGCAGTAAGCATGATCAAACATGATCAAACAGGACATAGGCAATGAAGAATTAATGATGGAGCGAAGACGGCGTCATACAAAAAGATTTCTCCGAACCGCCTAGCGACCTATCCGGGGCCTCGCACCGGGGCCTCAAACATGATCAATCAGATCTGCTTATCTTTTGGACGACTGCTGTCAAGAAAAAAGACGTCTTCAGGACTGGTCAAATATCAGAAGAAAGGCATCATCAAAGGGCTCTTGGTTTTCCTACTTGTTCCAAGTCTGTAATCTTCAATTTATTGAGTCTAGGAGAATGTGTACGTTGAGTCGCACTGAGTCATCTCAACCCCTAGACATGTCTCTCCAAGCTCTACCATTCAAACAGACAAATTCCTGAACCAAGCCCAAGCTTCACAAAGTCCAAAAGCCCAATGGACCAATTCTGTCTGCTGGAGACAGAGTTCGGGCCGAACTCTGCCTCCACACAGAGTTCGGGCCGAACTCTGTCCCCTAATTTCCAGCACCCTGATTTTTAGGGCCTGCTTGCTACAAGCTGTCCAACGGCCAAAAATTTGAATTATCCATACGAATTCTGGCCGAATTCTGCTTGTCCCGAACCCTATAAATAGGCCTTGGTTTCTCTCATTTGAAACCATCCACTCTTCTATTCTTCTTCTCTTACATAGCCTATATAGTCAAGAGCCTTACTCTTCCAATCTACTAGCCACAAAACTTCCTAAGCCCCAAGGTACTCAAGTGCGATTCAGCTAGAAGTTTTTGTGCAAGAGTTGAAAAGAAAAGTCACTTGGATAATTCCAAGTCGCTTGGAAAATTCCAAGCAAATCGCCACTGCGATCCTCTGTAAGAAGTTGACGTGCTCTTCTGAAGAAAAGGCACGGGTTGTAAACTACTATTTCACAAATAGTGGATTTGAATCCTGAGCTAGAGTTCTCAGGCCTGGACTAGTCCTCCACGAGGGAAACCAGGTTAAAACTGCTGTGTTTGCGTATGCTCTTCTGATCTTTATTTACTTCCGCATTTCTTTCTGATTTATTTACTATCTTGATAGTTATTTTGTAGAGATGATATAGAGTTCATTTTTATTTGGTGATTATCGACACAAACTCTATTCACCCCCCTCTAGAGTTGCTTACACCTGTGTTTTCAGAAGTAAGCTGAGTCCTCGGGGACCGGCTCTAAATTTGGCCATGTAAAACCAGAGAGGTTAGACCTCTAATAGCAAGTACCGCAAGGAAGCACGATATGAGGAATAAAACCCGTAATGAGAAAATATGATAAATAGATCTCTGCTTCTACTGGGATTCACATAGTATCACGACACTTCAAACAAACTTCCCAACCAAACAAGGACAGAAGTTGGCCCGTCATCTCCTGACATTCTGATCATCTCAGTTAGGTAACAGAGGAGGTACAGTACACAAACAAATCAATTTAAACGTCCATTCAACTGCTACGGCTTTCTACTGTGAGTTTTAAATTATCCCGGAATTATACAATAAGGATTCCTCAGTTCTTACTATGTACGAGCAAGGCTAGTCTACCCAATCAATCAATCGCGCCAATCATGAATTAGACGAGTCCCAGCGGGACGCCCGTCATCAATATACAATTATACAATAAATAATATAAGCAGATACTGCTTCCTGCCCGTGTGGCAGATTTACAGTATCTGTGGGAACCAGTCGGCCTGTCGGGCACTTAATAGTTCCAAAGAGGGCTGCCATATAAGAACTCGGGAATCCATTCTCTCCATGCAATCATTATTTTATTTAACATAATAGCCTCTATGTTAAGGGAAATCTCATGACGTGGATCTTGGTCATTCAAAATGAGTACTTCCGTACAAAGTACGATATACCCAACTCCACAACGATACCCGTACGGTTAGGTTGTAGGACTTACACAGCATAATGCAACAATCAAACTATCTACGGAATAATCATATCATGACCATAAAGTACACATGCTACTTTTGTAAAATAAATAAATAAATAAATAAATAAATTGAAGCCTGCATGTGCCTGTATGCTAATATTCGGGATCAACCAGTCGATTACAATAGTTCATAGTTGATATGAACGTGTCTCATTCATTCAATTCAATAAGACGACTAGCCAGTCTCTTAGTTCCAACTAGGAACGCATGATCAATTATAAATCAAGATAACCATCAATGTTAACTAACGTCAAGATAACAATCAATGTTAACTAATGTCAAGATAACAATCAATGTTAATTAATGTCAATTCGGGACAAAATCAGCCAAAATGCATTATGGCCTAGAGTTCATGCGATCGAAAAATTATTAGTTCATGCGGCTGAGTAAAACATGTATGTTCGGCTAAGAAATAACAAGTCTATGCGGCCGGGGATAGGGACCCCATGCGGCTCGGGTCTCGAACTCATGCGGCTGGGAAACTAATTCCATGCGGAGAGAATAACATGCGACAACTGGAAGACAGGGCCTATGTGGCCTAGATGTTACAAGCCTATATGCGGCTAAAAATGGAAAGTCCTATGCGACTGAACATATCGAGAATCATGCGGCCGAACAGATCGAGTCTCATGCGGCTGAACAGATCAAGTCTCATGCGGCTGTGAATGATTGAATGCATATGCGGCTAAATGTGAAATCCATATGTGGCTGGAATGTGAAATCCATATGCGGCTGGAATATGAAATCCGTATGCGGCTGGAATATGAAATCCATATGCGGCTGGAATATAAAATCCATATGCGGCTGGGAAGCTGAGCTTTATATGGCTTGGGGTTGCTCAGCCCTGCGGTAGAAAAGTGCTATGCGGCCAGGAAGTACCATGCTGCCAGGAGACTTGCCGCATGAAAACTCATGCGGCCAAGTACTATTCTTCTTCACCATTTCCGAGAACAGAACCATGGAAGTTATTGCTTCCAAGCTCCCTAAATCCTTCATTCCAAGTCCAAATCTGGACTTCCATAGGTCAAAATGGGGTAGAACGAAATTCTCTACAACATGGAACCATCAAAACTTGAAAAATAACAAAGTTATCAGATCAAAATCCAAAAAATCCAAAAATACATTAAACTTAGATCTATATGAAATGAGCCGTGGAAATTGGAAATGCTAAATACTAAAGAGACTCAAGATCAAGTAAGGAAGATGATGGAACAATAATACTGGGATTCTACCAAGAAGCAAGTTGGCACTTGCCTATGCGGCCGGGTAGGTGGGGAGACTTATGGGTGATGAAGAAGAAGAGTAATAGAGAAGAAAAAATGAAGAGAGAGAAAGGGGTGGGTCTTAAATGAAGAGGGGGTAGGTGGGGAATTGTTGAACCACCCAATGGCCGAACCCCAAAGCTAAGCAGAAAGTAAAATACAAAAAATAAAATGCAGAGAAATAATTAGCGTAAAATTAAAAGAATTTAAATACAGAACAATACATGATAAATATTAATTAAATACATTTAAGTAGTAGATGCATTTAAAATACGTACTCTGGGAACGGAAAGTGATAAATCCCAAGATTTGCTCGGCTACATCCGAACAAGCAAATCCGCACATGCCACTTGTCACCTCCTTCGATTATTTTGATAACCACCAGAGATCTCATTGGATGGGAATCTCAACACCTGCCATGTGTCGGCACTACAGAAGCTCGTACCGTGCAGGGACGGCAGTTTCCTTCGTATCTTAAAACCCTAATGCACATAGTATATGTGCCCCTCTCCTCTATAAATAGAAGAATTTTTCCTCCAACAATATGATAGACAATGAGAAGAAGATCCATAAAATTAGCAAAATCTTCAACTTCGGTGTCCTCCTGATCGGCAAACCTAGAGTTCCATCGAAGACATCAGAAAGTTGGAGCAAGTCTCATATCATCATCGAATCATCAATTGAGTAAATGAGTCGCTGTAGTGCTCGATCTCCACTGTCACACATTCCCAAAAGCTTTTGTGCTTAGATTTTTTGCATAAGAATTGATTGTACTAATTTTTACGTTCAATATACATAAAATTTATTCAACCTTTTGTCATGTCGAACAAGATGGCGACTCTCTTGGGGAATACCTTCTCCTCTAACGAGAAAGTGGTAACGCAATTTGATAAAGACTTAGTCGTATCCTCTCAGAAGTTGTTGGTCGTATGCTTCGACCAGCAAGCTTTTAAAGATCTTCTTTTTGAACAAAAGTCGAGCCCTTCGAAGTGGTTCATAAAATCGAAGAAGACTCGATGGACCTGGGTGCCTAAGGCAGCGGCGATGAGCATAACAACGGAAGGGACTGCTTCTTAGACCCCCTTCGTCAATGAAGCTCCAAAGATTCCTTCGACCGCTGATGCCAGGCCATCCCACTCAGATCCTATGCTCGAAAAATACAAAAAAGATCACGGCTATCCTATGGCAAGCGTGACAAAGGCACAACGCCGAAAGGTGCAGATGATGGCTCGCCCGCTCGTAGATGATGCTGTACCGGTGAGAACATATGTCTTCGACAGAATAACCGATCCATCAGGTATAGCCATGTTGGATTTTGAATGCTACACATCATCTAATCACGGTAGGAGAAGATCAAAGATAGCACTAGCCCCATGCGATCAAAGTACTGCGGTGATGGCGGACCGGAGGCCCACGTTTACAGTAACGCACGCAGCCGATGGAAAGCTATACAAGACCATCCCAGACTCTCTGAAGGCTCGTCCGGCGGAACCCCGTTATCCCTTAAGCACCCACTCGCACTACTCAAGGCCGGGGGTACATCATCAACGACTTTCTAATTGAGGCATACTCGGACCTTACCTAGAGGAACTCGAAGGAAGAATGCCTTCACCATATCTCTGCGGCTGTGCACAGCAATCCTGTGTACATAAAGGAAGTAGAGGCGTAAAGACTTCGTCTTCTCCCTATGAGCATAGGGCGAGAGAAGAATCTGCGATACAGTTGGTGTATAAATCAAGACCCAACTGTACTCAGATTACCATCAATTGCTGTTGTTGTCAAGTAGATCCATCACCGCCAAAGAGAAAGTCTGTATTTTAAATGCTGCGACCAAGTACTTTTGAGGAAGAAGAAGAGCTCTACGTTACTTCATGCAATGTTGCTTGGGACTCTCTGTCCCAGAAGAAGCTACCCAAGAAACCCTTTTCTATAGTCGGCAAGTCTAAAAACCGGCCTGGGGGTAGCAAGAAGCCTGTGCCCAAGGAAGGCGTGTTGCAACACGCGTTCTCCAAGGATGAATTATCATCACAAGAAGACGGTTCATCGACCGCTACACTTGATGGGTGTAGCCAGCCTGCTACGGTGCATAAAGACACTTCTACGGGCACAAGAAGTCAGAAGACCGGAGGTACAAACAATGTTGAGTCAGAGGACGATCGAAACTTGCCAGTCATCCCATAAGACGATATGCACCAGCACTCCAAACCAGATAGCAAAAGTTCTACCATCCCTTCTACCTATACGCAAATAGCTTCTGTGCATATGGTGGCTGATAAGAACGAAGAATCAAGCGGAAGTGCTGATCACCAGAAATGCATGGAGGCTCTCAAAGGAAGTCTTAACGCGTTGAACATATCCATGCAGACTTTAGCCTCTATTGTTCTAGAGATGAAGGACAGATTGGTTCCCACTGCCTCCATACCTGCGGCTCCGACGGTTCATGATGGGTCTAGTACCCTGCCCGTCATAAACTAAGTCGCGCAGTCGTCCGCCACTCTGTCGATCATCAATCATACAATATCCTACGAAATACAGCAAGCACTCGAGAAGTTATATGCTCGCCATTTTGCCAAAGAAAATTGAGCCACACTCTGAAAGATGGGCATCCGACAGCCTTATCCTGATGAGTGGGACAATGTGGTTTATCCTCCCAAATATAAACTATAGATTATCACCCTTATAATACTAAGGAGTCACCTATACGATACTTGAGGTACTTTGCCTCAGCAACATGAAACTTGCCAAAGGACGATGCCCTTCTCACCAGCATCTTCATTGGAGCTCTACAGGGGGTGGCCTATGAATGGATCTATAGTTTGCCCGACAACTGTATTAAATTGTTTGAAGACCAGAAAAATATGTTACTAGAACAGTTTTATGAAGGAGGGCTGGACATGACGATGTCTACTATCATGGACATCGTTGAGAAAGAAAAGAAGCCCGTAAGAGCGTATATTGAACGCTTTTGCCAGGCTGCCCTAAGGCTACCTCTAGGCATGTCTAAGCCCATGCTCATGGATTGATACCGTAAGAATATGCTCCATGTCATCAAACTTGGCACAATGCTCCCTGTACCGATTGGATGCCCTTAATTACTGAAGCAGATGTAGCTCAGAAGAAGGCACAGGACGCACAACTCCTAGGTCTGAACTTCCCCTCTATTAAAGATAAAGAGAAGCGAGTAAGAGACGGTAAAGGCAAGCAAGCTATGGCCGTCAATATTATAAAGGGTCTAACGCTCGTGAGATCCAAGGCGGCCGAAGCGCAGAAGTCGACAAAAACCTACTCCTTCAACGACGAAGATACGCTTGAATTATTCGAGATGCTGACCAAGGGCGACAGGTTGCAGCTTTCATCTCTCAAGCATCCTAATAAAGTGGAAAAAATGGATAATCCTAAGTACTGCTATTACCACCAGTACATCCACCACTCAACATGTGACTATTACCTATTAAAAAGACACGTCTTATCGATGCCAAAGTTATCTCCCTCGATTACGAGAAAAAGAATATGATTGCCAAAATGGTTACGATACAGTTCGGAAGCTTCTAGATAGCCGAGACTCAAGATGACGTCGTCCCTATCCCAAAGGCAATGATAGAAGTCGTCAACCTGCCGCCCGCCAGGGACAATGCTCAAGGCCTCTTCCCCTTCACAACACCAAAAGGTGAAGTGATATAGGTTCATCCAGATCTCACCTCTGACATTATCATACCAGCAACGCGTACGGCTAAAAGGAGGAAGGTCAGGACATGTTGCATGGTCTCATACTCGAAAGAAGATACTAGGGTAACCACTCGTTCGGCTCTCCAATGAGAAGAAAACCAGGCTCTTGAAGAAGAGACGCCCCCACCGGCAACCCATTCTACTCCCAATAAGCATAAGTCAGACCTTCTCAACCTCCTACCACAGACAAATAGAAAACAGAAGGAGGTCTGCTTCGATAAGCCTCCATGAAAGGGCTCGACAGTAGGCCCGATCAGGCGATACAAATTTAATATACTGGCATAGATGGCCCACATGTCGACTCGGTTATTACTCTTCGAGCTTCTCCAGCTCTTCAAAGCAACTTCGGACGCCCTTAACGAGGCACTGCAGAATGCAGAGGCTTACCTCGCACAGGTAAAGTAGCCCAAGGAAGATCCTATGGCATGTCCATATTTCTATAGCATGGTCGAGGTGATTCCTAACATCACCTTCACGCAGCAGAATATACTGCTAAATGACAACCAGCACAACTGACCCTTGTACTACACAGGTTATAAGGGTGCTCAAGGTCTATCACATTCTCCCACTTTTACTCAAAGCATTGCTTTTCAAAATATTGTTACAAATCTTCCACTTATACTTAAAGCCATGCTGCTACACATCTGACTTCCATTCCCTCAACATGACTATTAAAAGCCTTAGCTGGTAAGCTCTTTGTAAAGGGATCAGCTAGGTTGTCGGCTGATGCTAACAGCAACTTTTTCTTTCTTTACAAAATCTCTTACCAGGTGGTACTTGTGCTCAATGTGTTTGCCAGTCTTATGGGCTCGTGGTTCCTTCGAGTTTGCATCTGCACCACTATTATCACAATAAAGTGTAATAGACTTAGGCAAACTAGGTACCACATACAAGTCCAACAGAAAGTTTCTGAGCCAAATCGCTTCTTTGGCTGCCTCAGAGGCTGCCATACACTCGACTTCCATGGTGGAATCAGCAATACATTTTTGCTTGATACTCCTCCACACAATGGCTCCACCTCCCAAAGTAAACACATAACATGAGGTAGATTTCCTGGAATCCCTATCTGACTAAAAATCTGAGTCTGTATACTCCAAGGGAACTAAACTATCTTCTAGGTAAACTAGCATATACTATTTAGTCCTTTTCATGTACTTCAAAATATGCTTTACGGTAGTCCAGTGCTCTTGTCCTGGGTTAGACTAATATCTGCTGACCATGCCTACGGCAAAGCAGATGTCTGGTCTCGTACGTAGTATTGCATACATTAAGCTTCCTGCTACTGAAGCATAAGGAACTGCCTTCATGTTCTCTATCTCTTTAGGTGTCCTCGGATACTGCTCCTTTGATAGAGCAATTCCATGTCTAAAAGGTAAGAAACCTTTCTTAGAATTTTGCATACTAAAACGAGTTAGTACAATATCGATATAGGAGGGATAAGCCCAACATCCTTTTCTTGCGATCTCGTAGAACTTTGATCCCAAGGATGTGACCTACTTCTCCCAAGTCCTTCATATCAAACTATTTGGATAACCATACCCTTACATCAGATAACACCTTCACATCATTTCTAATAAGTAAGATGTCATCCACATAAAGTACTAGGTGATGGAACTGGGGATTCCTAAGACCCTTCCTTTGGTGTGCGTATTGATCGATAGAAAGTTAAACAGATCTAATAGGTGTTCTAACCCTTCATAGGCGGAAACTAGGGTTTACGAATTATACCTGCGACAGAAAGGAGACAAGTAATTCCAGGCAATCTCGAACGGACGACACCAAGATCATCTGCACGTATTCTTTCCTCGAGTTGGACGTCGTGTGGGCGACGAACTCCCAACCTTTTCTTCTCCTTTGCAGCACTCTCTTTCTCTCCTTACGTGAATCACGAATTTAGAGAAAATTTTAGATTTCTGATCAGTAATCTGGCGGCCAGAGAATAGAGGATATATATAGGCGACGACAGGGACCATGAGAAGAAATTAGGGTTAGGCCTCCTAACGAATCTGGATATCCCGTGTTCAGCCCGAACACACAATCCAGACCCATTAACAATAGCTCGGTCCGCTAATGAGCTAATGTTGCACTACCTCCCTAATCCCAAATTATGTTTATGGGCTCCTTTTATTATATGCTCATTTGGCTCCCCATGTTAAGATATTGTATGTCCGTCGATCAAATTAAGTTATTGACAACTATATTGATTCGACATATTTTATCCTTAAGTAGTACCGCTCAACTTTATTTGTCATGTTGGATATAATCCACCTGCAGGGTTTACATGACAATCCTTATGAGCTCCTTAAGAGGACATCATCAACCCGATGTATTGGGACATGGATTCCATTTATAATCAACAGCCCATCATACATACAATGTTATTACATAATTCATGGAGGTTGTTGATCCATAATGAATCTCACTCTTTTATGAGTCAAAGTAATGCACACTGCATATACATGTCCATTATTATATCCGAATTAAGAGTACAAGCATCCATAATAACAGAGGTGTTCATTCTCTTATGTAGTCAGTACAAAGAGAACAACCTCAAGTGGTCCTATTCAATACACACAAAGTATACTAGTGTAAATCTATAGTCAAGATAGACTAATACTATATTACACTACAACCTTTCTAATAGATTGTCCAAGTCTATCTAGGTTGTGAACTATTTATATACTCCATAGGAAACTGATAATATGATCTTCTGTGCGACATCACACACCATATTTTCTACAATATAGAATATCAGACATTTGTATTAACACTTGCAACAAATACAATATGCAAACATTTGTCCATATGATTCTCATTCAAAATTTAAGAAAATAAGGTTACTACAAAAGTGATGCTTTTAGTATATAACCCTAACACTAGGAACACCACCACGTTTCTGTCACACTTTCTGTATACACATGATTTATCCTGACATTGATCAAATACATAGGATTTTATCACCTGATCAAAACATATATTCCAAGATCTGGAAGCTTGCGTAAGTCCATAAATGGACTTCTTGAGCTTACAAACAAGATGCTCCTGGCCCTTTTCAATGAACCCGTCTGGTTGGTTCATATAGATGTCTTTCTCAAGACTTCCATTAAGTAAAGTTGTCTTGACATCCATTTCCCGAATCTCATAATCGATATGAGCTGCAATAGATAAAAGAATTTGGATAGACTTAAGCATGGCTACAAGAGAAAATGTTTTCTCATAATCAATACCCTCTATTTGAGTAAAACCTTTTGCTACAAGCCGAGCTTTAAAGGTTTTAACCTTACCGTTTGATCCTCTTTTTCTCTTATAGACCCACTTGCATCCAATGGCTTTTACACCAACGGGTGGTTCTAAAAGCTCACAGACCTGATTAGAATCCATGGATTCTATTTCAGATATCATTACTTTTTGCTAAGACTCTGCATCTTTATCTTGCAGTGCTTTATTGTAGGTACAAGGATCATATACTTGTTCCTCAGGGACGAAGTCTGACGACTCTCCCAAGAACATATATCTATCAGGTTGTATCACAACCCTCCCACTACGACGAGGCACTATCGGTTGTGGTGTAACATTTGTGACATGTTGTGCAGTTATTTGTGGTTCATCCTCTTGTACTGTTGGTACTGAAGTACTTGGTGTCTCACGTCTCAGTTCTTCTAGTACAACTCTACTTGTGGGTTTATGATTCATCACATAGTCTTCTTCTAAGAATCGGGCATTGGTGCTAACAATGACCTTCAAATCCTTAGGACTATAAAATAAACCTCCTTTCGTTCCTCTTAGATAGCCTACAAAAAAGCGTACTTCTGTATGAGATTCCAACTTATCAGCTTTTCCATTCAGCACATGTGCTGGACTACCCCAAATGGGAACATGTTTCAGACTAGGCTTACGCCCAATCCACAGCTCTGTGGGAGTAAGAGTTACTGACTTAGAAGGAACCAAGTTCAAAATATAAACTGCAGTCTCTAAGGTATATCCCCAAAACGAATCTGGCAAATCCGAATAACTCATTATTGATCTAACTATCTCTATAAGAGTTCTATTCCTTCTTTCGGCTATATCATTCTGTTAGGCGTTCCAGGTGCAGTCAATTGGGATGCAATTCCAGCCTCTGATAAATAATCCCTAAACTCTCCAAAAAGGTACTCGCCACCACGATATGATCGTAATGACTTGATATATTTTCCATAACATTTTTCCGTTTCAGCCTTGTACTCTTTAAATTTCTCAAAGCACTCAGACTTACGACGCATCAATTAAATGTATCCATACCTTGAATAATCGTCAATAAATGTGACAAAATATTCAAAGCCACCTCTAGCTTAGATAGTCATGGGTCCATACAAATCAGAATGAACCAATTTCAACACATCTTTTGCCCTATACCCCTTTGCCGTAAAAGGCCTTTTGGTCATTTTACCTTCCAAGCAGGATTCACAGACTGGTAGTGCCTCCACTTCCAATGAACTCAAAGGTCCATCTTCAACCAGTCTTTGAATCCTTCTTAGGTTAATATGCCCCAATCGTAAGTGCCAAAGATATGTTTGGTTCATACAAGAAGGTTCTTTTCTTTTAATTAAGTTAGATGACATATTATTCATTTCCATAAGTTGCATTGTGGGCGAAATAGGATTAATGACATACAAATTATCAACCAGTGAACCAGAACCGATAAAATATTTATTCTTTCTAATAACAATATATTGTCATTAAAATAAACTGAATATCCATCCTTAACTAACATAGAAATAGAAACTAAATTCCTTCTAAGTGAAGGTGCATAAAGACAATCTCTCAATGTCAAAGACTTATTTCTACCAAAAGATAAAGTAACATCTCCTAATGCAACGATCGATACTTTTGTAGCATTACGCATGAACAAGCATATCTCTCCATCACTGAGCCGTCTGGTTTCCTGGAACCCTGCAATGTATTACAGACATGATTCGTGGCTCCTGTATCTATACACCTGGTGCCGGTAGACAACACCGCTAAACATGTTTCAACTACTAGTAAATGAGATATACCTTCTTTGTTCCCTTGTTTGAGAAGTGGACAATCAGTCTTCCAATGTCCTGACCCTTTGCACTTGAAACATTTGCCTTTCGGCTTTTTCACCGTGCCTTGAGGTCCCATGCCCTTCTTGGCTGAGTTTGCCTGTTTCTAAATGTTATTCTTCTTCTTACCGCCTTTTGGCTTAGAAGTAGAAGCTTTTTTCAGAAACAAAAATATGACCACTCTGCCTAAAGAGAGATTCAGCATCCTGTAGCTCTTTTGCAAGTTCTGCCAAACTATACAACCTTTTGTTCATGTTGTAATTAAGGCAGAAATGTCAAAACTTTTTGGCAGAGTCCCGAAAATGATATCGACCTGGGATTCTCCATCGATTTCAGCTCCAAGGATCTCCATCTCATTCAGATGACCCATCATCTTGAGAACAAGATCCCTTACTGGTGTACCCTCAGCCATTTTTGTATTCATCAAACATTTCATAGCAAACTGCCTATCTGCTCTACTCTGATGTCCGAAGAGTTCATTGAGGTTATACATCATGTCATAAGCAGTGGCCATGGCCTGATGCTGATGTTGCAATACATTTGACATAGATGCCAGAATGTAACACCGCGCCATCTCATCTGCCTTTTTCCACTTCTTATAATCCTCTTTGACCTCTTCATTAGAGTTAGCATCAGGCTTAGGTAGGCATTCCTCAACAAGTACATATTTGTACTCCTCAGCAGTCAGAACAATATCCAAATTACGTTTTCAGTCAATATAATTAGGTCCAGTAAGTTTGTTTTCTTTAAAAATCACCATAAGTGGACTGAAAGAACCCATTTTTGAAATCTTGAGAATCACATAACTAAAATTATGTAGGGCAAAAAAAAACTTTTTGAATTAACTAAATATTGATTACCTTAAAACAATAATAAGAAATTCACCAACACCTTGAACACCATGAATTTAGCATGCCACGATAGTGTGGACGTATACAAATTCAACTTTGTTCAAGTACATTTTTCTTATTAATTTTACTATCATGTCAACATAACTTTATGACAAATAAAATTAATATACTGGTCTTGTTCTGGTCATACAAATAATATCAGTGACTCCGATGGGGAGGATACCATTATTTGTATCTAAGTGTATACCATTACTTAATACTAAGTCCATTACCTTGTAATGAGTTCCTTCGGATGGAGAAGTGAACACATACTAGGTAATTTTCTACAATTATCCCTAAGGAAGTTTGTACTGGTGATCCATAATTATACTCATCCGATATGGAGGAAAGCACTATAACCAACACGCAAGTATAATTACATCACCTACAAACCAGTAATGGAGACCATAGGATTTAAACAAAATAAATATCCTCTCCCACTTAGTTATTTATCAATGAGGGTTTTTTTACTAGTTAATATTATGTCCATGTTGTCCATTATTAATGTAGGCTTGGTTTTTCAAAAAAAACAACCACACAATAATAAATATGCATAATCAGAAAAAACAAAATGACAAAAATAAGAGAAAATATCCAACTATTATGGTCATCTCTGCTGCTCCGTCCATAATGTAGGCTTGGTTTTTTTAGGTTTTGGTTGTCGATTTATTCATCGAAAATCATCTGTCTGCCTATGAACTGCTTAAAATTAGCATCTCGTCTGACGTCAGAAACAGCCACCACCGCCATCACGATTGATCAAAAATTATTAAAATTACATCAATCCTATGCCTCCCAAAGGAGTTCACACATAATCTAGATTGCAAAATTAAAATAATAAGCACGATCAACCCTCGTGATTTTAATTACATCCACAGCAACAATAACATCCACGACATGTCCGTGGTTTAAACAACACAATCAAAAACATGTATTGGACCATAATAGTTGGATCTAAGATGCCTGCAAAACCGAGTTAAAACAGATCTACGTCTACCGACTATTATACAGCACAGGTTTAATTGGACAACATGGACGTATCAATCAATACGTAGATCCAAAGTTGCTCTGATACCAATTAATGGAACTGGAGATTCCCAGGATCCTTCCTTTGGTGTGCATATTGATCGATAGAAAGTTAAACAAATCTAATACGTATTCTAACCCTTCATAGACGGAAACTAGAGTTCAGGAATTATACCTGCGGTGGAAAGGAGACAAGTAATTCTGGGCAATCTCGAGCGAACGACCCCAAGATCTTTTACACTTATTCCTTCCTCGAGTTGGACGTCCTGTGTGCGACGATCTCCCAACCTTTTTTTTCTCCTCGACAGCCCTCTTTTTCTCTCCTTACGTGAATCACAAATTTAGAAAAAGTTTCAGATTTATGATCGGTAATATGGCGGCCAGAGAATAGAGGATATATATAGGCTACGGCAGGGACCATGAGGAGAAATTAGGGTTAGGCCTCCTAACGGATCTGGATATCCTGTGTTCAGCCCGAACACACAATCCAGGCCCATTAACAATAGCTCGGTCCACTAATGAGCTATTGTTGTACTACTTCCCTAATCCCAAATTATGTTTGTGGGCTCCTTTTATTATATGCTCGTTTGGCTCCCATGTTAAGATATCGTATGTCCGTCGATCAAATTAAGTTACTGACAACTATATTGATTTGATATCTTTTATTCTTAAGTAGTACCGCTCAACTTTATTTGTCATGTCGGATATAATCCACCTGCAGGATTTACATGACAATCCTTATGAGCTCCTTAAGGGGACATCATCAACCCGATGTATCAGGGCATGGATTCCATTTATAATCAATAGCCCATCATACATACAATGTTATTACCCAATTCATAGAGGTTGTTGATCCATAATGAATCTCACTCTTTTATGAGTCAAAATAATGCACACAGTATATACATGTCCTTTATTATATCCGGGTTAAGAGCACAAGCATCTATAATAACAGAGGTATTTGTTCTCTTATGTAGTCAATACAAAGAGAACAACCTCAAGTGGTCCTGTTCAATACACACAAAGTGTACTAGTGTAATCCTATAGTCAAGATAGACTAATACCATATTACACTACAACATTTCCAATAGATTGTCCAAGTCCATCTAGGTTGTGAACTATTTATATACTCCAAAGGGAACTGATAATATGATCTTCTGTGTGACACCAAATACCATATTATCTACAATATAGAATATCGGACATTTTTATTAACACTTGCAACAAATACAATATGCAAACATTTGCCCATATGATTTTCATTCAAAATTTAAAGAAATAAGGTAACTAAAAAAGTGATGAAAGAAAAGTTGAATACTATCTTTGATCAAGCTCGATAGAGAACGTAAGTTCGCAAAACTAGGCTATAATAGCGGTATTAGTCAAGCTAGTCTAAAATATATGTATGCGAGATAATGATGAAAAAAAAGGTGAATAGTTCAAGTAACTTAAACTCTAAGTCTTGTTCGGGGTTTGTGCCGATACAGTTGTCCTCCTATTTTCTTGTATAAGGCTTTAGTTAATAAAGTGGGGTATGGTCCTCTAAGGATTTATAGTCTTGGTAATCCAAGTAGTATCCTCTATAATGATTCATAAGGACGAAGGGAATACTAGGTTGTGAGGCACACTACCCAACTTCTAAGAATTAAACTAGGGGTGTGATGGGACAATGGAACATATTCATCTAGTATGGGTACCTTCCTAATCACTAGCAAGCACAAAAGAAGGTTAAGAAGTTACGGTAGAGGGTATCAAGCAAGATGCAAATTAAGGATTCAAACGAGTTCGAAAATAGAATCGAGGAAGGAGGTCAAGTATGTAGATGAGATCGTAGACACTAATCCTATACGCAGGCTTGCTTTGTACGATAAAGTAACCAAACAATTTATCTTGACCTGCATGGGCTACCATAAAAATATGTAACGCCCCAGTCCAAAATTACGTAGGACTAGGAACGTAGACATGCCAGCCGTATAATAAATATACATAAGCTGTAAATGCAGTAACCATGATAACTAATCTCATCCACAGAAATATAAGAGAATAAATTATATAATATAACAAAAAAATCTTTAAACAATATGTTGGGCGGAGGCAGATCTACTACCAACTATTTAAATAAAAAAATGTACATTGAACGGATAGATAAAATGGCAATAAATGATCCAAGAGCAATCCTCTTCGACAGAAGGAGAAGACCGTGATCTTGGCTAGAGCACCTGTGAAACATCATAAAAAGTACACACTTGAAAAGATCACCAGGTCCGCAGAGGGACGTAAAAAGTAACAAGAAAATACCATGCTATATAAACTGTGATATATAATAGAGAGTAAAAATGGAATACATGTAAAAGTGTTCCTAACCATTCTACCATGAATATGCAGTTGAGACACAATCCTTCGACGTATGAGCCCTGGATGATAATAGGATCCGGTATAGTCCCCTTTTGGGCACCAGTGACCAAGCGTATAACGTCCAAGAACGTCAGTAGCCAACCTGAGGGGGTAAGCATACCCGTATCTCTAGCGGAGCTTCCGGGTTACAAGGAAAAGTGTAATAGAAGACAATACGTCAGGTATTGTTCTCCCTACCCAATTCCTATTATCATCATCTCCATGACCAATATGAACCTTTAGTAACCGCCAAGTCTACTAGCATAGAATTCTATTGGCAGTTACTCCTATCTGTCGTGTACCTCAGACGTATCGGTGGCCAGCCGACTACGCAAGTACGTGTCCTACATATGACTCATAACATGTGATAAAGCATGTGTCAAGGCCGTATGAGATATACCAATATCTCATCATCAATGGGTGGTCACTAGGCTAAGTCAATGCAAGAATATAATATAAAAGCAAGTAAAACGACCGATATAGTCGCTTGCACCCAAGTATGACTTGGAAGCACAATGATATAAACCATGCAATATATAATAATATTGAATATAAATACCTAAAAATAAAGTAAAGTAATCACAGTGTATGGTGGCAAGGCATCTTGTCTGGTAGTGCGGGGAAGGCAACACCAAACAATCAATAACGTTAGCAATAAAAACTCAAAATCCATGAACGGCTCCGAATGCTGAAATAAACATAAAGAACATTCCCAGTGTAAAAGATATATCTTGAAAATGTCTATCTAAAAGTCCAATTCTGGAACAGGGGTAAAATCGTAATTTTGGGTCAAAATGATGTCCGCCGTTGGACCCGTTATGCACCAAAATGCGTGCCAATGTCTATGGTCTCTAAAGTCGTCAAACTACATGTCTACGGGTCCAGTTTGCAAAAAAACTTAACCATATGTCCAAAGTTGGATTTCGGCGGGCCGTGTACAATTTCGTCCGTTAGATCGGGTCACGAGCCTGCCAAATAGGCGTTCCGGTCGACCTTCTCAAATTCGAACAAAACTTGGCGTATAGGACCAGAATTTTGATACGGTCCTATTGGTGCAAGTTTTGCCTCGATATGGCGAACATACACGAAGTTATGGTCAAGTTTGCAAAAGGTCGATACGGGGGTATCTTGACGGTTACACACTGATTTTGTCGTGCACACGCAACGAAGTTGAGTTTCGTAAGTTTCCACACATCGTTAACATCCGTACGTGCCTTTTGATGAGTATATTGCATGACCAAATCGCCCGGTTTGTCGGGGCGCATGCTGTATCGGATGAGAATTGTTGAATTTTTACTATTTTAGAACCTATTTTTCCTAAACTTTGAAGCTGAATTAATCACAATCTAATAAGTGAAAATCAAAACTACCAATGCATTTCCATCTCGTATATATTTTCTACAAGTCTGTTTAATTAGAATTTTTAAACTATCGAGGAGTCGACAGAAACTTGTCTTCCAACCCAGGGTTTTAAACTCTTAAAGTGCACTCTTTCGGACAGTTTTCTCGGCAACTTTGGTTCCAATTTTTGAGCAAAATACTAGGTTTTACTAAATTCTACTTGAAGGGATTTTGAGAGGGTCAAGTCATCTACACGTTAGATTAATGAGATAGAAATTTAATCTTGTAATTACAAAGATACATGGGTAGGAAGTTTGGTACCTAGCTGTCGGTTTTGAAACAGGGCACCCATGTTTTTTGTCGGTTTGAGCATGTCCCAGACGATGTGGTGGCCGAAGGCGACATACAGTCGGCCGAAAGGATGCGCGAGGGTGGCAGGGATGCTACAGGAAGGTCCGAGGTAGTCTCGAGTGAGGGTTGCTAGGTTTTTCTTCGAAAGAAGTTTTTCGAAGAGTTATAGGTGCATTTAAAATCGAGAATTTCTTTTAAGGATTTGGATGGGGTTTAGGCCTGGATTCATAGTCCTAGTTGAGAAGAATCAAGTAGAGATTATAAGGAATAAAATTCGAAAAGATTTGGTATAGATCTGATCGACTTTGGATAGTCAGCTAGTTGGGATTGAGCTGGGTTGGAGCCCTGTTCTTCAGAGCGTGGCTTGCGGGAGTTTTTGTTTGAGGGTGACTCACGATATTTTGATAATCTCATGAGTTATAGGTTTGATTGTTTTTTCCTTCTAATTATCTATCTATTTATATATACACCAAAAATAAGTTTATAAAATTTTTCTAAATCCCAAATTAAATTATAAAATTCTTTAATCAATTAATTTGTTCATTACACCTAATAGCTAGATAAAATGTAGCAATTTACCTGCCATTTTTAATGGTATACAAATTACTAATTACATACCTAGCTATTTAAAATTATAAAAATATGATGAAAATTAAAATAATAATCTTTAGAAATTTCAAACACATAAAAATATTTTTCTTACATCTTTAGTATATAAACTTATACAATTTCTATGTATGTATATAAAGTAGCATTTACTTGCTAAGAAAATATTAACAAAATTAAAGATTTAAAAGTCCAATAAATAAAAAATACTACAAAATTTATTAAGTAAAATTAATAAAAATATATATAATTTACGGGGTTTACAACTACTACCAACGTACTTGCCGGGGGTTGGGGTATATTACTCCCACAACCACTTCAGAGTGTTTAGAACCGAAGGCTCCACTAAACTCGCATTCTTCCGACTCTTTAACCTGGGATTCTGATACCAGTATAGGTCGGGACCTTCAGAAGGTACTATCCGTCAATATGGTTTCCACAGACGATCCCGTAGAGGAGGAAGACCAGGCACTCAATTTCTTCGAAGAGGAGCCCTGGGCTCAACGCCTTAGCTCTAAGTGGGAATGGCATTTTGAACAACAAGAGCCGTCCAGCGAGGACGAAGTCATCCAGGTCGACTTAGGGAATGAAACTTCCCATAAACCCATCTTTGTTAGCAAAAGCCTGACAGAAGATGACAAAGATTCTCTGGTACAGCTGGTCTAGGAGTATATAGATGTCTTTGTCTGGAGCTATGAAGATATGCCGGGGTTTGGACCCACAAGTTGCCATGCACCGACACAACATTCTACCTGACGCAAAATCTGTCAAACAGTAACAACGTCGCATCCGTCCTAATATTATGGACACCATCGAAGAAGAAGTCAATAAGCTCCTTGAGAGTGGCTTCATCACCCGGACTGGGTGGCCAATATCATGCTGATTACCAAGAAGAACGGGAAGATTAGAGTCTGCATAGACTTACGGGATCTCAACTCGGCCTGTCCAAAAAATGAATTTCCTCTCCCAATCACATACGTTATAATCGACAACACTTCTGGCTTTGAGCGTATATCCTTCATGGATGACTTCTCAAGCTACAACCAAATTAAGATGTTCCCCGAGGACCAAAAGCATACTTCGTTCCGGACTCCGAAAGGGATATATTGTTATACAGTTATACCCTTCGTTTTGAAGAATGCAGGCGCAACCTACTAGCGGGCTATGATTACCATATTCTGCAAACATCTTCGAAAGACGGTGGAGTGTTACGTTGATGACATTGCCGTCAAGAGCAAAGTCAAGTCCAGCCACTTGGACGACTCTAGTCGCAAGTTCTTCGACCAAGTCCTTCCTAGGTGTCTCTAGCGGCAAGTTCTTAGGCATCATCATTACGGTAAAGGGAATCCATATTGACCTGGAGAAGACGAAGGCAATCCTGGACATGGCTCTCCGAAGAATCTTAGGGAATTTTGAAGCTTGCAAGGACGTCTGGCAAACATCAGAAGATTCATAGCAAACCTCTATGGTCGATGCCAGCCCTTCACCAAATTGATGAAGAAGGGGGCCTCCTTTGTATGGACCAATGAGAGCCAACAAGCACTCGACGACATCAAGAAGTACCTCACCAGCCCCCTATTATGGTAGCTCTAGTAATAGAAAGACCTTTTCTACTCTACGACCAAGCCATGGATCACTCTCTCGGGGCATTACTGGCCCAGAAGAGCGATGAAGGGCATGAGCAAGCCATCTATTACCTCAGCAGAACCATGATTGGAGCCGAGTATCAGCATAATCCTATCGGGAAGGAGTGTCTTGCTTTACTCTTCGCCATTCAGAAAGCCGTCAATAGGTGACCGGACAGATGATCCATGTCATCTCCCGAATCAACCCCCTCAGAGTCCTCATGACCAAGCCAGGGGCTTTGAACTCGAGGTTAGCCACCTGGGCCATACTCTTAGCTCCATATGACATGGTGTTCGTCCCTTTGAAGGCAGTTAAAGGCCAACCGTTGGCCGATTTTCTAGCAGCACACCCAATGTCAGAGACGTCAAAGCTCTATGACGACATCCACGATAAAGTCTTAGAATCTAATGCTGTCTCAGACAACCCCGTATGGCAACTGTTCTTTGATGGTGCTTCAAGGACATGACCTAAGGGTAAGATTTTAGCGGGAGTGGGGGTTGTCCTCATTACCTCCGACGGCCTGATCATCCATCGCACTTACTTCAACGTTGATGGGTACAATTCCCTCATCATCGGGCTACAAATTGCTAAACAGTTGGGGGTTGACTACATCGAAGCCTATGGGGACTCAAAGCTGATCATTAGCCAAGTTTGAGGGCAATATAAGGTCCGTCCTGAGGTCCTAATCCCATACAATCAGGCGGCCATCGACATCATCTCCATGTTTACAGGTTTCTTTATAGAATATGTGCCACGTATACATAATTTGGAGTCCGATGCCCTCGTCGGTCTTGCCGCTTCTCTTACAGCTCCTGGAAGATCCTATTACAGCGTTACGGTGACAGCGCGAGAACTCGTCCGTCCGAAGATCGCTCTGCACACATGCCAAAGTTACTTAGTTCAAGAGGAGGCTAATGTAGACGTACGGGACTAGCATTTACTGTTCATCGACTACGCGATCTACGAGATTCTACCCGAAGACCCGAAGGAGGCAGTTTCGGTCAGGAAATGCTCCCTTCGATTCTTCAATGACATAGCTACCAAAATATTGTATCGGTGTTCTTACGATGGACTCCTCCTCAGGTGCCTATCCTAGACCGAGACGTAGTAAGCACTCCGAGAGAAAAATGATGGGACTTGTGGAGCTCATCAACCCGGGCCCAAGTTGTAAGACCGTCTATGCCACATAGGCTATTACTGGCCTACTATGATAGCAAACGCCATGGAATATACGAAGAAGTATCAGGCATGCCAGTTGTATGCAAACTTCATTCATCGACCTTCGGAGCATCTACTCCCTACTGTGGCCTCCTGGCCATTTGAAGCATGGGAAATGGATATCGTTGGGCCAATCAGCCTGTCTTCCTCTAAAGAATATCGATTTATCCTTGCCATCACGGACTACTTCTCCAAGTGGGCGAAAGCAGTGTCATTGGCAGAAGTAAAAGCATCAAATGTGATCAGCTTCATCAAGCACCACGTCATCTACCGGTTCGGGTCCCCAGAAGAATTATCCATAACAATGGCCCCAGTTCGTGAGCCATGCCTTCTAGCAGTTCTGTGATAAGAATCGATTATAGAACGTGGCATCAATGGCCTATAACCCGGCGGCTAATTGGTTGGCCGAATCATTCAACAAAACTATCGTCAAACTACTCAAGAAAGTCGTGTCCTCTAATAAACGCGACTGGAATGAGAAGTTAGGCCAATGCCTATGCGCATACCGTACGACCTTACGGACACCAACGAGGAACACACTATTCGCACTAGTCTATGGAAGTGAAGCGGTGCTCCCCTTGGAGATTCAAATCCCGTCCTTACGGGTAGCTACCACCAATCAGCTGACTAACAAAAATAACCAGCACAGACGGTTAGAAGAGTTGGAAGCGTTGGATGAAAAATGTTTGCTAGAAGAGCAAAGAATCGAGCTGTACCAAGCTCATGGTTCTTGGACCTTCAACAAAAGAGTCCGAGAAAGATCTTACCAAGTGGGCAATCTCGTCTTAGTAGTACGAAGGCCGATGGTGATGACTCACAAAATAGTTGGGAAGTTCGAGCCCAAGTGAGAAGGACCGTTCATAATAGAAACGGTATACTCCAACGGTGCTTATCAACTAGCCAAACCCAATGGTGACTTGCGAATGATGCCCATCAACGACAAGTTCCTAAAGAAGTATTACGCCTGAAGATTGAATCGGCTTAGGCTCTTGCGTCCCCTAAGAGTGTCGATGGGTTCTGGTAAGGGGATTCCATTCTTCTATATCTTCCCTCAGTAGATAAAGCACTTCACGTCCATATTACCTTTGGATTGATCCATTACACCCAGACGATGCGGCTACCATGTCGATATTACCTCTGAGCAGTCGTTCTCTCCATATTGATCCTATGATCATCATGGCTATCTAGAAAACAGTTCACATTCATAATACCCTGAATTGTTGTTTTATATTCCAGCGAAGATTCGGCCTAACATGTTCATATTACCTATGGTTAGGAGTGTCTTCTGTAATGACCCCTCCTTATGTTGAAGCAAAAAAGTGAGGGAACAGAAGAGTTTTTATACAAAAACATATGGATACAAAGACCTATTACAGACTCTTCATAGTTACATACATAGGGAAAAGAATCTGAAACATCACCAAGTACGTACGCTCATGCCACATGTTCATGCTTCTGTTTAAAGTACCCCGAGTATGACCCAAGTTTGGGACAATTTGAAGGAAGACTTGTAGAAGCATGAAAAATCTTAGCTGATAACGTTCCTCCACTACAACAGATGATACAAAGATGCAGATCGAATATTAAACAGACAACAGAAGATACGAAAAGAAGTTCTAATTTTATTATGCCTACAAAGATCAAGTATAGATTCATCAAGGCTATACGTAAAGGACTAATCCTACTTCTTCTACAAATGATCGATCATAGGTTCAGCAGACCCTAGAGGAGTCTATAATAGACTTAGTCTTCATCAAAGTGCAGGCATCTTTTTTATAGGTATGCATAGTAGAAGATTGACTTTCTTGCACGCGCAACCCTCCAAACGCGTGTCAATTTCTCGACCAAAGCAAGCAAATTCCTGAAGCAGCTATTGGCCCGTGCTCCCTGAAGGCACAGTAGGTCGCAAAGCCCTGAACGAGCAGAGCAGAGTACAACCTATAGCACTTTAGGTGACAACCAATCCTAACTCGGTCATCAGGATCTCCAAGACCTCCAAGACGTCGCCCAGAGTCAAACTCCTTAGGGAGGCTACTTTGGTATTTCTCAAGAATTGTGACAACTTCTTCTACAAGGAGTTCTTCTACAAGAACATGGTCCCTCAGAACGAGAGAAGCCCCAACCAATAACCGACTTATGCAATGCCAGCGGCCGTCTCAAGCTAAGTTTGGATCAAACATGGTGGTAAAGGATGCCAAAAAGAAGATAGCGACTCTCTAGAGGAACACTTCCCCTTCTATAGGACCAAGAGTGGTCCAAACTATAGGCCACTTGGCGACGGTCAAAATTCCCTCATTAATGGGATGAGCCTAGAACTCGGCACAATGTATCTCAATTAATAGGCCTATTCAAGTGAGTCTCCAAACTGTTCAAATGCTCCTTGGAATTCCTAATTAACGGTGGGAATTAAGAAGGAGTCTGCATTCAATGGTAGTCATTTACTTCCCCTGAAAAGAAGACTTAAAAGCCAAGCTTTCTCCAACCGGAGGTGTAGGCACCCCACTATGTTCCTTTTCTTCTAAGGTGCAGACAGTACATCCCCCCTCAGAAGCACAAACAGCTGCTTCGATCCAAGTATCCGGCCCGTTCAAAGGTCTCTTTTTTCTTATTAAAGGCTTGGAAGACACTATTTTCCTCTAGTACAAGCCCGACGGCTACTCTATAGCGCATTAAAATGGTCTATTTGAAGGTACTGCCTCCTCGTCGCCTTAAAGCACAATGACTTTACCCGAAACACAGCCTACTCGTTACCCCTAAAAGCACAGAGGTGCCATTATCTTCGAAACATATTCAACTTATCGCCCTAGAGAACAGAGGCTACGTCGTCTCCAGAAGGACAGTCTACTCGTCGCCTTAAAAGTGCAGCCTACCTTGCCTGAAGAACAGACGACATGGTCCCACCCAGTTGGTTTGTTTAAACTACCTCTTTCAAAGATAGGATTGGGATTGATCAAGTTGATAAATACGAATATCTTATTAGATTGATTTAAATCTCGGACAAAGATTACATATAACCCAAATCTGAGATGAAATCACAAGATTTGCTCGGTTACATCCGAACAAGCAAATCGGCACATGCCATATGTCACCTCCTTCGGTTATTTTGATAACCACCTGAGATCTCATTTGAGGGGAATCTCAACATCTACCATGTGTCAGCACTACAGAAGCCCGCACCATACAAGGACGACAGATTCTTTCATATCTCGAAACCCTAATACACATCGTATATGTGCCCCTCTTCCCTAGAAATAGGAGAGGTTTTCCTCCAACAACATGATCGACAAAGAGAAGAAGATCCACATAATTTCCAAAATCTTCAACTTCGACGTCCTCCTGATCGGCAACCCTAGAGTTCCATCGAAGGCACCAGAAAGTCAAAGCAAGTCTTTTATCATCATCGAATCATCAACGGAGTAAAAGAGCTACTGTAGTACTCGATCTCCACCATCAAACTTTTCTAGAAACTTTTGTACTTACATCTCTTCCCATAAGAATCGATTGTACTATTTTTTATGTTCAATATACAAAAAGTTCATTCAACCGTCATGTCGAACAGGGAAGGGCAGTTCTGGGCCTGAGACTACCCTGTCCAGCATTTCTTTTGTGGACGGCCCTATTGAGATAAAGGAGTAGATGGCGAGGTCAAACATACTCCGTCTCTGCATCAAAGCGATCACCCGTGCGCCTCTCCACATGAGACAAGGATGGATATTTGGTCTGACGGGCTTGCAAAGTAAGTTAATTAGTTAACATTAATTTATGCACATATATATATGTCACGACCCACACCCAATTTTTGGATACGAGTCCGTATTCAAGTCCATCCTACGCCACAGTGTCAACGGTAGAACGCTGTCTAGTATGCACAAGTCACAGATATCTAGAACCAACCTGGCTATTTATATCTCATCCACAGAAGTAAAAGATATACAACTAACTAAAATGAGTAACAAATAAATACGGAAGGACTGAATAATGAATGATAATATATAATAAAGTCTCAAGTTATCATGAATTTAAGTCACGTCTGGTGGAGGCAAATCTAATACCAGTAGACGGAAATAAAATATAGAGAGAGGAAAAATAACTAAGTCCAACTATGATACGCATCAAAAACGTCATCAGCTACAGTGGTACCATAGTATAGTATTGGCTTATCAGACCTGCTCGTCTGTACCTGGCTCAACCTCGGCTGAACTTAGAAAGATCTCCAAGTCCTCAAGGGCAAGCAATATATGTAAAATATGCCTATATAGCAGTTTATCATGCTTAAATAAAATCTAAGGTGTAAGCAAAAAAGGACTAATCAATAATGATACACGAATATGTGAACAACTATGTATAAATAAACTATTGGAAGAAAATAGGTGAACACATGACAAGAGACCAATGGACAACTAAACCCTCGCCCTAGTGTGCACTCACAAGTTTGAACAAATAACTAAACCTCGCCCCTAGTGTGGACTCGTAGGTTAGTTTCAAATAGTCAACCCTTGCCCCTAGTGTAGACTCGCAGGTTAGCTTCAAGCAATCATTCCTCGCCCCTAGTATGAACTCGCAGGTTGAGGTAAATAAAATTGGAATAATAGTTCAGTCATGATGCACTCGTCCTACGATATGACTCAATCAAGGCACATGTGAGAATATGCCAAATATGAACTGTGATACCAACCGTGAACAGAGACAGTATATGAACGAGGCTTGCAACTAGTATGTATAATATGAGAGAGAACCAATATCAACCATCAACCAATGAAAACTGAATAACTATATGTAACAAAGAAAAAGAAATAGTATGTGAATAAACTGTAAAGAACAGCAAGGTACAGTTTCCTGGTGTACTAAGTTGATAATACGGGTCTGGTGTCAACTCCGAGTCCAAGTAACCTATTTTATAGATTTATGATGTCAATCAGTAAAATGGAAATTTAACTTTCTTGATTCATTAGGTTTCTAAGTCAAAGTTTAACAAATTGGGTTCTAATGAATTGGATGGATGTTGGTTTCCCTAATCCTACTTGTATTGCTATTACCAGTTTCTTATCCTTAGGGATAACTTGCTCCTGTGTGTCCAACTTTATTTATATACAGATTACCCAATGCACCCTTGTAGAGTTGAACTCTTCCTATATACTGGTATAGGTATGATATATGCATCTAAGAACCGACATTTGTTGTTAGTGATACACCTAACACTAGGTACCCATATTTTTCTTTGCATCTAAAGCAAATGTTTACCCATTCTGATATAAACCTATACCCGAATACTAGGTTTTCTCGGACCCAAACCTGTGCAAACACACACCTAGACAGAACAACATCACCAATTGCACTGTGGTGGTGTCCCAACCTACTGGTCTTATATTGCCTATGTTATAATTTTGACAAACTACTGTATCTTACTTGTGGCTTCTCTAATACAGAGGATACCAAATGATACAACTCCTCTCCCATGTCATATTTGATGGGAAAGCCTATATCTAGGTGTATTGCACAAACTGAACCTTTTACTACCTGCACTTACCTATCACCACTTCCTACTAAGTCAAGCCTGAACTATAATTTTGCCAAACCACCCTATATATAGCTATCATATACCTAACACATTTTATATACAACTAACCTGTACATTACCCAATAATGAGTCAACCTCATCATTCTGTACTCTACTTCTACTACTGTATAATGTTTGCATTACAACAGTAGTTTATACTGCTACTAACCCAAACTCGATTATCCATCATGCCTTTATTGTATATAGTAGGCACGGCCTATCTCTTATTCTGCTATGCTGGCACCACCAGGTATATATTGCATCTTTGTGTTCTGATGGCACACCCACACTTACACGCAGATCTTTGTGCAATTCAAGGTGCTCTTCTACCTGGTCACGAGCAACACCCAGGTACCCGTAGTTGGTCCATATTGAATTGCGTCTGTTTAATGTCTGATTCTATTGGAATAACCTCTTGATAATAGCCACAACACTTTACTGCCACACACTGATCACCTGATACTCAACATGGTCCTTCTAATTGCAGTTTAACCTATGGTCGAGGATGGCAAGGTGGTTGTGACGGTGATGGTTGTTGCTGGGGATGATCCGCGTAATGGTTTGTGGTCGTGGTATGGGGTGGTCATGTCAAAGACCATGTGGTGGTGACGATCGTATTGGCAGGGGCGGTGGTTTTGATCGGAAGGATACAGATGGCACGGGGGGTGGTAGTATGCCTCTGGCCGGAGTTTGAAAGGAATAGGACGAGGAATGGGTTGCGATAGCCTATGGGTGTGGTGGTGTCCTACAGTTGGGTGGTCTGTGAAAGGTTCTGCCAGGGAGGGCTAGGCCGAGGAGTTTAGGTGTAGGGATTTTGGGTAGTCGGGGAGTGTCGGGGAAGGGCAGGAGGCAGAGGAGTGACGATGGGCTGTGGCGTCGAGGAGGAGCGGCTGTGGCAGGAAGGTGGATAGTCGGCAACAAGATCGGTGACTAAGGGTAGTGTTAGGAATTTGATGTGTTGTGTAGGGTTGTGTCCTAGACGGAGAATAATGTATATCTAAATATGGAATAAGATGTTGGACTGGGAGGGGGACATGTACACGATGCACTCACGTGGGTGGAGAAATCTATGGAATAGTTTATGAATGAAAAGATTATAGAGGCTCCCCTATATGTAGGGGTGGAACTCTAGTGGGATAAGGATTAGAAAATTAAAAGAAACCTTTTGGATAATTCCTCTATTTTATTTAAATTAAATTAAAATTCGTTCCTTAAATCTCCATCTAATATGTATCTAGATAATCTTATCTTTCGTTTAAAATAAAATAAACATCTCAAATCTAAATTCAAATATATATATATATATATATATATATATATATATATATATATATATATATATATATATATATATATATATATATATATATATATATATATATATATTATTTATCTATTTAAATCAACTATTAAACTTTTAAATCACTAAATCAAATAACAAATTTAGATCCTCAAATTATATTTCGAAATATCTTCTTATATATTTAAATAATAATTAATTTTGAAAATTGCAATAAACATTTAAATATTAATAGAACACTTCAAAAATATCCTTTTAATAAATTAATCTAAATAGTAATCAAATAGTTTCGAAAATTCAACTTATATGAATGAAATTTTCACGTTCTCGCATACATAAAACACCATTTCTAGTATAGTAAATATTACATATAAAAATATTATTTCATAAAAAGCCATTTTATAATAGTAAAATATTATAATATTTTTGAAACCTTGACGAGACACTTTTAAAATAATTATTATATATTATTTTGAGACTATAAAAATCTATAATCAAAACATTTTTCCAAAAATATGTACCTCGCACATATTCGCACTCGACGAGTAAATATGAAAAATGCAAACTCACGCGTGACGTATAATACGCAAATAAATGCAAAAAACAAAATTTATACATAAATTAATAAAAAATCGTAGTAAAAATTTGAGGGTTACAAACTATGATAAGCATCAACTACATCATCAGCTGCAATGGTACCATGGTCTGTTGTTGGCTCTTAAAACTTGCTCCTCTGCACCAGGATCAACCTCGGCTAAACCTAGAGAGGTCATAAGGTCCTTAAGGGACTAAAAAGATACATAAAACATGCCTATCTAACAGTTTATCGTGCATAAAAAGATCTAGGGTACAAGCAAAAAAGGACTAAGAAATAACGATACACGAATATATGAACTACTACACATAAATAAACTACTGGAAGAAAATAGGTAAACACATGACAAGGGATCAACAGATAACCAAACCCTCACCCTAGCGTGTGCTCGCATGTTTGAACGAAAAACTAACCCTCGTCCCTAGTATGGACTCATAGGTTAGTTTTAAACAGTCAACCCTCGTTCCTAGTGTGGACTCACAGGTTAGCTTCAAGCAATCAACCCTCGCCCCTAGTGTGGACTCGTAGTTTGAGGAATAAACAAAATAGGAATAGCAGTTCAGTCATGACGCACTCGTCCTATGATATGACTCAATCAAGGCATATAAGAAAAGGCCCAATATAAACTGTGATGCCAACCATAAACAGAGATAATATATGAACGAGACTTGCTATGCATAATGTGAAAGAGAACCAATATCAACTATCAACCAATAAAAAAATAAATAACTACATGTAACAAAGGAAAATAATATATTATGTGAATAAACTGTAAGAGCAACAAGGTATACTCGCCTTGTGTCCTGAGCGGATGATACGGGTCCTGTGTCAACTTCGAGTCCAAGTAACCTATTTTACAGATTTATGATGTCAATCAGTTAAATGGAAATTTAACTTTCTTGAGTCATTAGGTTTCTAAGTCAAAATTTAACCAATTGGGTTATAATGAATAGGGTGGATGTTGGGTTCCCTAATCCTACTTGTATTGCTTTTACCAGTTACTTATCCGTCGGGATAACTTACTCGTGAATATCAACCTTTATTTTTATACAGATTATCCAATGCACCCTTGTAGAGTTGAACTCTTCCTATATACTGGTATAGGTATGAAATAAGCATCTAAGAACCGACATTTATTGTCAGTTTTAGACCCAATACTACGTACCCGTATGTTTCTTTGCATCTAAAACAAGTGTTTACCCCCTTCTGATATAAACCTATACCCGAATACCAGGTTTACTCCTACCCTAACCTGATCAAACACACACCTAGACAGAACAACATCACCAATTGCACTGTCGTTACATCCCAACCTGCTGAACTTATATTGCCTATGTTGCAATTATTGGCAAACTACTATCTCTTACTTGTGGCTTCTCTAATACAAAGGATACCACCTGATACAACTCCTCCCCTATGTCATATTTGAAGGGAAAGCCTACATCTAGGTGTATTGCACAAACTGAACGTGTTACTACCTGCATTTACCTCTCACCACTTCCAACTAACTCAAGTCTGAACTGTAATTTTGCCAAACTACCCTATACATAGCTATCTTGTACCTAACAATTTTCATACCCAACCTACCTGTACATTACCCAACAAAGAGTCCACCTCAACATTCTATACTCTACTCACTAATGTATAATGTTTGCATTACAACGACAGTTTATACTGCTACTGACCCAAACTCGATTATCTATCATGCCTTTATTGTTTATAGTAGGCATGGCCTATCTTCTAATCTGTTATGCTGGCACCACCAGCTATACTTTACATCTTTGTGTTCTGATAGCACACCCACACGTAAATGTAGATCTATGTGCAACTCAAGGTGCTCTGCTACCTGGTCACGAGCAAAACCCAGTTACCCGTAGTTGGTCCATATTGAATTGTTTCTATTTAATATTTGATGCTATTGGAAAAACATCTTGATAATAACTCGAACTTTTCATTGCTACACACTTATCCCCCGATACTCAATACGGTCCTTCCAAGTTCAGTTTAACCTATAAAAACCACCATCTGCTGCCTTGGCATGGCAGCAACAGCCTACTACTGCTTAGTTCAGTCACCCATACCACCATATATGTTACCTGTACACCTAGCAATCACCTTGTATCAAATATACTCTGATACGACACTATTTTCCTGTGGTTGGGAGTATATCTTACGTTGGCTAACTTTATTGCAGGAACCACCCATATTCGACCTTGCACACAAGTATTCCTTATTACTTTACCAACTACTGTGGCATTATCTATGTTGCCTAACCATCTTACTGTTAATGCCCACTATCTATATGTTAGGTGTCATGACCCACACCAAGTGAAGGGGTACGAGAAGTGGGTACGTCCAGCCTACGCCGCAGTGTTGGCGGTAGAACGCTGTCCTTGGTCACATACATCTAACAATTATAAGGTATCTGTACGATATATATGCTTCGATTGGAGGACAATATAGAAATATACAACTCAATCAAAGCTAAGTTAGAAATACGATAAGATAGATAGATATAAAAGTCGCCAAATAAAATACAACAAGAGAAGAAGTCTAAGTATCTAAGATAACATCTCCATAATGTCCAGAATAACAATATCCCAAATAAGTACATAATGTATCCAAAATAAGATAAGACAATAAATTAAGGTAACTAGTCTAGCTAACTAGCCTAGACTACCGGGGTAATGTCCTCTGCAAGGACTGGATCCTCCTGGTAGTCCAGCTCACAGGTGTCGTCTAGGCCTGCTCCGTAGTACGTAGGACAGAACTTCTCAATTTCATTTGTAATATTTCAACTGGTCCAGTCAGGACAAAAAGAGCACAATACATCTCACATAGTTCATAATATGACAGAAAATGTAAGCATGCTATAGAGTAAGATACATGAAACGCTAAAGAATATATATGAAGTAAAAGAGATGACTGTAAGGAAATATCTACTATAAGTAAAGAACTAACAGTGGCTAGTGATGTAGAGTACAAGATAGACATGTGAACGGCTTGAATTTGCACATGATTATTCTAAGAGTTTGCACATGATTACACTACTTTGAAATTGTTCACATGACCATTTATAGTCCCCGGTACCCCAATCAATACACAAGGATCCAGACAAGTTATTGTACATGATTTTACATGGGGGCCATAAATGGGTGCACATGAAGTATACATGAAGGGCTCTGTGAACATGAGAGTACATGAATCACAAGAGTGCACATGAATGGTGAAAGCACGTGAATACATGATGTACATGAAAAGCACATGACATGACGTATCCCGATGCTCCCGAGGGGGATAACATCTCATAAAGGGATCCATATAGTACCAATCCGTGTTAACAATGTGACAGCATCAAGTAAAGTAATCTAGAGCATAAATATAATTCTATCAAGTATAAAACGGTCAGAGAATGTATACGCCTGAGTATCCGATCCAGACAGAGTAGATAAGTCCTATTTAGAGCAACACAGGTCACAACGTGTACAGAATAGTAATATTAAACTTTATAATGCATTCTATATAAATTCTAGGTCATTCTAGACTAAAGTCAACTCTTCGTCATCACTAGTCAACTAGGTCAATCCTAGTCCAATCAAGTCTCACTAAGCCTAACCAAGCCTAGGCTAGCACTCAAACACAATCAAAATCCAAAAAAAGTTATCACACACACAAATACAAACTATGTGTATTTATACCTATACAATATACATATATAGGCATTCATATAGGCTAGTGCCTAACACACAAGCAAGGCACAAACATGGTATATATATATATATATATATATATATATATATATATATATATATATATATATATATATAAATATATTTATATATCTATAAATACGGGTGAGTGTGTGTCACACATTGTAGTGGATATTTGATATGGTGTGTGTGTGTGGATAGTTGCATGGTGTGTGTATAGGTTATGAGTGTATCAGTGAGTAACATGTGTGTATGTGTGTATTGGGTTTACATATAGGAGGTTAAGGATATATGGTGTCAAGGGGCGTATGTGAATATGTGTATGTGTGTGCCTCACATGTATGAGTGTGTATGGACAAGAGTAATGTGTAATTGTGATTAGGGTGTGTGTGTGTGTGTACGGTAAGTTAGAGAGTGTGTGTGTTCTCAGGTAAATGAGTGATAGGATGTGTGTGTGAGTAGTTATTGTTCTCAGGTTTTGTGTAAAATCAGGTTGGCAGGGAACACTTCTCAGGTTTACATGTGCACTCAGTCAGTCCTATACAACTCAGTTAACTTTTAGAAAACCCATCTCGGTTTACACACATTCAATTTAAACTCAGTTTCAATATATATAACATCCAACATAATCCTAAATCCATTTTGAACACAAGGCAGTTTCATGTATCAGTAAAACTCATATCCCTTTCAAAATCAACCCAATTTCTAACTGAAAAATCCAAATACAAACATAATCATGAATCATTATGTACCCAGCTAGGATAACTCATCTGAACTTAACATTGAATCACAAATTTAAATCACAAACTCAGTTATAAGTAAATGAAACTGATTCTCAGGTTCATTCAACACTAAGAACCCAAATCCAAACGAAAACCAAATAAAACTCAAACCAATGTGTGCATAGGTACTAGGCACATGTGTTCGTGTGTCAAAGGGGGTTTTGTGTCCACCCAAGTGGACACGAAGTGTCCAGAACAATTTAACCATACACAGGTACAACTGTACAGCATAACATCGTACGATGAGGACACGGGTTCGTGCACACGACACACGATACGTAACACCTTGTGCTCGTATCCACGTAATCGCCAGGTATAGCGCTAGAGGGTCGACACCCTGATTTGGGTCCAAAACGTGTCTGTGTGTGATACGACACACGTATCAGTCGAAGGAAATCGGCTGAACAGTGTCAGTACAAAATGAGTGCATGCGCGAGAACCTGTCCGATACTGCACATGGCCATACGTGGCATAGAGGGTGACCTGTCAGTCGCTGCTCCGACCTACCAGCCAAGTGTCAGGCCAACACGTGTCTTGTCGTATCCAAAATCATTGTCGGATAGCAGGGTATTGCTCGTATTGTCTGTGCAGCGTGTCTAGCCTCTTATTAGACACGACACAAAGCCGATGATCGACTCAGTTGTGTACAAAATTTGAGAGCACGTGTAGCTCTATAAGTTTGTCCAAAAAGATTTCAAAAATAATAATAAAATCGCTATTGAGGCATTTAATCAAACACCTGTAAGCCTACACTGATACGTGTCCGATACACACCAAATCAACACGAATTTTTACCAAACTTTTCCTAGAGCTAGGAGACACCAAGATGGATGTATCTATGGAAATAAATCAAGATTTTAAGGTGATTCGAAGGGATTACCTATAGAGAGCCAATCTCTAAGAAAAAGTCCCAAATAGTGAAGTCTCCTTCCTCAAGCAATTTCCCAATAAGCTCCCCTTCTTGCAAGCTAGCCTCCTTGTTCTTCTACTCCATATTTGGAATCCAATACAAAAGGTTGGGATCAATTTGGTGGAGGAATGATGAAAGGGGGAAGAAATTAGGTTTTTCTAAAGGAGAATTCATAAAAGAGGTAAGTTGTCTTGAAGAGATGTTATATAGGCTAAAATTAGGTTATAATTGGGCTGTGGTGGCCGGCCATATAGGGGATTAGGGTTAGGGCTTCATGTGAATGGGCTTTAGGCCAAGATCACTAGCTAGCAAGCTCAACCCCGTAGCCATAAGTCCAAATACAAAACTCTCATAATCCTCTCATGAACCTTAGCCACACTCAAGTCAACTAAGACCAACTTAAGTCACATTAGGGTCCCATACCATGCTAACTAAGTCACTAAAGTCAAAATAAAACTCTAGGCTAGTCTCTAAAGTCACAACTAACAAAAGTAAAAAATCATACACCAATGCAATAAATAATAAAATAATTCACAAAAATCAAAATGACCAAAATACCCGCAAACTAAAATATGGTAGTGACAAATCTACCCTTCTTAAAAGAATTTTGTCCTCAAAATTGAAAGTTAAAACTGAACTAATGAGAAGGATAGACAATCATACCAGAAGGTCCAAAAAGATATTGGTATCGCTCATACATCTCATCCTCCCGCTCCCAGGTAGACTCTATTGGAGAATGATGCCTCCATACAACGCGAACCAAGGGTATCACCTGGTTTCTCTGAACCTTCTCTCGTCGATCTAGAATCTCCATAGGCTTCTCTGGATAGCAAAGAGTCGGAACCACCTCAATCTCTGAGTGATCGAGTATATGGCTAGGATCTGTAACATATCATCTCAGCTGCGACACGTAGAATACGTTATAGACTTCCACTGGTGCAGGTAGCAATTCTAGCCTGTAAGCCACGTCGCCGACTCTTCCGCTGATCATGAAAGGTCCGATGAAGTACAGGCTAAGCTTCATACCTCTACCAAAACGTATCGTACTACGTGTCGGAGATATCCTCAATAAAACCAGATATCCAACCTAATCACAAGCAAGGTCTCAATTACTAATATATTTAAACATGATCAAACAAAATCACAAACAAAACAACTCCCAATTCTAATCCTATCCCTAAACTGTACCTCAAACTCCAAAGGTCCGCGGTGGATATCGGCCCAGTGTCGATGTCTGTCCTGCGCCATGCAAATCCGATCTCTGATGAGCTTCACCTTCTCGGCTGCATCTACAACCATCTCAGGTCCCAGTAAAGCTCGCTCTCTAACGCCATCCCAAGATAAGGGTGTACGACATCTGCGCCCGTACAGTGCCTCGAATGGTGACATCTCAATGCTGGCCTGAAAACTGTTGTTGTATGCGAACTCCACTAAGTACAGGTGATCCTCCCAGGATCCTCCAATATCTAAAACACAAGTCTACAGCATGTCCTCGAGTGTCTGAATAGTCCTCTCTGACTGTCCGTCCGTCTGAGGGTGGTATGCAGTGCTAAACTTGAGCTGAGTGCCCAAACTAGTTTGCAGGCTCCGCAAGAAATAGATAGTAAAGCGGCTATCCCGATCTGAGACAATGCTCACCAAAACTCCATGAATCCTGGTAATATGCTACATATACATCTCTGCTAGCCTCTCAGTAGCGTACCCATTTTAAATGACATAAAGTGGACCAATTTGGTCAACTTATCTACGATGACCCAAATCGTGTCTTTCCCTCCTAGTGCACGTAGAAATCCAGAAACAAAGTCCATCATGATGTGCTCCTACTTCCACTCTGGAATGGAAAATGGCTGCAACAAACCTACTGGCCTCTGCCTCTTTGCCTTGACCCGTTGACAGACCAAACAACTGGCTACGAAGCGAGCTACCTCCCGCTTCATGCCATACCACCAAACGTGCTCCAACAGATCCCTATACATCTTGTTGGCACCTGGATGTATAGAGTACTAAGATCGGTGGGCCTCCTGTATGACCAACACCCGGAGCTCTCCATTGGGCACACACAGTCTGGAATTGTGCCTCAATGCGCCATCCTATGCAAGAGTAAACTCATCATCTACCAATCCTGCTTGAACCTGCTCTCGAATATACCGTAGAGCAACATCCTCTAACTGTGTCGACTTGATCCTCTCCATCAAGTTCGACTGAATCGAAAGGCCTTATATCTGCATCTGAACTCCTGACACAACCACCCTGATCCCCAAGCTCTCCAAATCTGCTAGCAAGTGACGATCCATCCTCAAACACATAGCTGTTGGATACCTGCTAATGGCATCGGCAACCATGTTTGCCTTTTCTGGGTTATACTGTAGTGAAATGTCGAAGTCCTTCATCAATACCAACCACCTGCGCGCTCTCATGTTGAGCTCCTTCTGTGTAAATACATACTTCAAGCTCTTGTGATCTGTAAAGATCTCCACCCGCTCTCCGTATAAGTAGTGTTTACACAACTTCAAAGCAAATATAACTGCTGCCAACTCCATATTCTGGACAGGATAGTTCTTCTCATGGGGAAGTAACTTGCCTAGAAGCATAGGCAATCACCTTTCCATGTTGTTGCAAGATACAACCCAAACCCTTTCCAGAGGCATCACTATAGATAGTGAACCCTTATGATCCTGATGGCCATGTTAGAATCGGAGCTGTTGTCAGCCGCTTATTCAACTCATCAAAAGCGACCTGACACTCCTCTAAACAGACAAACTCTATATCCTTCCAGGTCATCCTAGTCAATGGCTCTGCAATCCGAGAGAAATCCTGCATGAATCTCCTATAGTAGCCTGCCAATCCCAACAAGCTCCTGATCTTCGCTACTGAACTCGGTGATGTCCAAGCCTCAACTGCCATAATCTTTGTTTGGGTCAATTGAGATCCCATCTCTAGTCACCACATGACCCAAGAAGTCAACTCTAACCAGAAAGAACTCACACTTCGAGATCTTGCCATAAAGTTCTTCCCTCATGAGGGTCACCAGGACCACTCTCAAGTGCTCCTCCTCAGTCTTCGAGTATAGGATATCATTGATGAACACCACCACAAACTTGTCCAAGTACTGGTGGGACACCTTATTCATCAGGTTCATGAATACCGTCGGGGTATTAGTATCACTACCACATATTAGCTTGAGGTTATTTTGGTCATTTTAAGAATTTTGGATTTATTTTGAATTATTGGAGTGAAGGTTGTTATTTTTGACCTTTGCTAGTTGAGACTTTGGAGACTAATCTAGATGTTGACTTTAGCTATGGTGACTTGATTAGCATGATGGGACCGTAGTCTAACTTAAGTCAACCCAAGTTGAGTTGTTTTGAATCAAGTTTCATATAGAGAATAAGTGATTTAGTGCATGGACTTTTGACTTAAGGATTGATTTCATTTATCATTAAAACTTGGCCCAAGCCCATTAGTCATGACCCTAACCCAAATTTCTCCCTTCATGGCCACCCAGATAGGGAATCCCCCCTCTATTTAATCTCTCTTCCTAGTTCTTGCCTCTTTTGCATCAAAACAACTTTTGGAGAAAGATGTATTGTTCCTTCTTCCCCAATCCATAACTCTTTCATTTTTATTCATTTTTGACTCTAGTCTTTTGCATTAGAACCTAATCCTACTCTATTTTCTGTTTTTGGAGAGAAATCTCAGATTTGCTACAATTTAGAGCTTTTGGCTTGCAAGAGGAATCTTCCTATTTGGGGCTTTTTTTTAGTTTAATACTCTATAGGTAAACACATCAAACTATCAATTAATCTTGATTTCTTTGCACGATAGCCTAGATCTAGGTGTTCCCTAGCTGTAGTGTGTGACTGGTGAAGTTTTGCATTGATTTCGTGTCCGTATCGGACACGTATCAGTTCCTAGTTCTAAGTATTTGTGTAAATGACTCTAAGAACTATTTTATTGAATTTTTGAAATGTTTTTGATTGGGATTATTCATTTTAATGTGCTCATTGATTTCCTTAAGATTTGAACTAATTTTTGAGTCGTGTCGTGTCCACACGAAGACACAAACAAGCTCACTATGCACTTGAGTAGTGTCCTGCTGTTCGACGTGTAGTGTGCATTAGACACGACAAAGTTTGAGTCTGATTTTTCTTAGACACCAAATGGCATTGACTTCCACCTTACACACGAAGTTTGAGGCTAAACTTTCAAGCGGATTGAGAGAAATCTCGATCGTACTGATCCTTGCCTGTGCGTAGCCGTACAAATTTTGGGTTCAAATACGCGTCTCGTACACCGACATGGGGACACGTGGATACCTCGTGATGTGTTCAGTATGTTGCTTTAGTGCTGGGCTATACGTGGATGTGACCACTTTGACACACGTATCGTGTGTCGTGTCCACGAACGTGGTGAACCTGTGCACGAAACTGTGCACTGTTTAGTGTAGCTCGAGTGTCAGATTTATTTTGGACACGTTTGTGTCTATTTTATGGACACCATGATACTTGTGTGACACATACACATATGTCACAATATTTATCAACCCAATTTATGGATTATTTAACTGTGTTTTGATTTCGAATGTGTGTTTTCCCCAAATAAGCTGATACCATGTTCTGTGTATAAATTCTGAGAATTAAATTGTGTTTTACTGATTTAGAATGATTAATTTATCATGTTAGATCACATATAGATGTCTGAGATTATGTCTACATGTTGGGATTCATGTTATCTTGGATTATGGGTTTTCGAAATGCTAAAGGAATGTTAAATCTAAATGCATGTTCATAAACCTGAGAACACACTGTGTTACACACATATTGAACTGTCACAAGCCTGTCACAAGACTTGAAAACCCACACTCTACTAAAAACTGATTTCTAATATACACACACCCATGTTATATTGATTTGTCACAAAACCAGAGAACATCCTATATCTACTGCTGCTATACACACACATTGAGACACTCACGCACACATTGAGACACACATACAGAGGAAACTTGGGACACTCTACTGCTATACTGATTCCTAATGTACACACACACACATTGAGACACACATATATACTAACCTGAGAACCCTATGAATTACCTACGCACATTGTATACACACACACATTGTACACTCACACACACAGGAACATGGTACACACACACACACCCTACTACTACTATCACTCTTTCTTTCTCTCTCTATATATGTATATATATAAATATCTATATTCTTGCTTGATAATATGTAAATATATATGTATGTTTGCCAATATATATTTGTATATGTAGATATGGTGAATACAAATATTAGTGTATGCCAATGTAGACATGTATATAGGCATATAGCCCTATACGAGTGTACCTATGAATGATTGCCTATAGTGTATGCGATATATGTAATTGAATATATACGTATATATATAGAAAATTTGTGTGTTGCTAGCTTGTATAGCATTGTGATGGTATGTGAATGCTAGGATATACATGGTTAGGCTTAGTGAGACTTGTCTGGGTTAGGACTTAACCTAGTTGACCTAGTTTGACTAGTATAGTTGACTATAGTTGACCAAAGCTTGACTTTAGCCTAGATTGACCCAAACATCATGTAGAATGCATTATAATGTTCTATTTTACCATTCTGGACATGTTGTGACTTGTGCTATTCTAAATAGGAGTCAGACACCTCTCCTTAGACAATATTTTACTTCAGATACTCAGGATATCAGGCGAGCACATTCTCTGACTATTTTATACTTGCTAGGAATATATTCTTGCTCTAGCTTACTTTACTTGATGCTGTGTCGATGGAAACACGGATTAGTACTATATGGATCTTTTCATACGATCTTATCCCCCTCGGGAGGATCGGATACATCATGTCATATGCGTTTTACTTTCATCATGTATTTCTGTGCTTTTACCATTCATGTGCACGCTCGTGTACTCTCATGTTCACGAAGCCTCCACGTTTATATTCATGTACACCTATTTATGGACCCCCATGTGAAATTATGTACAATAACATAACTTGAACGGATCCTTGTGTATTGATTGGGGATGGGGGAGTAGAAATATCAATGTGCAAACTCTCATGTTTATAATCAAGCCGTTCACATGTCTATCTTTTACTCTAAATCACTAGTTCACTGTAGCTCTTTATTTATAGTAGATATTTCTATTACAGTCACTTCTTTATTTCATGTCCTTTCTTTCAACAATTCATGTATTCTACTCTATTACATACTTTATATTCCTGTCATGATATGAACTGTGTGAGTTATACTGTGCTCGCTCCTGTCCTGACTGGACCTGTTTAAAATATTACAGAGGTTGAGGATGAGGCATGTTACACCACTTACTATGGGACAATGCTAGAGGACACCTGTGACTTGGACTTACAGCAGGATCCATTACCTGCTGACGACACTCCCTTAGTTTAGTTTCTTATTTCAGTTGTGTCTCATCTGGATATTGTATTAGAGATTGTGATGACATGGATTTATGGATCTTGTTAGATGTTTATCTTAGTATAATACCCCAGTCCCAATATACGTAGGACTAGGAACGTAGACATGCCAGCTGTATACATACGAAGTACAGGAGTCTTGTATGTATACATAAGCTGTAAAATACAGTAATCCAAGACAAACTAAATCTCATCCACAATGAAAAGAATAATAATATAAAAACTAACTTGAATATTTATGATACAATCGTTGGACGGAGACAAAGTCCACTACCAACTATCTCAATGATATAAATGTACAAGAAAGCGATCGACAAAATGATAGAACGAACCAAGAGTAATCATCTTCGAGAAATGGGGAAGATCACGGCCTTGTCTAGAACACCTGCAGAAAACATGAACACACACCTGGGAAAAATCAGGTCCTCAGAGGGACGTAACAAGACGCATAATATCATGCCATAAACTGAATAGTAAGGGCTCAATAGAAAATAGACATGCGTAAAGGTTCCTAACCATTCTATGTGATATACACTTTGTGAAGACAACGTTCTACGCAGGAGCTTAGGTGTTCAGCATAGATAGAGAGAGAGTGGAAATAGGTAGCGCTCATAAGAGACACTATCGACCATGGGCAGAAAGTAGCTTTGATACGAGAACTATCGGCCCCGGGGCAGTAAGTAGCGCTCATACGAGACACTATCGGCCCAAATCTATGTGTGTACTGAACATGTAGCCCCTACGCTAATAATTGTCTCCCCCTCCCATGATACTATACATGTGTCGACTCCACGACACTGTTTAATCCTTAATAACTGCTAAGTCTTCTACATAATCTATTGGCAGTTATATCCTAACGCACGGCCTGTACGCAACGATGTACGATCGGTATGCAAGTCCGTATCTATATGCGACTCACAACTCACACACAATCCGTGGCACATCGTGACAGTTTATGAGATGCACTAAACATACGGTGGTCCCTTAACTCTAAGCCAATTGCATAAAATATAATAATTTGCATATATATATAATTTTGAAAGAACAACATAAAAAAAAAGCATGGATGATATTGAGCAAGAAATTAAACAGTAAAGGCAAGGTGTCTTGCCTGGTAGGACGCCTGGTGTACTGCAATGATCAAGATGTCACGGATTATGACTTTGGTGTAACAATTATGTATGGTGACCTCTGATGGTGGCACGGACAGTTCTATTGGGTCCAGGATGATCAAGTTAGCTTGGGTTGATAAAGAAAGGTATGGTATTGGCAAGGAATAAGAATAGTAGGACTATTTGTAGAGGAGGAAGATAATCAAAAGAATTTTGGCTAAATAAATATATGAAATTTTAGAAAAATATCTACAATATTGGAAATCTAGATTTTTATTAGTAAAATAAACTGTTAGGAATAATACATTGAGAAGTCGAAATAATTTGGGCTAAACTAAGTTTTATAATATTTCTTGGTAGAAAACCATATCTGATTAATTAAAAATAACTTTACGAAATTACTTGAAAAATGTATATATACTTTTATGTATATAATAAATTTAGAAATTACACTTTTATTATCCGATAGTTGGAACACCTTAAAAATATTTATATAATATAAATATAAATAATAATAGCAATGAAGTTTATAAAAATGATCCATATATATATATATATTTTTAACATGGAACTAGTAAGATAATAATAATAATAATAATAATAATAATAATAATCATAATAATAATAATAATAATAATAATAATAATAATAATAACAATAATAATAATAAGTATTCACTACTGCTGCTGTCCTTTCTTCTATAACAATAAAACAATTAAAGTAATAATAGTAATAATAATAATAATAATAATAATAATAATAATAATAATAATAATAATAAAAATAATAATAATGATAATGAATTAAGCTAATAAATGAAACACAACAACAACAAAATAAAATAAAATAAAAAATAAATAAACATCAATAAAAAAATAAATAAAAAGAAATTACAAATACAATAAAAAAAACAATTGCAGCAATCAGTCGACTGCTGCTGCTCTCCATTAAAACGGAGAAAGGAGAGAGAAAAAGTGGAAAAAAATTGGGGAAACGGCTGAGAGCGAGAGGAGAGGAAGCGGGGGAAGATGGAGCGGCGGGCGGCAAGGGTTTTCGGGGGTGATGATCGGAGGAGGAAGTAAGGGTTCGCGGTGGTCGTAGGAGAAGTCGGAGGGGAGAGAAGATCGAAAAGGGCGCTGGAGGCTGGGCGCGGTGGTCGGCACTCGCGGACGGCGTGACTAGGGCACGGAGGTGGAGGAAAGGGGAAGTCGGAGCGGGGAATCTGCGGTGGAGAAAAGAGGAAGGGGACGGGGGTTTCCCGACGGTTGGAGGCGCTGGGAGGCGGCGGGAGGCTCTGTTGAGGAGCGGAGGGCTCACCGACGGTGGTGAGGTCGCGGGCGGCGGCTCCTCTGTGAGCGCGATGCACGGGGAGGACCTGGCCGGCGGTGGCGCGGGCTGCACGCTGCGGCAGAGATAAGGGTGGTTTCGATTTTGGTTTTTTAGTTTGGTATTGGTTTGGGGCGGGCGGCCGGTCGCGGTGGTGGTGGTGATGGGTTAGTGGTTGGCTGGGGCTGGACAGTAGGCTGGGGTGGTTTGCTGGTGTCGAGGGTTCGGGGTTGTTGGTGGCGGCAATGGTGTGGTCGTTAGAGGCATAGAAGGGAAGTGCCGGTGGCCATGGTAGTGGCGGGCTAGTTCTGTGCGAGAAGACGGAGTGGTTGAGAGCAGGAGGAGGCCGGCTGGGTGCTGGAGGCAAGCGGCCAGAAGTACAGACACGAGGAGACGGTGTCACAGTAGAAGAATTAGGATTATGGTTAGGGTTAGAATTAGGGTTAGGGATTTGGGATTACTGATTGCATCGTGTCCTGATGTTAGGACACAAATAGGATGTTGTGGGGATTTGGGAACTAGGGTTAGGGTAGGCGCGTCCTACCAGACACATGATCAGGTGGACATATCCGAGGTTGCCGGACACAAGAGAGAAAATGTATTTGTACTAGAATAATAGAAAGGAAGAGAAGTACACAGACACGATGCACAACGGCTGTGGTAGATAAATTGTGGCTAGATGGAATTTATGGAGGAGTACCTGCTTATTTATAGGATGTGGAAATTCCCAATTGGATAAGATTAGGAAAAGATTTAAATCCTCTTTTAAATAATACGCTATTAATAAATTTAAAATAAATCAAATTCAAATCCAATACAAATCCAATTTAAATCTAATTTAATTCTATCTTTTATTTTAAAATCAATTAAGATAAATCAAATTCCAAATATAGATATTAATTTACTATTTAAAACATATCTATAAATCAAATCAAGATTTAAATTGCTACAATAATTTCAAAATATATTTTCTAAAAATACTATAATAATAATTTCGAAAATATATTATTAATTAAAAATAAACTTAATAAAATATTTATGAAATATATATGTAAGCACAAATAATGCATACATGATTATTTCAGTTGTATCTCATCTGGATATTGTATTAGAGATTGTGATGATGTGGATTTGTGGATCTTGTTAGATGTTTATCTTAGACACTTTGGATTATCTTTTTTTATCATATTTCATCTGTGGATTCTGTTGATATTCTTATCTATCTTATCGTACATCTTTCTTAGCTGTGATTGAGATTTGTACTTTATATTATTCCTCCATTCGGAGAGTATAGCTGTGCAATATACAGTATAATTGTTTAATGTATGTGACCTAGGACAGCGTTCTACCGTCAATACTGTGGCGTAGGCTGGACGTACCCATTTTTCGTGCCCTTACACTGGCTGCAGGTTGTGACACATTTTTAGTGGTGGCCCATTCAGGTCTAGATTTGTGGTAGTATTCGAACTAGAGTATCACTGCAGCATGCAGTAGGATTAGGATATTTTTGAAGGTACTCAATCACATTAGGAAAAACTCTTAATCAGATTCCTTTTATCTAAATTTGCTACTTATTGTCTTCCATTGAATATAAATTGTCCTCCTTTGCTATTTCGACTCACTCTCAGAAATTATTTTCTTGTTTGATCTGTCTCTAAGATGGTCGAGACTAAACCTTATCGCCCAGGACAGGGGGATACTGATGAGAGGACTGCCACCTCTCATTCTGTGCAGCCAGCCCCCGCTACCGCAGCCCTAGTTATGCCAGCTGGGGTGGGTGTTTCAGCTACATTTGGAGGAGCCCCTCCACCAGTACGCAGGCAGAGTCCAGTCATTCTGGAGATGCTCCAACAGCAGCAGCCGCCTTCAGGATCCGTCGATGCAGTCCAGTTGTTTACCATTTTTAGCAGTTCATGGTGGCCCAGTAGGCTCAGCAGCAGCGTCAGACGACAGAGTTCAGTCGGGGCATCGATCTGGCCCTGACGACAGTTGAGAGGGCTACAGCTCAGCCTTTGGTAGTTCAGCAGCAGCATCAGTCGAAGGGCATACAAAATTTCCAAAAGATGCACCCGCAAGACTTCATGACTACAAAGGGCATCCTGTACGCAGATGAGTGGATCGAGCACATGGAAGAGATCTTCAGGCTGTCAGAGATTCCAACGAGACTGTAGATTGAGGCTACGGCTAGTATGATGTAGGACTTGGCTCGCACGTGGTACCAGACAGACTCGAGGGTTGGTACAATTGGGCAAACTTGGACATCTTTCAAGAAGCTGTTCAAGGAGAAGTTTTTCCCCGATGCACTGCTTGGTGCCCTCGAGACGCTGTTCGATGCTTTGGTGCAGACTGTCGAGGAGTACGCCGGGGAGTTCTGACATCTGGGCAGGTTTTTTGAGGAGTTATCTGAGGCGACGAAGGCCCGGAGGTTCAGGAAGGGACTAGTCAGGGAGGTGAAGTCCTATACCAAGAGTGCCCACAGGGCCACTTTTGAGGAGATCCTGTGGGCGCCTTAGCAGCGGCGGATGACCTTGAGCTGAGGCTCAAGAGGGGACAAGACATTCTCGGTAGTAGCAGCAGCGGAGGCCAGGTCAAGAGGCCTCACTTTCAGCAGCAGCATCAACTGAGACAGTTTCAGCCGCAGCAGTTCCAGCAGCCGAGACTTCAGCTAGCTCAGCATCAGTAGCCGAGGCAGCAGTTTACTAGTTGTACCTTCGACAGGAAACTGGGCATAAATGGACCGAGTGTAGGAAGAGGCTGAGGAAGTACCTTCTCTATGGTTCATCAGAGCATCAGCTGAGGGACTGTTCCCTCTTCGCAGGCAGGGCAACACAGAAAATAGGAGCCAAAGCTCCAGTGGGACCGCAGAAGGGACCGCTGCAGACTCAGCAGCAGCGGTTCGTGCAGCATCACTAGCAGGCCAGGGGAGGCCAGCAGGGGTGAGCTTTCGCCATGGCGGTCGAGGATACAGAGGATATTGGGGAGCTGATTGCAGGTTCTGTTCTTCTCGACTCTATTCCAGCTTTCGGTTTATTTGATTCCAGAGCTTCCCATAGTTTTGTGTCTGTATCATTTGCTGTTAGATACTGTCTTGTATCTGAATCATTGCCTAGGACCTTCAAGATCACGAACGGAGGTAGTATTATCCTCGTGAGTGATGTTTGAAGAGGGCAGAGTGTTATTTTGGGAGGCCGGGTGTTGGATGTGAGTCTGCTCGTAATGTCACTACAGAACGACGACATCGTATTAGGTAAGGATTTGTTGAGCAGGCATCAGGCCAGCATAGATTATCGTGGGCATAGATTACCGTGGGGATAGAGTTCTGAGCAGGCATCAACTTTAATAAGCGTAAAATTTTGTATAGTCAGAGTCTTTAATCTTAATGCTTAAAACTTAGACCAAATTATCTGCATAAAAAAATTTCAAATTAGATTTTCACTAACTTGATTTTCCTTTTTCTTTTGGCAGTAGATTTACAAATTCACCCACTTGCAGAAGTATTAGGCTCATCAGCTGGTATGGTGGGCTCGAATTATTTAGAGAACCTGTCCCATATGGAATTTCCCCAGTCAAATCCAGAATATCCTGCAGAGAGACGACAGCTGATATCTTCTCAAGGGGACAGAATGCTACTGTCCATGATAAATGGAGAACTGTTGACTTCGTTGGATGGCCAATAATTTGCAAAGCCAGCTTTCTTATTCGGTGATGCGATAGACTTCAAGTCACAAAAATACCCCAAGAAGGAGTCTTGGGTGTTCAAGTTTGTTGATAGAGCAATATATCTCCCTGACATTGATAGAGATTATCCCATTTCTGTGTTTATCCATGCCACCCATCCCCGACAGATGCTGTGGAATTTGACTCCCAGCAGTCATGGAAGGCTGGGTAGAATCATCTTCAAGAGGGATAATGCCAACGATATAGGGTATCAAGTCAGTGTTCCCAATGGCGGTGTCGTCCCTTTCTCTGGTCTCTTGCCTGGATTTACTTCGAGTGAGGATTCTGCTCTGATTCAGCCGGTGCAGACCCAAATGTTCATCAATAAGTTCATAAGGGCTACGATATTATATTCACAGACAAACCCTAGGCTACCGGGATGGTTAACTCTATTTAACCAGAACTGGATCCAAATTAATGTTTGGATCATGAACAACTTCAACACAGATTTGGAAGCCATGGGTCTGTATGAAGCAGTGGCCTCCACTAGTCAGGATATACCACCGAACAGTAACTTGTTCATAGCCCTGATGGAGATATATATCAGTTCAACAGGAACCTTTGCGACCCCAAAAGGAGAAATGGGTCTCGCACTCCACGAGATGCAATTCTTCTCAATACTGCCAATGGAGGAAGCCCCATATGAAGAATATGTTCCCTCTAACCGGGAACTTGCTGAAATCAGGGAGAGAAACCCTCAATTGGTTGAGGTAAATGAAGAGTTGATGTGCCATTACATAATTTGCACTACTATGCATGAAAGTGGATCTCATCTGGCATACATCAACAAGTGGACATCATATTTCTTTTACCATAAAGATAAGATATCCAAAGATGATAAAGAAAGATTTCAGGAGAACAAGGATCCAACCATCAACACTAGTTCAACAATTCATGCAGATAAAATACGGGATATGATGGTTGGCCACAAATTTCTAGACAAATATTTGTCCACCAAGACTGGAAAGTTCTCTGCCGGAACTGAAGCCTTGAGCTTCCTCAAATATGGCAGCAAGAAGATCTCCAAGAAAGCCTTACTGGCAGGCTTCCTTTCTCTATGGTTGAGGAGATGGGTTGTACCGGGAACCGGTACAGTTGATAGAATCCATCGAAACGTGCTATGGCCAGCGGTAAGTTTGGTGTTTAAAATCAGAATCAACCTACTATCGGCAATAGTGTGCCGAATAAACGCAGGTCTGAGGACTTTTGGTGTGGACCTAATCAATAATGCTCCTCACCGGAACGTATTTCCTAGGGTAGAAATGCACTACACTTACTTGATAGGCTGGCTGTTGCACCACAATTGCAATTCGTTGCCACCAGTCCCGGGAGATGATGCGGAGGTCTTCCTCCAGAAGTTCAACAAAGCTACATGGACTGCCACGACAGTGGCAGATACCCGAGCAGTATTGAATTATTCTTATGGTTGGAACTTTTTCTATACTCGGCCACAAGTTCCAGCCGACTATTTCGGCGTTCAATTTGAAGATGAAGTTAAAGGAAGAACTTTACTGTCTACGCCAGTTTTCAGATGGCTACAGTGCATCAGACCCTCCCATATGATGTACAGAAATGAAGACAGCTGTGCGTTCGAACCATATCTACCAAGCAGGTTCGCTCGCCAATTTGGATATGACCAATTTTATGTTGGTAATCCCTCTACCAGTTTTCGTCATTATGGGAAACAAATTGATGGTGCGAGAGGTTGGAGATATTTTAGCACTGCCTATACTGGTGCCAAATTCAAAGTATCAACTGCTACCAGCACCACCGAGCTACGTATACTTCATACGTATGCTCGTTTTTATGCTTCCATCTGCTCCTTCGCCCATGGCTACAACCTGAGAGGTAGTCTAAGATGGCCCAAGTAAGGGAATATTGAGGAGCCAGTAAGGGTACCATCAGACATACCCGACGACACAGCTGCTCCAGATCAGTATCTGAAAGTTATCTCTATGGGAGTTAGGAAAAAAGCTACAAAACCTATCATTATTGGCAAGTCCCAAAAACGGAAACAAGGTGCTGTTGTTACTCTTCCAGAGAAGACCCCGAAAAGAAGAAGAAGGCTACCACCAAAGGGCCTTATAGACCAAGGGCCGCTACCCCAGAGATTGATATTCCAGTCGAGGAGCCGCAACATGTTGCATCTTCTTCAGCTCATCCTGGTGAAGGGTCCTCGGCCTCCCAACCAATAGCGTCAAATAAAGCTGTGACAGTCCTATTTCCGGGACGTCTCAGTTCAGCACTTCATTTGACTTTGCCACAAAAGGTACAAGTTGTTGAGGATGTTGCTCCAGTACATTCTGTTGATCAAGAGCCCATCCCATCAGATGAACCAGCTATTAATTTTGATGATGAGGACTGGGATGGGGATTTTGACGCGTACTTGGCACGTCCTACACCTACTCCAGGTAAATATAATTTATACAAAATCCATACAAAATTATGATTATGATTTTTGTATATTAACTTATTGTGTTTAATTTTTTGTAGGTGTCATCATTACATCTAAGCTTGTGGCTCCTCCTCCTCCTCAAGAAGATATTTATGAGGAAAACGCAGAGTCTGAGGAGGAGGCTTCTTCTTCTTCAGAAGAAGATGCTCAAGAAGCATGTCCTCCATTTATGGAGGTACAACAAGAGCCAGAAGTACAGGCTCAGCCAGAATTGTCCTCTCCTGCTGAGGGCAAGGATAAAGAACAAACTAGAGTAGAACCTATTGTAGATGATGAAGAGGCTACTGAGGAAGAATTAAATGAAGAATCAGTTGTAGAAGGACTCACTACAACTGAAATACTTGAAGATCCTGCAGAGCCAATAGCTGAAGAAGGTGATGAAGGCATACTCAAGTCATCAACTGAAGATCGGAAAGTTGTAATAGCATCCTCTGCTATTGCTACCGATCCAGTACAAGTTCCTGAAGAGACAATGCCTGAACCGAAGTCAGCTGCCACATCTACCATTCCACCCACACTAATCACCGCCACCGAAACTCAGGTAGTTTCAGCTCCAGAAATGGATGGAGTAACAAATGCTGAAGATACTGTTCCTGAAGCTCCTGGGAATCAGTTGGACATGGTAGCAGCTACAACAATGGCTTCATCTCAATCTGCTACTAAGGCAACAACATCTGCTCCTAGTCTTCAGAAAAGAGATCTGGTAGATATCGCTGCAATGCCGAGCTCAAGTGCAGAAATGAATCTCTTAGTTGAGATTCATACTGAGACTTTTTACAAGACTCTGGAAGCTTTGATCAATATGGTCCTGAATAAGGGCCTCAATTATGAAAGTTTGAAGGCGTCTATTTCTCTTACTATCAAAAATGTTGCCATGTTCAATGATACCGCGAAGGCAGCGACATTGGAGAAAGTCGTGGAGGGACTTGAACAGCCCATCAAAGAATATCTAAAGCTGTCAAGTAAAACTACTGAAAGTCTCATCCAAGAGGAGTATGACACTCTATCGGCTGAATACCTTGCTCGGGAGACGACTTTTAATGAGGCCCTCCCTGAGTACAGTATCAAGGTGGCCAAAGAAAAGGCTTTTTTGGCTGGAACGAAGCCTCAGCTGGATATCCAGAGAGAAACCTGTGAAACCTCGAATATGAGAATTCATCAACAAAATGATAAAATTCGAGAAGTTGAGGCTGAATTGGCTCGCTTGAAGGCGAAGATGGATCAGCTGATCATAGCTCGAGACCAGCAGCTTACACAGAGCTCGATTTTGGAAGAACAAGTCTTTGGAGCTGAGTCTACCATCAAAACCCATGACGAAACCAAGGATAAGATGATAGTCACTTTTGCTGGACATTTTCATATCTGTACTCCCGAAGCTTGACGCTACTTAGCTGCTAAGAATGTATTCAGCTCTCGTGAAAAGCGTCTAGCAGAGCTGCAGAAACTGCTAAAAGACTTATCTCCTCCGCCTTAGGCAAATAAAGAGCTTTTATAATCTTCTACTTTTTTCATTATGTAATATTTAGAAGAAATGAATAAAATATTTGTTTTATGATCCTATCATTTGAATTTAAACAATAGGTATGAGATAGAAAACACTTATAAGAGGTAATATGGACATGACAAGTTTTCTTAACTCAATAAATTATATCTATTCAGAGGTAATGTGGACATGATAGATGATGAATCCTTTTTTCTGTTTGGAGTATACGACACTATCAGAGGTAATATGAACATGACAGATAGATAGGAAAAGATTAATATTTATTCAGAGGCCAAATGGACATGATAGATAGGAAAAGAAGTAGATTTAATATTTATTCAGAGGTCATGAGAACATAATAAATAATAAATCTCTGCTTTTTTAATCAACTGGTAAGACAGAAGATCAAAATTCTCTTCAAAGAGACAAGTAATCAGCTTAACCAAACATTGTTAGCTGAAGAATAAAGAAGAAATTCAAACATAATATTTCTTCAAGAATTTGCCATTGATAGGCATCATGAGCAAATCTCCAGCACCATTAGAGAAGCTTGTCGCGACAACATATGGACCTTTCCATTTTGCTTAGAATTTCTCTTTGCTCTTATGAGTCATCACTATTGGTCTTCGAACAGCTAGAACTAGCTCACCAACTTTAAATACCCTTTCTTTAACTTTACGATTGAAAGTTCGAGATATACGGGCTTGATATAGCTCAATATGCTGTTGTGCTCGTCCAATCCTTCAAGTTCTTGGAGTCATAAGCGATCATTGTTCTCTGTAGTTAGCTCATTAACAATGGCTATTCTAAGAGATGGAATCTGGATTTCTAGTAGAAGAACAGCCTCACATCCGTAAACCAGTGAGAATGGTACAAAACCAGTCGGAGTTCGGACTGTCGTTCGGTAAGCCCATAAACATTCTCCAAGTTTCTCATTCCAATCACGTTTATTAGAAGAGACGAACTTTTTGAGAAGTTTAATGATTGTTTTGTTGAATGCTTCGGCTAAACCATTAGCAGCTGGATTATAAGCCGTAGAAGCCAGATTTTGGATCTGATTCTTATCACAGAACCAATAAAATGCCTGACTGGCAAATTGTGGTCCATTGTCATGAATTATCCGTCAGGGAATCTCGAAATGATAAATGACATGATGTTTAATGAAGCTAACCACATTAGATGTTTTTACTTCAATAAGGGGAACCGCTCCCGTCCATTTAGAAAAGTAATCGGTTATAATCAATATAAACCGATGTCCCTTGACAGAAGGAGGGATAATCGGCCCAATAATATCCATACCCCAAGCTTCGAAGGGCCAAGAAGCTGTTGTAGGATGTAAGAACTCAGATGGTTGATGAATAAAATCAGCATAGACACGCTTTACATCTTCTGGCATAATCCACAGCATCTGCTATCATGGGAGGCCAATAATATCCCATTCTTCGAATGCGGTCCTATAATTTTGGACCCGGTTGATGGGCACCACAGATACCATCATGAGCTTCACAAAGTATTTGCTTAGCTTCACTTTCAGAGAGACAATGTAGCAAAAGTCCGTCATATGAACGACGATATAACATATGTAAAGAAGAATCATAATAGAATCGAAATGATCGTCTCTTGATTGATACAACTTCTTTTGGATCTTCAGGTAAAATCTCATGAACTGCATAATGAATGAATGGACTTCTCCAAACCCTCTGCTAGGAACTTGATTCTGTAGTATAACTCTGTTCAATATGCAGATTATCTTAACACAGAATAAGTCTCGATCCAACAAAGTGATGGTATTTTGTCTTCTAATTGGAACAGCTAAGTTTGCAGCTAAACTAGCAAGAGCATCAGCTTCTAAATTCTAAAAACATGGTACGAATTCGATAAAGAATCCTTTGAATGAAAGGATCAATTCGATTACCACTTGATGATAAGGGATGAGGTCAGGATTTCTGACTTCATATGTCCCACTGACTTGATTAACAATCAGTTGAGAGTCTCCATAAGCTTCTAGTAACTCAATGTCCAGTTGTTTCACTATTTGGAGACCAATTAGCAGAGCATTGTATTCTCCCACCTTGTTGGAGCATGGCTCATTAAGGGAATAAGCACGGTAAATGACCATTTTGTCAGGAGAGACTAGGACGATGCCCACTCCGGAGACGATATTGCCTTTAGGTCCAACCCGCGTTGCTCCATCAAAGTATAGTTGCCAAATATCATTCTTCAAAGTCATGTTGCAATCCACGACTTCATTTGGAATGCCCTCATATAGCTTCGATATTTCAGGTATACGGTGAGCTGCTAAGAAAACAGCTAATGCTTGACCCTTTACTGATTTTTGAGGCACATAACCATATCATAAGGAGTGAGCAACATCGCCCAGGTGGCTAACCTAGAGTTAAGAATGCTCGGTTTTCTCATCAATACTCGAATAGGATTTATTCTGGAGATAACATGAATAGTCTGTCCTAACAAATAATGTCGCATCTTTTGAACAGCAAAAACCAAGGCTAGACATTTTTTTCCACATGAGTGTACCTGTGTTAAGCTCCAACCATCATTCGGCTAAAATAATAAATTGCCTGTTCATGACCTTTGTCACTTTTTTGTGCAAGAAGAGCACCAAGTGAATGATCCAAGGCTCGAACATATAACAAAAATGGTCTCCCTACCACTAGAGGTACCAAAACAGGTGGATTTGTTAGGTATCGCTTAATATCATTGAAGGCTTTCTGACATGCTTTATCCCAGACAAATGATACACCTTTCTTTAATAGACGGGAGAAAGGTTGACATCTCCCAGAAAGATTGGATATAAATCTCCTGATATAAGCAATACGACCTTGGAAGCCGCAGAGTTCTTTTAAATTGCGTAGAGGACGCATTTCAAGAATTGCTTTAATTTTATCAGGATCAACATGGATACCTTGCAAAGTAATGACAAATCCTAAAAACTTGCCACTGGAAACCCCTAAGAAAGACATAGTAGGATTCATCTTCAGTTGATGTTGACGCATCCACTCAAATACTGTCTTCAAGTCTTGAATGTGATCATCGTTTGATTGACTTTTGATAGCTATATCATACAGATAACATTCAACTGTTTTTCGTAGATATTCTTGAATGATGTTGCTCATAGCCCGTTGATACATGGTACCGACATTTTTCAGACCAAACGACATAACCGTATAGCAGTAGACTCCAAGGGGTATACGAAAAACAATATGCTTTTCATCTTCCTGATGCATCTTAATTTGATTATATCCTAAAAATTCGTCCATGAAAGACATGCGTTCAAAACCACATATATTGTCTATCATTACATCGATAATCGAAGGTGGAAATTCATCCTTTGGACAAGCTGTATTAAGATCCTGAAAATCTATGCAAACTCGAACTTTTTCGTTCTTTTCATAACAGGAACATGTTGGCAACCCAGCCTGGGTGTTGTTCTTCATGAAAAAACCCACATGTAATCAGCTTTTTGACTTATGCTTCAATTGCATCTATCATGTCTGGTCGAAAATGCCGTTGCTGCTATTTTATAGGTTTGACATTAGGAAGAATATTGAGTTTATGAGTAGCAACTTTAGGATCCAACCCCAGCATATCCTCATAACTCCATGCAAAGATATTAATATATTCTTTAATCAGTTGTATCAACTCTTTTTTTTCATCTTCGGAGAGATTTTTACTGATATATATTGGTTTGGACGTAGTTCCGTCTCCAACATCAATCTGGACAATCTCATCCTCTGTAGGTAGTTATCGCTGTTCAAAACGAAGCTCCCATTGAGTGTCTATTTGATGTGCCCAAGGATCAGTCTCAAATGGCTCAGATTCACCATCAGTTTGAACTATGTTGACTGAGAATACGCACTCAGATTCATCATAATAGTCTCCTCCAGAATATGAGGATTATAAAAAACTGGAAGAACATTCTTCTATATTTTCTTTCTACATGTGGGGTGTATCTGATTCGATGAGTTGGATTTCTTCCGAATCTGAGGATTGTGAAGAACTGGAAGAAAATTTTTCTTGTATATCCTTATTAAACATGTGAGACGGATCGTATCCTAACCCATGTCAAGTTTTCTGGTAAAACGGATCACCATATAATGGTAATCGTCTACCTTTTTCTTGATTGTGATCTTGCATAGTCTTCAAATCATATCCCATATTCTGGATAATCTTGAGAGATTGTGACTATATTTGTCAATTCAGATTCTTCCTTTATCTTTATCTCTAAGATCATATGTCTGACTAACATAGATATTTCTAGCCAGACCAAACACAATTTGGCGCTTGTTTTTTTTATCAGACAGAATCACGAAATAAGTTTCTTCGTGACATTTATAAGTTACACAAGCTTGTGATGATGAGGCTAATAATGGATTAGAAAGCTTTGTTAGCTTTTGGAACCCAAACATATATATACATTAATGACCGACTCACAAATTCTGTCCGTGTTCGGGCAAAACTTAGACTGAGTTTGGCTACGGGATATCTAGGTCAGTTTGGTTTTTGTGGAGTTTTGGATAAAAAATGAATTAGGATTTTATTTTTGGGTCAGAAATATGGTTTTGTGAGGAAGGTCTTCCAAGTTGCCAGTGATACCGACTCACAATTTTCTAGACTCAATAAAAGAAAATAAATAATAAAGTAGAAAAATCTGCTTTGACGAAATACCCTGCAATCTTATTTTTTTTATATCGACGTCGGGTTTTAAAGTCAGTTATCGAAATAAGTTCGACCATGGCTGTATGGGCCAAAAATCTCCCCAATTTTGATAATTTGACAAAACTACGATTGATACTTTGGTTCAGCTTGGTTGGGAAGAAGACTTGGTGCAGTACGAAAGTAGCTTGTTCATCGGTACAATGTACTTGCTCTTCCAGAATAAACAGTCAAGTCCTGTTACTCCCCCGAAACAAAACAAGTAGCTTGATAATCTCCACCTAGAAAAAAATTTCAAAGCAAAAACTTTTTGGAGCAAACTTGTCAGTGTAGCTTGATAATCAACAAAGCAAACTTGTTAGTGTAGCTTAAAAATCAATAGAGCAAACTTGTCAGTGTAGCTTGATAATGAACATAAAAGTATCATATTTTCTCCCATGTTTTGTCATATAAGTAAAATGACATAACGATAAAGTGTCGTACTCGGCACAAAAAGAATGTCAAAACATAGAATAGAAACATTTTATCACATAATGGTGGAAATAGTAAACAGATATATAAATAGAAAGTAGAAAGTGCATATACTAATACAAGCCAGCTAGAAAAAACTTAAACTGATAATGCTTGAAAGAAGCATTTATAAGTAATACATAGCCAACATAACTAGTGCATAAAAAGTTATGCTGTATATCTCTAGGGAAGATCCTCAATCGTCATCCTCATCATCATCATCGTCAGCACCCGCCACCCTAGAAGGACCTATCTCTACAGATCGATTGGGATCATAATGGGCAGTATCAGGGTCAGAGTATCGCTGAGCCTCTGGATCATCAATACAATAACCAAGCACCGAGGGATCATGAACCATGGGAATAGGACCACTACGGTTGTGAGCAAAGCTATAAAAAAATGTCCCTAACGATGTTGGATATGGCCTGAAGCTGAAGAGTGGGGCGAAAGTCCATGGACCTAAATTGATCCAACGTCAAGGCCTGAAGGGACTCCAGGGTATCACCTCTATGAGGATGGAAAGCATGTGCGCTATCGGCTGATGGTCAACTGGAGCGGAAGGAGCCTCAACTGCAGGAATAAGAGCAACTCAACGATGCTCATGAAGATGGGTAGGTGGAGCATCATGAGCACAGTCATCTAAGGTAACCTCAAAGTACTGAAAGATGTAAGGCAAATACATCGCATAGAGAAGTCATCGCGGTTTATTTCGATACTTCTTTGTAGAAGAGATAATAGTCTTTGGAAGACTAAAAGGAACTTGGAAGTGAAGATGATAAATGACATATAATTCCAAGTAGGAGATTTCATCAGTAGAGGTATTTTTTGGAACAATAGAAGAAAATATAATCCGTTGTAAATCATAGAAATAATTATTCAAGTGCTTGGGGCGTAGAGTGCCTTTGGGATGTGAGTTTGGTGTACATAAAGAATCACAAAAAGAATCAAACGACATATGTGCTGGAAATTACACTAAGATGATTTTCTCTAATGCTTCCCCTACATTGAAAATGTGAAGCAAGTTTTCCAAATCATCGACATCAAATTCAATGTCAATTCTACCGATTTTTGATTTAATCATGCCTTTTGTGACCGATAGATTGCAATAAAACATGCGGATTGCATTTGAATAAATAAAAAAACTAGATTGAACTAAATTGAGTAAGTCAAAGTGTTCAAAGAGATTGGTGTGATCGAAAAACAATTTAAAGTTAATGAGATTTCCTGCACAAATTTTTCTTTAATGAATACCAATCATTAGATGCATCTTGAGACACAAAAATGAAATCATGAAAGTAGTCTCCGTCCGACATGGCTGGACAAAACAAAGAGAATGAAGCTTCCTTTGGAGCAGTAGAGGATGAAGCTTCACCAACTTTCCTCTTCTTTTTGGAAAAATAAGGAATTTTGGGAGCCGTTGAATTGAAAGTAAAGGAAAGAGTAAAGATATACCAAAATTGACGTAAAACAGTGGAAAAGAACACCAAGAAAGCTATGAATCCAAGTTCTTAGGGCTTGGAGGAAAGAAAAAGAGAGTTGGTAGGATTAGGGTTTCCGTGTATTTTACGGCTGTGTTGATGGAGAATATGATGTTTGAGGGTGTATATAAAGAGGAAAACCCAATTGTGTAGCTTCTGTTCTGATTACCCCTGAACGAGTTTGGCCCGAGTTCGGACAGAGCTCGGTCCGAGTTCGGTCCCTGGTAGTCTATACAGAATTGGAAAGTTTGATATAGGTTTTAACATAAATACAAAGTATAATAGAAATACTTGTGTTGAAGATAATTTAGATTAATTAACCAAAATACACAAACTGTATAAAATATTTTGGGTTAACGGTAGGGGCCGGATCCTAGCTAGCGGTAGTCTAACGACTAGTATACCTTGTCGGTTTAGGCTATTTACTCCTGTGTGGCAAAGTGGCCCTTTCGGCTTATAACTAAAATATTTCTACGAATTTATGAATTTCGATCAAGTAATATGTTAATTATACGACTTCAACATCCAAAATTCATAATTCCCTTCGTATGAAGTTAAAACGATCTTTAGCTAGGCTTAGTGAATATGTCAGCTAATTGATGCTCAGTGTCAACAAATTCTAAACTAATATCTCCCTGTATTATATGGTCACTTAGAAAGTGATGTCTAATCTTTACTTGTTTAGTGCAAGAGTGACATACATGATTCTTCGTGAGATTTATTAAGCTAGTGTTATTACAGTAAATAGGGATATGGTTATAAGATAATCGATAGTCTTCCAAAGTTTGTTTCATCCACAAAATCTGAGCATAACAATGCCCTGCGGCTATATATTCAGTCTCGGTTGTCGATAATGCAACAAAATTTTGCTTGTTAGAAAACAAGGAGACTAAAGACTTTCCTGGAAAATGACATGTGCTACTGGTAATTTTACGATCGACCTTGCATTCAGTAAAATCCATATCTGAGTAACCTATCATGTCAAACGAATCCATTTTGGGATACCATAGACTAGTCGACAAAGTAGCTTTAAGGTATCAGAGGATACGCTTACCGATGCTCATATGTGATTCTTTAGAACAAGCCTGATATCTAGCACATAAGCACACTGAAAATATAATGTCTGGTCGACTAGTAGTTAGGTATAGTAAACTACTAATCATACCTCTGTAATTACGTACTTCAATTGGTGTACCACTTTTATCTATATCAAGTTTTGTAGACGCTGTCGTAGAAGTTCCAATTGGTTTAACATTATCCAAGTCAAATTTATTTAGCAGGCCTTCTGTATACTTTGCTTGATTGATGAATATCCCTTGTGACCTTTACTTGATTTGTAGCCCAAGAAAGAACCTTAGTTCTCCCACTATGCACATTTCAAATTCACTCTGCATACACTTAGCAAACTTGTTACATAGAATCTCATTTGTTTATCTAAAGATTATGTCATCTATATATATCTACACTAATAAAATATTATTATCTAAAGATTTATAAAAAAAAGTATTATCAACCTTTCCTTTTAAAAAATTATATTGAAGTAAGAAGGAACTAAGGCGCTCATACCATGCACGAGGTGCTTGTTTTAGACCGTAGAGAGCCTTACGAAGCTTGAATACGTGATCAGGATTTTTAAAATCTTCGAAGTCGGGAGGTTGTTTTACAAAAACTTCTTCTTTTATAAAACCATTTAGAAAAGCACTTTTAACATCCACTTTAAAAGTTTAAAACCATGAAAACTTACAAAAGTACAAAGCATACTAATAGATTCATGTCTAGCTACCAGAGCATATGTCTCATCGTAGTCAAATCCTTCTTCTAGATTATAGCCTTGAGCTACTAGACGTACTTTTTTGCATGTGACTGAACCATTCTTTTCTAACTTATTTCGTAACACCCACTTGGTACCAATGATGGGAATAATTAGGTCTTGAAACGAGTTCCCAAATTGATTTTGTTAGAATTAGTTTAGTTCCTTTTGTATTGTAGAAATCTAAAATTCATTATTAAAAGCTTTTGAAACATTCTTAGGTTCTATTTTAGAAATAAAAGCAACATTAGCAACTATATTTCTTGTGGTTGAGCGAGTACTTACACCTTTTGATGCATCACCTATTACTAGTTCTTCTGGATGATTTGGTGTAAAACGCAATCGTTTAGGCAGACTCTCCCGGTAGGAGGATGGTGTATCTTCAGATGTTTTGGCTAAGGGAGTTTTCTTATCTACATTGTGACTGTCATTGTTGCAATGGCTGTTTAGCTCGTCGAATGTGACATTTATTGATCCTTCAACAATGAGTGATCTTTTGTTAAATTTTCTATATCCTTTGCTTTTTGCAGCATATTCCAAAAAAAAATCCTTCATCAGTTTTTTTTATCAAATTTACCTAAGTTGTCTTTAGCGTTCAAGATAAAACATCTGCAACCAAACACCTTGAAATAGCTGAAATTAGGAATTCTATTGAACCATAATTCATACAAAGTTTTCTTGGATATTGGTCTAATCAGAACTCTGTTTACAATATGGCATGTTACAACTTCAGCCCAAAAATATTTTGGAAGGTTATGCTGGTTAAGCATAACTCGGTCCATATCGCCAAGAGTTATGATCTTCCTCTCCACAACGCCATTCTGTTGAGGAGTTCTGTGGTAAGAGAATTCATATGATAAACTATTTTAGTTACAAAATGTTTTAAATTCATGGTTATCAAATTTTTTGCCATGATCACTTCAAATTCGGGTGATCATGAATCATTTCTTATTTTGTACATTTTTACAAAAAAGACACGAATTCAGAAAAGGCCTCACTTTTATTTACAAGAAAGTAAACCCAAGTATATCGTGAATAGTCATCGACTATTACGAAAGCATGAAGCTTACCGCCAAGACTAGCCACTCTACTTGGTCCAGACATGTCCATATGTAATAATTACAATGGTATAGAGGTAGTTAGAACATTTACTGACTTAAAAGATGATCTAGATGCCTTTTTCTTTTTACATTCGGCACAGACTATATCTTTCTTGAATATGATATCATGTAAGCCTCTAACCAATTTCTTTGTGGACAATCTTGCAATAGTGTCCATGTTCGCATGTCCAAGATACATATGCCATGCCCAACTTTCGTTTTGATTTGTGAACAAATACTTTCCTATACTGTTAGTATTTTCTGACAGATACAATACATATATGTTGTCCCCTCTTATTCCCTCAAAGGAAATTTTTTCAGAAGTGTTATCATAGACAAAGCATTTATTCTTAACAAAATTAAACCATAATCAGTCAATTGACTAATAAATAGCAAGTTATGTTTTTATTATGTTACTAAACGTACATTTTTAATAATGGGTGAGGAAGAAGTACTTATGTCACCAATTCCAATTATATGTCCTTTCAAGTTATTTCCAAAAGAGATATAGCCTTCTTCCTTCATTGATAGAATTACAAACAATGTGTTGTCACCTGTTATATGCCTGGGAGAACCGCTATTAAGGATCTACATACTTTTAGTTGGAGGCGGAAGGTCCACCTATAACACAAGTTGAAGATGTAATCTTTGGTACCCACTTTCTTGAGGGTCCTGATTTGTTAGCTTTTGGAACCCAAACATATATATACATATCTACAAGCTTTCTAATCTTGCATTGATGTGATACATGTCTTTTTATACCACATTAATGACATATAGCAGAAATGTTAGTGCTAGATGGAGTTCGAAGATCAGTATTTGTGTTTTAGAAGACGTGTGTGACTTTTCATGAGGAAAAGTGTACATAAATGCATGACTTCTAGCAGTTCTAGTAGTGTTGGTCGTGTTGTGTTTGTGCTTAGCCTTGTGACTTGTGTTCACTTGAGCTATAGGTTTGACAACCTATTTACCCAGCTTAATCTCTAACTTTTTAGAGACTTCATAGGCTTCATTGTACTTGGTCTTGAGTGCATCTAACCTCATGAGTAGCAATACTATACTTCTTTCCCTCTAGTTCATAGAGATCGTTGAGTTTTACATTTTCTTGATTAGCTTTCTCAAGTTTATCAAGAGTGTCATATAGACTCAGCTTTAAAGAAGTAACCTTATCCGTGTTAGTAGAAGAGTTTCTAATATCTTCTAGCATATGAGATTGCTTTGAAAACTTAGATTGTATAAATTTAAGTCTTTCTTAGGGCTTTTGTACAAATCCATTATTTTCCTCAAATTCATTAATGTGGAACCCAAACAAAGCTTAGACCGAGATATCCTAATTTGGCGCTTGTTTTTTTTATCAGACAGAATCACGAAATAAGATTCTTCGTGACATTTATAAGTTACACAAGCTTGTGATGATGAGGCTAATAATGGATTAGAAAGATTTGTTAGCTTTTGGAACCCAAACATATATATACATATCTACAAGCTTTCTAATCTTGCATTGATGTGATACATGTCTTTTTATACCACATTAATACCTAATAATGGATTTCCACATGTCATTAATGTGGTATAAAAAGACATGTATCACATCAATGCAAGATTAGAAAGCTTGTAGATATGTATATATATGTTTGTCAATTCAGATTCTTCCTTTATCTTTATCTCTAAGATCATATGTCTGACTAACATAGATATTTCTAGCCAGACCAAACACCTATTAATGGATATAAATATTGATCATTAATGTTGTAGATCCTAATAATGGATTTCCACATATGATCATTAAATATCTATGTTAGTCAGACATATGATCTTAGAGATAAAGATAAAGGAAGAATCTGAATTGACAAACATATATATACATATCTACAAGCTTTCTAATCTTGCATTGATGTGATACATGTCTTTTTATACCACATTAATGACATGTGGAAATCCATTATTAGGATCTACAACATTAATGACATGTGGAAATCCATCACGGTCAGCAGCAAATACCTATTCTTTTGGATCTACAATATTTATATCATTTACAATTTAACATAGATATTTCTAGCCAGACCAAACACCTTTTTATACCACATTAATGACATGTGGAAATCCATCACGGTCAGTAGCAAATACCTATTCTTTTGGATCTACAACGTTCAAAATTATGAACATTACCACTACCGAGTTCTGCCCAAACTCTATATAAAAAAATCCTATAAAAAAGAAGTATTTATTATTTTTAATCATTCATTCATTCTTTATCTTCTTTATTTGTTTCAAAGTCTTCTTATCTACAAAAAGCTTTAATCTTTCTAGTCCTATGACAACTATTTTTCTAAGGGTCGGAGGTTTTCGATAGGAGTATTCGAGTTTTACAAGCTTGCAGTATAAAAGCTTTCCTCAGAAAGGTGTGGAAGTTTGATTTTGGGCTTCAAATAAGAATATGACGGTGGTGAAGTTGGTGTGTTCTTCGGAGTAAAGAACGCGGTGTAATCTCTATTTCAAATAGTGGATTATAGCGAGCAAGAGTTCTCATGAACTGGACTAGTCCTCTCAGAGGAAAACCAGTACAAACATCGGTGTCTGCGTATTGCTTTCTTGCCGCCACTTACTTATTATTTTATTTTATTGCATTTAGGTTTCATATATATATGCTTTTACATGCTCAGTTTTTAATTAGAGAATATTTTTTTGCTGCACTCAATTCACCCCCTTGTAGAAGCATGGAAAAAGACGAGGATAGCCCATGCGGCTCAAAACAGAAGGAGCCTCATGCGGCTTATAAGTCCTTCAGGATCCCATATGGCTTAAAAAGTCCTTCATACGGCTCGGATGGCTCCACGCCACGTGGCCTCTCGCTGTCCGATCCGACAACTGGCCATAAAGAAGCAGCTTGAATTAATTACTCTGACGGCAACTCTGACAAAAGACAGCTCTGACATAAAAGTCGAAATGATGACTCTGACATGATGGCGTTTTTCTAGGGAAAAGAAGAAAATCTTTTATAGCTGGCACGATCCACCAATTCTAAAGCTCCTCATGCGGTTTCCACTCCTATGCGGCTGCCAGCCCTATGCTGCTGACACCTTCATGCGGCCGCCATTCTTATACGGCTGCCTCCTTCATGCGGCTGCCATTTTCATGCGGCTTCCACTCTTATGGGACTGCCACCCCTATGCGGCGGCCACCTTCATGCGGCTGCCATCTTCATGCGGTCGCCTCCTTCATGCGGCTGCCATCTTCATACGGTTGCCCACCCTCATGTTGCCGCCACCTTTATGCGGCTGCTACCTGCATGCGGCTAGGAGCGTGGGGGGTTCATTTAGAGAATGCATTCATGCAGCTCTGTCAGGACGTCCCACTCATGACAGTTGAGACACGTGGCATCCGCATGACAGTTAAGACACGTGACGGTCTTATCCCTTCGGAGTTATGGTTGCTAGCAAATGATAACAATCTAGATTCGTTATAATCATCATAATTACTCGGATCAAATCAGATTTGTTGCAATTAAGTAAATTGAACATGTGGCAGGAAATCCGAGCTTGACGTGACAAATTATGATGATTTATTACAATTAGCATTAATTGCCCATATGGATTTGGCGCAATCAAAAATCAACTACCCAGATGTGATACAATCAAGTTTTATGTCCTGATTATTGGCCGCCGACTTTTCAAGGGGCAATCATTGCAAACCCCAATGATCACACCCCCACTTCTATTAATAGCAAGGTGTCATTCCCTTGCAAACCCGGGAGAAAAAAAGGAGAAGAATTCCAGAAAGAAATAAACTCTCTCCATCCGGCTGGACACACAGAGAGACAAAGGCACGCACAGAAGAGTCTTTCCACACATCCCGAGGGCATTTCTTTATTAGAGTCAAGGCTACGTCCGATCGTCCAAGGAGTAAGGCAGAGCTGCCGTCGCTTTTCCGAGCCTCTATCGGCACCCCCCAGAATCAAAAATAAACTATCTTACTTAGATTGTTGTACCTAAGTTTTCATTCCTAGGCTTTTTTTGTACGAGCGAGTTTGTATTGTGAGTCTAAGTTCAGTCCTCCTATAAAATTGTTCTGTACTTTTACAATCAATGGCAAACACGATGGCGACTCTGCTGGAGACTAACTTCTCCATGGCTGAGGAGTTGGTGACGCAATCGGACGTAGCCAAACTTGGCTCCACTTAACAAATGCTGGTCGCCCGGTTCGGCCAGCAGGAGTTTGAAGAAAAGCTCTCCGACGGGAGTGCTGGCTCGGTCCAGCGGCGAGCCCGTACGAAGAAGGCCCGCATGGAGTGGAGGCCCAAATCATTCGCTCCTCTCCAAGCTCTCGAAGAAATACTCTTTGTTGCTCAAGATGGCGTAGAAACCTCGCAGGCAACCCCACTTGAGACCATAGAGGACTCTGCTGTCCCTAAGTTCGGCAAAAGAAAACACTATGATGCTGGACTTGCAGGGGCAAAGAGAAACTCTATGCGATCAGAGCCGCATAAGGGTGTCAGCCGCATGAAAAAGGCTCATACGGCCGCAATTGGCAACCGCATGGAGAAGACTCATGCGGCCACGGAAGTCAGCCGCATGCAGAAAGCCCATACGGCCAAAACTGCCAGCCGTATGCAGGCAGCCTGCACGGTCTCGACTTCCGGCCGCATCCTGAATGTTCATGCGGCCACCGCTCCTAGCCGCATACAAAAGGGTCATGCGGCCACACATACCAGCCGCATGCAGACAGCCTGTACGGCCATAGATCCCAGCCGCATACCATTTGTCCCATGCGGCTCATAGTTAGTCTTCGACTGCCTCTCAGGCGATCCTGACCCCAGATGCTCTTATGTGCCAATCTCCGTGGACTCTTCCTACTATGCACTCTTAGGTGCTAGAAGGAAGAAGTCTCGGGCAGCGCGGGCTCGGCGAGCTCAGTCGGCCGTCCCAACTTCTGACTATCAGGGCGTCCCGCTGACTATTACGCGGGCCCCTGATGGAAAGTTGTATAAAACTACCCGTGTCCAGCCCCTAATGGCCAACGAACGGGATAGTTATCAAGAATCTCCCAACAAGGATCAGGGCTAAGTACTCTTGCTACCCACACATCAGAGAGCAGGCAGGAGGCCAACACACTCATGGGCTCAGAACTCCCGGGCCCACAAAAGGGTGACTTGTACAACGTGTTCTTCACAAACGCAAGGATAGAGACGAAGATTTGATGTACAGAGAGTCCTGTCAGGGACATCAATGCACCCAATCATTGTCAACTGCTGCTGCAACAAGGCAGTAGTACAAGAAGACCGGCGGTCCGTCTTCCAACGGCTTCAACACCCAAGCTCAGAAGACTAGGCGCTTCTGGTCGCCTCATGCAATTCTGCTCTGAAGATTTCTGGCAGCGGTAGTGGGAAGAAAACGAATGTCTCTAGTCCGAAAATCTCAACCGGCGTAACCAAAAAACTCTCTTCTAAGCGGTTGTCTTCCAACGTCACAGGAGGAGTTTACCAAGGTACCTCGTCAAAGACGAAATCTGCCACTCTTGGAGGCATTGGAGCCGGGGGTAGCACTCCTTCAAACATCCACGATAATCCAGTGTTCCAAGAAGACAATCTAGGAGAAACTGTTCACCAAACAGATGCAGCAGATCCCGACGTCCCCGAGGACATCCACAATTCTCAAGACGAGGCAAGCTCTGAAGCTGGGGGTACCACTCTTTCTGAGTTCGAACCAGAGGAGAACATTCCCATATACCCTAACGACTTATCTATATAAGGGTATGACTCAGAGGCCACGTCCTCTATCGTTCCTTCTATCTCTCCTCATGTGAGGACGGTATTCATGACGGACAGCAACCAAGACGGTCCCAGTGATCGCTAATGTATCGACACTCTGGAGGCCATACTACATGCCTTGGTTATGTCCATGGACGAGATCAAAGCGGCCCTTCCAACTTTGCAAGAAAGAACGACTGGCCAAACAAGCTTGGGTCTCGCATCAATGCGAATTCGAATTCAGCTGCACCAAACCCGGGTGATAATCCTCCTGAAATATCGGCTCCCACCGCTGCAGACGAAGCTAGGGAGGCAAGAAGAGAGGTCCAAGAGCTCCGGGCCATGTTCTACGCCCAAGAAAACTGCCAATACCTCAGGATACAACAACCGTATCCTGCTGCATGGAGAGATGTTCCCTTCACACCAAGATATAAACCATTCAACATCAATCCGTATGATGGGAAGACATCTGCAAGCAGGTACATCACCTACTTCGTGGTCACAACCGACCATCTGCCTCATGACGACGCCATCCTTGCACTGTTGTTCATCGAGGCACTGGAGGGGGTCGCCTTCGACTTGTACCGTAACTTGCCGGACAACTGCATCCATTCTTTCACCGGCTTCCAACGTATGTTCCTGGAGAGGTTCTATGAAGTAGGACAAGACGTGACAATGTCTACCCTCATGGACATTGTTCAGGGAGAAAAAGAGTTGACAAGGAACTATATCGAACGGTTTCGCCAAACCGCGATGAAGTTGCCTTCCAGTAACCCGGATTGCTCCTTAATTGAAATTTGCCAAAAGAGGCTGCTTCCCACGATCAGTCTCTGGATGGGCAAAAGTCAGTTTAAGGATTAGAAGACGTTCATCATTAGTGCCACTAGTACAGAAGACAAATTGAAGAAAGCTCGCCAATTGGGACTGCACGTCTCAGAAGGAGAGGACAAGGGCAAACACCCTAGCACCAATAGCAACAATAGTGGTAAACCCTCCAAAAATCGAGACAACGAGGGAAAACAGGCTATGGTGGCCGACACAGCGCCAAAACCTGAATCAAAACCGGCAGAAAAGCAGTGGCCTCAGATGACCTACTCCTTCGAGGATGGTCATGTCAAGTCCATCTTGGACATGCTCATACATGGAGGCCGAATTCAGCTCCCTCCTCCAAGGCATGAACCTCGTCCTACAAAAATGGAGAACCCCAAGTACTTCCACTACCATTGCTATGTTCACCATGCTATACAAGACTATTACCAACTGAAGCGATACATCCAACATCTCATCGATTCTAAGGCCTTGGCCATCGATTTCGAAGAGGTGACCATAGCAACCAACATGGTATCAGTACAATTCGGTAGCTTCCCTCCAACAAAGAGTTAAGATGGAGTAGTGTCTGTCCCCAGAGCGAGGATGGAGGTCGCTAACCTTCTACCTCCCCGAGACCAGGCTCTTGGCCTAGTGCCCCTTACCACATCACGAGGGAAGGTCATGTGGGTCCATCCGGACCTGGTACCTGAAGTAACTTAGTCCGTACCTCCCTCCACCGGCAGGAAGAAGAGTGGGAAAGTCAAATCATGCCGCACAATCTCGACAGAGGTCGAGGGAGCTACTGTTGTTGTTACCCGCTCCGGCGCACAAACCCAACCTCTACCGGGTAACTCGGCTGAAGATCATCAGCCAACAGCTGCTGATACTCCAGGACCTTCGCAGCCTTCGACGACCGATAAGCCTAGGCCGAAGGAGACTCGCTTCGACAAACCGCTCCGAAGAGAGATACCTCAAGGACTGGAGAGGCCATACAACTTTGACATCTAGGTGCAATTGGGTAACACACCGGCCAAATTGTCTCTAAACGAGCTCCTAAGTCTCTCCAAAGATGTTCGTATCGCACTGAGCGAGGCGCTCCAGAATGTCGATGCATATCTAGCTCAGTCCAATCACACTGGAGAAAGCCCGCCTACAGATCTCCAGGACATCGCTTATACAGGCGTAATGCCCAACATCGTCTTCACTCTGCAGGATATACTTATCAAGACCAACCTGTATGATTGCCCTCTGTATTATACTGGGTACATTGGCGATGTCAAGGTGGACTGGATGCATATTGATCCCGCTTCTTCCGTAACCATCATCCCGAAGAGCCTACTACACCATTTGCGTATCCCAATGCATCGCCTGACGCCGACAAGCACTACCATCAGCAGTTTCAATTCAGGCAAAAGTTATCCGATCGGAAAGATTCGTTTGAAGTGCCAAATCGACGACCTTCAGTAAGAAGTGACCGGTTATGTAATAGATACGGACACTTCCTATAATATTTTTCTGGGTCGTCCTTGGATACATGATTATATGACCGTGCCCTCTACACTGCACCAGTGCTTCAAATACGTCGACAAGCACGACTTCGTGAGGACAGAATTTGCTGACATCGATCCCTTTAAAGGGGTCGAAACTTACTACTCAGATTCATGCTTGTACGAGAAGTCAAAATAGCACCTTGCCGAAGGAGATACTCAAGCTCAAACTGAGGCGACAATTGGATCGGAAGAACCTCTAACAATCCACCTTCAGGCCCGCACACCTGGCAGAACTGCGCCCCTTACAGCCACCCTACGTAGGGACGCAATCAGCCTCTCTGCACGGAAGGAACAGATGATAATCCGACTGCCAAGGTCCGGCCAAGCGCCAAGACCCACTACAGAGACACTGACAATCAGGTTGCCTAAAACTAGCCAGCAACAAATAGAGGAGCTCAACCCCTCTGTCAAGCCGATAACGATTCGTCTTCCCAGAATGAATCGGCAACCAAGCGCTAAGTCGGGGACTGCTAGCCAGCCATCAAATCCCCGTCCAGCACCGAGCACCAAACTGGGGGTGGCTAGTACTCCAACGACTCCACATTCTGCTCCACCTATAGAGCCCCTCATGATTAAGCTGCCTAAGTAATCCTTTATGTCTTCTTTTACACAGGAGATAGCTGAAGAAGAGTCAGAACTGACCAAGTATGTGGCTGCTCACGCTGATGTTCCATCCGCAGATGATGTAATCCCCTTAAAAAAGATACCTTATTTCATCAATAAAGGGCTATCTTTGAACTACCTCGAGCTTAATAAGCTTTGTACAATGTATGCAATGGAATACGGTATAGGCACCCACCTGCACACACAGGTAACAAATGTCTACACCGCAAACCAATTTACTCCAGTGGAAGACGCTTACCGCATAATCGAAGAAGAGGATCATCCAATCATCTTCGACCGAAAGAATGATCCACAACCTTTTAGGGTAGAAGAGATTGATCTCGATCCCGACACCGGGAGACTGCCCCTTTATCTGTATAGTTCTTAATCCAAGTACCTCATGCAAAAATAAGGGTATGATCTGGAAACTACACCAGACTTAAACTACGGCACTGGATGGTGGTTACATTTACAATCACCGATCCCGACTGGGAAACCACGAGACTATTACAACAAAACTAGGTGTCGGCTATGTTATGTTACACCGGGAACGACCCCGGAAAGCTCAAACGAGGAATACGACTGGCACTCACACTCAACCGGATCACCCACTTTTGATTCGGATGTCAGCATTGGGGACATGCTCAGGCAAGTCTGGTCCGTCAATATGGCATTTGCCGACGCCTACGAAGAAGATGAAGATATTCCTGAATTTCTTGAGTGAGAGCCATGGGCACAACAACTAGATGCACAATGGAAGAAGCGGTTCAAACAAAGAGAGCCTCCCACCGAAGATGAGGTTGTACAAGTCGATCTCAATGATGAGTCCTCTCCAAAGCCCATCTTCGTCAGCAAGAATCTGACAAACAAAGAGCGAGAATCACTACTACAACTCGTCAGAGAATACATCGACATATTCGCCTGGAGCTACGAAGACATGCCAGGACTGAACCCCGAGGTTGCACTCCACAAACTCAACATTCGTTCGGAGGCAAAACCAGTCAAACAACAGCTACGACGGTTCTGCCCCGACGTTATGAATGCCATTGAAGCTGAGGTCAATAAACTGATAGCCAGCATCTTCATCCGTGAGGAACAGCATCCAGACTGGGTCGCCAACATAGTACCAGTCCTCAAGAAGAATAAAAAGATTCGAATTTGCATCGACTTTCACAATCTGAATGAGGCATGTCCTAAGGATGAGTTCCCCCTCCCTATCACATACATCATGATTCACAACACCTGCGGCTTTGAGCGTATGTCATTCATGGATGGTTTCTCAGAGTACAACCAAATCAAGATATTTCCTAATGACGAAAAGCATACATTATTCCGAATGCCAATTGGTACATACTGCTACACAGTCATGCCTTTCGGTTTAAAGAACGTCGGTGCCACCTATCAAAGAGCTATGAGCATTATCTTCAGAGACCACCTGTGCAAGACAATGGAATGCTACGTCGACGACATCACCGTCAAAAGCCGCTCTAAGAAAGATCATCTGCATGATCTGAGGACAGTCTTTGACCTGATACGAGCGCACAATTTGAAGATGAATCCTACAAAATCCTTCTTGGGCATATCCAGCAGGAAGTTCTTGGGTTTCATCATTACTTCCCAGGGTAACCACATAGACCCTGAGAAGATGAAGGCAATCATGGAGATGGGTCCCCCAAGAAATCTTCGTGAACTCCGAGGCCTTCAAGTGAGGCTGTCCTACATCAGGAGATTTATCTCTAACCTCTCTGGATGATGTCAACCATTCACCCACCTCTTGAAGAAGGGCATTTCATTTGTATGGGATGAAGAATGCCAGCGCACCTTCGAAAGTATCAAAGAATATCTGACGAACCCTACAGTCCTAGTAGCCCCGGTTTACCGGAAGACCATTTCTGCTCTATGTAAGAGCGATGGAACATTCTTTCGGTGCTCTGTTAGCACAAAACAACGAGGCAGGCCACGAACAGGCTATATATTACCTCAGCCGAATGATGATGTGGCCGGAACACCGATAAACTACCGTAGAAAAGGAGTGCCTTGCTATGGTGTTCGCCATTCAGAAGATGTGACACTACATCACGGGACAAACCATCCATGTCGTATCAAGAGTCAACCCCCTCAGGGTTCTCATGACCAAGCCAGGTGCACTCAGCTCTCGCCTCGCTACCTGGCCGATATTACTATCTTCCTACCACATGATCTTCATCCCGCAGAAGGCTGTTAAAGGTCAAGCTCTGGCAGACTTTTTAGCAGCTCATCCAGGATCGAAGTCAACCAGAATAGACGAAGAGATTCCAGATGAGGTCGCCAATTCAAATGTGGTCTCTCATTATACCGTATGGTGAATGTTCTTCGACGGTGCTTCCAGAACGGGGCCCAAGGGCAACATCGTCGCTGGAGTCAGAGTGGTGCTGATTTCTCCCTCGGGACTGGTGATCAATCGGGCTTACTCCCGCACGGAGTCATGCTCAAACAATGTGGCCGAGTACAACGCGCTGGTCATTAGCCTCCGACTTACAAAGGAGCTGGAGGTAGAGTATCTTGAAGCATATGGCGATTCGCACCTAATCGTCAATCAGATCCGCGGCTCACACGAAGTGCGTCATGAAGACATGATCCCCTATCACCAAATAGCGATTGACATCATCTCATCCTTGGAAGGGTTCTTCATAAAACACGTTTCCAGGCTCCAGAATATTGAAGCCGACGCCCTAGCAAGCCTTCCCGCTTCCTTAGCAGTTCCGAATCATGCTCACCACTTGGTTGACATCATAGGCCGTGAGTTGATCTGTCCTAGAAATAATGTTCAATGTGTTGAGAGTTACTCCGCTCTGACAGTCGACGAAGCACCAGACTGGAGACAATCATTCATCGACTTCGTGGTCTACGATATCCTTCCAGAGAATTCGAGGTAAGCCACTTCTATCAGATGACGTTCCCTTAGATTCTTCTACGATACCGAGACAAAAATGCTATATTGGTGATCATACGATGGATTACTGCTTCGATGTCTATCAAATATAGAAGCAAAAGAAGCCATGCGTGGAGCTCAGGATGGCATCTGTGGGGCCCATCAGCCTGGCCCGAAACTACAAGACCGCCTCCACCGAATAGGCTATTATTAGCCCACAATAGTTGCGGATGCAATAGACTATGCACAAAAATCCAAAGCCTGTCAAGTCTACGTAGATTTTATTCACCAGCCATCCGAGTTTCTATATCCGACGGTAGCATCCTGTCCATTCGAAGCATGGGAAATGGACATCATTGGTCCGATCACTCCACCTTCGTCCCGAGGATACCGCTTCATACTCGCAATCACAGATTACTTCTCCAAATGGGCGGAGGTTATTCCGCTGGCAGAAGTGAAGACTTCAAACGTGATCAGCTTCCTCAAACATCATGTCATCTATCGCTTTGGACTACCCCGAAGGATCATCCACGATAATGGTCCGAAGTTCGCAAGCCACACTTTCTATCAGTTTTACGACAAATACCGAATCCAGAATATTGCTTCAATACCAGATAACCCGGCGGCTAATGGTCTAGCTGAAGCGTTCAACAAAACAATAATCAAGCTGCTCAAGAAGTTCGTGTCTTCTAACAAATACGACTGGAATGAGAAGCTTGACGAATACTTATGGGCGTACCGTACTACAGTACGAACGGCCACTGGGAACACGCCGTTCTCTCAGGTATATAGAAGTGGGGCAGTTCTCCTACTGGAGACTGAAATCCCTCGCTTCGTATCGCTCTCATCTATCGGCTGATAATAGATAATAATCACCATCGCCGACTGCAAGAGTTGGAGGCCCTAGATGAGAAGCGCCTGTCAGCTCAACAACGAATCGAGCTGTACCCAGCGCATATCTCTAGAACCTTCAACAAGCAGGTTAAAATCAGAACATTCCAAGTGGACAATCTCGTTCTGGCAGTTCGAAGGCCGATGGTTATGACTCGCAAAACTTCCGACAAGTTTCAGCCAAAGTGGGAAGGCCCGTTCATCATCGATGTCGTATTCTCCAATGGAGCTTACCACCTCGCAAAACAAAATGGAGACTTGCTCATGTTGCCCATCAACGACAAGTTCCTAAAGAAGTATTACGTCTGAAATGACATCTGCCAGGGTGTTGAGTCATGTGCCCTGTGGTACCGCTGAATTCACACCCCGACTACAAATTTGCCAAAGTGATGAGTTATGTGCCCTATGGTACCACTGAATTCATATCCCGACTACTAATCTTCCAGAATGATGAGTCACGTACCCTCCGGTACCGCTGAACTCACTTTTCGCCTTTAAATCTCCCAAGATGTCGAGTTACGTACCCCCTGGTACCGTTGAACTCGCATTTCGACTACAAATTTCCAAGATTGATGAGTTATGTACCCCCTGGTACCGCTGAACTCGCATTTCAACTACAAATTCCCCAGAATGACGAGTTACGTACCCTCTGGTGCCGCTGAACTCACATTCTGACTACAAATTCCCCAGAATGATGAGTTATATATCCGCAAATACTGCTGAACTCACATTCTGACTCCAAAATATCCAGATTGTTGAGTTATGTACCGCAAGTACCGCTGAACTCACACTCTGGTCACTACAGATAAATCTATATCACATCGTTTAGGTAGTAAGTCAAGTATGATCATACCTCTGAACTTTTCTCCTAAAAGCGCTCCCTCCTTATGATCCAATACCCGCACTTTCAGTACATAAACTGGGTAACAGATCTTCAAATTTCTGAAACAACCACGTCGATGTTACCTCTGAGTTGTTTCCCTTCCATCAAAAATAAACTGCCCCTCACATAGAACTTCCATGTCCTCATTACCTCTAAGTTGTTCTATGCATCCTTCATGGAGCCCACTCCGGCCATGTCCTCATTACCTCTGAGTGGGTAGGCTCCATCGAAGAAACCCTTATATTTACTACGTCCTCATTACCTCTGAGTAAGTATGTTGGTTCTCTCTCGACTTATTATTCGTACCAAATAAAACCAGGGTATGCCAAGGATAATAGGCCCATAAATGTCTTCCGACGACCACAAATGTCCTCTGCTGACCACAAATGTCCTTTGTTGACCACAAATGTCCGTAGTCGACCACGAATGTTGTACTAAGTTTTCAAGTACATGCCACACTTTTCTTATCATGTCTTGGAAGCCCAGCTGCTCCCTGGCATTCTTTCAAATACCAAGAACTTCCACATCCACTTCATCGTAAAGTTGTTCTAGGTATCCCTCCCAAACTTGTTATTCGTACCTCAAACCAAGGTACGCCAAGGATAATAGGTCCACAAATAGTCCCCCATTGGGGCAAACACCATAAATGCCACAAACACAATAAGTACAAAAAAATGAATGATGAGTTGAAACATGCTTATTTATTCATAATCCAAGGTACTACATTATCTGGGACTATGTCCCTGTTACAAAATGGAGAGAGAAAAAAAATAAAGCCGATCATGATTCAGCATCATACAAATCCCAGAGGTGGTCCTTCAGCACGGCCATCGACCGCTCAAACCTCTGTTTGGCCCGGTGCTCGGCCTCTTGATCCATCCGCTCCGCATCATCCAGATAGGCATGGGCCTTCTAGCCCTCTTCTAGCTTCTACAAAGCACGCTCCAAGCCGGTAGAAGCACGGGTAACCTTGTCGATATCTTGGATAACCAGCTCATTCTTCGTGCGGGCGGCCTCAAGTTCAGATTCCAAGAAAGTCAGCTTCCGCTGAAGTTCGAAGATCTGCTCTCTCGTATCAGTAATTTCGCGAGAAACTGCCTCCTCTCGAGCCACACAATGTGCTCCCAGGAGGTTTAGCTGCTCGCATCGCAGAGACAAAGTTTCGAGGTCCTCCATTATGATTGGCTTGGACGCATCTCGTGTGGCCCTCACCTTCTCCATAGTAGATACAAGGAAGGCGCGCTCATGATCGACGGCCAAAGATAAATCAACTTGCTGCAGTCTTTGATACTGAGCTAACAGTTGGTCAGCTTCTAGTAGCTTGGGCTCCAGAAGCTCAACTACCCCAGCTCCGCCAGGGAGGGTACAAAGAAGGTCAATCTGACCACGTACGCATTGACGGGCCAGGGCAAAAGATGTACCCCTCTCCACTGCAGCATCGATCCCCCGCTTCAGGTGGCAGTAGAAGTTGTCAACTACGTCCCTTGATAATTCATCCAGGATTTCGGAGGAAGACGGTGCCAAAGGGTGAGTAGCCGGTAGCATCGAAGAAGATGCATCAGAACTTGCCACCCTTTCCACAAGGGAAGTAAGTTCCGGGCGAAAAGACCCTTGAGCAGCGGCCAATTCTTCCTCCGCCGCCCGAAGGATATGGAGGCTCGGTAGGACAGAGAGGTCGACCCACGGAGCCAGATGTACTGAAGAGGATACGGGGACCATTTCCCCCCGCCCCGGTTGTCCTACCGTTCTTTCTCCTAAGATCGTCTCCGCGGTAGGTCCCTCAATTGAAGGAGCCAGACCTATATGTCCAAAGCAACTATCAATCATCTTAACCCGAAGGATGTGATGATAGAGCGAATAAACTTCCTCACTGATTAAGATCTAACTTAGCTTACGAGGGGAGGGTTACGGAAGTTGAGGCTCGATCTCAGTCATCGTTCCCTCCTCACCGGTGATATTCGAGACGAATGCCATGGGTTCTTCCGCTCCAGCAGTCCCGGAGGTAGACGCAGTGGGGTCCACATCACTCGGCTGGAATCTAGCACCCTCAGAGGTTGGCTCGGTAGGGTCCACATCGCCCTGAGTGGAGACCTCCGCGATGGGAGGAGCTTCAGCCGTCGCCGGGAGAACCCTGGCAGTAACGATCTCGGTACACATGTCACTAACCAAAGTGACTATAATCGGATCAGCTTCAGGAACATCAGTTGGTTCTGAAAAACGCCTTTCTTCTGACGCCTACAGATAGAAGAAAAATGATTAGGCAACAGTTCAGGGAAAAGAAGGACTAAAGGAGAAGATGGTTGCAGTTCAATTCACCTCCGAAGCGGCATCATCACCTTCACCTCTCTCTTTAATGAACAGCACGTGGCATCTTACCGCAGCCCGCTTCGTAGAGTAGGTTCTGCCATCATCAGTGGACACGTGCCGGTCTTGCTTGCACGAAGGACCAACCACGACGGGCGACAGATCCGCCACCACCTCACCAGGTGCAACAGGTAGCTTATCCACCACCATCTCATCTAGTATAACAGGCGGCTGATCTGCCCCAACATCCTCCACAGGAGGGGAAGAGTTATCTGCCTCATGCTCATCATTCTTTTCGTCCGTGTTTGTGGACTCCGAGCCAGGCACAGGAACTGCATTCGCCCTTCTCTTCCTCGTCGTAGACCCCTTGGGCTTCTCCGCTAAGCCAGTACCCACAATGAAATTGGTACTCGGGTCAAAATTAATTGGAGGCTTACTTGCCGTAACATGGTATAAGGCTGCCATATACAAAATCTCCCCTGGCACCTTACCATCAGGGACCGAAAAGGTGGTTCGGGTATGAACCGTGTCATAATAGTGCCATGCCTTGATACCATCTAGGACGCTAACTTCAAAGCCCAGGCAAGAGCTGGGACTGTCAAAGAACAGCTGGCTATACCCGAACTGGCAAGAGAACTTGCTGGAAAAGTAGGGCTCCATGTAGATGACGTTGCGGTTATGATATACTAGGAGTACTGGACGAATATTACGCAGTCAAAGGAGCAGTTTCTCAGGTAAGAGGAGAGGAGGTTCGGTACAATCAACATGTACGCTCCTCACTTCTTCAGCGATAAAACGAGGAAAAGACACAAAAAGTTGAATCTGTCCACTCTCGCCAGCGTCCTCCGACATGCTAGCATGCTGCTGTACTACCAAGGCTGATGGTGGAATCGAAAAATAAATGCGTCATCAGCCGTAACGCCGTCTTTTGCTCCAGGCCTCATTAAAGATCGGTAGTGCATTAACAGCCACCCCATCTGGTAATGGTATGGCAGCTCTATGCGCTCAAAATCTATCGCCGTATCACGGGCGATGACCTTGGAAGAAAAGGCACGAAGACCATGGTGTATGCTGCACACCATGGCCGGAAGAAGAGCCAGCTTGGCCCCAAAGACCAGATTTACGGCAGAGAGGTTAAAGTGGCGACAGATCCTCTCAATGGAACCTGCCCCTCCGAAGACTACGCAGTTCCGTAGCCACACCATCAGGAATCCCGCCAAGAGCCCCTTCTCCGACAGTCGCTGAGTACCATGATAAAAATAACTAAAGGAGTCTGTCTTACTCCCAAATGTGTCGCCCGTGGACCTCAATCTCTTGTCAGTTGATGCCAGGTTTTGTACCTCCTCATGAGTTTGAGGATCTCGAAAAGAAACCCGGCCTGAGGCACCTAGTGTGAAAAGGTATGAGACCCAGGTTGTAGTATGAGGAATGCTCCCTTCCGACCTACCATCCATCTTGATAGCCATCTGATGACAAGTACTGTGGTAACATAACAAATTCCTGATATACGGCAATAAAGCCCAGGAATCGTCGATCCAAATACTCGAGCTCTTCGCTCGTAGGGGTGTACACTTCAAAGACTTCTTCCCCCCAGGGCAGCTTGGAGATAACATATATCTCATGGAAGCGAGTCCCAGCGCCCCTCTCGGCGTGAAGATGGTTCTCGTCCGCCGGTTGTACATCTCCAGGAGAGCCATGAACAACGGCTTATTTATGGGTAGACCATGACATGTGCCCCGAATGGCATGGTAGAGGCCGATCTCACGTAGGAGAGTCTCATACTTCCGCATAATCTACGTGGACAAGTTGGCCCACGTAGGGATAGGGTTTATCCAGTTCAGCAATGTCAACCGGCCGATGGGATAGGACCCTTTCCGAGCAAGCTGGTTCAAGAAGGTGCCAGCTTGAGAAAATATAAAATTGGGACCCGATACATTTATGAAGGTACCCGGAGCCAGTCCCATCACGTACCGACTGACCGATTCCCTTCCCGCATATGCTGACCCCAAGTTCCTGTTGTAATGGATGTTTCCCACAAATATTCCCAACTTGCTTGGAGTCAAGGAGTTCACCATCTTTCTGTCTAGCGGTAACATGTTGAACCATGACAGAGGAAAATGATGCTCTATCGGAGGGATATGGATCTCCACCCCGTCAAGAGTAAAGTCCCAGCTCTCAGATATATCCAGCACACGGGTGTTCTTTACAGACAAAGCATCTCCAAAGAGGAACGCAAGCTTCAGGTATTTTTCCTCCAATTGTCCCGAGTTCATTATGGCGCAGAAAAAGTGAAAGGACTGTTTCTTGATAGCATTCAGCCTCTCTAAAGGCTCCTTTGGAAGCTGGTTTGTCACATACTCGACTATATGATCATATCTACAGCCCATAGTAGATTGGACATGCCCCACCAGAGGTTCTGCAGCAGCATTAACTTGTAGATTCACTGAAGAAGGACAAAAGAAATAAGTTAAAAGATGGCTAAAACAAAACCACCGAGTATTTTGGCTTATGCGGCCCAGTCCACATAAGCATATGCGGTTCTGTTTAAAGACGAGCCTATGCGGTTCTGTTTTAAAAGAGCTCATGCAGCTCTGTTCGAACATGAACTCATGCGGCACTAATTAGCGTAAGCTTATGCGGCTCTGTTTAGCGTGGGCTTATGAGGTTTTACTTAGCGAAGCATTATACGGCTCACTTCAGAAGAGCTTTTGCGGCTCGGTTTAGCACAGCCTTATGCGGCCTAGTCCAGATGAGCTTATGCGGTCCTGTTTGAGGAGGCTTCATGCAGTTCAATTCAGAGAGACTTATGCGGCTCTGTTCGACAGGTCATTATGCGGTTCAGTTTATGAAGTGTCTATGCGGCTACTAGACAAACTTCTATGCGGCTCAGACATGGGGTATACCTCCATCCAGCTCGGACGCGGGACAAAGATACGACCCATATAATTTGAACATTTCTATGAAGACGAGGGACGCATTAAAGACTTCTGCATAAAATATGCAACATAACCGTCTTTGTTAGGATTTCGAGGCATACGTTCCGTCCAAACCCTTACCAACGATGGTGGGGTGAACGTCGACGTGAACTTCAGGCACGGTGGCTGACGAAGAAGCCACTCCCTTACCCTTCGTCACGGCTTTGAAAGACTTGGGAGCCATTGTTGATTGATGAGCGGAGAAGGAAGACGAAGATAGCAACCTAGGGCAAGAAGAGTTGTAGACAGAAGAAAGTAAAGAAGTCTCTCTGACCAAAAATGCTCTTATTTATAGGCAGATGGAGGGGGGACGCTTCGATCCGCGTGCTGCATAAAAACAAAACTGACTCTTCGGACATCGAGGAAAATACGAATATTTAAAACTGACCCTTGGGATCCTGCCCCAAAAAGCAGCTTTAAATCCAAGAGCAAATCAAGGGCAATAAATACGATGCATACGTGGTATGAAGACGTGGCAGGGAGCGTATGTGGCCAGACAGTCAATGCGGCTAGGAAGTCCATGCGGTCGGAATATCCTATGCGGCCAGAAGAGCTTATAAATAGCCATGCTTCTTATTCAAAGTATTTCAATTTTGCAAATTGAAAACTTTGAAGGTGGTCTTGTAGAAGCATGGAAAAAGTCAAGGAAAGCCCATGCGGCTCAAAATAGAAGGAGCCTCATGCGGTTCATAAGTCCTTCAGGATCCCATACGGCTCACAAACAAAAGGAGCCTCATGCGGCTCCAAAAGTCCTTCATGCAGCTCGGATGGCTCCACGCCACGTGGCCTCACACTGTCCGATCCGACAACTGGCTATAAAGCAGCTCCTTGAATTAACTACTCTGACGGCATCTCTGACAAATGACAGTTCTGACATAAAAGTCGAAATGATGACTATGACATGATGGCGTGTTCCTAGGGAAAAAAAGAAAATCTTTTATAGCTGGCACGATCCACCAACTCCAAAGCTCCTCATGCAGCTTCCACTCCTACGCGGCTGCCAGCCCTATGCGGCTGACACCTTCATGCTGCCGCCATTCTCATACGGCTGCCTCCTTCGTGCGGCTGCCATTTTCATGCGGCTGCTATTTTCATACAGCTGCCACCCCTATGCGGTGGCCACCTTCATGCGGCTGTAATCTTCATACGGCCGCCTCGTTCATGCGGTCGCCATCTTCATGCGGTTGCCCACCATCATGTGGCCGCCACCATTATACGACTGCTATCTTCATACGGCTAGGAGTGTGGGGGCCACCCATATGTGGTTCATTTAGAGAATGCACTCATGCGGCTCTGTCAGGACGGCCAACTCCTGACAGTTGAGACACGTGGCGATCCGTATGACAATTAAGACATATGGCGGTCTTATCCTCTCGGAGTTATGGCTGCTAGCAAATCATAACAACATAGATTCGTTATAATCATCATAATTACTCGGATCAAATTAGATTTGTTGTAATTAAGCAAATTGAACACGTTAAGGGAAATCCGAGCTTGTCATGACAAATTATGACGATTCATTACAATCAGCATTAATTGCCTACACGAATTTGGCGCAATCAAAAATTAACTGCCCAGATGTGATGCAATCAAGATTAATGGTCCAGATTATTGGCCGCCGACTTTTTAAGGCACAATCATTGCCAACACCAATGATCACACCCCCACTTCTATAAATAGCAAGGTGCCATTCCCTTGCAAACCCGGGAGAAAAAGAGGAGGAGAATTCCAGAGAGAATTAAACTCTCTCCATCTGGCTGGACAAACAGAGAGACAAAGGCATGCGCAGAAGAGTCTTTCCATACATCCCGAGAGCATTTATTCATTAGAGTCAAGGCTACGTCCGATCGTCCAAGGAGTAAGGCAGTGCTGCCGTTGCTTTTCCGAGCCTCTATCGCCACCCCCCAGAATCAAAAATAAATAATCGTACTTAGATTATTGTACCTAGGTTTTCATTCCTAGGCTTTCTTTATACGATCGAGTTTGTATTGTGAGTCTAAGTTCAGTCCTCCTATAAAATTGTTCTGTACTTTTACAATCAATAGCAAATACCCCTCTAGAGGTGCCATCCATCCTACAATAGCCTTCCTGAGGTGCTTGTGAGCCTTACTGGCTGAAGCCTGATATCCAGAAAGTGTTCTCACGTATATTTCACTTAGTTGGTTATTATAGTTACCCTTAAATATTTTGTAATTTATTTACTGTTACTTTGGTATATTGTTTGTACCTTGCAATGTCTCGTAAGGACCTGGTGATCTCTCCAGGTAGTCGGCTGAGCGGAGTTAGTATACGGGACATGATTGTAATGCCCCATCCCACTCAGCTCAAAGGGATGAATCTAAATACAATAACATTTGGAGAGCCATGCAACGGCTTGCTCGAAGTCCCATTTGATCGAGGCAACTCCTCGTTCAGGTGGATGGCTTCGATGAACTTATCTCAGCTTGGCCTTCACACTAATAAATAAAAAAATATTATACTAAATAGGATTGATAATAAAAGAGATGAATCTACATAGCTAAGGGAACAATCTCATTGTGTCAAATGTGTATAGAACTACGAATATTAGCTTGTTGCCTAGATACCAATCTACGATGGTTTTCAAAGTGGACTATGCCTTTCGACCACATATATTCAGTTAAGCAGAATAACGCCACGGGCTATGACTTGATGTCATAGAAGGCATGCCCCCACAATTCTACTACTTGTCATAGCAACATGTACTACAAACCCATAGTTGGTCTTATAAAAGATGATACGTTTCTACTATTTTACGGCTGATTTTAGTGATACGTCTCCACGGTCTCACAATTGTCAAATAGAGAATGACAAGGTCTATGGTACTTATGGAATATATTTTGTTCATGTAAAGTAGGAAGGCTATGAAGTAGCCAATTCCTGGATTTCAAAGATAAAGAATTCACGTGATCGTTTGCCGTTAAGGCATTCCCTCGTTTGGGAGTCTCTAATGAAGTATAAAATGTATGGTTTATAAGCATGGTTTGCAAAGGGTTTGAGACATACCACAAAGTAGTCCATGCATTTATGTGAGTCTATATGTTCACATAGGTGCGTGGTCATGGACAACTTGTGCACAAGGTATTCTTCCTCAACTGATTTTACGTCGAAGCACTGGGGTCAGTTCGTCCTGGAAGAAGACGGTATAGTTGAGCTGGGTAGGCAACAAGAATTAAAAACATTTTTAGGAGACTCGCTACCTGCATTAATCGACTTACCATCTCTCCTAGCTACGTCCAAGATGGCTTGAATTTCTAGTAGCTTTTCATATAGATGAGTCTGTTTGCTGAGCGACAATCTGCATGCACAGTATTGGTTGAGTCACAAGACATGTAAGCAGAATAAAAATGAGTCAAGAAATGTATCTACGGTTTCTAACACAATATTTATGAAGCCTAAGGTTTAGTTATATCAAAAAAACATGCTTATGCACGAGATGTTGCATCTGGTGTTTGAGTCAATAACACAAGTTTATTAGTTCATGTTTGAGTCATTTAAAAGGGCAAGCAATAGTATAATTCATATTGCTGCGAGGCACGGCCACAATATTTGTACAAATGGGTTTGGTAACACGGTCACAAGGATTTAGAGAATGATCACATTGGTGGCAACACGAGTAGGCTAGGAGTCTATGTTTTGGAATTGATCTTAAAGAAATATTAGAAAGATCATAAAAGGATAAGTTGCACTCACGAAAATAACGTTTTGGTTTTGTATGAGTAGGCGATATGCCCCCCACCAGTATGTTCATATACTGACACCCCACCAGTTTCCATGCGCAGGTACAGGTACTTGTTCGTTCGGGGCGGAGCTCATTTAGATACGCTAAGACATAGAATTACTTGGCATTTTGAGGCATGCAACTGCGATGGAGTCTTTGTAGAACCCTAGAGGGGGGGTGAATAGGGAAATAAAAAATAACTAGTACAACAGAAGCAATATATGACAAATAAAAGTAAAGAGAAGGAAGTTCAAACACAAGATGTATCCTGGTATCCTCGCTTGAGGCAATCCAGTCCCGGAACTCTATCCGGCTTAAATCCACTATTATATCAAATAGTACACACGAGTTTGGATCCGAAGAACTCGCCAACTTCAACACGAGTTTGGATCCGAAGACTCGCTAACTTCAACACACGAGTTTTCTTACAAAGGCTCGCCAACTTCAAACAAATGAAAAGAGAAACTTGTTGATCTTCTAACACGTAAAGATCGAAATTTACAACTCTTTAATACTCTATTACTTTGGGAGAGGATGACAATTAAAAGCTTGGAAGAGTATTAATGGTGGAGCTCTTGGTTGTTGGAAAATTTATGGCAAGAGTTGGTGAAAGCCTCAAGAGAGAGAGAGCTTTCTTTTATAGAGAAACCAAGAGTGGGTGGCATTTAATGCTCTGGATACAGGCAGACCGGCATGCCGTCGGTATGCAGTGGCATACCGTCGGTATACCGGTCAAATAGTAACAGTCATATTAATGACCGTTTGAGAGCATTAAATGCAGCCATTAATGCTAGTCAGAGCAATTCAAAAATCAAATATTTGAAACTCGGTATACCGTCGGTATGCAGCAGCATACCTTCGGTATGCCGACAATTTGTCACAGCAAGTTTTGGGTCACTAAAAACGGTATACCGCCGGTATGCCGGAGCATGCCGTCGGTATGCCGACAATTTGTCACAGCAACCTTTGGGTCGCTAAAAACGGTATGCCGTCGGTATGCCGAAGCATGCCGTCGGTATGCCGATAATTTGTCACAACAACTTTCTGAACACTAAAAACGGCATACCGCCGGTATGTCGAAGCATACCGCCGGTATGCCGACAATTTGTCACAGCAACTTTCTGGACTCTAAAAATGGTATACCCCCGGTATGCCGAAGCATGCAGCCGGTATGTCGCTCTGTAGGTATTTGCTTTTTGACTTGTTCTTTTACTTGTCATCCGTCCTTAGGTGTTTACAGATATACCTAGACTTTCTACAGACACGATTACTCTAAGCAGGAGGACGCCATCTTATGCAAGGAATGCCGGTAACTGCTTCAGTCTTCGATGTAAAAGATGGTTGCACTTGAACGGAAGGACTTTATGTAATAGAGATTCTAAGAATATTTGAATATAAAGATACAGAAAACTCAACTACGAAGATGCTGTTAATAATCAAAATAAAATGTGCCAACAATCTCCCCCATTTTGATAATTGACAAAATAGAGAGATAGCATCTTCAGGAAGTAACTCCCCCGTAGGTAGATAACTCCCCCTCAATACGGTTTCTCTTCCTTTGTCACTTAGTCAAAGATGGGAAAACAAATTTATAAATAGCAATAATAAGAACAAGAGTATAGAATAAAAAGCATGTATTTATATACAGAAGTGAAAGCTTAATACATGCAATATGGCCATACTACAAAAGACAATAAAAAAGACTCTCCCCACGAGAGTTGATAACAAGAGACAGACATAAACCAAGTCCCCGAAGGACTGCAAAGTACTAGGATCAACCACACAAAGGTCACCGAAGGACCGCAAAAGACAGAACATAAAAACAAACACATAACTAAAACACGTATTATTCGAGACCATCATCCAAAGGGAAGCCACCCCTAATCGTCCGCTGGATCGTCCCCACCATCCTGAGCTTGTTGAAAGGCACCATAAGAATCAATGTCGTCCGGGTACATGAACCCATAGGCATTAGGATCGGAGAAGCACGAAGCCTGGTACATTGGATCTTGAAGATCGAGATCCAGATACATATCCCGGTCCTGAATAGTGCGCTGGATAAAATATGCTTGATCATGAAAACGGGCTTGAATCAGATTGCCAAGGCCACGAGTATGAGCCCTCATCTGTTCCTCGGCCTGGGCCATCCGCATGTCGAAGTACTGCTGAGTCAGCGGCATATATCGGCCGGAGGCAGGAGGAGTAGATGTAGAAGCAGCAGGAGTGGAAATCGGTGGCTCTTGGGAAGACGAAGCACGCGAAGTAGAGGTGCCACTTGCAGAACGGGAAACAACAAGATAGGAAGGGACACCGTCCGAGGAGCAAAGAAAGAGATTAACTTGCTTGTCTTCCAGAAGCAGAGTGATGAGGGAGCCGTAGTAAAGGTTCTGCTTTCCCGCTGGCATGACACGCCTGAAGAGAAGAAGGAGAGTCTTCGAAAAGGAGAAGGACTTCCTTGTATAAAGATAATACATGTACACCAGGGCATCACCGGTAATGGCGTCGTAGTTTCCGTCCTTAGGAAAGAGTGTATAACACACAATCCTATGGAGCTCGTAGTAAAACGGCTCCAGCTGTGCGAAAAGGGCCGGGATAGCAGGAGGGTTGGGGCCCTTGCAGATAATACGGTAGAATTCATCGAAGGGGGACGCCGCCGAGGAGTGAAGAGCAGCTAAGGATGGCAGAGCCTCGCCTCTGTCCGGGATGCCAAGGATGTTGTCGATGTCCCGAGACGTGAGACGGAAGTGACGATCGTTGACCATGGACTAAATGGCATTGTGCTCGTCGTCCGGGTCCAAGTTGCAATAGAAGAGACGGACGGCAGCGGGTTAGACGGGTATTTGACGTCGAAGGAGGGAGGAGAGTCCGGCCTCGTCAAACAAAGAGACATGGCCGGGGAAGAGATTCCAATTTATCGCTCGTCCCTTGAAGATATTGTGATGAACGAAGTGTTGGAACCACAACTCGGCCGCCAAGGAAGTGGTATAGACCCGCTGGTCTTACCCGTGAGGTTGAGCCACCGAGATGAAGGGGTTGAAGAAGGTGGAGGAGGAATGGGGACGCTTCGGATTGGCCATGGAGGAAGGTTAGGATTTTGGAGTGAATGAGAGAGGAGTAGGGAGAAGAGATAGAAGAAATAGGGTTTTAATAAAGAAGGAGGGAGATAAAAGGATAGATTTTGAAATGGGAGGGTGGGTTGGGAATGGTTGTAGAGGGAAGTAATGGGGGGATATGAATGGTTAGTGGGTTGGAAATGATGAAGGTAGAGTAAAAAGAGGAGTAAAAGGGGGGATGTGAAGAGATGGGTAATAAATGAGATGGAAAGTTATGAATGGAAAGGATGATAGGGTAATTAATAAGGATGTGATGGATGGGAAGGAAATAAAAGAGGGTAGAGAAGAATAATGGGATAAAGGCATAAAGGTGGGCCCAGATCTGGATTTGAAATCCTGTCCGCCTCGATCCGGCATACCGTCGGTATGCCGACGTATACCGACGGTATGCCGAGTTTCGAGACAGAACCTAATTCTGAATCGAAAAACGGTATGCCGCCGGTATATTGCTGTATACCGTCGGTGTGCCGGCAAAGAGGGATTATGGATCAAAGGATAAAATGCCTAATTCTCGGCAAAGGAAGGTAAAGCGATCTTCCAGGAGCGGTTTGGTGAAAATATCGGCTAACTGATAGGTAGTATCAATAAATTCAAGACAAATATCTCCCTTTTGTTGATGGTCACGAAGAAAATAGTGTCTAATTTCAATGTGCTTCGTGTGTGAGTGACAAATCGGGTTTTTCGTGAGATTGATTGAGCTAGTGTTATCACATTTAATAGGGGTACAAGAATGAGGAATGCCATAATCTAAAAGTGTTTGTGGCATCCAAAGAATTTGTGCACAACAGCAACCAGCCGTAATATACTCGGCCTCAGTGGTTGAAAGAGCAACACAATTTTATTTTTTACTAAACCACGATACCAAAGACTTCCCGAGGAATTGACATGTGCCACTAGTGCTTTTTCGGTCAATCTTGTATCCGGCAAAATCCGTATCCGAAAAGCCGTGAAGCTCGAAGGATGAGGATTTCGGATACCAAAGACCCATGTTAATAGTGCCTTTGAGATAACAAAAAATGCGCTTAACGGCACACAAGTAAGATTCCTTTGGATTGGCTTGATATCGTGCACAAAAGCAAACACTAAACATGATATCAGGACGGCTAGCAGTTAAATAAAATAAACTACCGATCATACCTCTATACTTACAAATGTCGACCGATGTGCCATCTTCATCATTGTCAAGCTTTGTCGTTGTGGCCATGGGAGTCCTCATTGATTTGGATGAGTCGAGGTCAAAACGCTTAAGGAGGTCCTTTGTATATTTCGCTTGATTGATGAAGGTTCCTTTGGGTCCTTGTTTGATTTGTAACCCCAAAAAGAAGGAAAGCTCAGCCATCATACTTATTTAAAATTCTTCCTGCATAACTTTAGCAAATTCTACAAAAAGTGTGTTGTTAGTAGAACCAAAAATAATATCATCGACATAAATTTGAACCAATAAGAGAGTGCGATTATGGGATTTAATAAAAAGTATTGTGTCAACTTTTTCCTTTGAAAAATTGTGAGAAACAAGAAAGGAGCTAAGGCGCTCATACCAAGAATGGGGAGCTTGTTTGAGGCCATAAAAGGCTTTGTGGAGTTTGAACACGTGATTAGGAAATTGAAAATCATCAAAGCCGGGAGGTTGTTTAACATAAACTTTCTCTTTAATAATACCATTCAGAAAAGCACTCTTAACATCCATTTGAAAGAGCTTAAAGTCATTAAAACAAGCAAAAGCACAAAGCATACGAATGGATTCAAGACGTGCAACCGGAGCATAGGTTTCGTCATAGTCAATGCCTTCCTCTTGGTTATAGCCTTGAGCAACAAATCGGGCCTTGTTACGAGTCACCAACCCATCTTCATTAAGTTTGTTACGAAACACCCATTTTGTTCCAATAATGGGATGATTGCTAGGTTTTAGGACAAGTTCCCAAACCTTGCTTCGCTCAAATTGATTTAGCTCCTCTTGCATAGCTATCATCCAAAATTCAACAAGAAAAGCATCATTAACATTTTTAGGCTCTATTTGAGAGATAAAGGCCACGTTTGCACAAAGATCACGAGTGGCGGATCTAGTGCTAACACTGGAGGAAGGATCCCCAATGATAAGCTCCTAAGGATGATTGGTGATGAATCTCCATTCTTTTGGAAGATCCTTTTGAGGAGGCTCGAGAGGAGGAGACTCTTTTGATGGAGTCACAACTTTATTGTTAGATGAAGAAGGACGATCTTCAATAGAGGAGTTTTCCAAGCCAAACGAGATGTCATCAATATCCTCGGAAGAAGAGAATGTAGAAGAGTTGAGTTCATTAAAAGAGACATTGATTGACTCTTCGACAACAAGACTTCTTTTATTAAAAACACGAAAACCTTTACTATGAGTAGAGTATCCAAGGAATATTCCTTTATAGGCTTTTTCTTCAAACTTGCCTAGGTTATCCTTGGTATTCAAAATAAAACAATTGCAACCAAAAACTTTAAAATAATCAATAGAGGGAATTTTGTCAAACTAAAGCTCATATGGAGTCTTCTTAGAAATAGGTCTAATCAAGACCCTATTTATAACATGACATGCCGTATTAACGGCTTCCGCCCAAAAATATTGGGGGAGCTTATATTGGTTTAACATAACCCGGGCCATATCGCCAAGGGTTCTATTCTTTCTCTCCACGACACCATTTTGTTGAGGAGTTCGTGGACAAGCAAAATCATGTCCAAAACCATTTTTTTCACAAAATCTTTTAAAATCGGCATTATCAAATTCTCTTCCATGATCACTTCTAATTTTGTTAATAGAAAAATCTTTCTCATTTTGAACACGTTTACAAAAGCCAATAAATTCACGAAAAGTATCACTTTTGCAAGCAAGAAAAATAACCCAAGTGAATCTCGAAAAATTATCAACTAAAACAAAAGCATAAAGCTTGCCTCCAAGGCTAGCAACTCTACTAGGATAAAAAGATTCATATGGATAAGTTGAAGAGGTCTAAAAGTACTCACAGAGTTGATGGATTTGAAAGAAGACTTAGTTAACTTACTCTTCTCGCATTCTTTACACACCATATCCTTTTTGAACGGGATACTTGGGAGTCCTCTTACGAGCTTCTTTGTAGCAAGACGAGAGATGGTATCCATGTTGGCGTATCCAAGCCTCATGTGCCAAAGCCAACTCTCATCGTTTTTAGCAACTAAGCACCTGTCATTGTTAGTGTCTTCAACAAGATATAAAACATAAATATTATTTTCTTTAATGCCTTTATAAATAATAGATCCATTAGAGCTATCGGTAATGAAGCATTTGAGCTTAACAAATTTGATATCATAACCATTATCGGTAAGATGACTAATACTAAGAAGATTGTGTTTAAGATTAGTAACAAGACACACATTCTTAATACAAGGATAAGGAGGGGAACCTATATTACCATTCCCTATAATGTGGCCTTTAAGATTGTTACCAAAAGAGATGTGTCCTTCATTCTTCATCGATAGCGTTGTAAATAATGAAGCATCCCCGGTCATGTGCCGTGAACAACCGCTATCGAGAATCTACTTGCTTCCAGCATGAGAAGGACTCTTCACCTACAACATAAGTTGAAGATGAACATTTTGGTACCCATGATCTTATGGGTCCTTGAGTGTTAGTCTTAGGAACCCACATAAAAACTTTCTTGTCAACAAGTTTCCTTGTATGACAATAATTGGTCGTATGTCCATGCAAGCCACAGTAATTGCAAATCATAGAGGATTTAGAAGAAGATATGTGAGAATCATGCATATGTGAATCTCTAGTGCGAGGAGCTCTAGCATTAGTATTGTGATGATGATAATAAAAAGCATGATGCGAAGTGTTTTTCTTAACAAATAGTCCTTTTCTTGTGTTAGGAAAGGATTTGTGTGTAGTGTTCGTGTAAGAAGTATGCCTAGCATTGTGATGAGTGTGGAGATGTCTAGGAGCATGCATGTGAGTAGTGTCCTTATTACCAAATTTCTTATACTGTATAAGAAGATCATTATACTTAATAGAAGTGTCATATTCTCTCCTATTAGCATCTTGAACTTTTTGCATAGCAAATTCATAAGAGCTTCTCATGGATTGAATTTCATCATCCTTTTTCTTGATGGTGTCAAGAGATTCTTGAAACTTGAGTCGTAAAGACTCTATTTCATCCGTGTCAGAGGCAGGAGATTTTCCCTTCACATCAATAATGATGCTTGAGAGCCTTTCTACTTTAAGTTGAAGAGCCTCAACCTCTTTAAGAGATTTCTTGTATTTATTTCGAACACCTTTGTGCTCTTCATGCAATTCAAGAATAGCTTTCTCCAAATCATCATAGGTAAGAGCGTTTAAGGAGAGATCATCAAGTAACTCATTGGTTGCCAGGAGACAGACGTTGGCATTGTGTTTGCACTCCTTGTCGTTGTCGGAGTCACTTGCGTCACTCTCACACCAAATGCTTGTGTTGGCGAATTTCTTGGAGGACGAGCTTCCTTTGCTAGGCTTCTCGTACTTGCTTGAGTCTCTTCTTACCATCGGACAGTCCCTCTTGATGTGTCCGGTTCTTCTGTATTGATAGCACGCCGGATCTTCCTCATTGTCCGGTCTGAAGTGGTTGGCTTTGTTGAATTTGAGGAACTTCCGAAAGTGCTTAGCTGTGAGAGCTATTTCTTCATCATCGTCCGACTCATTGTCATCGGAGCTATCCTTGGAGTAGGACTTTCTAGCTTTGAGAGCAAGAGATTTCTCCTTCTCTTTGGTCTTCTCCTTCTCCTTCTCTTGTATGGTGGATTCATCTTGATCCTTCATATCGAGCTCGTGAGTCATTAGCTTACCCATGAGGGTCTCAAGGTTCATGACTATTATATCGTTCCCCTCAATGATTACGGTACCTTTAGGACTCCAATCTTTCGTCAATCCTCTAAGAATTTTTTTGATCTTTTTATGAGCAGGATATTTCTTACCAAGAGAAGGGAGAGGATTAATAATGTCACCAAAACGAGTAAATATGCAAGTAATAGATTTATCATGTTTCATTTTAAAGGACTCATATTCTTGCGTGAGTCTACTAATCTTGGATTCCTTCACTTGTGAAGTTCCCTCGTGTGTGACTTCAAGTAACTTCCAAATCTCATTGAAAGTCTTGCAAGTAGAGATTCGATGGAATTTACTACTGTCGAGAGCACAATAAAGAGCATTCATTGCCTTGGCATCTCGACTCGCAAGCTTCTTGGTGTTTTCAGTAAGTGTGTCCCTGAGGGTGTCAGAAGCAATATACTCAATAACTCTGGAAGGAGTAGAAAGACCATTTATCACACAATCCTATAAATCAAAATCTATGGACTTCAGATAAATGCTCATCCTAATCTTCCAGTAGTTATAGTTGGTTCCATCAAATAGGGGAGGCCTATTTGTGGAGTGTCCTTCATTGTGGAAGGTGTTGATACTAGGGTTAGAGGCTATGGATCACTCAAAGGGTGTAAATCTAAATCAAGAGAACAAAGCTCTAATACCAATTATAGAACCCTAGAGGGGAGGTAAATAGGAAAATAAAAAATAACTAGTGCAACAGAAGCAATATATGACAAATAAAAGTAAAGAGAAGGAAGATCAAACACAAGATGTATCCTGGTATTCTCGTTTGAGGCAATCCAGTCCCGAAACTCTCTCCGGCTTAAATCCACTATTATATCAAATAGTACACACGAGTTTGGATCCGAAGAACTCGCCAACTTCAACAGGAGTTTGGATCCGAAGACTCGTCAACTTCAACACACGAGTTTTCTTACGAAGGCTCGCCAACTTCAAACAAATGAGAAGAGAAACTTGTTGATCTTCTAACACATAAAGATCGAAATTTACAATTCTTAAATACTCTATCACTTTGGGAGAGGATGACAATTAAAAGCTTGGAAGAGTATTAATGTTGGAGCTCTTGGTTGTTGGAAAATTTATGGCAAGACTTGGTGAAAGCCTCAAGAGAGAGAGAGCTTTCTTTTATAGAGAAACCTAGAGTGGGTGGCATTTATTGCTCTGGATACAGGCAGACCGGTATGCCGTCGGTATGCAGTGGCATACCGTCGGTATACCGGTCAAATAGTAACGGTCATATTAATGACCGTTTGAGAGCATTAAATGCGGCCATTAATGCTAGTCAGAACATTTCAAAAACCAAATATTTGAAACTCGGTATACCGTCGGTATACAACAGCATACCGTCGGTATGCCGACAATTTGTCACAGCAAGTTTTGGGTCGCTAAAAATGGTATACCTGCCGGTATGCCGGAGTATGACGTCGGTATGCCGACAAATTGTCACAGCAACTTTTGGGTCGCTAAAAATGATATATCGCCGGTATGCCGAAGCATGCCGTCGGTATGCCGACAATTTGTCACAGCAATTTTCTGGACACTAAAAACGGTATACCGCCTGTATGCCGAAGCATACCGCCGGTATGCCGACAATTTGTTATAGCAACTTTCTGGACTCTAAAAACGGTATACCGCCGGTATGCCGAAGCATGCCGCCGGTATGCCTCTCTGTAGGTATTTGCTTTTTGACTTGTTCTTTTACTTGTCATCCGTCCTTAGGTGTTTACAGATATACCTAGACTTTGTACAGACACGAAGACTCTAAGCAGGAGGATGCCATCTTATGCAAGGAACGCTGGTAACTGCTTCAGTCTTCGATGTAAAAGATGGTTGCACTTGAACGGAAGGACTTTATGTAGTAGAGCTTCTGAGAATATTTGAATCTGAAGATATAGAAAACTAAACTACGAAGATGCTATTAATAATCAAAATAAAATGTGCCAACAGTCTTCACCTATATGGCACATAATGTATGGACATCATCTTCTAAAGCATTTGTATGTTGTTAGCCGAAGGGCATGATCATTTTTATTGTGAGATGAGAGATGGCTGAGTGATTGTAATCAGAAAGAGTGTGAGTTTGAGTGATTTGTTATCTTGGCCTCTAGCCGTTGTAATCTTATGTTTTCAATATCAATAAAGGTGCCTTGTTTTCTATTCCTATTGTGTTGTTCAACTTCTATATTTGGGACTTCTGTACGGTGGCCCCGTTGCTAAGCTGCGTAATCGGTCATTATGATATTCGTCTTGCACGAGCACAATATAGGATCATGCAGCATCACGCCCCTGTGAGGATAATCGATTCTGTAGAATTGGGGCATCGCATAATGGTATCCGAGCAGGGCTTTATGGCCTTGGACTTTTTATTAGATTTTTTTAACTCTAAAGTTGTTTTTTGTATATTTGATATTGATGATTCTCTTTCTCAATATTTTGCGGGATGTCCCATATAATAAATCTATATATTTCGTAAATTCATACGTTGGTATCGTGTTGAATAAAAGTTAGTCTCACGAAAGTTCTGGTTGGCTGAATTGGGCTGAACATTACGAACCTATGACTTGTGTCCATGTTAGAAAAGTTGTCTATGAAATTCAGATTGTTTCGAATGAGAATAAGTTTAACTCGATTTATAGAATATGGGATGACTATTGATAGATGTTGTTTGCCATTGATTATAAAAGAACAGAATAATTATATCGGAGGACTGGACTTTTACTTCACAATACAAACTCGGTCATACAAAGAAAGCCTAGGGACGAAAACCTAGGTACAGCAATCTAAGTACAATTGTTTAGTTTTTCTGGGGGGTGACGGTAGAGGCTCAGGAAAGCGACGGCAGCTCTGCCTTACTCCTTGGACGATCGGACTCAGCCTTGGCTCTGGTGAAGAAATGCACTTGGACGTGTGGGGAGTCTCTCTTGCGCCTTCGGTTGCTAGATCTCTGGATGTCTCTATAGTGCTCTCTCTCTCTTTTCTCTGCTGCTTCTTGCTCTTCTCTCATCTTCTGCTCCCTGCAAGGGAATGGCACCTTGCTATTAATAGGAATAGGGTGTGCTCATTAAGGTTTGCAAATGATTGCCTTATTTACAAGTCGGCGGTTAAGGATCCATGAATCTGGGCCACTCATCTTGGATATAATAAATTTGAGCAATTAATGTGATTGCATCAAATCTCTTTGGGCAATAAATGTTAATTGCCATGAATATTCGTGATTTGTGATAGCCTGCCACGTGTCCAATTGCTTGATTTGATTTGATCTGGGCAATTATGACGATCGCAACAAATCTGATTTGTTAGGATTTGTTAGCACCCATAATTCCAGGAAAGATAAGACTGCCACGTGTCTCAATTGTCGTGAAGAGTGCCACATGTCTCAACTGGACCGTCCTGACAGAGCCGCATATGGGTGGTCCTCTCAGCCGCATGAAGCATACAGCCGCATGAAGATGGGCAGCCGTATAAGGATGGATAGCCGCACGTGGATGGGCAGCCGCATGGAGATGGGCATTCGTATGCGGATGGACAGCCGCATTGGGATGGGCAGCCGCATGGGGATAGGCAACCGTATGGGGATAGATCGCCGCATGCAGATGGGTAGCCGCATGGGGATATGCAGCCGCATGCAGATGGGCAGCCGCGTACATACAGCAGCCACATATTGTGGCCTCGGGACTTGGTAGATTTTGCCAGCTGTAAGAAGATTTTCTTCTCTTTCCTAGGATCACGCCATCACGTCAGAGTCATTATTACGTCCTTTTGTCAGAGTTGTCATAGCTGTTATTTGTTAGAGCAGTCGTCAAGACATTAAATGCAGCCGAATGTAGAGAAGAACTGTTGAAGGCCATGTGGCTTCTTTCTGAGCCGCATGGAACTATTCGAGCCACATGGACCCCTGAGCCGCATGGACTTCTGAGCCGCATGGGTATCCTGAGCCATATAGGGATCCTTCTGTCGGAGCCGCATAGGCTTCTCTTTATTATTTTCCATGCTTCTACAAGACCCCCTTCAAAGTTTTCAATTTACAAAATTGAAATACTTTGAATAAGAAGCATGGCCGTGTAAAAAAGCTCTTCGGGCCGCATAGGATGTTCTGGCCGTATGGATGTCTCAGCCGTATGGCCTCCTCAACCGCACGGCCATCTGAGCCGCATGGGCTGCTTTGCCGCATAGGCTCCTTGCCACGTCTTCATGCCACATGTTCAAATCTTTGCATTGATTGCCTTTGATTTGAGCCGTCTTTTGGAGGGAGTCCCAGGAGTCGGCTTATTAAATTTTGGATTTTCTTTGGATGAATCTCCATCATGAGAGGGGACGAAATCCTAGGAGTCGGTTTTTCCTATAGCACATGACCCGAAGCGCTCCATCGGTCCACATGCTTCCTCTCCTTTTTGTCCTCCTATAAATAAGAGTAATTAAGAAAAGAAATCTCTTTACTCTCTCCTTCAACTCATGCCTTTCATGCCCTAACTGTCATCCTCTTCTTCGATCACCGATGGCTCCCAAGAAGACTGTTATGGCGAAGGATAAAAAGGCGACATCTTCGTCGGCTGCGACAGGAAAGGACAAGAAAGTTGCTTCTACTTTGACTGCGGCGACGAATGATAACGTGGCAGCTCCTCCGCCAGCTGACGTACCCGCAGTCCACCCGACGTCCACCACACTATTGCTGGTAAGGACGTTGTGTGAGCTTGAAACCCTAACTGTTGTGGCTACGTCGCATACTCTATGCGCGAGCCTTCATCTTCATGTGTGCCGCATATATGCCTCATGTCCAAGCCGCATGGAGTATGCTCCATGTCCGAGCCATATGAGAATTGTTACTGTGGCCGCATAAGCACTTCGCCAACGGGGCCGCATAGGCTCGCACGAATTTGTTTGTCGCATAAGCCGCATAAACTTATCCGAACTCTGAGGCTTCATTTCGACAGAGCCATATGAGAGCACTGCCGCATGAACCTTCGCTGGACGGAGCCACATAAGTGTTTTCTAAGTTGGGCTGCATGAGACTCCATTAAATTGGAGCCGTATAAGCTCGAAAATACCAATCAGTTCTCTTTGTCTATATTTTTAACTTATTTCTTTTTTTCTACTTTCAGTGAATTTTGTAGTTAATACTGCGGGGGAACCTATGGTGGGTCGTACCCAAGCCGCTATGGGCTATAGGTACGACTAAATAGTTCAGTATGTGGCAGACCAGTTTCCTAGTGACGAGCCTTTGACGAGGTTGAATACCCTCAAGAACCAACCCTTCTACTTCCTATGTGCCATGATGAATTCGGGGAAATTGGAAGGGGAATACCTGAAGCCTGCGTTCTTCTTCGGAGACGCTTTGACTGTGAAGAACAGTTAAGTTCTGGACGTATCGAAGAATTGGAGCTTTATTTCTAACGGGATGGCGATCCGCATCCCTCAAATGGAGCATCACTTCCCACTATCTTGGTTTAATATGCTCCTGCTGGACAGGAAGATGGAAGAGTCTTTGACCCCTACCCAGAATGGGATGTTTGTGGGCGACATCCATTACAACAACAACATGAAGTCAGTGTGTGCGGGCAAGGTGCATGCCAGCCGCTACGTAATGGGATTGGCCCCGGGTACTTTTTTGAATATGCCGGGTCCCAATTTCTTGTTCTCTGTAGCCGACACTTTCTTGAACCAGCTTGCTCGGAAAGGCTCCTATCCAATTGGCCGGTTGGCGGTCCCAAGTTGGATACACCCCATCCCCTCCATGGATCAATCTGTCTATGTGGATCTCATAAAGGTATGAGACTTTTCTGCGTGAGATTGGTCTTTATCATGCTATTCGGTACACCAGCCACGACTTACCCATAAACAAGAAATTATTCATGGCTCTGCTAGAGATGTACAACCGCCGTACGGGAACCTTCTATACACCTGTAGGGGAAATGAAGCTTGCACTCCATGAGATGCACGTGGTTTCCAAGCTTCCTTGGAGGGATAAAGCTTTTGAGGTGTACACTCCTACGAATGAGGAGTTCGAAGAGCTGGAAGCACGGTATCCGGGTTTCGTGGCTATTTATCAGGAGATATTATGCCACTATAGTACGTGCCAGCAGATAGCCAAGAAGGATAGCAGCTCGGAAGGGAATGCTTCCTACACTAAGGACTGGTAAGCTATCTCTTCTCGACGGGAGCCTCAGACAGAGTTACTTCCCGAAGTCCTCAATCCGGGGAGGCGGTTCAGGCCTTAGTGTCATCGGCCAAGAGGGTAGCCAGCGCCAGTGACTGATTTGGGAGTCAAACTGACTCTTTTGGTTATTTTTATCAGGATACCCAAGAACTGTCAGAGAAGGCGCTCCTGGCAGGATTCTTGATGGTATGGCAGCAGAATTGATTAGTTTCGGGAGGAGCTGGTTCTATTGAGAGGATCAGCCATAATTTTATCCTCCCTACTGTGAAGCTAGTTTTTGGAGTCAAACTAGCTCTTCTTTCGGCCATGGTGTGCAGCATACACCGTAGCCTCCATACTTTTACGTCCAAGGTCATTGCCCGCGATGTGATAAAAGACTTTGAACGGACTGAGCTGCCCTATCATTATCTGATGGGGTGGATGCAGATGCACTGTCCGTCTTTGATGAGGCCGAGTTATGAAGATGGCGTGATTACTGATGACACTTTTATCTTCCGTTATCGTAACGAGCCTTGGGAGTACGAGACCATGCGTGCCTGCCGGATGGTGCTGGCGAGAGCAGATAGGTACGACTTTTTCGTATCCGTCCCTCGTTTTACTGCTGAAGAAATAGAGGACATACATCTCGACGGTATTAGGCCTCCTCAGCTTCTAGACAGCCAGATGCTTCTGTGGTTGCGTAACATCTGCCCCACCCACCTGGTATACCACAATCGTAATGATGTCTTCCTGGAGCCTTACCTGCCCAGCAGGTTTGTCCGACAGTTTGGATACAGCCAGCTTTTTCTGGATAATCCCAGCTCTTGTCTGGGTTTTGAAGGTAGCCTCCTTGACGGTATAAGGGCCTGGTACTACTATGATACATTTCATACCCGTACCACTTTCTCGGTTCCTTATGTTGAGGCGTCGGTAGAGATTTTGTATATGGCAGCCCTATACCATATTATGGCAAACAAGCTCCCCATCAGTTTTAGCCCGGGTGCCAGTTTTATTGTTAGTACTGGCATGGATTTGAAGCCCCAGGGGGCCAAGACGAGGAAAAAGAAGAAAAATATAGTCAAAGCGCCAGACTCGGACTCTACCAATGCGGATGATGAGGCCGACGAGCATGATGCAGATAACTCTTCCCTTCCGGTGGAAGATATTGTGGCAGATCAGCCTCCTGTTATGTCAGATGAGCTGGTGGCAGATCAGCCACCGGTTGCACCTGGTCCTGTACGGAAGCGTAGCAGGCAAATCTTCCATGTTGGCGGTATTCCTTACTCCCGAAAACAGGCTGCGACCAGACATCGCAAGCTAACTATAAGAGAGAGAAGTGATGAGGTCGACCCCGCTTCGGAGGTAAAACGAGTTACTACCATCTTTATTTAGTTCTTCCTTTCTTCTAGCTTTGATCTTAATCATTTTCCATCCCTCTCATAGGTGTCAGAAGAAGAGGAATCTCAGGTTGCTGAGGTCATGACTCGAGACGGCGGGGGCTCAGATGAACCTGTTCCCGAAACTGCTAAATTTTATCAAGGTAACGCTGATCGAGTCTTACTTTCCTCCGGGGTGGCTGGGACAGAAGAGCCATCCGAATTCAGTTTGGGGGTGCTGGTAAGGGGATTATGGCGGTTGTGAACGAACCTCAGCCTCTGCGATCCTCCCTTGGTAAGATAAGCCGAATTTTGACCAATGAGGAGGCCCATTTGTTCTATCATCACATCCTTCGTGTTACGTCGATTAATTTTTGCTTTGGACATACAGGTCCTACCTCTCCAGTGTCGATGATGGACATTATTGAGATAGGCTCTACCGAAGGGGAACTGGCGGAGAGGAGCGTACCCCCTCCTCTTCCGACTCATATTGAAGGACCTCCCGCTGGCTTGATTTCAGGAAGTCAGGTGGCGGCACAGCCGGGATTGGGGACAATGGTCCTTGCGACCTCTTCTGCTCAGGCGGCTCTGATAGTCGACCTTTCTACTTTGCCTACTATCCAGACTCTTCGGGTGGCGGAGGAGGAGTTAGCCGCTATCCGCGTATCTTTCTGTTCGGAATTTGTCTCTCTGGTGGTAAGTTCTAGCGTGCCTCTTTCGATATTGTCGGCCACGCTTCCTTTGACGCCGTCCTCTACGGAAGTTCTGGACGAAGCATCACAGGACGTGGTTGACAGCTTCTATCGCCATTTGAAGAGGGAGGTTACGGCTGCTGTGGAACGAGGGATCCCTTTTGCCTTGGCCCGACAATGCGTCCAGGGTTATATTGATATTCTTAAGACTCTTCCCGGTGGGGCGGGGTAGCTGCGCTTCTGGAGGCGAAATTGCTAGAGGCTGATCAGCTGGTGGTCCAGCTTCATGTGCTGCGGCAAGCTGATCTGTCTGCTGCTATAGATCAAGAGCGCGGTTTCTTCATAACTGCCATAGAGAAGATAAGGGCTGCTCGGGATAAGACCAAGCCGGTCATTCTGAAGGACCTCCGCGATCTGTCTGAGCTATATGACTAGTTGAGCCACGAGAGTGAAGATGTTTCGGCTCGGGAAGCGACTACCTCCCGTGGGGTTATTGACACGCGGGAGCAGATCCTTGAGCTTCAGAGGAAGTTAGCTTTCCTGGAGTCTGAGATCGAGGCTGCCCGCACCGAAAGGGGACTGATTATCCAGGAGGCTGACAGAGTTAATCGAGCTTCTGCTGGGCTGGAGCTTGCCCTGAAGAAGTTGGAGGACGGCTGGCGGGCACACATGGACTTGGATAATACGGAGCGGTTGTCCCAGGAGGCCGAGCGTCGAGCTAAGCAGCGGCTTAAACGGGGACCACCTTGGTGAAGAACCGTTTCCTGGAATTATGTACCGTCGAACCATAGACGGCTTTTTTTTTCTTCTTTTTATTTTTGTTCTTTTCCTTTCTTTAAGTGGGACATTGTCCTTAGAACATGTAGTATTTTCGCCTTCTAAATAAAAGAGTATGTTTTATTCTACCCTTTATTTGTACTGCTTGTTGTGCCTGTGGTATTATGGTGGTGTTTGCCCCGTTTGGTGGACTGTTTGTGGACCTGTTGTTTCACATAACAAAAATGCCTAGAAAATTGGCTTTTGAAAATAAAACGAGAAAAAGTACAAGAAGTAAATATTTGATTCTGGTAAAGTATTGCTATAGAAGTCTGAGCTGTAAATGATCACTTTGTTCCTTGGACCATACGATGATGATGAAGATCGCTGCTTGAAGATGAACAATTGGAAGAACTAAGTCACCAGAAAGGTATCGACGCACTTGGGCACTGATGGTGAGGTCGAATGCTTTCCTGCTTTGCTTCACTCTGTTCTGGAAGAATGGTTGAAGAAGAATGCTCTAGAGAATCAAAAATCTCTGAGTTCTAATCTCTCTATCTTCTCTCATGTCTTTGTGTGTTATATGAGAAAAATAAGTCTATTTATAGACTTGGGCTATTGTGCGTAAAACTCAGCAAAAGTTTCGTCTTTACGCTAACAACTGCCACCCACGACCGAAGCCATCCTCTTATATGTTGACACGTGTCCCATCACTTCAGTAGGAATAGGATACACGTACACACGTTCTTCGAGATGAGTGGCATGAAAGCCATGTAAGCAAACCACGTTCCAAACTGGTGAGGAAGAATAGGACGTAAAACAACCCCAATGTATTCTGAGCGTAAAACAGTGGACTAGGCATAAAATAGCCCTGTCATAGATTTCCCGCGTAAAGTGGTTATTAAATAACCTTGAGCGGAAAGTAGCCAAAATAGACTTTACGCACACGTCGACTTTCGAGAGTAAAAACTCATATAATCTCCGTGCGTAAAAGAAGCCATTCTGTGAGCATAAAAATAGCTCAGTCCACATACTAAACGACAACATAGGTCTCTGTGTAAAACAAATCTCTTCGAATTCTGTGGTATATGCCATCATTAAATCTTTATGTCAGACTTTGCATTAAATGCAAGACTTGACAGCTTTGTCCAGCGTAAAAGTGGTTAGCCTGTCCTAGGCGTAAAACCATTGGCTTGACCCGAGCGTAAAAGTAGATAGCCTGCTTAGGCGTAAAATCATTAGCCTCTCCTTGGCGTAAAATAGATGATTTTGAGTAGAATGACCCATCTTCTTTGACTCACTTTATGAAGCACTTTTTACGCTCCTACAAAACCCCCTTCAAAGTTTTCAAATGTCTTCAAAATTTGAAACACTTTGAACAGAAGCGTAAAAACTCTGGATTTGACCAGTCAGCGGGATACGCAACAGTCATCCGCTTAAAAGTGGGAATATCCAACAGTCGGAATAAAATCATTAAATAGTGTCGGTCAACACTTAACCGTCCCAATGAATTTTTTCTCGAAACTTTCGAATGCCTTTTCACTTCCCCGAGTTTGCATTAATAATGAGCAATTTCCCATGAGGAATATGAAGAGTTGATTTAATTGTATAAATAAGGAGAAATTCTTCACTATCGCCATTCATCCTCATAGTGACATGGCGCCAAAGAAAGAGATTAACAATGAAGAGGCTTCGGGCTCCAGGATTGATTTTGAGCGAGCATGCAACTTTGTAGGGTGCTTTGGATTGACTCCAGCAGTCTTCAGTCGCATTGATGGTGGTCCCTCAACTGCATATAAGGGATCAAGAGATGCAGAAGCGTTTCTAAATCTGATGCGTCGCTCTGGGATTCGCAACATGCGCGAGTTAGGTGCCTCCCTTTGTCAGCCCAACGAAGGAGAGAAAAAATAATATTCCATGTATTGCGACTCTTTTATATGTAGCGGTCCACTTTCCCTTTTTTTATAAATAAAATCTTGATGTTAATCTCATCTGTTGGTACACAGAATTGTTCAACACTTCTTTTGATTGCTTCTATGGCTGTTCATTCCTAAGAGGAACAAAACAACACGTGGCATTTGTTTTGTGGTCATGAGCGCCTTTTAATAGGATTTTTTCTGAAATAGGCTTATACAAACTATTTTCTCAACCCTTATAAATAGCTGAGTTTGGAGAATGTTTTATACATCCTCATTCTCATTGTCATTTTTCTGGAGATAGCTTTCTGCCTCTTTGCAAGAATTCACTCTTCAACAAATGACGATCCTTTCTGATGTCGTTCTTCTGTACGCTCGGTCACCAGATATCGATTCAACCAGAGCCGAACCATTTGGCCTTAATGGTAAGTTTAGTTGTAAACTATTATTTGCCTTTGATCTTTTTGTTGAAAACAGATGCTCACGAGGGTAAATACTTGATAGATGTAGAATCTCATAGGAAAGGTGTACGGGCGTAAAAAGCCTTGTTGAATAATATACTCCTGAAAACGTTGGCGTAAAAAGCCTTGTTGAATGAGGAGCACATGAAACCATAGCGTAAAAGCCTTGTTGAATAGGGTGCACATTAGACACTGGCATAGAAAGCCCACGTGAAACACTGGCATAGGAAGCATTGTAGATTGAATGCTCATGAATCACGGGCGTAAAAACATCAAGCGTAAAGTCTTGTTGCCTGTTGAAGATAAAACAAGATGCATAAGCATCTGTTTTCAGTTTCAATTGATTAATACGCGTCTGATGATATTCCTGTCTAAAACACTTCTTCTTTGTTGTTTTCTGCAGAAGTTTGGCTGAAGAGCTTTTCCAGAACCGGTATCGGCGACTTTGACGCTATGAAGAGCGTTCTTCTGACATCAACATCAGGGATCTCATGCGCTTTTGACTAGCAAATCAGACAACTCAGAACTCTTCGTGGGATAGAAGGGTCTTCCTCTGTTGGTAGGAAGAGCCTTTATACACGGAGAGTTGGACGGTGGAGTCAACTCTAACCCAAGAAATTGGGTAGTAGAGTTCCTTCCACGGCAGAACTAGGAATCGTATCCCAATGCTGGATACATTTCTATCTCCTTTGAGAGGCCGCCACTCCTCCACTAGTTGTATTGGCAGCAACACATCTTCGGGCTTCCATACTCTGGGATTCTCCTCTCGTCTGAGAGAGAAGACCAGAGTTTGATTCCTATTGCTCTGGTCGCCACCGAGGCTCAGACAGCAAGGAATTAACACCAACAACGAATTCGACAAAGAATATCTAAAGAAGAGATAGATCTCTATTAGGTTATCATTGTGTGTATAGAATGAAAATCCAAGATTGTAATAGATTTCTATTATGATTTGTAAGAAAGTCTAAGAAATGTAATAGACTTTTATGATGATGTGAGAATGGAAATGATAAGTCTTCTATGCTCAATAATTTTGTATCTATCTTGATGTAATATGGACATGATAGATAATGAAATCTTGTTTTCTGTTTTTAGAGTATACAATACTATCAGAGGTAATATGGACATGACAGTATGTAAGAACTCAAAGAAAAGTAGATTAATATCTATACAGAGGTCAGATGGAAATGATAGATAAGAAAAGTAAATGGATTTAATATTTATTCAGAGGTCATGAAAACATGATAAATAACGAATCCCACTTAACAAAAAAAATAGAAGATTTAAAATCCCTCTCCAAGGAAACAAGAAATCAGCTTAACCAAACCTTGGAAGCTGGGGAATAAGGAGACAGACATCATGAGCACATATGTCCATATCAATGGATGAATGAACCAACATAACATTCGGGAAAAGAAAATATTGATTCAATTCCATAATTAAATGGATGAACCTGATAAAATGAACGAACAGACCTTTTCAGAAATGAAAGGTTGTTTTCAATTTCAAAGGCCGGTTCATCAACAGATCTCTCCTATAAATAGGCAAAAACTCTTTATAACGTTTCATTCTTATTTCCACTCCTCTATTAGAAATGTCTTCCAAGGATATGCAGCAAAAGAATGAAGTCTCCAGAAAGGTTGAGGACGTCATCGAGACACACCCCGCTGAGTCAATTGTGACAGGCCTAACCGAAGTAGATGAAAGCTCTTCTACTCCCAAGCCACCACAAGACATCTTTGCTTTCTTAGTAGATCCAGGAAAAACTCCTGAAGAAGAGGCGCTGAGGATGGCTGCCTGCAGATTTTTCATGAACTCAGGCAACGATGCCTTCGAAGCATTGACTGACTATGTATTCAATAAGGAAGGCAGTGGTCCTTGTCCTTAAAATTTTATTCAGAACAAAAATAATAAAAGGAATTTTATTTTCATCATCCTTCTTCTTTATACATAGTACTTCTTGAGAAATTGCCATTGATAGGCATCATGAGCAGATCTCCATTAGGCTTTGATAACCGATAGGCACCATTAGAAAATACGGTCTCAATTACATAAGGGCCCTCCCATTTTGCTTGGAATTTCCCTTTGCTTTTGTGAGTCATCACCATCGGTCTTCGAACAGCCAATACTAGTTCGCCAACCTTGAATACCCTATCTTTAACTTTACGATTGAAAGTTCGAGATATACGGGCTTGATATAGCTCAATATGATGTTGTGCTTGAAGACGTTTCTCATCCAATCCTACAAGTTCTTGAAGTCGTAAGCGATCATTGTTCTCTATAGTTAGCTCCTTAGAGATAGCTATTCGTAGAGATGGAATTTGGATTTCCAAGGGAAGAACAGCCTCACATCCATAAACCATAAAAATGGTATAAAACAAGTAGAAGTTCGGACTGTTGTTCGATAAGCCCATAAACATTCTCCAAGTTTCTCATTCCAATCACGTTTATTAGAAGAGACAAACTTTTTGAGAAGTTTAATGATCGTCTTATTGAAAACTTTGGCTAAACCATTAGCAGCTGGATTATAAGTCGTAGAAGCCAAATTTTGAATTCGGTTCTTATCACAGAACCGATAAAATGCCTGACTGGCGAATTGTGGACAATTGTCATGAATTATCCGTCGAGGAATCCCGAAGCGATAAATAACATGATATTTGATGAAGCTGATCACATTAGATGTTTTTACTTCAACGAGGGGAACTGCTTCTGCCCACTTAGAAAAGTAATCGGTTATAGCTAATATGAACCGATGTGGGTTAATAGGACCAATGACATCCATACCCCAAGCTTCGAAGGGCCAAAAGGCTGCTGTAGGATGTAGAAATTTAGACGGTTGATGAATAAAATCAGCATGAATCTGACATGCTTTACATCTTCTAGCATAGTCTACAGCATCTGCTATCATAGAAGGCCAATAATATCCTATTCTGTGAATACGGTCTTATAATTTAGGACCTGGTTGATGAGCACCACAAACACCATCATGAGCCTCTCGTAGTGTTTGTTTGGCTTCGTTTTCTGAGAGACAACGCAGTAAGAGTTCATCATATAAACGGCGATATAACATATGTAAAGACGAATCATAATAGAATCGAAATGATCGTCTCTTAATTGATGCAGCTTCTTTTGGATCTTCAGGCAAAATTCCATGAACCGCATAATCAATGAATGGAGTTCTCCAATCCCTCTATTGAGAACTTAAATCTGTAGTATAACTTTGTTCAATATACAGATTATTCTTGATACAGCATAGATCTCGGTCCAACAAAGTAATTGTATTTTGCCTTCGGATTGGAACAGCCAAGTCTGCAGCTAGACTAGCAAGAGCATCAGCCTTCACATTATAAGAACGTGGTACAAATTCAATGAAGAATCCTTTAAATGAAAGGACCAACTTGACTACCACTTGATGATAAGGGATGAGATCAGGATTTTTGACTTCATAAGTCCCTCTAACTTGATTAACGATCAGTTAAGAATCTCCATAAGCTTCTAGGAACTCAATATCCAATTGTTTTGCTACTTGGAGACCAATCAATAGAGCATTATTTTCTGCTACATTGTTGGAACATGGCTGATTGAGAGAATAGGCACGGTATATGACCATTTTGTCAGGAGAAACCAAGACGCTTCCTACCCCAGAGACAATATTGTCTTGTCACCCTCATTTCCTGTATTTTTCGTATTTCGTATATACTCGTATCTAGATTTTTGGCATGTATTTTTATTCTTATTTTTCTCAACTTGTGGGATTTCGGTATTTCTCGTATTTTGGGTTTTGGCATGGTTCGATTTTATTTGGATTGGGTTGGTTTGGTTCGGTTTGGTTCGGTTTTATGTGTTGGAACACCCTAGCCCTACACTCCACCCTCAACACACCACAACTCCCCCTCTTTACATCCCCACCTACCACTCTTTCTCCTTATAACTTCTACCATTAATTTCCTTCTTCTTCTTCTTCTCCTTCCTCCACAACTCTCCCAACCCTAGGCAAGTGTACCTTGCCACTTCATGAGAGCCCTATTTTCTTGGTCCATTTGCTAGATTAGGACATGGTGATCAACATTAGAACTTGGGTTTTTGTGATTTGGAGCCTCCATTGTTGTAGATCTAAGTTATTTCTATTTTCGGATTTTGCATGGTTTGAGCTACTTAAGTTGGATTTTATGGGTTTTTGATGTTTCCATGTGGAAGAGCATTCAATTTCATCCAAGTTGGAACTTTGGAAATCCGGATTTAGAGTTCGGATGGCCAAGTTATGAATTTTGAAGCTTGGGTTCAGCCATGGTGTTCTTGCTGTCTGGAGAAGACAGTGAGCAGTGTGCAGAGCTGTTTAGCTTATGCACACTGAGCTGCGTGCACTTTTCAGCATACGTACGCAGACTTGAGTACGCTTCCTGTTGGAAGCGTGTCTCCTTCAGTGTGCGTAACTTTTTACGTACAGTGCTCCCTTGAGCGTGCGTGACTTTTCATATATACTACTCCCTTCAGCGTGCGTGACTTTTCACGTACATTGCTCCCTGTAGCGTACGTGACATTTCATCTACGCTGCTCTCTCAGCGTGCGTGACTTTTTACGTACATTGCTCCCTGTAGCGTGCGTGACTTTTCACCTACGCTGCTCTCTCAGTGTGCATGACTTTTCACCTATGCTGCTCCCTGTAGCGTGCGTGACTTTTCACCTACGCTGCTCTCTCAGCGTGCGTGACTTTTCACCTACGCTGCTCCCTGCAGCGTGCGTGACTTTTCACCTACGCTGCTCCCCTGACCCCCCTTGCTTAGTCCATTGGCTCTTAGAGTTTTGGTTTTATTTCTTTAAGTTTGGCTCTTCTATAACCCTGTGTTTTGATATTTTATTAGATATTTCATGCCCATTTTATATCCTTATGCCGTTTGTCATGAACTTAATTTTTACTTAACCTGTTTGGTATGATTATTGTACATGGCATAGTATGACAAGGAACTAGCATAACACGATAGTGACCCGTAGTGGTGTACTCTGACATGACCAACCTGACATGATAGTGCCCCGTCATGGCACACTCCTGACAAGTACCCTAGCATGATTTATCTTGATGCTGTTGCGACGGCTAACTTAACTGGACCTGCCTTGACACCGTGGGTAGTTCTTTCTTGCTTGCTTGTTAAATCCACTTGTCCTATCTTGCATCATGTCTAGGATGGGACTCCTGAGTACCATGTTCAGGAGTACCTACTAAAATGGATTAAGGTTAATAACAGAATAACTCAGTAGTCATGAAGAGATGACACAGCTACAAGCAATCCCGTTACCTGGGCGTTCTTGGGATCTGTAGCCTGCCGTCGAGTAGGACACATTTCCAGCACACCGTCGCGTGTTGCACCCTCTAAGTCACCTAAGGGTACATTTGTCCTCGGGCGATGTACCCACCTGAATTCAACACTAATCTTTCGTCCTGGGTAACCTGGATGGTCTGCAGGGCTTGTAGCTGTGGAACAATCTCACTGCATCTTGTTAGTAATTAGGCCTGTAATAACCCTAGTTAGTTAAAGTAGTAAGCCGTAGGATCTGCTTGGCCGTGATTGATTAAATGAGGTATAACCAGTCTAGTCATGTCTTGATCCCATGCAAGATTGCTTCCTGTCTGGATTACTTCCATTACTTATCTTGCCAATAAATAGTGAAAAACCAAGCTCTGGCTTTTGTTCTTATTTCGTGGCCCTCTTGTGGCACTTGCTCTTTCTGGGGTTGACCCAGCTGGTTTTGTGTGGCCAGATTTTGGAGCAGCTTCCGAGGATCTACCAAGCTTCAAGCCCAATGGTGAACACTAGACGAAATCCGGGCCAAGAGTGGGTTTTCTATTTTGTTTCGCTCACTCTATTGTAAAAATTATTCTTTTGAGGCGTTTAGCCGACGAGCACCTGTTAGCTCGAAGCACTTTTACTTACTGTCTGCCTACGGGCTGTAAACATGATTGACAAATCCTAGGGTTGATCATGTATGACTAAACTCTTGCTAGTCCTAACATTTTGTAATGACTAGCTTCATGATCAGCTGAATATGTAATATTTGGGACGCCTTATTATTGTATATTTAATGATCATACATCTTGCGACTTTACTTACTTGTGGTGATTGAGACACTAGGCTTGTTCATGACCATAAGAGACTATTGGCTTATAGAAAACCCTCACATATCTAGACAGCCGTGACCGTATATCGAGGTGGTTTCCATTTCAATATACGTAGCTGGCTATGTCTGCCCCCGCTCTCCAGTATTCTGGTTTCGGGGCGTAATATGGTTTAAGTGGTGGCCCATGCAGGTCTTGTAAATCAAGATGTGTAGGGGTTTACCAGATAGATGTCTCAATCAGTACTCGTCCTTGATTTCTGTTCGTATCTTCTGAATCTCTGGATTCTTGCCCTGATCCTGTGCATATATCATTGATCTGTCCTGGTCCTTTCCTTATTGTTCCCTGTGTCGTCTTCTTCAGCAATACTGTACCTGGTCCTATCGATCGACGTGGTGGAGCATTTTCCGTGGAACAGCAGCAACCCGGAGATCAAGCCCAGCATTCCGCGGTAGCCTCCAGAGTTGTGCCTACTGGAGGAGAGTCACCAGTTCGGCCCGTCCAGCCCGCAGAGCCAGATGATGGTACCTTAGTAGGCCTCATCAGAACCTTGATAGCTTCCCAGGATCGTCGAAGTGACGCCCTGTACCAGACAGTTCAAGATGCTTTGACCCGAGGCAGACATCCAGGGAACCATGCAGCGAACAGCTTCAAGCGATTGAACCCTCCTTTCTTCGACGGCAGCGAGGATGCGATTGCCGCGGATGCATGGCTTCAGGATACCGAGGTGATTCTGGAAGCAGCCAGGACACCTGAGAATGAGAAGGTGGCGGTGGTACGCCTGCAGTTGTTGGATTTAGCTCGCAATTGGTGGGCAGCACAGGCCATGGGATTAGTGGCACCCATTGCTTGGGCAGTATTTAGGGAGAGATTCCAGATGAAGTACTTTGATGCTGTGGCTCGGTACGACCTGCAGACCAGATTTACCAACTTGAAGCAAGGAGGCAGAACAGTCGACAGTTATGCATCGGAGTTTTCTAGACTCAGTAGGTTTGCCTCCACCTTGGTGGTGACCGAGTTTGATAGGGCCCAGCGGTTCCAACAGGGACTGCATTTGGAGATCTTGTTGGCGGTTGAGCAGTTCGAGCACCAGACGTTCGATGCAGTCTTGAGAGCAGCTAGGAGGCATGAGTACACCTCCCAGAGGATCGTGGATAGGACCGAAAGTAGGAAGCGGTCCCACAGCCAGATGCACCAATCATCAGCTCCAACCCCGGCAGCTAGGGGATTGACCATTGGAACTTCGAGGCGGGCGGCCTCAGTAACGTCGGTTCAGCATTCAACTTCGACGTACCCACAGCAGCAGAAGCAGACTTCCGCGATAGGGTGTTCTCATTGGGGGAAGCCAGGCCATGTAGTGACGGATTGTCGCAGGACGCAGGGATTGTGCCTAGCTTGTGGAGCAGCAGATCATAGGATAGGGGCTTGCCCGAGTAGGGGTAGTTCATCAGCATCCAACCCTTCTAGCTCTTCGGTGAGAGGACCGGCCCCAGCACCAGTTCAGCAGCAGCAGTATCAATCTTCGAGGCCCTTGCCGCCTCAGTCTCAGGCATACCCGAGGAGGAGTGGAAGTGGATCCCCAGAAGATTATGGATATTGAGTCATGGCCGGTACCCAGCTCAGTGGCAGAGGTTCACAGCTTCCTTAGATTGGCCGGCTACTACTGGCGGTTCATTTCATATTTCGCAAGGATTTCAGCGCTGATGACCCAGTTGACCCGCAAGGATGTGCCGTTTGTTTGGACAGCAGAGTGTCAGGAATCATTTGAGAAGTTGAAGCGAGGTTTGATAACGGCTCCCATTCTCACCCTTCCAGATGGGACTGGAGGATTTACAGTTTATTACGACGCTTCAGACAGAGGATTGGGGTGTGTCTTGATACAGCATGGGAAGGTAATATCTTATGCGTCACGCCAACTTCGTGATCATGAGAAGAATTACCCGACCCACGACTTGGAATTGGCGGCGATAGTGTTTGCTTTGAAGTTGTGGAGACACTACTTGTACGAAGATAGAGTGGAGATCTTTACTGATTATAAGAGCCTGAAGTATATTTTCACCCAGAAGGACCTTAATATGCGGCAGAGAAGATGGCTCGAGCTATTGGTGGATTATGATGTGGATTTGCAGTATCATCCCTGTCTGCCATGAAATATAAAAGAACAGAACAATTATCGGAGGACCAAACTTTTACTTCACGTTACAGACTCGCTTGTACAAAGAAAGCCTAGGGACAAAAACCTAGGTACAGCAGTCTAAGTACAATTGTTTATTTTTGATTCTGGGGGTGACGATAGAGGCTCGGGAAAGCGACGGCCGCTCTGCCTTACTCCTTGGACGATCGGTATGCAGCCTTGGCTCGTGGAAGATCTACTTGGCGTGGACGAAGAAATGCTCTTCTTGCTCACCTCGTGTTGCTCTCCTGGCTTCTCTCTCTCTGTGGTTATCGAAAAGGGGGGAACTCTCTCTGTATATCTGTCTCTCTTTTTTTATTCATTTGTTGCCGGGGGTCTGTGCAAAGAAATGATTCTGGCTATTTATAAGAGTGGGGGGTGATCATTAGGGTTTGCTAATGATCATTTGTTTGGAATGTCGGCGCTCCTTCAATCTATCTGAACCCTTGATCCTGATTACAATGAATCTAGGCCATTAATACAGATAGCACCGAATCTTGTGAGCAATTAATGTTAACTGCTTTAAATCTTCATGATTGATTATACCAATGTCCGATTGCTCGCCACGTTTTCCATTGGCTTGATGATAAATAATATGCCCTGATCTCAGTAATTATGATGATGATGTCAAATATATTGGTTGGGATTCGGTTAAATCCTTGATTGATCCGATGCCACGTATTTTAATTGTGGGTCCTTCCAGAGCCGCATGGGATAGGCAAGACTTGAACCGCAGGAAGATAATCTTCATGAGCTGCATGGGACAGTGCTTTATTGAGCCGCAGGGGATGAACTCTCAATGAGCCGCATATGCATAATCTCTACGAGCCGCATAAGCTAGCGTTGTATTGAGCCACAGGGACTGGGTTCTCGGTGGGCCGCATATGGCTGATTTCTGCTGGCCATATAGGGTGACTTCTTAGTGAGCCGCATGAAGCTGTTCCCCATTTAAGCCGTATGTGACATGCCACGTGGCAATCTAGGACTTCTGTCGGATCGGATCAGAGATTTTCTTCTTTTCCCGAAGAGTCTGTCATTATGGCAGAACCATTATGACGCTTTATGTCAGAGCCGTCACGGTCGTCGAGTCGTGTCAGGGCATTAAATGAGGCTACTACTCAAATGGCCAGCTGTAGGGAAGGATCCCAAGGGGGGATGTGGCATCGATCGGGCCGCATAAACCGCATACACTCCCGAGCCGCATGAGACTGAGAGTCTTCTTTGAATCGCGTAAGGCAGCTCCTGTATAAGCTGCATGGGCTTCTTCCCAGAGCCGCATGGACCATTACTCTGATATTTTCCAAGCTTCTACAGGACCCCCTTCAAAGTTTTCAATTTGCAAAATTGAAACACTTTGAATAAGAAGCATGGCCCCGTTCATGCCGCATAAGTGTCTCAGCCGCATAGACTCATCTGGCCGCATAGGCTCTTTGCCACGTGTCCTGACTACGTGTGCAAATCTTCATTAAATGCTCTTGATTCGTTTTGAATTAACGCCGTCTTTTGGGGGAGGATCCCAAGGGTCGGTTTTGCCTTGACCGAAGCATTTTTGCCTTTATCTTTTGAAGCAGCGCGTAATTCGAGGCATAATCTGAGACGTTTGTTTGTTTTATGGGTCTCTTTCGCCTATAAATAAGAGACTTTTAGTCTTTTGGGGGTTTCTTTACCTTCTCTCTTTGCTCGAATTCCCTGTTGCCGTCTTTGCTCTTCGTCTTCTTCCTTCAACGATCGACAATGGCTCCCAAGAAGGCTGCTGCGTCGAAGGCCGAAGGGTAAGGCGGTTGCTTCTACGACGACTGTAGCGACGAACGTGGTCACTCCTCCGCCGGCTGCTGTGCGTTCTATCCATCCCGACGTTCACCCGCCTATCGCTGGTAAGGGTCGTCTGAAAACCCTAACTGTTGCCATGGCTCTGCTGCATACTTTATGCACAAGCCGCATGTACGGGGCTTATCGATGTGACCGCATAAGCCCTTCGCCCCATGGGGCCGCATGAGCTTATTATACTCGATCTGAGCCGCATATGTGTTTTCGATTTGGGCCGCATAAGCGTTGCTCACTTTTTGAACCGCATAAACTCGCTTGCTTGCATCCGCATCCGCTCGCATGAGTCTGGCTTCGTAGGCGTGCTTAACCTGAATCGCATGGGTCCATAAGCTCGTCTGAATTTGAGTTGTATGGACTCGGCTAACTCGGAGCCGCATGAGGCTATGATGCACCGAACCGCATGGACGTATCTAATGTTGAGCCGCATGAGGCTGTGACGACCCGAGCCGCATAGACTCAGATGATCTTTCCAATGCTTCTATTTTTTGACTATCTTCCAACCTCGTTTCTTTCGTCTTTCTCCAGTGAATCTGCCCATAAATTCTGCTGGGGAGCTTATAGTGGGTTCGAATCAATTCGCCCTGGGCGTGCGTCTTGACGACTTAATTAAGCATGTGTTGAATCAATTCCCTACTGATGAGCCTTCGGAGAGGTTGAAGGCCATTGAAAATCAGACCCTCCATTACCTCCGTTCCATGATGAATACTGGGAAGCTGGATGGAAAATACCTGAAGCCTTTGTTCCTTTTTGGTGATGCTTTAATCATCAAGAATCCCCGAGTTTTAGAGATTTCCGAGAACTGGGATTTTTCTTTGGATGGGGTGGCAATCCATATTCCTCTCATGGAACGTCATTTTCCTTTGTCATGGTTCAATATGATGTTGCTGGACAGGAAGATGGTATGTAACTTAACTCCCACTCAATCAGGGATGTTGATGGGCAACATCCATTATAATCCGAATATGCGGTCAGCGTACGCGGGTATGGATTCCGTCCTCCGGTACATGATGGGTTTGGCCCCGGGCTCTTTCATGAATGTATACGGTCCCAACTTCACACTTACTCAAGCTGATACTTTCCTGAATCGGCTTGTTCGCAAGAAGTCTTATCCCGTTGGTAGGCTGGCACTGCCGAACTGGATAAACCCTACCTCTATTTGGGCCCAGTTGACTACTTGGGTTTTGTAGACCTACGGAGCATTCTTGCGGGAGGTGGGACTTTACCAGGCCATTCGGGGCACTTGTCATGGGCTTCCTATCAATAAGCTACTGTTTGTAGCGCTTTTGGAGATGTATAGCCAGCGAACGGGGACGTTCTTTGCACCAGGAGGGGAGTTGGGGCTTGCTCTTCATGAAATGTATACTGTCTCCAAACTTCCCTGGGGGAATGAGCCTTTTGAGGTGTATACCCCGTCGAATAAGGAGTTCGAGGACTTGGACAGACAACTCCCAGGTTCCGTTGCGGTGTATCGGGAGTTGTTGTGCCATCATAGTGCTTGTCATCAAATGGCTATAAAAACGACGGATAGCTCCGAGGGGACCGCTCCCCACACCACATCCTGGATTAATTATCTTTTTAGAGTTGATCCTTCTGGCGAAGTTACTCCTCGAGCCCCTCGAACGCATGGAGAGGTAAGGGATCTGATGTCAAGTGTTAAGAAGTCGCGATCCAAGAGCGATATATTCGGGAGTCAAGCTGACTCTCTTAGCTATTTTCACTACGGGACCATACAGATGTCGGAGAAGGCGCTTCTGGCTGGATTTTTAATGATATGGCTACGGAACTGCGTAGTCTCGGGAGGAGCGGGTTCTATCGAGAGGATTGGTCGTCATTTCATCCTCCCTGCCGTTGAACTAGTATTCGGAGTTAGACTGGCCCTCCTTCCTGCCATGGTGTGCAGCATACACCATGGTCTTCGAACATTCTCGTCCAAGGTTATTGCTCGCAAGAAGACTTTGGATTTTGAGCGCGTAGAACTGCCTTTCCACTATTTGACGGGGTGGTTGGCGATGCATTACAGGTCTTTGATGGGACCCGGAATAGCGGAAGATGCTACAGATGAAGACGCTTTCCTTTTCAAATGCCATCGCCGGTCTTGGGGATACAACACTATGCCAGCTTGTCGGAGGGCGCTGGCAAGGGTGGATGGGTGTGACTTTTTTGTGTCTGTTCCTCCCTTTTCTGATAAGGAAGTGAGGAAGGTACATCTTGACGGTACCGGGCCTTCTCATTTTCTATCTCCGGATATGCTTGCTTGGTTGCGCAATATCCGCCCCGCGCATCTGGTTTATTGCAATCGGGATAATATGTACTTGGAGCCTTACCTACCTAGTAGGTTTTCCTGCCAATTTGGTTATAGCCAGTTGTTCCTTGATTGTCCCAACCCTTGTTTGGGTTTTGAAGGCAACGTTCTTGACGGCGTCCGAGCGTAGAATTATTATGACGCTTATCATACTCGGGCCAGCTTCTCGGTTCCCGATGCTAAGGCGTCGAGGGAAATTTTATACGTGGCTGCTTTGTATCACGTTATGGCGAACAAGCCTCCTGTTAACTTTGATCCGAGTACCAGTTTCATCGTAGGTACCGGTTTAGAGGAGAAGCCCAAGGGGGCTAAGGCTAGAAAGCAACTGGCGCTCCAGATTCCCCTCCCTGAATCAGAACCTTCCGAGTCGGCTGAGGAGGAGGATGATACTGATAGCGAAGGCTCCATCTCTGGCGGGGTGAAGAAGTAGCGGATCAACCGCTTCCCCCACCCGATGAACCGACGGAAGATCCGTCGCTTACTACACAAGAGGGAGTATTGAGAGAAGAACAGCCTTCAGCTGTGTCTGGTCCCTCGCATAAACGGGTCAGATACGAGTCTTCTGACAGTAGAGCGACCTTTTCCGTGAAGAGAGCTGTTGTTAGGTCTCGTGGATTACTTATCACCGAGAAGGGTGAAGGTACAGACGCTACTCCGGGGGTAAGACCAAGTCGTAGCCATCTCTTTGTTGTAGTTTTCATTTCTCTCAGAGATATGACTTAATCACTTTTCTTTGTAGGTGCCCGATAAACCGTCCTCTCCTGAATCGTCTACCACCCCTGAAGTTGCTCCGGCCCTTGCTGCTTTGATTAGCGACATGTGTGCCGCGGTCCTTTCTGCGGAAGCTCTTTCAGCGGCGGCTGACAGCTTCCAGTTTGCTGAGGTCTCGACCCGGGGTGACGAAGGTTTCCTTGGGCTCATCTCCGAGACCGCTGAACTTCAGCAAGGCGACGCCGAGGAGTCTATTATACCTGACTCGGAGGCTGTTGGTGAAGGGGCTGCGGTGGCTACAGGCGAACCTCGGCCTTCACACTCCTCCGCTGGTAAGATAAGCCAGATATTGACTAGTGAGGAGGCTTATTTGCTCTATCAACATATTCTCCGGGTCAAATCGATTCATGGTTGCCTTGGCCCTGCAGGTCCTGACCCTTTACTTCCCACCGTGGATGTTCTTGGGGAAGGCTCGGCCTGCCGTGATATGGGAGAAAGGAGCGTTCCCTCTTCTTTGCCGTCCCATATCGAGGGGCCTCCTGCCAGCTCCAGGCCGACGGGAATGGTGTTGGCGATAGTCTCCGCCTCATCCTCCGCAGATTATACGGCTCCGGAGACTGACCTCTCGACCCTGCCGAGTATTCAAATTTTGCAGGCTGTCGAAGAGGAGTTGGCCGCTGTTCAAGCGTCCTTCCGTGCGGAGCTGGTTTCTCTTGTGGCAGGAGCGGCGGATTCTGTTGCGTCTTCTTCGGTGCTGCCAGCCACACTCCCGTTGACACCAGCCTCCACGGAGACTCTGGACGAGGTGACGCAGGACGTGGTCGACAGCTTCTATCGTCATTTGAAAAGAGGCATAGACGCTGCCATGGAGCAGGGGACCCCATTTTCTCTATCTCTCCAGTGTGCCCGGGGTCAGATTGCAACCTTGAAGTCCCTTCCTGGCAGGGTGGGATTGGCTGCACTACTGGAACCTAAGCTGACAGAAGCTGATCAGCTTATGACCCAACTACTGGCGATACGACAGGCGGGCTTGCCTGCTGCGATCGAGCAGGAGCGGGGCTTTCATCTTGCTGCTCGGGATAGGATTAAGCTAGCCCGAGATACGGCTGGGCCAGTTGTACGGGGAGACCTTGATAAGTTCTCTGCTTTGTATGACCAGCTGGGTTGTAGGAGTCAGGCTTGCCGTGCTTGGGAAGAGTCTGCTTCTCGTGGAATCGCTGACACGAAGGAGCGTATTCTTAGACTTCAGCGGGAATTAGCCTTCTTAGAGTCAGAGTTGGAGACTGCTCAGGCGGAGCAGGCGTCAATCGTTTGGGAGGCCGAGAAGGTTTCCCGATCTTCTGATAACCTGGAGCGGGCCTTTAAGAAATTTGAGGATAACTGGCAAGCTCACGCTCACCTGGAGGACGAGGCGGTGCTGACCCACGAGGCGGAGCGTTGAGCCTCCCAGTGGTTCGAGTGGTCGGTTGTTTTGCTGACGGACCGTCTCAGGGTGTTATGTGCCCCAGAGCAGTGATCAGCTGTTTGTTTTCTTTGCTTTCTCTCCTTTTTTTTTGTAAGGGATGTGATCCCAAATGAAGTAGTACGTTGAATTTTGAATAAATGAGCATGTTTCAACTCATCATCTCTTTCTTGTACTTGTGGCGTCTGTGAAATTGGACTTGCTGGGAGATTATTTGTGGACCTGTTATCCTAGGCGTACCTTGGTTTTAGGAACGGATAACAAGTTTGGACAGGATGTCCGGAACAGCCGTGGCGAAGTGGTCATGGATGTTCTCGGTGCTAGGAAAAAAGAATGTCGTAGAGCAGCTGGGCTCCCGGGGCATGGTAGGGTGGTGGATTTATGCTAAGAATCGTAGCAAAGGAATATTTGTGGACCTATTATCCTTGGCGTACCCTGGTTCGGGGTACAGATAATAGGGCGAAAGAAAAACCAACATATTTGCTCAGAGGTTATGAGGACATGGCAAGCATGAGGGTTTTACCGTGGAATCTTCCTGCTCAGAGGTAATGAGGACATGGCAGAGAGGTTTCACGGAAGATATTCGTGGTCAACAGCGGACATTTGTGGACCTATTATCCTTGTCGTACTTCGGTTGTGGGTACAGATAATAGGTCGAAAGGAGACCGATATACTTGCTCAGAGGTAATGTGGACATGGCAAGCATGAAGGTTTCTTCGACGGAGCCTTCCCACTCAGAGGTAATAATGACATGGCAGGAGTGGTCTCAATGAAGAGGGGGTACATAGAACGACTCAGAGGTAGGAGAACGTGGAAGTTCTATGTGAGGGGGCGGTTTGTTTTTGGTGGAAGTGAAAATGACTCAGAGGTAATGAGGACATGGCCGTTTTTTCGGAAATTTGTGGATCGATTACTCTTTTTTTGTGCACTGGGAGCACGGGTAGTGGATCATGAGGGAGGATCTCTTCCAGGAAGAAAGTTCAGAGGTATAATCGTACGTGACTTACTATCTGAAAGAGTGACCGAAATGTGAGTTCAGAGGCACCATCGGGTACATAACTCGGTAATTTAAAATATTGAGAAAGTGGGAATCCAGCAGCACCAGCGGGTACATGACTCGATAATCTGAAGGGAATGTGGGGGTGAGTTCAGGGGCACCAGCCGGTATATGACTCGATAATCTAAAATTTTGTGGGTATGAGTTCAGTGGTACCAGCGGGTACATGACTCAAAGATCTTGTAGCGAATGTCGTTTAGACATAATATTTCTTCAGGAACTTGCCGTTGACGGGCAGCATGACCATGTCTCCGTTTTGCTTTGCGAGGCGGTAAGGACCGTTGGAGAATACCGTCTCAATGATAAATAGGCCCTCCCACTTTGGCTGGAATTTGCCGACGGTCTTGTGAGTCATGACCATTGGCCTCTGGACTGCCAAGACGAGATCGCCTACCTGGAATATTCTGATTTTGACCTTCTTGTTGAAGGCTCCTGAGATGCGTGCTTCTGGGCCGCGTCGGCCACCATAGCCTGCTTGCCTCTGTTGTCCCGATTGTTGGAGGGGCTACTCCCATTGTCGGTGTTGGTGCTGGGACGCTTGCCCTTGTTCTCTCCATCCGAGATATGCAACCCCAGTTGGCGAGCCTTCCTTAATCGTTCCTCGGCACTTGTAGCACTGACGATAAAAGCCTTCCAGTCCTTGAATTGACTTTCGCCCATCCAGAGACTAATTGTTGGGAGCAGTCTCTTTTGGCAGATTTCAATCAAGGAAGAATCCGGATTGCCGGATGGTAACTTCATTGCGGTTTGACGAAATCGCTCAATGTAATTCCTCGTCAGCTCTTTCTCTCCTTGGACGACATCCATGAGGGTAGACATTGTGACGTCCTGGCCTACCTCGTAGAACCTCTCCAAGAACAAGCATTTGAAGCCAGCGAAGGAGTGGATGCAATTGTCCGGCAGGTTGCGGTACTAGTCGAAGGCGACTCCTTCCAATGCCCTGATGAATAACCGCGTGAGGATAGCGTCATCATGAGGCAGATGGTCGGTGGTGACCTCGAAGTAGGTGATGTACCGACTTGCTGAGGTCTTGCCATCATAGGGGTTGATATTGAACGGCTTATATCTTGGTGGGAATGTAACATCCCTCCATTCAGCAGGATATGGTTGCCGTATTCTGAAGTCTTGAGAGTTTTCTCGGGCGTGGAACATGGCTCGGAGCTCTTGAACTTCATTCCTTACTTCTCGGGTCTCATCTGTCGTAGTAGGAGCCGTTACTTCGGGAGGATTATTGCCCGGGTTCGGTGCTGCTAAATTTGAATCTATATTGTTTGTGGGACCCGCGCTTGTTTGGCCAGGTGTCACCCCTTGCAGAGTAGGAAGAGCCGCTTTGATCTCGTCTACAGACTTGACCAAGGCGTGCAGTATGGCCTCCAAAGTGTCGATGCATTGGCGATCACTGGAACCACCTTGATTGTTGTCCGTCATGAATACCGTCCTTACGTGAGGAGTGACGGAAGGGACGGTGGAGGGTGTGCCCTCTGAGTCATACCCGTGCATCGAGAAATCATCGGGGTAGGTAGGAATATTCTCTTCGGGTTCGGACTCGGAAGGAACAGTACCCCCAGCTTCGGAGCTTGCTTCATCTTGAGAGTCATGGATGTCATCGGGGACGTCGGCATCTGTTGTACCTGACGGGAGGGTTATTTCCCCGGGCTCATCTCCCTGAAACATCGGATTGTCGTGGATGTTCGGAGGAGTGCTACCCCCCGCTCCCTCGACCCTCAGCGGTGCGGACGATGAATCTCCCATTGCAGCAGATTTTGTCTTCGAACGGGTGTATTGGTATACTCCGGTAGAGGGCAACCGTTTAGCCGACAATTTCTTAGCTGTAGTGGTTGATATTTTTGGACTGGAGATGCTTGTCTTCTTCCCTCTCCCCTCGGCGGGGATTTTCTGCGCAGAATTGTAGGAGACAACAGGAGGTGCCTCGTCCTCCGAGCTCGGATGCTGTAATCTTTGGAAGACGGACGGCCGATCTTCCGTCACTGTCGTGTTGTTGCAGCAGCAGTTGACGATGATCTGGGTACAGTGACGTCCATGTGAGGACTCTTTGCACGTCGAGGCCCCTTCTCTTTCCTTGCGTTTGTGGAGGATAGCCTCACGCAGGTCAGAGGAACCACTTTGTCCGTTTGTCGCTAGGGACTGGACTCGAGCGGTCCTATACAACTTCCCATCAGAGGCCCGCGTGATAATCAGCGGGACGCCCCGATAGTCGGAGGTTGGGGCAGCTGTCTGGGCTTGATGAGCCCGTGCTGCCCTAGACTTCTTCTTCTTAGCACTTGTGGGTGCATAATAAGAAGAATCCAAGTTGAATACCACAGAGTCTGGCTTATCATCCAGAGAATCATCAGGGTTCGGACCGTACGAGAGACGGTCGAAAACTGATCGAGAGGAGCATAGAGCGGATGCTATACGGCTGGGATTGGAAACCGTGCAGGCTGTCTGCATGCGGTTGTCTTCTGCCGTCGGATGAGTTCTTATGCGGCTAGGAGTCACGACCGTGCAGGCTTGCCCAATGCGGTTGGCATCTGTGGCCACATGGGTTTTCTGTAAACGATTGACTTTGATAGCCGCATGAGTCTCATCCATGCGGTTGGCAACTGTAGCCGCATAAGTTATGCGGCTGACAGATGTGGCTGCATGAGTTTTCTTCATGCGGTTGGCGGATGCAGCCGCATGGGTTTTCTCTCTGCGGCTAATACCCTTCTGCGGCTCGGATCACGCAGAGTTCCTCTTTGCCCCTGAAAGTCCAGCATCATAGTGTTTTCTTCTGCCAGATTTGGGGACAGCAGAGTTGTCTACGGTCTGAAGTGGGGCCGCAGGAGAGTCCTTCGCCGTCTTGAGCAACAGAGGGTATCCCATCGAGGGCTTGAGGAGGAGCAAATAATTTTGGCCTCCACTCTTTACGAGCCTTCGCGGTACGGGTGCGCTTCTGGACCGGGCCAGCGCTGCCTTCAGAGAGCATCTCTTCGAACGCCTGTTGGTCGAATCGGACGACCATCTTCTGTTGTGTGGAGCCAAGTTTGGCTGCATTCGATTGCGTCACCAACTCCTCAGCCGTGGAGAAGTTAGTCCCCAACAGAGTCGCCATCGTGTCTGCCATGAAATATAAAAGAACAGAATAATTATCGGAGGACCGGACTTTTACTTCACGTTACAGACTCGCTTGTACAAAGAAAGCTAGGGACGAAAACCTAGGTACAGCAGTCTAAGTACAATTATTTATTTTTGATTCTGGGGGTGACGATAGAGGCTCAGGAAAGCGACGGCCGCTCTGCCTTACTCCTTGGACGATCGGTATGCAGCCTTGGCTCGTGGAAGATCTGCTTGGCGTGGACGAAGAAATGCTCTTCTTGCTCTCCTCGTGTTGCTCTCCTGGCTTCTTGTCGCGACCCGCTACCCAAATTGTTGGGCCAGGCCGAGGCATGCCCAGCCTACGTTGAGATAAAACGTAGTAAGCTGTTCTAAAGACAACAGGATAAGACTAAATATGCTAACAGTTCAATAAGTGAAGAAGAATCATAAATGCTCCAAACAAAAAAGTCATCGTATATAGTAAACGTCCAAGTACAAGTAAACTGAAATATAAAACTGGATACATGTCCAGTTACAAAATGATATAGTCTAATACATGTCCACTCTCAAAAGTCTAAGTAAACAAAAGACAACTAGGCGAGGTTCCCCGCAGGAACATCCTCGTAAAGCAAAGCCGGGTCCTCGGCAGTAATCCCATAATATGTGTCGCAGAGTAACTCCTCCTCAGTAAGGACACCTACAACGTTATCCTGTCAGGACGGGAGCAAGTACTAAATCTAGCAAACTAGCATATGAAATATGAAAATGAACATGAGAGGAATAACTGGAAAGCATGGCATCACATAGTCTATCATGGCAAGGACACATATGTCATAGAGACAGATGTATATGTAATGTTTAAAACTGTAGTAAGTACGTGATCGGTCAATAGATGTACAATGTGCTGGGGCACATAATGAAATGTACATACGTACAAGTTAACAAGCATAGGTGTACATCCGTACAGACATGCGCGATAATGGCCTGCGGCAAGGTATGCATATAAAATGGGACCTCGCTCGCTACTGTAGGGGGGTCGTGATCACGTACAATACTATCAGTTTCCCCATAACCCATATTCTAATCATGTGAGAGATACATCAAGACTGTTCTAAGCATGGCAGTAACTGAAAGTACAATATGTAGAGATCTAACTTGCTACCCCAAGGATCAGCATTTTACATGGTGGGGTTTGCAGTTCATTTTATGTGACAATATGTAAAGTTCGTAGAAAGTACTTGCCTCTAGCAAAGCAAAACAAAACAAGCTGCGATAACAATGCTATGGATGTCTGGTAGCTCGTCGCTGTAGAAGTAAATACAATAACTTAGTTTTTACACTAAGCTAAAATACTAGGACACTAATTGGTGAAATACGACTTGTGACTGGGCACCTAGCCAAAATGATGACTTTGGCATAGAAGACCAATGTGGGGTGACACACTATGTTAACTAACTTTCTAGGGTCTTTACACTAGTGAGGGATGGGGTTCAACATGGCTAAAACTCCAAATAACACAAAAAGCTACAAGTCAAAATTAATCAATAAATAAATCAAAAGATCATTGTGTTCCAACAATTTTAGAGATAGACAAAAAGCTTAGTTTTGTTTAAAGTAAAGTACCAAAGTGATCATGGTTAATCATAGAAATTTATTATAATTTTTCTGGAATTTATTAACCAGTACAAATATTTTATAAAAATCAGTTTTCCTAAGTATACAGAAGATGAGTTTTGGTTTCATATGCCAAACTAGTGGCAAAACAGTAATTTAAATACTACAAAAATTATACTAAATTAGCTAACTTAACATAGTATCTAAAAACTATTTTTTCATAATTTTAGCAGTACTTTAAGTATTTTAGAAAATCAAAAACAGTATTGCACAAAATTAAATTTAAATAATTAATTATCTGCGTATTTTGTCCATGTATATAATTTGAACCAGAGTTCAAATACAGGACCCAAGGCCATGAATCAAGTCCAATATGACTTGTACAGGTCTTGAATGTGTGAAAACACATTTGGGCCCAAATACCCATGCTAGGCTTGGACACCAAATGGTTGCAGTAATTTAAATACAATAAAAATATAATTTGGTAATAGCCAAAATAAATATTATTATTTAAATAAGGTAAATTTGTACAAAAGAATATATACATACCTATGCTAAAAGGATATATAGATATATAAGGAAAAATACTTAATTTATAAAGTATATATATATACATATACAAATATATATATATATATATATATATATATATATATATATATATATATATATATATATATATAAGAATACACTTAATAATATAGTGTATATATATATAATATATATACATAGGAAAATATATATATAAACATATATATATAAAATTTACTAACTATAAAATAAATACATATATATTAAATACTGTTAAAATACAGTATATACATATATATATATATATACTAATATATATATACATATATACATTTAAATATACAAAATAGAAAAAGAAAATGAAAAGAAAACAGAAAAAAAGAAAAGGAAACAAAAAGAAGAGAGGGGGGGGCTCGAACCCGAGCGCACAGCAAGGGGGGGTTTAATACTGCAACCGCTGGCCAGTGGGCCAACTTGGTCCGACTGTTAGGATTAGAGTTAGGTTAGTTTTATTTAGGTATAAGTGATTAGATAATAAAAAAAATAAAAAACACAGTCCTGTGTCCAGACAGTTAAGGACACAGGTATCCATGTGTCCGTGCTTTGTCAGTCTCGCGTGTCCGAGCACAGCACTAAGTTCGTCGTGTCCTGGCGAGTCTCGTGCGTGAAAACGAGACACGCACGACATGATTTGAGTCATGCTACTCACGTGTCCGGTTCTTGGGGGGTTTTCGAGAGCTCTGGACGACGGAGGAGTGGTCGGGACGGCGGCGCTCCGGTGGCGATCGATTCGTCTCGTCGGGGCGAAGCTGCGTGTAAAACCCCTAAATTTCTACTTTTTTTTTATTATTAAAATTTGTACCAATTTAAATTTTTGTATTGTACGTCGCGTATTCGTATTATACGTCGCGCTCAAAAGTTTATTTTTCGAAATTTGCTCGACGAGTGCGATTATGTGCGAGCGTACATATTTTTGAAATCATTATTTTTCTATTTTTATAGTTTTCAAATAATATACATAATAATTATTTTGTTATCGTTTCAAAATTTCCAAATTGTTATTTCATTTATAAAGCCTTTCATTTCTAACAATTATTAATAATAAATAATATTTTATTTGTATGCTAGAAAAGCATCATTTGTACCTACATATATTTAGTAATTATTATTAGTTATTTAAATAATAGTGTATTTTCCAAATTATTATTATAGCATTTTTGGAAACTATATTTTGAAATTATCATGACAATTTAAACCTTGATTTGAATTTATGTTTTTATTTGAATAAGTTAAATAATTGAAATTTGACTTATTCCATTTGATTTTAAACCAAGAATTCAAATAGATTTAAATTTGAATTGTATTGGAATTTGATTTTGATTCGGATTTGGATTGAGTTTAAATTAAACTACAAATTATCTATTTTTGGTTTTAAACAAATCCTAAACTTTATCAAATTGGGAATTCCCACATCCTATAAATAGGCAGGTACTCCTCCAACCTTTTTTTCATCCAGAATTCACATCCACAAATTTCTACACAAATTTGTCGTGCATCGTGTCGGTGTCCATATCTTATTCCATAGTTTACAACTATATTACATACTCCTCCGTGTCGACCACTTCGAAAAGTACAACCAAAATAGGACAAATCCTAGTCTATTCCTTGACGCATCCAATCGGCCTTCCCTCTTCTATCGAGACAAACCATCTTCGTCCCTCCACCTACAAACAGCCCCTGACATCAACGCCACCACGGCCAATCTTCCCAACGGCCTCGCCCTGCCACCCCAGACCACACCCCAATCACCACCACCATCATCGCGGCCGCCCCTGGCCGCGACAACCACCACAGCCAACAACTTGGCTGACCGCCGAACCTTCGACATCGCCATAGCCACGACCAACACCGGTCGACACCACCACCAAATCCACAGTCCAATGCCCAAACCACCAACACCATAACCACCAGCATCGTCACCCGCCACCGCGACCGATCGCCACCACGACCGGCCGTCCACCACCACCCAAGAAATCAAATAGGGAAAGAGAAAACCCAAATTTAAAACCTAACCCTAGTTTACCTGATCGTCGGCGTGCGACGCTTCGCCGGCAACGATCTTGCCGAGCCCCGCCTCCCTGCCTCGAGCGCCGGCGAGCGCGTCGAACTCCGATCACGTCCCGCTCCCCCTCACCGAACTAACCGCCTACCGCCGCCGCTCCGTACTGACCATCGTCGGCCTCCATTCCCGTCCAGCGCCACCTCCCTGGCCCTCCACACGCCGCCCGCCCAGCCGTCGAGACCGCCTCTCTCAGTCCCGGACCACCCCGTCCGCTCGACCGCCTTCAACCCTCCGGCCGAGAACCCCCTTCTTCTCCCCGCTCCGCCGTGTCTCCGCCTCGCGCAGCCGCCTCCCGGCCGCGACCCGTTCTCCGCCGGCCGCACAATGACCCGCAGTGCGCGCCACCGCGCGCCGACCACCATCAGCCTCCGCGAACCCCCTTCGCCGTTCAAGCCGAGCCCAGCGCTCCACTCTACCCCAGCGCTCCTCCCTCTCTTCCTCCGCTCACTGAGAATCCTCGCGCGCACCCTCCGCCGCTTGCGCCGCCGTCAGCGCCCGGCGCTCCTCTTCCGACCCTCCGTTCACCAACCCGCTCTTTCTCTCTCTAATCCCTCTTCTCCTTTTTTTTAGGAAAGCAGCAGAAGTCAGCTGCTATATTGATTTTTCGGTTTTATTTATTATATTGTTTTATTTTCTTTTCTCTTTTCTTTTCTTCTTTTTTTTTCCAGTAATTTTTATAGGAAGTGAGCTACTATTATTCATATTATTATTATTATTAGGTTTACACTATACAAGTACTGTTATAAGTTTTATTATTATTTTTATTTAATCTTTTTAGGAAGGTTTTGATAATGTTGGTACTTTACATCAATCTATAGGATGATCGTTATTATTATTATTATCAGTTCTCATATCTAAGGGTACTGTTATTAATTTTAACGATAAAAATTAGTACATAAACTATTTATATTATTATTATGTATATGGTTAAGTATTATCCTTAGTATTATTATTATTCATATCATTTTTATTATGATTAATGCTGCTCCTATTGTCAAAACTATTCTTTGCAAACATTATTATTTTTAGGAATTTCCATAAAAATTATTATTTTTAAACTATTTCCTTACAAATAAAAATATATTTGACTAATAAAAGTGTATTTTAAGTATTATAGAATACTTTCAAAAATCGTATAAATAATATCTATCCAATTCCTTTCGGATTCCATCATGTCCAAATCCCACTATACTTATTCCCTTGTCAATTCTTACTCTATGTCAACCCTAACTAAATTGACCCTTCTGGACTCAATGACACGATCCGTGCCACCATCAGAGGTCCCCATGCATAGTTGTTGTACCGAAGTCGCAAGTTCGTGCCACCGTGATATTCGCAGCACCATCAAGCGTACTACCAGGCAAGACACCTTGCCATTACCTGTTTACTTATTTTAGCTTATATTTCATGCATGTTCATTATTTTCTTTATGCAAAATAAACTGTGATACATAGCATAACTGGTAGAATTTACTGTTCAGTTTTCTGCTGTGTATTATTTTTCTTACAAATTAAACCTAGATTTAAGGGACCACCTTGTGTGTTGCATTCATTGGCCTTAACACGTTGTAACACGAAGTTGTGTGTCGCATGTAGAACACAGAAGTGCGTGATTGGCTGGCTACCAGTACGTACAAGCCGTGCGATAGGAATAACCGCTAATAGAGGTTGCATGCTAGTTTGACTTAGCAGTTATAGTGGTTGTATTGTGGATACAACACAGTAGGCATTGGGCGGGGAGGACAATTCTTTAGCGTATGGGCTTCGATGCACTTCCCTTGTGACCTGGACTCTCCGCTGGAGATACGGGATTGATGACCCATGATTACTGACGGCCACTGACGATTCTGCGGAACGTCATGCTCTTCCTGCTGGGGCCTCTGGTGTCCAAAGGGGGACTACGCCGATCCTATTAGCCAGGGCCCATGCGTAAGATGGATTGTTCTTAACAATATTTCACTTAGAATGGAAGGCTACCCTATCCGTTAGGTACGAGTACTTTTGGTTTGGGTAATTGTATCTGACCGTGACTTGGAACAATAACTTGTCGCAAATTAGTTCGTCACATCTTGTCCTTGTTTGGTTGTAGGTGTGACTTACTACTTCGATGAGAAGGTATTGAACCTTGTTGGGGTCTGGATACCATATCGGATTCATAGCATGAAAAAATACGTCGTCGTGAATTAGTTTACCATCTTCTGTCCTTGTTTGGTTGGGGGGATGGTACGCTCGTTCAGTAGGTGCGTATTGGAACATGTTATAATTCGATTTACTTAATTATTTGAGCAATATTTATTCAGTTTATATGGCAAGCTATTATGTGTCTTGTTACGTCCCTCTGAGGACCTGGTTGTCTTGCCAGTTGTGTGCTATTGTCTTTCGCAGGTGCTTTAGCTCTAGCCATGATCTTCGCTATTACTTCGAGGATGATTGCATTTGGATCGTCTTCGCTCGCCACTCATTTCATTTTCTATGTACTTTTCCTTATTTTGTTGGTAGTGGATTTGTCTCCGCCCAATATATTGTATCAAGACAAATTTATTCTCATTATATGATCTTTTATTCATTTATTCTGTGTGGATGAGATTAGTTATGGTTCTACTGCATTTTACAGCTTATGTATTTATACGAGGCTTTCATATATTGGAGTATACTTCGTATGAATACAGCTGGCATGTCTACGTTCCTAGTCCTACGTATTTTGGGACTGGGGCGTTACACTGCGGGTGGTGGTGGTGGTCGATGAGGGTGTCGGGATTGTGAGATCGAGACTTCGTCGGGGTTAGGGTTCCGGCGAAGTATTTTGGGGAAGAAGGGGGGTCGTCGGTTGCTGTGGGGAGAATTTAGGGTTAGGGTTTAGATCAGGGGAGAGAGGGGGGTTTTATAGGGGGAGTTAAGGCGGTCGGGGCAGCCGGGTTTGGCGGGGGCAGCCGGTCATGGCAGTCGGGGCAGTCGTCGGGGGTCGGTGAGAGTCAGAGGAGAGAGAGTGAGTTCGGTCGGGGGGGTTAGGGTTTTCCACTTAGGTCCTTAGGTTTTAGGATTTTGCACTAGGCCCCCAACAGATAATAAATGCAAATATAATTTGCATTCCTTAATTAAAAACAAATTCCTAATTACAAACTGATATAAAAGTAATTTGAGTAATTACAAAACAGTATTAAAACAATTCTAATAATTGCAAATTGATATTAAAACATTTTAGAAAATTACAAATCAATATTTTTGTATTTTAAAACTTATTTAAAATTATTTAAAAATTCTGGAAAAATTTCTAAAAATTCCTAATAATTATTTTAGGCCTAAAATTAACATAAAAATTAATTAACACTAATTAAAAATAAATTTGAAAATCAGGGACTTACAAGTCTTCCCTCCTTGAAAAATTTCTTCCTCGAAATTTACAAGGATTGAAGACCCGACAATATTCTAACATAGCAAACAATGCATCAAAATGACTAAGGCTGCGATCGGAACTAACTTCTAAGGTATCAAGCGGGAACGGGTGGTTCCCTCGCAGCGGTTGGATCGAACAAGTAGGGGTATCTCTCCCTCATGTCCGACTCCCTCTCCCAAGTAGATTTACCTGGGGAGTGACGGCTCCAAGCTACTCGTACTAGGGGTATAACCTTGTTCCTCAGCCTCTTCTCTCTCCGGTCTAATATCTCCACTGGCTGCTCAGAAACTGTAAGGCTCGGTCCGACCTCCAACTCTGAATGATCTAGCACATGACTGGGGTCTGGAACATATCTCCTCAGCTGAGATACATGAAAGACATCGTGAACTCCTGCTAGGTTGGGTGGAAGTGCAACCCTGTAAGCTACCTCTCCGATCCTGCCATGTACCTCGAACGGCCCGATGTATCTGGGGCTCAGCTTCCCTCCTCGTCCGAACCGGATCGTCCCTCGAGTAGGTGATATCTTCACTAGCACCATATCACCGTCTGCGAACTCCATCGGCCTGCGACTAGCATCAGCCCAGTATTTCTGCCTATCCTGAGCTACTCTGAGCCTGTCTCTGATCATCCCGACTTTCTCGGCTGCATCCGTGATCATCTCTGGCCCAAGCATAACTCTATCTCCAATATCATCCCAAAAGAGCGGTGTGCGACATCGTCGTCCATATAGCGCCTCGAAAGGAGACATACCAATACTGGCCTGGTAGCTGTTGTTGTATGAAAACTCTACCAAGTGCAGATGGCTCTCCCATGATCCTCCGAAGTCCAGCACACAGGTCCTAAGCATATCCTCCAGTATCTGTATCGTCCTCTCGGACTGCCCATCTGTCAGTGGGTGGTACGCCGTACTGAACTTGAGCCTACTGCCCAACTCCTCCTGCAAGCTCCTCCAGTAGTGGGATGTAAATCTGCTGTCTCTGTCTGACACGATGCTCACCGGCACTCCGTGTAGGCGAACTATCTGCTGCATGTATAGCTCTGCCAACTTCTCGGTGGAAAGCCCCACCTTGAAGGGTATGAAGTGCGCACACTTCGTCAGCCTGTCTACGATGACCCAGATGGCATCCTTCCCTCCTTGGGAACGAGGAAGCCCTGAAACGAAGTCCATCGTAATATGTTCCCACTTCCACTCGAGAATGGGTAACGACTGCAACAAACCAGCTGGCCTCTGGTGCTCCGCCTTGACCTGCTGGCAAACTAGGCATCTCGAGATAAAACGCGATACATCCCTCTTCATCTCGTGCCACCAAAGATGTTCCCGCAAGTCACGGTACATCTTGTTAGCACCAGGGTGAATAGAATATCTCGATCGGTGCACCTCCTGCAAGACTGCCTCTACTAGCTCTCCCTTCGGCACGCACAATCGGCTGCCATGCCTCAGGGATCCATCCTCTGCTATAGTAAAATCATCTAGTAATCCAGCTAACGCCTGGGGTCGAAGTCTGCGAAGGCTCTCATCTGTAGATTGTGCCTCCCGGATCTGCTCCATCAAACCTGACTGAATGTCATGTACCATCATCTGTATCACCGATCCTGGCCGAACTAGCTCGATACCGAGCTTCTCCAGATCCTCCCGCAAATGCCGATCAATCATCAGATACCATGCCATCGGATGCCTGCTCAGCGCATCCGCCACCACATTTGCCTTCTCGGGGTGATACTGTAAATCGATGTCGAAGTCCTTCATCAACTCCAACCATCGTCTTTGCCTCATGTTCAGCTCTTTCTGTGTGAACACATACTTCAAGCTTTTGCGGTCAGTAAAGATTTCCATACGCTCTCCGTATAAGTAATGTTTCCATAACTTGAGTGCAATGATCACTGCAGCTAACTCGAGGTCATGGATAGGATAATTCCTCTCATGAGTCCGCAATTGCCTAGATGCATAAGCAATCACTTTCCTATGCTGCTGTAGGACACATCCTAGCACCTTCCCAGAAGCATCACTGTATATGGTGAAACCTCCAGAACCTGAAGGTAAAGTCAGAACTGGAGCGGTCGTCAGCCTCCTCTTCAGCTCCTCAAATGCTGTCTGGCAGTCCTCTGACCAAATATACTCTGCGTCCTTCCGTGTTAGCTTCGTCATGGGTTCCGCTATCCTAGCAAAGTCCTGGACGAACTTTCTATAATAGCCTGCTCAACCCAGAAAACTCCTGATCTCTGAAACTGACGTCGGAGCCTTCCACGTCTCAACTGCAGCAATCTTCCTGGGATCACCGAGATTCCATCTCCAGTGACTATATGGCCGAGAAACTCCACTCGGTCTAAAAAGAACTCGTACTTCGGCAATTTGGCAAACAATCTCTCCTGCCTCAGAATCCCCAAAACTATCCGCAAGTGCTCTTCATGCTCCTCCGGCGTCTTCGAGTATATCAGGATGTCATCGATAAACACTACGACGAACTTATCCAGATACTGGTGAAATGTCTTATTCATCAAGTTCATAAAGACAGCTGGCGCATTTGTGAGACCAAATAGCATCACCAGAAACCCGTACTGCCCGTACTTCGTGTTGAACGCCATCTTCTGGATGTCTGCTGGCCTAACCTTCACCTGGTGGTACCCGGATCTCAAGTCTATCCTGGAAAATACCTTCGCCCCGCTCAACTGGTTGAACAAATCATCTATCCTGGGCAGAGGATATTTGTTCTTGATGGTGATGGCATTCAAGGCCCGGTAGTCATTACATAACCGGACTGTACCATCCTTCTTAGGCACAAAGAGCACTGGTACTCCCTATGGAGAAGTACTGGATCGAATGAAACCCTTTTTCAACAGGTCATCAATCTGCTCTTTCATCTCTATGGCCTCCTTGGGATTCACTCTATAGCAAGCCCGGGATACTGGTGATGAACCCGGCACCAAATCTATAGTGAACTCCACATCTCTGTCAGGCGGAGGTCCTGGAAGATCCTCTGGGAATACATCCATGAACTCCCTAATGATAGGGTGTGGCGGTGCTGCATCCCCAACTGTCGCACAACAGTTCGGCTCTAGGCTGATCTCCGACCCTGTCCTCCTGACACTGAATGGTGCTGTGCCTGGAGGACTGAACAAAATACTACCCTCATGGCAATCTATAGATGCATGGGCATAGCTAAGCCAGTCCATCCCCAATATGATATCATAACCGGGAAGTGGCATCACAAAGAATCGCCCCTCGAACTCTCTCCCGGCTATCATAATAGAGCATCTATAGCTAGCTCTAATAGGCACTGGTCCTCCTTCCGTCATTACTCTACTAATCTCCGCAGTAGGTGTAGATACTAAATGATGTTCTTGCATAAACTCTAATGATAGGAAGCTATGAGATGCACAAGAATCAAACAAGCATAGAGCTAGAAAAGTATGCAAATAAACATGACTTGTAATGACGTCAGCTAAGTAATCCGGCTCCGAAACATGCTCCGGCTCCGGCTCAATGGCTAGACTATAAACCCTCCCCTGAGGTCCATTCTGCTGCAGATGCTGCCCGAACCTCTGCTGCTGAGTCGGGAGCGGTCCTCTAGTCTTCGCTACTGGGCAGTCCCGAATCTGATGGGTGGCAGACCCACAAACTAAACACTGCTTCAACCTCTTCCTGCAAATGGAGCTGTCGTGCCCTGGTCTTCCGCAGAAAGAACATATAGCTCCCCTCTGCTGCTGTCGGGGTCCCGGGGCTCTAACTGGCGGGGTCTGATGGTGTGGTGTAGGGGGACGATAAGTCTGCTGTGGCGACGTTAGTGCTTTCTGCTGGAAAGCCTGACGCTTGGACGGTCCCTCATGATGTACAGAAGCCGGCCTCTTGCATGACAGAAGACGCTCCTCAATACTCCGGGCCAACTCTAGGCTTTGGTAGTAGTCAGTCGTACCGTTTACCACTATAAGAATGCCAATATCTGGAACTAGACCATGGCAAAACCTACGGGTCATCTCCTCTGGATCAGCAACCAGACTAGGAGCAAAATGGCTCAGGCGACTAAACTCTGCCGTATAGTCATTGACAGAACGGTTCCCTTGCTGGATGTTCTGGAATCGTAGCCCCATGGCTACTCTAGCAGTGGTCGAGAAGAACTTCTTCTTGAACTGGGTCTTGAACTGGTCCCAAGTGGCTCTACCTCCCGCGGACAACGGCTCATTCCTGAACCAGACTCCTGCTAAGTCTATCAGCAGAAATCCCGTTGCCTTGACCTGGAGGTCATCCGGCATCCTAACTCCCAGAAGCTTCCTCTCTACAGAATCTAGCCAGTCATCAGCTACTACTATGCCCTCAGTCCCTGAGAACTCCTTGGGATTCAGACCCATGAAGTCCTTGATCGTCCCCGCTCTCTGCCGTGGCTCTACATGTGGTGGGACCACGAGACGTCCCTCAGAACGCTCCATGCTCTGGCGGAGTAGGGTAGTCTGCTCCTGATTGGTTGTTAGGAACCCCTGGATCAGTGTGAGCAGCTGGTTCCTGTCGAGTGTGACGGAAGCCTGGGTGGGTATAGTGATAGGGGGTGGTGGAAGTATCGGGTCCTGCTGGGCCTGGGATGTGGAAGGTGGTATCTGGGTCTGTGGATCTGTGGAGTGGGGAAAAGTTGTAGGTGGAGGTGTATCAGTCAACTGGTCAGCTGACTGGATATGGAGGGCCCCATTCTCGGGGGTAACATACTGGGATGAACGAGTAAGCACCATCTAAATTACACATAAAAAGACTTATAAGGACTTGTTTAAAGTAAGCAATCATATGCAAGAAAATCTAATTATAATAGCAAACATGTGATGTATTTCCTATGTTACAATCCTAGTATTCCTCTAAGTGTTCTAAGCGTCTTTCCTAATGTTGTCTAATTACCTTAAGTTCCTAATTGCAGGCATGCTTGGTACAATAACGTAACCAAACAGTTTAGTCAGGACCTGCATGGGCCACCACTTAAAAACATGTCACAACCTGCTGCCCAAATTGTTGGGCCAGGCCGAGGCATGCCCAGCCTACGTTGAGATAAAACGTAGTAAGCTGTTCTAAAGACAACATGATAAGACTAAATGTGCTAACAGTTCTATAAGTGAAGAAGAATCATAAATGCTCCAAAGACAAAAGTCATCGTATATAGTAAACGTCCAAGTACAAGTAAACTGAAATGTAAAACTGGATACATGTCCAGTTACAAAATGATATAGTCTAATACATGTCCACTCTCAAAAGTCTAAGTAAACAAAAGACAACTAGGCGAGGTTCCCCGCAGGAACATCCTCGTAAAGCAGAGCCGGGTCCTCGGCAGTAATCCCATAATATGTGTCGCAGAGTAACTCCTCCTCAGTAAGGACACCTACAACGTTATCCTGTCAGGACGGGAGCAAGTACTAAATCTAGCAAACTAGCATATAAAACATGGAAATGAACATGAGAGGAATAACTGGAAAGCATGGCATCACATAGTCTATCATGGCAAGGACACATATGTCATAGAGACATATGTATATGTAATATTTAAAACTGTAGTAGGTACGTGATCGGTCAATAGATGTACAATGTGTAGGGGCATATAATAAAATGTACATACGTACAAGTTAACAAGCATAGGTGTACATCCGTACAGACATGCGGGGTAATGGCCTGCGGCAAGGTATGCATATAAAATATGACCTCGCTCGCTACTGTAGGGGGGTCGTGATTACGTACAATACTATCAGTTTCCCCATAACCCATATTCTAATCATGTGAGAGATACATCAAGACTGCTCTAAGCATGGTAGTAACTGAAAGTACAACATGTAGAGATCTAACTTGCTACCCCAAGGATCAGCATTTTACATGGTGGGGTTTGCAGTTCATTTTATGTGACAATATGTAAAGTTCGTAGAAAGTACTTGCCTCTAGCAAAGCAAAACAAAACAAGCTGCGATAACAATGCTATGGATGTCTGGTAGCTCGTCGCTGTAGAAGTAAATACAATAACTTAGTTTTTACACTAAGCTAAAATACTAGGACACTAATTGGTGAAATACGACTTGTGACTGGGCACCTAGCCAAAATGTTGACTTTCGCATAGGAGACCAATGTGGGGTGACACACTATGTTAACTAACTTTCTAGGCTCTTTACACTAGTGAGGGATGGGGTTCAACACGGCTAAAACTCCAAATAACACAAAAAGCTACAAGTCGAAATTAATCAATAAATAAATCAAAAGATCATTGTGTTCCAACAATTTTAGAGGTAGACAAAAAGCCTAGTTTTGTTTAAAGTAAAGTACCAAAGTGATCTTGGTTAATCATAGAAATTTATTATAATTTTTCTGGAATTTATTAACGAGTACAAATATTTTATAAAAATCAGTTTTCCTAAGTATACAGAAGATGAGTTTTGGTTTCATATGCCAAACTAGTGGCAAAACAGTAATTTAAATACTACAAAAATTATACTAAATTAGCTAACTTAACATAGTATCTAAAAACTATTTTTCCATAATTTTAGCAGTACTTTAAGTATTTCAGAAAATCAAAAACAGCATTGCACACAATTGAATTTAAATAATTAATTATCTGCGTATTTTGTCTATGTATATAATTTGAACCAGAGTTCAAATACAGGACCCAAGGCCATGAATCAAGTCCAATATGACTTGCACAGGTCTTGAATGTGTGAAAACACATTTGGGCCCAAATACCCATGCTAGGCTTGGACACCAAATGGTTGCAGTAATTTAAATACAATAAAAATACAATTTGGTAATAGCCAAAATAAATATTATTATTTAAATAAGGTAAATTTGTACAAAAGAATATATACATACCTATGCTAAAAGGATATATAGATATATAAGGAAAAATACTTAATTTATAAAGTATATATATATACATATACAAATATATATATATATATAAGAATACACTTAATAATATAGTGTATATATATATAATATATATATACATAGGAAAATATATATATAAACATATATATATAAAATTTACTAACTATAAAATATATACATATATATTAAATACTGTTAAAATACAGTATATATATATATATATATACTAATATATATATACATATATACATTTAAATATACAAAATAGAAAAAGAAAAAGAAAAGAAAGCAGAAAAAAAGAAAAGGAAACAAAAAGAAGAGAGGGGGGGCTCGAACCCGAGCGCACAGCAAGGAGGGGTTTTATACTGCAACCGCTGGCCAGTGGGCCAACTTGGCCCGACTGTTAGGATTAGAGTTAAGTTAGTTTTATTTATGTATAAGTGATTAGATAATAAAAAAAATATAAAACACAGTCCTGTGTCCAGACAGTTAAGGACACAGGTATCCATGTGTCCGTGCTTTGTACGACACGTACGAGCTCAGTCTCGCGTGTCCGAGCACATCACTAAGTTCGTCGTGTCATGGCGAGTCTCGTGCGTGAAAACGAGACACGCACGACACGATTTGAGTCATGCTACTCACGTGTCCGGTGCTTGGGGGGTTTTTGAGAGCTCTCGATGGCGGAGGAGTGGTCGGGACGGCGGCGCTCCGGTGGCGATCGATTCGTCTCGTCGGGGCGAAGCTGCGGGTGGTGGTGGTGGTCGACGAGGGTGTCGGGATTGTGAGATCGAGACTTCGTCGGGGTTAGGGTTCCGGCGAAGTGTTTTGGGGAAGAAGGGGGGTCGTCGGTGGCTGTGGGGAGAATTTAGGGTTAGGGTTTAGATCAGGGGAGAGAGGGGGGTTTTATAGGGGGAGTTAAGGCGGTCGGGGCAGCCGAGTTTGGCGGGGGCAGCCGGTCGTGGCAGTCGGGGCAGTCGTCGGGGGTCGGTGAGAGTCAGAGGAGAGAGAGTGAGTTCGGTCGGGGGGGGGATAGGGTTTTCCACTTAGGTCCTTAGGTTTTAGGATTTTGTACTAGGCCCCCAACAGATAATAAATACAAAAATAATTTGTATTCCTTAATTAAAAACAAATTCCTAATTACAAACTGATATAAAAGTAATTTGAATAATTACAAAACAGTATTAAAACAATTCTAATAATTGCAAATTGATATTAAAATATTTTAGAAAATTACAAATCAATATTTTTGTATTTTAAAACTCATTTAAAATCATTTAAGAATTCTAAAAAAATTCCTAAAAATTCCTAATAATTATTTTAGGGCTAAAATTAACATAAAAATTAATTAACACTAATTAAAAATGAATTTGAAAATCAGGGGCTTATACTTCTCTCTCTCTGTGGTTATCGAAAAGGGGGGAACTCTCTCTGTATATCTGTTTCTTTTTTTTATTCTTTTGTTGCCGGGGGTCTGTACAAAGAAATGATGCTGGCTATTTATAAGAGTGGGGGATGATCATTAGGGTTTGCTAATGATCATTTGTTTGGAATGTCGACGCTCCTTCAATCTATCTGAACCCTTGATCCTGATTACAATGAATCTAGGCCATTAATGCAGATAGCACCGAATCTTGTGAGCAATTAATATTAACTGCTTTAAATCTTCATGATTGATTATATCAATATCCGATTGCTCGCCACGTGTCCCATTGGCTTGATGATAAATGATATGCCCTGATCTCAGTAATTATGATGATGATGTCAAATATATTTATTGGGATTCGGTTAAATCCTTGATTGATCCGATGCCACGGGTTTTAATTGTGGGTCCTGCCAGAGCCGTATGGGATAGACAAGACTTGAACCGCAAGGAGATAATCTTCATGAGCCGCATGGGACAGTGCTTTATTGAGCCGCAGGGGATGAACTCTCAATGGGCCGCATATGCATAATCTCTACGAGCCGCATAAGCTAGCGTTGTATTGAGCCGCAGGGACTGGGTTCTCGGTGGGATGCATATGGCTGATTTCTGCTGGCCATATAGGGTGACTTCTTAGTGAGCTGCATGAAGTTGTTCCCCATTTAAGCCGTATGAGACGTGCCACGTGGCAATCTAGGACTTCTGTCGGATCGGGTCAGAGATTTTCTTCTTTTCCCGAAGAGTCTGTCATTATGGCAGAACCATTATGATGCTTTATGTCAGAGCCGTTACGGTCGTCGAGTCATGTCAGGGCATTAAATAAGGCCACTACTCAAATGGCCAGCTGTAGTGAAGGATCCCAGGAGGGATGTGGCGTCGATCGGGCCGCATAAACCATATACACTCCCGAGCCGCATGAGACTGAGAGTCTTCTTTGAATCGTGTAAGGCAGCTCCTGTATAAGCCGCATGGGCTTCTTCCCAGAGCCGTATGGACCATTACTATGATATTTTCCATGCTTCTACAATTCTGGGAAGGCCAACGTTGTAGCAGATACATTGAGCAGGAGAGCCGGAGTTTATTTCCTGACGGTGCAACCAGAACTATTGGCAGATCTTCAGAAGATGGGAATTGAAGTGGTTCTTCCTACCAGTGTGGCATTGATGGCCAGTCTACAGGTTCAGTCCAGCATAGTTGAGAGGATCCGGATGGCACAGTCAGCAGATTCCAAGCTTCAGCGACTCAGAGCAGAGTGTGAAGCAGGAAGAAGGCCAGAGTTATGTATCCATGAAGACGGTACCCTTCGGCACGGCACTCGTCTTTGTGTACCTAGTGGAGATATCAGACAGGAAGTCATGGCAGAAGCCCACAGTTCACAGTATTCTATTCATCCGGGTGGTACGAAGATGTACCGTGATATTCGTCAGCATTTCTGGTGGAATGGCATGAAGAGGGAGATAGCCCGGTTTGTCTCTCGGTGTTTGGTATGCCAGCAGGTTAAAGCTGAACATCAGAGGCCCGCTGGACTTCTTCAACCTTTACCGATCCCAGAATGGAAATGGGAACATATAACCATGGATTTCGTGACCGGATTGCCCAGATCTTCGGCCGGCAGAGATGCTATTTGGGTAACTGTGGACAGGCTTACCAAGGTGGCACACTTTTTCCCATTCAGAGTTGGACAGTCGACGGCACAGCTAGCAGAGATGTATCTCAGGCAGATCGTCAGGCTTCACGGTGTGCCAGTCAGCATCACCTCAGACAGGGATTCAAGATTCATATCACACTTTTGGTACAACTTGCAGAAGAGTTTGGGGACTCGTCTTCAGTTCAGCTCAGCTTATCGCCCACAGACGGATGGTCTGTCAGAGCGCACAATCCAGACCCTTGAAGATATGTTGAGATCCTGTACCCTTGACTTCGGTGGTTCATGGAAGAATCATCTGCACCTGGTGGAATTCTCGTACAACAACAGTTATCAGGCCAGTATCCAGATGGCACCCTTCGAGGCTCTCTATGGCAGGAAGTACAGATCCCCGCTAGCATGGGACGATGTCGGGGAGAGGCAGATGCTCGGACCCGAATTGATTTCCCAGACGGTTGAAGTGGTCAGGAAGGTCAGAGATCACCTCCGAGTTGCCCAGGACCGCCAGCGCCATTGGGCCGATGCTCATCGGCGTCCCTTAGAATTTGCTGTCGGCGACCATGTATTCCTTAGGATCTCGTATAACCGCGGCGTCATACGCTTTGGCGTACGGGAAAAGCTTAGTCCTAGGTATATAGAGCCGTTCGATATTCTAGAGCGAGTAGGAGATGTATCCTATCGTCTCGCTCTTCCGCCATCGCTAAGTGAGGTGCATAATGTATTCCATGTGTCCCAATTACGACGGTATATTCCGGACCCGAGCCACATCCTAGACCATTCGGAATTGGTTGTTGGTACCAACCTTTTGTATGAGGAGAGGCCCGTATCTATATTGGACCGGAGGAAGAAGATACTCAAGAACAAGACTATTAAATTAGTCCGTGTTGCTTGGGGTCATCACTCTCTAGGTGAGTCAACGTGGGAGCGTGAGGACGACATCCGATCGCGATATTCCTACCTGTTTGACTCGTGAGGTATAATGTCTTTCTTATGCCTTACGTTTTCCCTTCCTTACTTGCATTGTATGATTGTATGATTGAACTGCTTAGTGTAGCTTGCCTGTGCTTAGTGTAGCTTGTCGTGACAATCTCTAGCTCCTTGATTAAATTCCGAGGACGGAATTCTTTTAAGGTGGGTAGAGTTGTCACCCTTATTTCCTGTATTTTTCGTATTTCGTATTTATACTCGTATCTGGATTTTTGGCATGTATTTTTATTTTTATTTTTCTCAACTTGTAGGATTTCGGTATTTCTCGTATTTTGGGTTTTGGCATGGTTCGGTTTTATTTGGATTGGGTTGGTTTGGTTCGGTTTGGTTTGATTTTATGTGTTGGAACACACTAGCCCTACACTCCACCCTCAACACACCACAACTCCCCCTCTTTATATCCCCACCTACCACTCTCTCTCCTCATAACTTCCACCATTAATTTCCTTCTTCTTCTTCTTCTCCTTCCTCCACAACTCTCCCAACCCTAGGCAAGTGCACCTTGCCACTTCATGAGAGCCCTATTTTTTTGGTCCATTTGCTAGATTAGGACATGGTGATCAACATTAGAACTTGGGTTTTTGTGATTTGGAGCCTCCATTGTTATAGATCTAAGTTATTTCTATTTTTGGATTTTGCATGGTTTGAGCTACTTAAGTTGGATTTTATGGGTTTTTGATATTTCCATGTGGAAGAGCATTCAATTTCACCCAAGATGGAACTTTGGAAATCCGAATTTGGAGTTCGGATGGCCAAGTTATAAATTTTGAAGCTTAGGTTCAGCCATGATTTCTTGCTGTTTGGAGAAGACAGTGAGCAGTATGCAGAGCTGTTTAGCTTACGCACACTGAGCTGCGTGCGCTCTTCAGCGTGCGTACGCAGACTTGAGTACGCTTCCTGTTGGAAGCGTGTCTCCTTCAGTGTGCGTGATTTTTTACGTACACTGCTCCCTTGAGCGTACGTGACTTTTCACGTACACTGCTCCCTTCAGCGTGCGTGACTTTTTACGTACATTGCTCCCTGTAGCGTGCGTGACTTTTCACCTACGCTGCTCTCTCAGCGTGCGTGACTTTTCACGTACATTGCTCCCTGTAGCGTGCGTGACTTTTCACCTACGCTGCTCTCTCAGCGTGCGTGACTTTTCACCTACGCTGCTCCCTGTAGCGTGCGTGACTTTTCACCTACGCTGCTCTCTCAGCATGCGTGACTTTTCACCTACGCTGCTCCCTGCAGCGTGCGTGACTTTTCACCTACGCTGCTCCCCTGACCCCCCTTGCTTAGTCCATTTGCTCCTAGAGTTTTGGTTTTATTTCTTTAAGTTTGGCTCTTCTATAACCCTGTGTTTTGATATTTTATTAGATATTTCATGCCCATTTTACTTAACCTGTTTGGTATGATTATTGTACATGGCATAGTATGATAAGGAACTAGCATAACACGATAGTGACCCGTAGTGGTGCACTCCTGACATGACCAACCTGACATGATAGTGGCCCATCGTGGCGCACTCCTGACAAGTACCCTGACATAATTTATCTTGATGCTGTTGCGACGGCTAACTTAACTTGACCTGCCTTGACACCGTGGGTAGTTCTTTCTTGCTTGCTTGTTAAATTCACTTGTCCTATCTTGCATCATGTCTAGGATGGGACTCCTGAGTACCACGGTCAGGAGTACCTACTAAAATAGATTAAGGTTAATAAATAGAATAACTCAGTAGTCATGAAGAGATGACATAGCTACAGGCAATCCCGTTACCTAGGCGCTTTTGGGATCTGTAGCCTGCCGTCGAGTAGGGCACATTTCCAGCACACCGTCGCATGTTGCACCCTCTAAGTCACCTAAGGGTACATTTGTCCTCGGACGATGCACCCACCTGAATTCAACCCTAATCTTTCGTCCTGGGTAACCTGGATGGTCTGCAGGGCTTGTGGCTGTGGAACAATCTCACTGTATCTTGTTAGTAATTAGGCCTGTGATAACCCTAGTTAGTTAAAGTAGTAAGCCGTAGGATCTGCTTGGCCGTGATTGATTGAATGAGGTATAACCAGTCTAGTCATGTCTTGATCCCATACAAGATTGCTTCCTGTCTTGATTACTTACATTACTTATCTTGCCAATAAATGGTGGGAAACCAAGCTCTGTTCAGATGAAGGGTTACAACCCCGGTCCTTGTTTGGTTTACGGGTTGTAACCTGGCTATTGGAAAAGTTCTATGGTTATCTCATCGTATATCATCCTGACATATTTTCGTAATTTTAGTTTTAATATTAGATTTTCTGTGCTGATTGCTGGCTTTTGTTCTTATTTCGTGGCCCCCTTGTGGCACTTGCTCTTTCTGGGGTTGACCCAGCTGGTTTTGTGTGGCCAGATTTCGGAGCAGCTCCCGAGAATCTACCAAGCTTCCAGCCCAATGGTGAATACTAGACGGAATCCGGGCCAAGAGTGGGTTTTCTATTTTGTTTCGCTCACTCTATTGTAAAAATTATTCTTTTGAGGCGTTTACCCGACGAGCACCTGTTAGCTCGAAGCACTTTTACTTACTGTCTGCCTACGGGCTGTAAACATGATTGACAAATCCTAGGGTTGATCATGTATGACTAAACTCTTGCTAGTCCTAACATTTTGTAACGAATAGCTTCATGATCAGCTGAATATGTAATATTTGGGATGCCTTATTATTGTATATTTAATGATCATACATCTTGCGACTTTACTTACTTGTGGTGATTGAGACACTAGGCTTGTTCATGACCATAAGAGACTGTTGGCTTGTAGAAAACCCTCACATATCTAGACAGCCGTGACCGTATATCGAGGTGGTTTCCATTTCAATATACGTAGCTGGCTATGTCTGCCCCCGCTCTCCAGTATTCTGGTTCTGGGGCATGACATGCCTTTAGGTCCTACCCGTGATGCTCCATCAAAATATAATTGCTATATATCATTCTTCAAAGTCACGTTGCAATCTATGGCTTCATCTGGAATGTACTCGTATAACTTCGATGTTTCAGGTATAGGGTGAGCAGCTAAGAAATCAGCTAATGCTTGACCCTTTACTGATTTTTAAGACACATAAACCATATCATAAGGAGTGAGCAACATCGCCCAAGTAGCTAATCTGGAATTAAGAATGCTCGGCTTTCTCATCAATACCCGAATGGAATTTATTCTGGAGATGACATGAATAGTTTGTCCTGTCACATAATGTCTTATCTTTTGTACGACAAAAACCAAAGCCAGACATTCCTTTTCTACAGGAGTATACCTGTGTTCAGCTCCAACCATCATTCGGCTAAGATAATAAATTGCCTGTTCAAGGCCCATATTGCTTTTCTGTGCGAGAAGAGCACCGAGTGAATGATCCAAGGCTCGGACATACAGTAAAAATGGTTTTCCTACCACTGGAGGTACCAGAACAGGTGGATTTGTAAGGTATTGTTTAATATCATTGAAGGCTTCTTGACACGCTTTATCCCAGACAAAAGATACACCTTTCTTTAGTAGACGGAAGAAATGTTGATATCTCCCAGAGAGATTAGATATAAATCTCCTGATAAGCAATGCGGCCCTGAAAGCCGCGAAGTTCTTTCAGATTACGAGGAGGACGCATTTCAAGGATTGCTTTAACTTTATCAGGATTAACATGGATACCCTGAGAAGTAATGACAAATCCTAAAAACTTGCCACTAGAAACCCCTAAGAAAGACTTAGTAGGGTTCATTTTCAATTGATGTTGACTCATCAATTCAAATACTGTCTTTAAGTCTTGAATATGATCATCTTTTGATCGACTTTTAATAGCAATGTCATCTACGTAACATTCAACTGTCTTCCGTAGATGTTCTTGAAAGATGTTGCTCATGGTCCGTTGATATGTGGCACCGACATTTTAAGACCGAACGGCATAACCGTATAGTAGTAAACCCCAAGGGGTGTTCGAAAAGAAGTATGCTTCTCATCTTCTGGATGCATCTTAATCTGATTGTAGCCTAAGAATCCGTCCATGAAAGACATGCGTTCAAAACTGCATGTATTGTCTATCATGACATCAGTAATGGGAAGTGGGAATTCGTCCTTTAGACAAGCCGTATTAATATCTCGATAATCTATACAAACTCGGACTTTTCCGTTCTTCTTCATAACAGGAACAATATTGGCAACCCAATTCGGGTGTTGTTCTTCACGAACAAAGCCACATGTAATCAACTTTTTGACTTCTGCTTCGATTGCATCCATCATATCTGGTCTAAAGTGCCGTTGCAGTTGTTTTACAGGCTTGGCATTAGGCAAAATATTGAGCTTATGAGTAGCAACTTTAGGATCTAGACCCGGCATATCCTCATAACTCTATGAAAATATGTCAATATATACTTTGATCAGTTTTATCAACTCTTTCTTTTCATCTTCAGAAAGGCTCTTACTGATGAATATTGGTTTGGACGTAGTTCCATCTCCAACATCAATCTGGATAACCTCATCTTCTGTAGGTCATTGTCGCTGTTCAAAACGAAGTTACCATTGAGTGTCCATTTGTTGGGCCGAAGGGTCATTTTCAAATGGCTCGGATTTATCATCAATTTGAACCATGTAAGCTGAAAATACCTGCTCAGATTCATCTTATGAGGAACGAGATATATCCGATTCGATGAAATGGATTTCTTCTGAATTCGATGATTGTGAAGAACTAGAGGAGAATTTTTCTTGTATATCGTCATTAAACATGTGGGACGGATCATATCCCAATCCATGCCGAGTCTTCTGGTAAAACGGATCACCACATAACGGGAGTCGTCTACCTTTGCCCTGATTGAGACCTTGCATAGTCTTCAAATCATATCCTATATTCTGAATGATCTTGATAGATTGTTGACTATATTTTTTAATTCGGATTCTTCCTTTATCTTTATCTTTCAGATCATCTGTCTGAGCAACAGGAATATTTCTAGCCAAGCCAAACAAAATTTGGCGCTTGTTTTTCTTATCAGACGGAACCACGAAATAAGATTTTTCGTGACGTCTATAAGTTACACAAGCTTACAATTGAAAAACTACAGGAAGAAGATAAGGAGAAGACGTTAAGAACTTTTGAGCATAAGGTCCAACATCAACCTGAAGAGGAAAGGAATTTTTCTTGTAGTTAATGTATAGAGTTTCTTCTAGCTCTATGTCGTCTTTGTATTGATGACATTGATTATTAGAGGATAAAGTCATTCTTTCAATAAAGTTGACAGCCATATACTCGAAAAGAAAATCTTTATTGATATCAAAAAGTACAGAATGATCAATATTTACATCATTTATAATTTGATTGCCATACGCCGGATTAATCATTAATGGATCATTATTCGTCTTCTGCATAGATTTACCAAGATTGACAATCAATGGTGGTTCTGGATCATTCGTACAAGAAGTACGCCCTTTGACCTTAATCATAAAAGGTTGAACTTGGCTCTTAGGAATATTTACTGATTCTTCAGATGAAGCTTGAGTTCTTCCTTTAACCTTAATTATCAAAGGTTGATCATTGACAGATTGGGATTGAATTCGTCCCTTGACTATAATCTTCAAAGGTTGTTCTTCTGGCGGATCTTCATTAATAGACTGATCCTCAGTAGATGATTGCTCTTCAGCCATGTCTGATATCTCTTTCACATATTCTTGTTCATAAAGCCTTGAATCAAAAAAATAGGCTTTAACACCCTTGAACGGATTGATATCAGCAAACTCAGTCTTTACAACTCCTTGAGAATCCACATACTTGAAGCATTGGTGGAGAGTTGAAGGCACGATGTTGTGTTCATGAATCTACTGTCTTCCAAGTAGAATACTGTAGGATACGTCTGAGTTGATAACATAGAAGGTTACCATAGTTCGCAGATCGCCAATCTGGATCTCCAGACGAATTTTCCCAAGTGGTTTACTCTTGCCATAGTTGAAACCAACTATTGTAGTACTAGTGTAAGTCAGCTCACTAGTAGGAATCCTCAAAGGTCTTAGCATACTCTGAAGAATTATGCTAATTGAAGACCCAGGATCAATATAAATCTTGTCAATTTCAGTAGATCCAATATACCCAGTGTAGCACAGAGGCCTGTCATGTTTGTTATGCTTCAACAGCATATCTTCTTCTGTAAAGGTGATGTTGGGAATTGCTTCCATCACACTATGACATTGTGGACACGATACTGGAGTATTATCAGGACTCTTGAGTTGAGCCAAGCATGAATCTGCCTGAAGTAGAGCTTCACTCAAAGTCTCCCTGCTTTCTCTAGAAAGACGAAGCAGTTCAAATATGGATAGTCTAGCTGGAGTATTGGCTAACTGAGCTAGAATATCAAATTTTTAGGGTTTCATCACCACCCCCTGACTGGAAGTAGACTTCAATGGAATGTCAAAGCGTACTGCTTTCTGTTTCCCCTTTTCAACCACAGAAGGTTTAGCAGAAGCAGGAGAAGGTTGAGCTGGTAGTGTTTCCACTACGTATTCTGCTTTTTTGGAAGATCCCTCATGATCTTTGTGGTACTACTTCTCGAATCTTGTATCAGTAAAAGTCTCTTCTTCAGACTCAAGTGAAGGAAGTACCATATTACAGGATTTAGTCTTTCTTTCCTTAGCCTTCTTCTTGTAAGGATTTTTGTGAGGAACTTCAGAACCCAATCCAACAGTAGATTTTTAATTTTGAATCTGTAAAGGAAGTCGTATTCCTTTATTATAATTCAAACCTTCTGCCTTCTGAAAGTCATAACCCATTTTTTTTATGAGAAGGACAGATTGCTGACTGTATAGATGAATGGGCAGTAGACTTTTAACAGGTGGTTCCACAGAAGAAGAAGAGATCTTTGTAACTACAAGAGAGTGAGGAATAGATGTATCTGTAATTACAGAAGGAGAAGGATTCGGGATACGAGGAAAAATACCTGTAGGAGCTTTTTCATAAGCAGCAAAGACTTGTTGTACCCAATATAAAGGAATACTATTCATAGCTAACCACTGCTGATGAGTAAGCTTGAGCTTGGTAGGAGGAGCTTGACTTGGAGGACATATGTTCAATCCTCTTAGTCTATTTTCCAAAGGAGTGCCATCCCATAGATCATCTGAATCGTCAGGATCTGGAATAACATGAGAAATCATGTTGCAAATTCTGTCATTCTTGCCTTTCTTGGATTTTAAAGTTTTACCTTCATTTTCCAATTCAGGTACTAAGTCAGGATGTACCCACATAATTTTTCCATTTTTTTAACGTAAGAGGCAGCTATCCTTTATTTTCTTCTCTAGGAGGCGGGATAGTCACAATCTTTATCGTCGCCTTCGGAATTGGGATGATTCCGTCTGGTACTTGCTGTGGAGGAAAATCTTCGAATTGAAGAGAAACCATATTGCTTGTAACCGTATAGTCATCATTGGTTAGGGCGATAGCACCGCCATTTATCAGCTCTTGGATTTTCTTTTTCAAGACATAGCAAGCACTGGTAGGATGATTAATGTATCTATGATAGATACAATATTTGGGATTATCAGTCAGATTCACCTCATTAGGCCTCTTTGGCTCCGGAATCTGGAGTTTGCCACTCTTCACCAGACATTGGAATATCCCTGGGATATCATTCTCATCAAAAGAGTATTCTTCCTTTGGTCTGAAAGATTCCTGACTATTCAGTGTCATTTTATTCATGGAAAGATTAACCATGAGGGTATCTTTTCCTTTCACATTATGATTACCAGAATTATTACAAGGATTACTTTTCTTTCCTCTATCCTCTGAGGCGATAATCATCCCATGTTCATGAGCCAACCTACCATTGGTCTCGGCAGAAACTGCTGCTATGATAAACGAAGCCCAATCTGTGAATTGGAAACCCGTAAAGACAGCAATAGATGGTCGCAGATTCATCTTGCATGTATCAATGAGTGCTGAATCTGGCATGCCAGAAGGCATCTTTAGAGTAGCATGTCGGAAGTGTTCGATGGACGTCCGAGTATCTTCTTTCTCCTTTTATTTGATTTCTATTAAGGAGGACATGTTCATGTCCATACCTCCTTCATAGAAACCAGAGGGAAACATTGCCTTAAATTCGTCGAAAGACGAAATACAATTGTCGGGTAAACTTTGATACCAGTCGTAAGCTGAACCCGTCAAGCAACCAATGAACACTCGAGTGAGAAGAGCATCATTTTTCTGCAGATGTACAGTCATAATATCAAAATAATTGATATATTGACTAGGAGAAGCCCTCCCATCAAACAATACCATAGATTGTGGCTTAAATTTTGGTAGAAAGGGTACATCATTCCAAGGAGGAGGATAAGGTTGCTTAATCCCTAACCTCTGGAGTTGATCCTTGTGCCTCAAGACTTCAAACTGTGCTTTGAGCTCACGCACTGCTTGAATGGCCTCACTAGTTTGCTGAAGCACATTTGATTGAATAGTTGTTGTATGTACCGTAATCCCCACCGGAGATGGTACATCTTCTGGAATAATAGGATCTGAAGATGCAGAATTTTGATTAACAGCAGGCTCCTGAACATTCAAAGGTATATCAGCCCCTTGACTATCTTGAGTTTGTGCTGCTACTGGTACTGGTGTTATTACTGTCGGCTGAGCAGTCTGCTGATTCAGCATTATCTGATGCATGTTTTGTACCATGTTAAGCGTGTCTTTCAGTGATTGCTCAACGGCAATAAGACGCTGTTCTGTATTAGCAGATGAGGTCTCTGGTTCATCTCCAACAACGTAGGATTCAACCTCTCTTGAAGATATAGAAGGATCAGTATAGAAGTATGAATCGACACTGTCAGTCTCGGACTCAAAAGATTGAGTACCCCCAGCTTCTGAATCAGAAGTCTACAATTGTCTTTGTCTTCTTGATCGAGTATTCTGATATACTCCTTCAAAGGAGTCAAGAAGTCTGTTGAACTGTTGTTGCCCTGGAGTTTGGGACGTATTTCGTCTTGGACGTCGTCCTCTGTTAGTATGAGATACCATATTGACTGACACATATGATAACTCATGTTCTTGGTCTTCAGCTTGTTGTTGAGGCACATTAAAACTCAATCAATCAAAAACTAACCGTTTTGAAGCTGAACAACAACAATTGATTATAACCTGGTGATAATCACAATGATGTTTTTCTTGGGGAAATGTCACCGGAGATTGTCTATTCTTACGCTTTTACATTAGCAATTCACGTAAGTCAGAAGGAGTGGAGGGAATAGTCTTCTTAATTACATTTAGGGTAGAAAAACGTTTAATCCCTTGTGTATAAAGAAGATTACTGGCTGCATTCGCAGAACCAAATTGTACATTTCTACGCATTTGGAGTTTTGTGCGTAAATCTTGAGATTTTTTAGCACGAAGGACTCCATTTTCATTGCGTGTAATTTGTAAGTTTGATAATTTGCGTAAAGCAGTATAAGAAGATTGTTGGTGTAGAACTGAAGCTTTACCAACAACATTTTTATGCTGTACACGTTTAAGTACATTCACATTAGATGTAAAAATATCGTTGCGAATTTTATCTACACTGTCAAAGACAGGAGACTTACCTTTACGCGTAGAGCATAAAAATTGGTTATCTACCACGTCACAGACGGAAGATTTTGCTTTACGCGAGGAGCGTAATTTATTTGAGCCTACCACGTCACAGATGGGAGACTGATTATTACACTCAGAAGCACAATCGTTAGAATCTGCCCCATTACAAATGGGAGACTCATTCTTATGCACCGAGCGCAAAATTTAGTTTTTACCCACTGAGCGTAAAACTTGGTTCTTACGCAGTGGGTGTAAAACCTGATTATCTTCACCGTTACAAATGGAAGATAAATCGTCACACTTTGAGTGCAACTCTGAAGTAAGGACTGCTTCGTTACGAACGGGAGTCCCTACGACAGGAGTGGGAAGAATTCCCTTGCCACCGGCAGCAACAGATTGATCAGAAGCTATTTTGGATTTAGGGATCCAAACTTTTCGTGCTTTGCGAGATTTTTGAATATTGGAGGAGCGAGAACCACCCCCAGTTCGGAGCATCCCTTCATAAGCAGTCTGGTCGAAGTGTACAACCAGAGACTTCTTTGTCGATCCAATCGACACATCATCGTATTGAGCAATTGCCTCCTCGTCAGAGGAGAAGGTCGTCCCTAGCAGAGTCGCCATTTTGTTTCACTTAACAAAAATGCCTGGAAAATTGGCTTTTGAAAATAAAACGAGAAAAAGTACAAGAAGTACAAATTTGATTATGGAAAAGTATTGCTATAGAAGTCTGATATGTAAATGATCACTTTGTTCCTTGGACCATACGATGATGATGAAGATCGCTACTTGAAGATGAACAATTGGAAGAACTAAGTCACCAGAAAGGTATCGACGCACTTGGGCACTGATGGCGAGGCCGAATGCTTTCCTGCTTTGCTTTACTCTGTTCTGGAAGAAAGGTTGAAGAAGAATGCTCTAGAGAATCAAAAATCTCTGAGTTCTAATCTCTCTGTCTTCTCTCCTGTCTCTGTGTTATATGAGAAAAATAAGTCTATTTATAGACTAGGGCTCTTATGCGTAAAAACTCAGCAAAAGTTCCGTCTTTACGCTAACAACTGCCACCCACGACCGAAGCCATCCTCTGTATATGTTGACACGTGTCCCATCACTTCGGTAGGAATAGGATATGCGCACACACGTTCTTCGAGATGTGTGGCATGAAAGCCATGTAAGCAAACCACGTTCCAAACTGGTGAGGAATAATAGGGCATAAAACAACCCCAATGTATTCTGAGCGTAAAGCAGTAGACTAGGCGTAAAATAGCCCTGTCATAGATTTTTCGCGTAAAGTGGTTATTAAATAACCTTGAGCGTAAAGTAGCCCAAATCGACTTTACGCACACGTCGACTTTCGAGCGTAAAAACTCATATAATCTCCGTACGTAAAAGAAGCCATTCTGTGAGCGTAAAAATAACTCAGTCCACATACTAAACGACAACATAGGTCTCTGTGTAAAACAAATCCCTTCGAATTTTTTGGTATATTCCATCATTAAATCTTTATGTCAGACTTTGCATTAAATACAAGACTTGACAGCTTGGTCCAGCGTAAAAGTGGTTAGCCTATCCTAGGCGTAAAACCATTGGCTTGACCCCGAGCGTAAAAGTGGATAGCCTGCTTAGGCGTAAAATTATTAGCCTCTCCTTGGTGTAAAATAGATCATTTTGAGTAGATTGACCCATCTTCTTTGACTCACTTTATGAAGCACTTTTTACGCTCCTACACCTGTTACCCTTGGCATACCTGGGTTTTAGGTATGGATAACAAGTTTGATGGGGATACCTGGAACAATTCTATAGTAAGGTGGTCATGGACGTTCCTGGTATCGGGAGAAAGAATGCCATGGGGCAGCTGGGCTCCCGGGGCATGATGAGGAATGATGTGTATGTACTAGGAAACTTAGTACATCATTTATAGTCAGTAGAGGACATTTATGGGCCTATTGTCCTTGGCGTACACTGGTTTAGGATACGGATAATAAGACGAGAGAAAACCAACATACTTACTCAGAGGTAATGAGGACATGGCAAGAATGGGGGTTTTACCGCAGAGTCTTCCTACTCAGAGTAATGAGGACATGGCAAGAGTTGACTCAGAGGAGGATATTTATGGTAAACAGAGGACATTTGTGGACCTATTATCCTTGGCGTATTTCAGTTTTGGGTACGGATAATAAGTCAAAAGGTAACCAACATACTTACTCAAATGTAATGAGGACATGGCAAGCATGAAGGTTTCTTCGATGGAGCCTTCCTACTCAGAGGTAATGAGGACATGGTAGGAGTGGGCTCCATAAAGGCTTACATAAAACGACTCAGAGGTAATGAGGACATGAAAGTTCTATGTAGAGAGATGATTTATTTTTGGCGAAAGTGAAACGACTCAGAGGTAACATCGACGTGGTCGTTTTAGAAATTTGTGGATCTGTTACCCATTTTTTGTACTGAGAGTGCGGGTAGTGGATCATGAGGGAGGAGCTCTTTTAGAAGAATAAGTTCAGAGTTATGGTTATACATTACTTACTATCTAAAAGAGTGACCGAAATGTAAGTTCAGAGGTACCTGCGGGTACATAACTCAACAATTTGGGATATTTGAAAGAAGAATATGAGTACAGCGGTACTAGAGGGTACATAACTCAGCAATCTGGGATATTTGGAGGAAGAATGTGAGTTCAGCGGTACTGGAGGGTACATAACTCAACAATCTGGAATTTTGTGAATGTGAGTTCAGTGGTACCAGAGGGTACATAACTCAATAATCTGGAATTTGGAGAATGTGAGTTCAGCGGTACCGGCGGGTACATATCTCAATAATCTAGAATTTAGAGAATATCGTTTAGACATAATATTTCTTCGAGAACTTGCCATTGACGGGCAACATGAGCAAGTCTCCGTTTTGTTTTATGAGACGATAAGCACCGTTGGAGAATACAGCCTCAATGATAAATGGTCCTTCCCACTTTGGCTTGAATTTGTCGGCGGTTTTGTGAGTCATAACCATCGTCCTCCGAACTGCCAGAACGAGATTGCCCACTTAGAATGTTCTAATTTTAACCTTCTTGTTGAAGGCTCCGGAGATGCGTGCTTGGTATAGCTCGATTCGTTGCTGAGCAAAGAGGCACTTTTCATCTAAGGCCTCCAACTCTTGTAGCCGGCGACGGTAGTTATCGTCCGTCGTCAATTGGTAAGCGAGAGCAACGTGGAGCGAGGGTATTTGAGTCTCCAATGGGAGAACTGCCTCACTTCCGTACGCCAAAGAGAATGGTGTGTTTCCAGTGGCCGTTCGGACTGTAGTACGGTACGCCCATAAGCATTCACCATGCTTCTCATTCCAGTCAAGTTTGTTGGACGACTCGAACTTCTTGAGCAACTTGATGATGGTTTTGTTGAATGCTTCTGCCAAACCATTTGCTGCCGGATTGTATGGCATCGAAGCAATATTCTGAATTCGATGTTTGTCGCAGAACCGATAGAAGGCGTGGCTTGCAAACTGTGGACCATTATCGTGGATGATCCTTTGGGGCAGTCCAAAGCGATAGATGACATGATGCTTGAGGAAGCTGATCACGTTTGAAGTCTTTACTTCTGCAAGCGGAACAGCTTCCGCCCTTTTGGAGAAATAATCTATGATTGTGAGTATGAAACGATGTCCTCGGGAAGAAGGTGGAGTGATCGGACCGATGATATCCATTCCCCATGCTTCGAATGGCCAGGATGCTACTGTCGGATGTAGACATTCGGATGGCTGGTGGATGAAGTCCGCGTGGACTTGGCAGGCTTTGTACTTTCTTGTATAGTCTATCGCATCTGCTACCATCGTGGGCCAGCAGTAGCCCATTCGGCGAAGACGGTCTTACAATTTTGGGCCAGGCTGATGGGCCCTACAGACACCGTTATGAGCTTCGCGTACGGCTTCTTTGGCTTCTATGTTTTACAGACATCAGAGTAATAATCCATCGTAGGATCGGCGATAAAGCATTTTCATTTCTGTATCGTAGAAGAATCTGAGAGAACGCCTTCTGATAGAGGTGGCTTCCTTTGGGTTCTCGGGCAGGATGTCGTAGACTACGAAGTTTATGAATGGTTGTCTCCAATCTGGTACTTCATCGATCGTCTAAGCGGAATAACTTGCCATGAATTGAACATTGTTTTTGGGACAGACCAGTTCATGGCCTATCACGTCCACCAAATGATGAATATGGTTTGGCACTGCAAGGAAAGCGGCAAGGCCTGCTACGGCATCGGCTTCGATATTTTGGAGTCTGGGGACATGTTCGATGAAGAACCCTTCAAATGACGAGATGGTGTTGATCGCTATTTAGTGATAGGGGATCATGTCTTCATGGCGGACTTCGTACGAACCCCGAATCTGATTGACGATTAACTGTGAATCGCCGTATGCTTCAAGATATTCTACCCCCAGCTCTCTTGCAAGTTGGAGGCCAATGACTAAAGCGTTGTACTCGGCCACATTGTTAGAGCAAGGTTCTGTGAGGGAGTAAGCGCGATTGATCACAAGTCCGGAAGGAGGAACCAGCACCACCCCGACTCCGACGACGACGTTGCCCTTGGGTCCGGTTCTTGAAGCGTCGTCGAAGAACATTCGCCATATATCATCGTGAGAGGCCGTATACGAGTCGGCGGTCTCGTCTGGGATTTTTTCATATATTCTGGCCGACTCTGAGCTTGGGTGGGCTGCTAAAAAGTCCGCCAAAGCTTGACCTTTAACAGCCTTTTGCGGGACGAAGATCATATAGTAGGGGGACAGTAATATTACCCATGTTGCAAGGCGAGAGCTGAGTGTCCCTGGTTTCGTCATGAGGACCCTGAGGGGGTTGACTCGTGATATCACATGTATGGTTTGCCCCGTGACATAGTGTCACATCTTTTGAATGACGAACACTAGGGCGAGGCATTCCTTCTCTACGACGGTATATCGGTGCTCTGGCCCGATCATCATTCGGTCGAGGTAATATTTAGCTTGCTCATGGCCCGCGTCATTGTTTTGTGCTAGGAGAGCGCCGAGGGAATGCTCCATTGCTCGTATAGAGCAGGAATAGTTTCCAGTAACTGGGGCTGTCAGGACTGGAGGGTTTGATAAATATTCTTTGATGCTGTCGAAGGCACGTTGGCATTCTTCATACCATACGAATGAGACGCCCTTCTTCATGAGATGAGTGAATAACTGACATCGCCCGGTGAGGTTAGAGATAAACCTCTTGATGTAGGCTAGCCTCCCTTGAAGGCCTCGGAGTTCACGGAGATTCCTCGGAGGACTCATCTCCATGATTGCCTTTGTCTTCTCCGGATCTATATGGATTTCCTGGGCGGTAATGATAAAACCCAGGAATTTTCCACTGGATACACCCAAGAAGGATTTTTTAGGATTCATTTTTAAGTTGTGCACTTGCATAAGGTCCAATACCGTCCTCAGATCCTGCAGATGGTCTCCCTTATAGCGACTCTTGACAGCGATGTCATCAACATAGCACTCCACGGTCTTGTGCAAGTGGTCCCTGAAGATGATACTCATGGCTCTTTGATATATGGCGCCAGCGTTCTTTAAACCGAAAGGAATGACTGTGTAGCAGAACGTGTCTATTGGTGTTCGGAATGATGTATGCTTTTCATCGTCGGAAGACATCTTGATTTGGTTGTATCCCGAGAAACCATCTATGAACGACATACGTTCGAAGCCGCTGGTGTTGTCAATCATGATGTCCATGATAGGGAGGGGGAACTCATCTTTGGGACACGCCTCGTTCAGATTACGAAAGTCGATGCCAATTCGAAACTTCCCATTTTTCTTGAAGACCGGTACTATGTTGGCGACCCAGTCAGGATGTTGTTCCTCACGAATGAAGCCACTGGCTATCAGTTTGTTGACTTCGGCTTCGATCGCATCCATGATGCCTGGGCGGAAGTGTCGTTGCTGTTGTTTGACTAGCTATGCATCTGGCCAAATGTTGAGCTTGTGAAGAGCAACATCGGGGTTTAGTCCAGGCATGTCTTCATAGATCCAGGCGAACACATCAATATATTCTTTGACAAGTTTCAGTAGTGATTCTCGCTCTTCATCAGTCAGATTCTTGTTGACGAAGATAGGTTTTGGGGAGGATTCATCTCCGAGATCAACTTGTACAACCTCATCCTCGGTGGGAGGCTCTCTTTGTTCGAACCGCTTCTTCCACTGCACATCTAGTTATTGTGCCCATGGCTCTAACTCAAGAAGTTCGGGAATGTCTTCATCTTCGTTGTAGGCATTGGCAAGTGCCATATTGACGGACCAAACTTGCCTGAGCATGTCCCCGATGCTGATATCCGAATCAGAAGTGGGTGATCCAGTTGAGTGTGAGTGCCAGTCGCATTCTTCTCCTGAGCTTTCGGGTGTTGTCACAGGTGTGCATAACCTAGCCCACGTCTGGTCTTGTTATAGTAATCTCGTGGTTTCCCAGTCCGGATCGGCGATTGTAAGGGTAACCGCCGTCCCATTCCGTAGTTCAAGCCTGGTGTAGTTCCCAGATCATATCCTTGTTTTTGCATAAGGTACTTGGATTGGGAACTATATAGATAATGGGGCAATCTCCCGGTGTCAGGTTCGAGCTCAACTTCTTCCATCTAGAAGGGCTGTAGATTATTCTTCCGACCGATGATGAGTAGATGGTCCCCTCCCTCGATTATGTGGTAAGCGTCTTCCACGGGAGTAAGTTGATTTACGGTATAAACATTTTTCACCTATGTGTAGATGAGTGCCTATACCGTGTTCCATAGCATACATTGTACAGAGCTTATTAAGCTCGATGTAGTTCAAAGATAGCCCTTTATTGGTGAAGTAAGGTATCTTTTCTAACGGGATTACATCATCTGCAGATGGAACATCAGTGTGAGCAGCCACATACTTGGCCAGTTCTGGTTCTTCTTCGGCCACCCATGTATAAATGAAGACTGAGAGGATGACTTGGACAACTTGATCATCAGGGGTTCTGCTGGTGGAGCAGAACGTAGAGTCGTTGGCAAACTAGCAACCCCCAGTTTAGTACTCGATGCTGGGCGGGGAGTTGTTGGCTCCCTAGAAGCCCCCGACTTTGTATCAGGGTGACGATTCTTCTTGGGAAGACGTATCGTCATTGTCTTGTCGGAGGGATTGAGCTTCTCCCTTTGTAGCTGGCCGACTCTAGGCAGTCTGATTGTCAGTGGCTCCGTTGTGGGTCTTGGCACATGGCCGGATCTTGGCAGCCGGATTATCATTTGCCTCTCTTGTGACGAGAGGCTGATTGTATCCTTACGTAGAGCGGCCGTAAGGGGTGCGGTCTTGCCAGGTTTGCGAGCTTAGAGGTGGATCGTCAGAGGTTCTTCTGATCCCGTGGCTGTCTCAGTTCAAGCTTGCATATCTCCTTCGCCAAGGTACCTTTTCGACTTTTCGTATAAGCAGGAGTCTGAGTAGTAGGATTCGACCCCTTTGAAGGGATCGATGTCGGCAAATTATATCCTCACGAAGCCGTATTTGTCGACATACTTGAATCACTAGTGCAGCGTGGAAGGCACGATCATGTAATTGTGAATCCAAGGGCGCCTTAGGAGGATATTGCAAGAAGTGTCCGCATCTATGACGTAATAGGTCACTTCTGACTGAAGATCGCCAATTTGGCACTTCAAGCGAATCTTCCCAATCGGGTAGCTCCTGCCCGAATTGAAACCGCTGATGGCGGTGCTTGTCGGCGTCAGACGATGCATAGGGATACGAAGATGATGTAACAGACCCTTCAGGATGATGCTTATGGAAGAACCAGGATCAATGTGCATCCGATCCACCTTTACGTAAATGATGTATCCAGTGTAGTATAACAGACGATCATGCAGATTGGTTTTGAAGAGCATATCCTGTGGAGTGATCAATGTTGGGCATCACTCCAGTACAAGCGCTGTCTTCGAGATTTGCAGGCGGGCTCTCTCCTGTGAGGTTGACCTGAGCTAGATATGCGTCAGCATTCTAGAGTGCATCACTCAAAGCCACGCGAACATCCTTGGAGAGTCTCAAGAGCTCATAAAATGACAATTTGGCCGATGTTTTGGCCAATTGTGCCAGGATGTCAAAGTTGTAGGGCCTTTCCACCCCATGAGGGCCTCTTTTCGGAGGAATTTGTCAAAGTGAGTCTCCTTCGGTCTTGGCTTGTCGATCGTCGGAGGTTGAGAAGGTCCCGGAGCGTCAGCAGTAGCCGGCTGATGTTCTTCAGTTGCGTTATCTGGTGTTGGTTGGAATAGAGCACCTGACCGAGTGACGACAACTGTGGCTTCTTCGACATCTACCAAAATTGTACGGCAGGATCTGACCTTTCTGCTCTCTTTCTTGCCAATGGGGAGTGGTGCAGACTGAGTCACTTCAGGTACCATGTCTGGATGGATCCACATGACCTCCCCTCGTGACGTGGTGAGGGGTACCAACCCAGTAGCCCGATCTCGAGGGGGTGGAAGATTAGTAATCTCCATTGTCGTCCGAAGGATGGGTACCACGCCGTCTTGAGTCTTCGTTGGAGGGAAGCTGCCGAATTGTACCGACACCATATTGGCCGCCACGGTCACCTCTTCGAAATCAATGGCCAGAGCCTTCGAATCGATGAGATGTTGGATGTATCGCTTCAGTTGGTAGCAGTCGTATGTAGCATGGTGGACGTAGCGATGGTAGTGATAGTAGTTTGGGCTCTCCATTTCTGCCGGCCGAGGTTCCCGTCTTGGTGGAGGGAGCTGAATTCTATCTCCTTGTATGAGCATGTCCAAGATGGGCTTGACATGGCCGTCTTCGAAGTAGTAGGTCATTTGTGGCCATTACTTGTCTGTCGGTTTTGACTCAAGTTTCTGGACTGGATCGGCCCCCATAGCCTGCTTGCCCTTGTTGTCCCAATTGTTGGAGGCGTTACCACCATTGTTGTTGTTGGTATTAGGGCGCTTGCCATTATCCTCTCCCTCCGAGATGTGTAATCCCAGTTGGCGAGCCTTCTTCAACCTGTCCTCGGCGCTAGTGGCACTGATGATAAACGTCTTTCAGTCCTTAAATTGACTTTTGCCTATCCAGAGGCTGATTGTTGGGGGCAGTCTCTTTTGGCTAATTTCAATTAAGGAGGAATCCGGATTACCGGACGGCAACTTCATTGCGGTTTGGCGAAATCGCTCAATATAGTTCCTTGTTAGCTCCTTCTCCCCTTGAATGACGTCTATGAGGGTGGACATTGTGACGTCATGTCCTACTTCGTAGATTCTCTCCAAGAACATGCGCTTGAAGTTGGCGAAGGAGTGGATGCAGTTGTCTGGCAGGTTATGGTACCAGTCGAAGGAGACCCCCTCCAATGCACCGATGAATAATCTTTTAAGGATGGCATCGTCATGGGACAGATGGTCGGTGGTGACCTCAAAGTAAGTGATGTACCAACTTGCGGAGGTCTTTCCATTATATGGATTGATGTGGAATGGTTTGTATTTTGGTGGGTAGGGAACATCTCTCCATGCAGCGGGATACGGTTGTCGTATCCTGAGGTCTTGGCAGTTTTTTCGGGCATGGAACATGGCCCGGAGCTCCTGGACCTCTCTTCTTGCCTCTCTGGCCTCGTCTATAGCGGTAGGAGCTGTCATTTCAGGAGAATTATTGCTCGGGTTTGGTGCCGCTGAGTTCGAGTTCGTATTGACCGCGGGACCCAAGTTTGTTTGGCCAGGCATCCCTCCTTGCAGAGTAGGGAGAGCTGCTTTGATCTCATCCACCGATTTGACCAAAGTGCGCAGTATGGCCTCCAGAGTATCGATGCGTTGGCGGTCACAGGGACCATCTTGTTTGTCGTTTGTCATGAATGTCGTCCTCACATGAGTAGAAGTGGAAGGGACGACGGATGATGTTCCCTCCGAATCATACCCATGTACCGAAAAGTCATCGGAGTATGTGGGAATATTCTCCTCTGGTTCGGACTCAGAAGGAATAGTACCCCCAGCTTCCGTGCTTGCCTCGTTTTGAGAGTCATGGACGCCCTCGGGGACGTCGGACCCTGCTGTATCTGATGGGAGAGTTGTTTCCTCGGGCTCATCTCCTTGGAACATCGGATTATCGTAGAAGTTCGGAGGAGTGCTACCACCAGTTCCAGCCCCAGTAATGCGGATGATGAATCTTCTACTGTAGCAGATTTTGTCTTTGAACGGGTACCTTGGAAAACTTCGATGGTGGACAACCGTTTAGACGACAGTTTCTTAGTCACAGTGGTTGAAATCTTTGGGCTGGAAATGTTGATCTTCTTCCCTCTCCCATCGGCGGGGATTTTCTGAGTAGAGTTGCAAGAGACGACGGGAGGCGCCTCATCCCCTGAGTTCGGCTGTTGTAATCTTTGGAAGACGGACTGCCGGTCTTCTCGTACCGTTGCGTTGTTATAACAGCAGTTGACAATGACTTGGGTGCAGTAACGTCCGTGGGAGGACTCTTTGCACACCGAGGCCTCTTTTCTTTCCTTGCGCTTGTGGAGGATAACCTCACGCAAGTCAGATGGGTCTGGAATGACCATGTTTGCTCCCTTGGTTTTGGGAGACTTTTGGGAACCACTATGTCCATTTGTCGCCGGGGGCTGGACTCGAGTGGTTCTGTACAACTTGCCATCAGAGGTCCGTATAACAGTATGTGGAGCACTCGGATGGTCAGAGGTCGGGACAACGGACTGAGCTTGCCAAGCTCGCGCTGCCCAAGACTTCGTCACTCTAGTGCATGAGGGCACATAGTAGGAAGAGTCTAAGTGGTGTTGTAGAGAGTCAGACATATTTTATCGAAAGGATGGGAGATCAGGACCATAGGAGAGACGGAGACTGAGCCTGAGCCGGGTGGAGCAGACAGCATGCGGCTGGAATCAACAGTCTTCATGCGGCTGGTAGCCGCATGAGCTTTTTTCATGAGGCTGGAAGTCTCGCCGAAAAAGTATTCTCTATGCGACTGGAAATCTTGGCCGTATGGGTATTCTGCATGTGGCTGGTGTAGAAGCATGGAAAATGTTAAAGAAGGATCCATGCGGCCAGAAAACTCCATGCGGCTCAGGAATCCCACGCAGCTCACAGATTCATGCGGCACGAGGGGCTATGCGGCTCAAGACGTCCTATGCGGCTCAGAACAGGAGACACGTGGCTTGAAAAACAGTTCTCCCCTACTGCATTAATTGCTGTAACGGCTGACAACTCTGAAAAAGTGGCAGTCCTGACACAAAAGTGGTAATTATGACTCTGTCACAATGACAGACCCCTAGGGAAGTGAAGGAGATCTCTAACACAATCTTCCGAAATCGAGAAAATGCCACGTGGCCCTGACACGTGGACGATCATATGCGGCTCGAGCGAAGACTTCCCATGCGGTTCAGAATGAAGCCGTTCCATGCGGCTCAGGCCGAAATAGTCTCATGCGGCTCAAGCGGAGGCCTTCCCATGCGGTTCAAGAGGACCATTTCCATGCGGCCCAGGCGGAAGCATCCCTATGCGGCTCGCAATGATCATCTCCATGCGGTTCAAAGGTTCGAAGGGGGGGAGCCACTACCCAAGCTGCCCTGCCACGTGGCCCAAACCTTATGCGGCCCAAATCTTATGCTGCTCAATCTTTATGAGGTTCAGATCCCCCCAGTGGCTCCTAGGATACGTGTCCTAAGCCGATCAATCTCCCAGATTTATTGCAATCAGAGATTAGGTCAAATCTCAATAATCTGGGACACGTGGCTGGAGAATAAATCAAATTTATTCGCAGACATCAGAAGATCATTATGAGGAAGATTTATTCCAATCAGTATTAATTGCTGATGAGATTTGGTGTAATCTATACTTAATGGTCCAGATTCATCACAATCAAAACTAATGGCCTAGATTGACCAATCCACAGGCCGCCGCCATCTCCAAGAAGCAATCATTTGCAACCCTAATGATCACACCCCATTTCTATAAATAGCAGGGTGCCATTCCCTTACAAAGAGAGATACACACAGAGAGAGGCGTACACAGGAGCACTTTTCGAGGTCAGAGAGAGCACCAGAGTACTTAGAAAGAAGAGCAGAAAGAGGGCAAAGGGAACATTTCTTCCAACGTCGAACAATCTTCTGGAGCCAAGGCTGTATACCGATCGTCCAAGTAGTAAGGCCGAGCTGCTGTAGCTTTCCCGAGCCTCTATCGTCACCCCCCAGAATCTAAAATAAACAATTGTACTTAGACTGCTGTACCTAGGCTTTCGTCCCTAGGCTTTCTTTGTACAAGCAAGTTTGTAACGTGAAGTAAAAGTCCAGTCCTCATAAAACTGTTCTGCTCTTTTATATTTCATGGCAAACACGATGGTGACTCTGCTGGGGACAAACTTCTCCACGGCTGAGGAGTTGGTGACGCAGTCGGATGCAGTCAAGCTTGGCTCCACGCAACAGGAGATGGTCGTCCGTTTCGACCAACAGGTGTTTGAAGAGATGCTCTCTGAAGGAAGTGCTGGTCCGATCCAGAAGCGAACACGCACAAAGAAAGCTCTCTGCGAGTGGAGGCCAAAATCATTTACTCCCCCACAAGCTCTAGACGGGGTACTCTCTGCTACCCAAGACGGCGATGGCGATTCTCATACGGCTCCACTTCGAGCCATAGATAACTCTGTTGTCCCCAAGACCGACAAAGGAAAGCACTACGATGCTGGACTTGCAAGGACAAAGGGCGACTCTATGTGCCTCAAAAAGAAGCCGAGCACTCTTGTGGCCAAATCTGCCAACCACATGCAGGAGGCTCATGCGGGTAGATCTACCAGACGCATGAAGAAAATCCATGCGGCCAGATCATCCAGCCGCATAAAGAAGACCCATGCGGCTCCGCCAGCCACATACGGACCAATGATGACAGCCGCATGACGCCTACTCCACGCGGCTCTGTCTTCGACCGCCTCTCGTACGGTCCTGATCTCTTGTGCTCCCAAGAAGATATGTATGACTCTCTCCAGTATCACTTAGACTATTCCTACTATGTGCCCTTACGCACTAGAGCGAAGAAGTCTAAAGCAGCGCGAGCCTGGCGAGTTCGGCCCGCTGATCTGACTTCTGACCATCCGAGCGTTCCGCATACTGCTATACGGGCCTCGGATGGGAAGTTGCACAGAACCACTCGAGTCCAGCCCCCGGCGGCAGACGGACAGAGAGGTTCACAAAAGTCTCCCAAAATCCCGGGAGCAAACACGGTCGGTCCAGACCCATCTGACTTGCGTGAGGCTATCCTCCAGAAACGCAAGGAAAAAGAAGATACATCGGTGTACAAAGAGTCCTCCCACGGACGTCACTGCACCCAAGTCATCGTCAACTGCTGCTGCAATAGCACGACGATACAAGAAAACTGGCAGTCTGTCTTTCAAAGACTGCAACAGCTATCTTCAGAAGACGAGGCACTACCCGTCGTCTCCTGCAACTCTGCTCGAAAAGTCCCCGCTGATGGAAGGAGAAAGAAGATGAATGTTCCCAGCCCGAAGATCTCAACCACTGCGACTAAAAGACTGTCGTCTAAGCGGGTGCCCACCACCGGAGTTTTCCAAGGTACTCGTTCTAAGATGAAATCTGCTACAGTGGGAGATTCGTCATCCACAACGTAGGGGGTTGCTGGGGCTGGGGGTAGCACCCCTCCGAGCCTCCATAACAACCCGATATTCTAAGAAGACGAGCCGAGGGAGACAACTCTTCCATCGGATCTAGCAAACCTCGACGTCCCCGAGGACATCCACAACTCCCAAGACGAGGCGAACTCGGAGACTGGGGATACTGTTCCTTCCGAGTCTGAGTCAGAAGGGAATATACCCACATACCCCGATGACTTCTCACTATCGGGGTGCGATTCAGAGGGCGCTTCCTCCACCGCTCCGTCTATCTCTTCTCATGTGAAGACGGTATTGATCACAGACAGCAACCAAGGTGGTTCCAGTGATCGTCAACGCATCGACACTCTAGAGGCCATACTACATGCCTTGGTCAAGTCTGTAGACGAGATCAAAGCGGCCCTTCCAAATTTCCAAGGAGGGACGCCTGGCCAAACAAGTGCGGGTCCCGCGGTTAATGCGGACTCGAACTCAGCGGCACCGAACCCGGGCAACAATCCTCCGGAAACAACGACCCCCACCGTCGAGGACAAAGCACGCGAAGCGAAAAGAGAGGTCCAGGAGCTCCGAGCCATGTTCCACGCTCGAGAAAACTCTCAAGACCTCAGAATACGGCAACCATACCCTGCTGCATGGAGGGATGTCCCATTTCCACCAAGATATAAGCCGTTCAATATCAATTCTTATGATGGTAAGACCTCAGCAAGTCGGTACATCACTTACTTCGAGGTCACCACCGACCATCTGCCCCATGACTATGCCATTCTCATACGATTATTCATCGGGGCATTAGAAGGAGTCGCCTTCGACTGGTATCGCAACCTGCCGGACAACTGCATCCACTCCTTCGCCGGCTTCAAGCGCATGTTCTTGGAGAGATTCTACGAAGTAGGGCAGGACATCACCATGTCCACCCTCATGGACGTCATCCAAGGGGAGAAAGAGCTGACAAGGAACTACATCGAGCGGTTCCGCCAAACCGCCATGAAGTTGCCCTCTGGAAATCCAGATTCCTCCTTGATTGAAATTTGCCAAAAGAGACTCCTCCCAACAATCAGTCTCTGGATGGGCGAAAGTCAATTCAAGGACTAGAAGACGTTCATCATCAGCGCCACAAGCGCCGAAGAACGATTGAAGAAGGCTCGCCAGCTGGGATTGCACATCTCGGACGGAGAGAACAAGGGCAAGCGTCCTAACACCAATAATGACAATGGGGGTAGCCCCTCCAACAATCGGGACAGCAGGGGAAAGCAGGCTATGGTGGCCGATGCAGCACAGAAACCTGAGCCAAAGCTAGCAGACAAACAATGGCCGTAAATTACGTACTCCTTCGAAGACGGTCACGTCAAACCCATCTTGGACATGCTCATACAAGGGGACATAATTCAGCTTCCTCCACCAAGACGGGAACCGCGGCCGGTAGAGATGGAGAACCCAAAGTACTGCCATTATCATCGCTACGTCCACCATGTTACACACGACTACTACCAGCTAAAATGGTACATCCAAAATCTCATCGATTCGAACGCTCTGGCTATCGATTTCGAAGAGGTAACCGTGGCAGCCAATATGGTGTCCTTACAATTCGGCAGCCTCCTTTCGACAGAAACTCAAGACGGGGTGGTCCCCATCCCTCTGGCGACAATGGAGATTGCTAATCTTCCACCTCTCCGAGATCAGACTGTTGGTCTAGTGCCCCTCACCACATCATGAGGGAAGGTCATGTGGATCCATCCAGACTTGGTATCAGAAGTGACTCGGCCTACACCATCTTCCACCTACAAGAAGAAAAATGGAAAGGTCAGGACCTGCCACAGAATCTTGGCAGATATCGAGGAAGATACAGCCATCGTCACGCGGTCCGGGGCACAATCCCGCTGAAGATCATCAACCCACGATAACTGATGCTCCGGGACCGGCTCAGCCTTCGACGACCGACAAGCCTAGGCCGAGGAAGACTCGCTTCGACAAATCCCTCCGAAAAGAGGCAGTCCAAGGGCTAGAGAAGCCCTACAACTTCGACATCTTGGCACAATTGGCCAACACACCAGCCAAGTTGTCATTATACGAGCTCTTGAGACTCTCCAAGGATGTTCGTGCGGCTTTGAGCGATGCACTCCAAAATGCCGATGCATACCTGGCTCAAGTCAACCTCACGGGAGAAAACCCGTCTACAGATCTCCAAAACAGCGCCTGCACGGGAGCAATGCCCGACATCGTCTTCACTCCGCAGGACATGCTCATCAAAACTAATTTGCACGATCGCCCACTATACAACACTGGATGCATCGGCGACGTAACGGTGGATCGGATGCACATTGATCCTGGCTCTTCCATAAGCATTATCCCGAAGGGTCTGCTACATCATCTTCGCATCCCAATGCATCGCCTGACGCCTACAAGGACCGCCATCAGCAGTTTCAATTCAGGCAGGAGCTACCCTATTGGGAAAATTCGTCTGAAGTGTCAAATTGGCGACCTCCAATCCGAAGTCACCTGCTACGTCATAGATGCAGACACTTCTTACAACATCCTCTTGGGGCGCCCGTGGATACACGATTATATGATCGTGCCTTCTACGCTGCACCAGTGCTTCAAATATGTCGACAAACACGGCTTCGTAAGGACAGAATTTGCTGATATCGATCCCTTCAAAGGGGTCGAATCTTACTACTCAGACTCCTGCCTGTACGAGAAATCGAAGAAGCATCTTAGTGAAGGAGATGTACAAGCTAGTACCGAGACAGCCACAGGATCAGAAGAGCCTCTGACGATCCACCTCCAAGCTCGCAAACCGGGCAGGTCTGCACCCCTTACCGCCACTCTGCGTAAGGACGTAATCAGCCTCTCGGCACAAGAAGAGCAGATGATAATCCGGTTGCCAAGGTCTGGCCAAGTGCCAAGATCCACAATGGGGCCACTAACAATCAGACTGCCGAGAGTCGGTCAGCCCCAAACGGAGAAGCTCAATCCCTCCGACAAGCCGACACACACAGGTGACAAATGTCTACACCACAATCCAGCTTACTCCAGCAGAAGATGCTTACCGAATAGTCGAGGTAGGGGACCATCAAATTATCTTCGGCCGAAAGGACGATCCGCATCCCTTTACCATTGAAGAAGTCAACCTTGGATCGGATGCCGGGAGACTACCTCTGTATCTTTATAGCCCCCAATCTAAATATCTCATGCAGAAACAGGGGTATGATCTGGAAACGGCACCGGGTTTGAACTACGATACTGGACGACGATTATCTTTGAAGCCACCGGTCCCGGCTGGCAAACCACGGGACTACTATAGCAAAACGCGGTGTGGATTAGGGTATGTTACACCTACGACGACTCCTGAATGTTCAGATGAAGAATGTGACTGACATTCACATTCGACCGGGTCACCAAATTCTGACTCTGATACCAGCATCGGAGATGTATTCAGACAGTCTTGTCAGTCAACATGGCATTCGTCGACGCTTATAAAGAAGACGAAGACATCCCCGAAATCCTTGAGCTAGAGCAGTGGGCCCAGCAGTTGGATGCGTAATGGGAAAAGCGGTTCGAACTGAGGGAACCTTCTATTGAAGATGAGGTTCTTCAGGTCGACCTCAGCAGCGAATCTCCCCAAAACCAATCTTCGTCAGTAAAAGTTTAACAGACGAAGAACGAAAATCACTGCTGGAACTTGTCAATGAATACATTGATGTGTTCGCATGGAGCTATGAAGACATGCTAGGGTTAAATCCCGATATTGCTCTTCACAAGCTCAACATTCGGCCGGACGCAAAGCCAGTCAAGCAACAACAGCGACGCTTTCGCCCAGGCATCATGGATGCGATCGAAACCGAAGTCAACAAACTGATAGCCAGCGGATTCATTCGTAAGGAACAACATTCGGATTGGGTCGCCAACATAGTACCCGTCCTCAAGAAGAATAGGAAGATTCGAATCTGCATCGACTTCCGCAATCTGAACGAGGCATGCCCCAAAGATGAATTTCCTCTCCCTATTACGGACATCATGATTGACAATACCTGCGACTTTGAACGTATGTCATTCATGGATGGCTTCTCGGGGTACAACCAAATCAAGATGTCTCCTGACGACGAAAAGCACACATCATTCCGAACACCGATTGGCACGTATTGCTACAAAGTCATGCCTTTCGGTTAAAAGAATGCTGGCACCACATATCAAAGAGCCATGAGTATCATCTTCAGGGACCACTTACGCAAGACTGTGGAGTGCTATGTTGATGACATCGTTGTCAAGAGTCGCCGTAAGGGAGACCATCTGCAGGATCTGAGAACGATATTCGACCTGATGCGAGCGCACAATTTGAAAATGAACCCTACGAAGTCCTTCCTGGGCGTATCCAGCGGGAAGTTCTTGGGTTTCATCATCACCGCCCAGGGTATCCATGTAGACCCTGAGAAGATGAAGGCAATTATAGAGATGGGTCCCCCGAGAAATCTTTGCAAATTCAGAGGCCTTCAAGGGAGGCTAGCGTACATCAGGAGGTTCATTTCTAACCTCTCCGGGCGATATCGGCCATTCACCCACCTCATGAAGAAAGGCATCTCGTTCGTATGGGATGACGAATGCCAGCTGGCCTTCGATAGCATCAAAGAATATTTGTCGAACCCTCCAGTCCTGGTGGCCTCGGTTGTTGGAAAACCATTCCTGCTCTACGTACGAGCAATGGAGCACTCCCTCGGAGCTTTGCTAGCACAAAACAACGGTACAGGCCATGAACATGCCATATATTACCTCATCCGAATGATGATTGGGCCAGAGCACCGATACACCGCTGTGGAGAAGGAATGCCTTGCCCTAGTGTTCGCCATTCAGAAGACACGACACTATGTCACCGGACAAACAATACATGTGATCTCACGAGTCAACCCTTTCAGGGTCCTCTTGACTAAACTAGGGGCACTCAGCTCTCGTCTCGCTACATGGGCAATATTGCTATCCTCCTACCATATGATCTTCGTCCCACAAAAGACAGTCAAAGGTCAAGCCCTGGCAGACTTTTTGGGAGTCGTCCAGAATATATGAAGAGATCCCAGATGAGGTCGCCGACTCGCATGCAACCTCTCACGATGATATATGGCGAATGTTCTTTGACGGTGCTTCGAGAACTGGACCTAAGGGCAACATCGTCGTCGGAGTTGGGGTGGTACTGGTTTCCCCTACCGGATTGGTGATCAACCCTGCTTACTCCCTCACGGAGCCCTGCTCTAGTAATGTGGCCGAGTACAACGCTCGGGTCATTGGCCTCCAACTTGCAAGGGAGCTGGGGGTAGAATATCTTGAAGCATACGGCGATTCTCAGTTAATCGTCAATCAAATCCGGGGCTCATACGAAGTTCGCCACGAAAACATAATTCCTTATCACCAAATAGCAATCAACATCATCTCGTCGTTCGAGGGGTTCTTCATCGAACACGTCCCCAGACTCTGAAATATCGAAGCCGATGCCTTAGCAGGTCTGGCCGCTTCCCTAGCAGTGCCTAATCATACTCATCAATCGGTAGACGTAGTAGGCCACGAACTGGTCTGCCCCAAGAACAACGTTCAATTCGTGGCGAGTTATTCCACTCAGATGATTGATAATGTCCAAGATTGGAGACAACCATTCATTGACTTCGTCGTCTACGACATCCTGCCCGAGAACCCGAAGGAAGCCACCTCCATCAGACGGCGTTCTCTCAGATTCTTCTACGATACATAGACCAAAATGCTGTATCGACGGTCCTACGATGGATTATTGCTTTGGTGCCTGTCAAACGCAGAAGCCAAAGAGGCCATACGAGAAGCGCATGATGGCATCTGCGGGGCCCATCAGCCTGGTCTTAAATTGCAAGACCGTCTTCGCCGAATGGGCTACTACTGGCCCACGATGGTAGCAGATGCGATAGACTACGCAAGAAGGTGCAAAGCCTGCCAAGTCCACACGGACTTCATTCACCAAATATCCAAATTTCTACATCCGACAGTGGCATCCTGGCCATTCGAAGCATGGGGGATGGACATCATCGGTCCGATTACTCCACCTTCCTCCCGGGGACATCATTTCATACTTGCGATCAAGGATTACTTCTCCAAATGGGCAGAGTCTGTTCCACTCGCAGAAGTAAAGACTTCGAACGTGATCAGCTTCCTCAAGCATCACGTCATCTATCGCTTTGGACTGCCCCTGAGGATCATCCACGATAATGGTCCGCAGTTTGTAAGCTACGCTTTTTATCGATTCTGCGACAAACATCGCATCCAGAACATTGCTTCGACACCATACAACCCAGCAGCAAACGGGTTGGCAGAGGCATTCAACCAAACAATTATCAAACTCCTTAAGAAGTTTGTCTCTTCCAACAAACGCGATTGGAACGAGAAGCTCGGTGAATGTTTATGGGCGTACCGTACTACAGTCCGAACAGCTACCGGAAACACACCATTCTCCCTGGTATACGGGAGTGAGGCAGTTCTCCCATTAGAGACTCAAACACCCTCGCTCTACATCGCCCTCACTTATCAATTAACGACGGATGATAACTACCGATGACGACTGCAAGAGTTGGAGGCCTTAGATGAAAAATGCCTCATGGCTCAGCAAAGGATCGAGCTATATCAAGCACGCATCTCTGGAGCCTTCAACAAGAAGGTCAAAATCAGGACATTCAAGTAGGCGATCTTGTTCTGGCAGTCCGGAGGCCGATGGTCATGACTCACAAGACCGCCGACAAGTTCCAGCCAAAATGGGAAGGTCCATTTATCATCGAGGCCGTATTCTCCAACGGTGCTTACCGCCTCGCCAAGCAAAATGGAGACTTGCTCATGTTGCCCGTCAACGGCAAGTTCCTGAAGAAATACTATGTCTAGACGATAATTCTCTAAATTTTTGAGTGATGTACCCGCTGGTACCGCTGAACTCACCCTCATGATTCTCTAGATTTTCGAGTCACGTACCCGCTGGTACCGCTGAACTCACCCTCATAGTTCACCAAATTTTCAAGTCACGTACCCTCTGGTACCGCTAAACTCATTTTTCAACATTCCAGATTATCGAGTCATGTGCCCGCTGGTGCCACTGAACTCACACTTTCACAATATCGAGTCATGTACCCGACGGTGCCTCTGAACTCACATCCCGGTCACTCTTTCAGATAGAAAGTCATGTATGATCATATCTCTGAACTTTCTTCCTGGAGGAGATCCTCCCACATGATCTGATACCCGCACTTCCAGTGCACAAAAAAGGGTAAGCGATCCACAAATTCCCAAAACGGCCATATCCTCATTACCTCTGAGTCGTTTCACTTCCGCCAAAAACAAATCACCCCCTACATAGAACTTCCATGTCCTCATTACCTCTGAGTCGTTTTATGTACCCCCTCTTCATTGAGCCCACTCCTGCCATGTCCTCATTACCTCTGAGTGGGAAAGCTCCGTAGAAGAAACCTTTATACTTGCCATGTCCTCATTACCTCTGAGTAAGTATGTCGGTTCCCTTTCAACCTATTATCTGTACCCACTACCGGAGTACGACAAGGATAATAGGTCCACAAATGTCCTCTGTTGACCACAAATGTCCTCTGTTGACCACAAATGTCCTATGTTGACCACAAATATCCTTCGAGAAGTCACTCCTGCCATGTCCTCATTACCTCTGAGCAGGAAGATTCCACGATAAAACCCTCATGCTTGCCATGTCCTCATAACGTCTGAGCAAACATGTTGGTTTCCTTTCATCCTATTATTCGTATCCTGAACCAGGGTACGCCAAGGATAATAGGCCCACAAATATCCTCTGCTAAGTTTCTTAGCATAAATCTACCATCTCATCATGCCCCGGGAGCCCAGCTGCTCTACTGCATTCTTTTTCCTAATACCTAGAGCACCCATGACCACTTTGCCATGGCTGTTTTGGATATCCTGACCAAACTTGTTATCCGTACCTAAAACTAAGGTATGTCATGGGTAACAGGTCCACAAAAAAGCCCCCAAGATGGGGAAAACATCACCACAATATTACAGGTACAACAAGCAATGCAATAAAGGGTAGAATGGAAAGTACTCTCTATTTGAAGGAAGAAAAAAGTATTACATCTTTTGGGACCATGTCCCTTTCAAAAAGAAAACAAGAACAAAACAAGAAAAAAGGGCCGACTATAGCTCAGTATTACATAACTCCAAAAGACGATTCGTCACTAAGGTGGCCTCCTGGTCGAGTCGTTGTTTAACTCGACGCTCAACCTCCCAGGATAACCGCTCTTCATTATCCAAGCCCATGAGCTCCTGCCAGTCATCCTTCAACTTCTTCAGGGCAACTTCCAAGTCAGTCGAAGCTCGATTGACTCTGTCAACCTCCTGAATAATCAGCTCCTTATCAATACGGGCAGTCTCAAGTTTAGACTCCAAGAAAGTTAGCTTCCTCTGAAGCTCAAGGATCTGCTCTCGCGTCTCGGTGATCCCACGAGAGGCAGCCGCTTTCTTGAGCTATGACATCTTCGCCCTCACGGCTCAATTGATCATATCGATTAGACAGATCACGAAGGTCCTTCAGTACGGTCGGCCTGGTTTTATCTCGAGCAGCCCTTGTCTTCTCTATAGTAGTAGTGAGAGAGCCACGCTCCTGATCTATAACAGCAAATAAATCATCCTGCCGCAGCACCTGCAGCTGGGCCACCAACTGCTCAGTCTCCAATAAATTTGCCTCCAAGAGCGCAGCCAGTCCCGCACCACCAAGAAGAGTCTTTAGAATATCAATTTGACCCTGGGCACATTGTCGGACAAGACGAAAGAGGTCCCTCTTTCCACATTAGCTGTTATTCCCCTCCTAAAATAACGGTGAAAGCTGGCAACTACGTCCTGTAACGCATCATCCAAGACCTCTGTAGAGGACGGCGTCAGAGGAAGCTTGGCCAGCAATATCGGAGGAGTAATGCTAGAGCTTGCCACCAGGGGGATGGAATCCGAGCAGGACGACGCACGGATAATGGATAACTCTTCCTCCGCCAATCGAAGAGCCTCGATACTCGGTAAGGCTGAGAGGTCGACCTTTGGAGCCACCCGAACAGAAGAGGATGAAAGGACCGTCGTCTCCTGCCCTGGCCGCCCCATCACCCGATTTTTTGAACTCGAGCCAACAGGAGGCCCCTCAAGACAAGCCGAAAGAAGAGGAAATGCACTCCTCTCCACCGGTGCCCTTTCGATATAGTTCGTCTCGATAGTGTCCATCCTTAGCACCGGAGAGGCCGGACCTGTATGCCCAGAACAATGGTCAGTCGACATGACCTGAAGGATGTAATGATAGAGCAGGTAGGCCTCATCACGGGATAAGATCCGACTTATCTTACCAGGAGAGGAACATGGAGGCTGCAGCTCTTGTGTAGTTGACATGACCTCCTTATCCGAGTTAGATTCAGCAGGTTCTTCTATTCTAGCCACCCCGGAGGGAAGTACGACGCGATCAACGTTATCTTAATAAAATTTGCCAGTTTTTGGGACATGTTCACTAAAATCCCCGTCATCCCGGGTTACCACCTCGGCATCTTGAAACTCTTCTTCTTCTCTTGACACCTATAAGAAGGAAAGAAGATGATTAAAATCAAAGCTAAAAGGAAAGAAGGAAGGAAGGTTCGGGAGTGGCTTGGTTACCTCTGACGCGGGGTTAATGTCTTCTCTACTTTCTCTTATAGTCAGCTGACGGTGTCTGGTCGCAACCAACATTCGAGAACAAGAAATATAGCCAACAGGAAAAACTTGCCTGCTACGTTTTGGAGTAGGGCCAGGCACAACGGGTGACTGATCCCCTAACATCTTATTTGACAAAATCGGCGGCTGATCCACCTCTACGTCTGCCACTGGAAGGATAGAGTCATCTCTATCATGATCGTTGCCTTCATCATCCTCAGCAGTAGAATCCAAATCTGGCACTTCGACGCTAGTCTTTCTCTTCTTGGACCCTTGAGATCCTTCCTCCAGGCCGGTACCAACAATAAAACTGGCACCTGGGTTAAAATCGACCGGGGGTTTGTTCGCCATGACATGATATAAAGCCGCCATGTATAAGATCTCTACTGACGCCTTAATGGCAGGGACCGAGAAAATGGTATGGGTATGGAATGTATCGTAGTATTGCCAAGCCCTGATACCATCAAGAAGGCTACCTTCAAAACCCAGACAGGAGCTGGGCTTGTCTAGGCAAAGTTGGCTGTATCCAAACTGTCGGGCAAACCTGCTGGGCAGATAAGGCTCCAAAAAAACCGTATTGCGGTTACGGTACACCAGATATGCGGGGCGGATGTTAAGCAGCCACAGGAGCATCTGGCCATCAGAAGTTGAGGAGGCACAATACCGTCAAGATGTACAGCCTCTATATCCTTCGCAGTAAAGCGAGGGACGGATACAAAAATATAATACATATCCGCCCTCGCCAAGGCCATCCGGCAAGCCCGCATGGTCTCACACTCCCAAGGCTCATCACGGTAACGAAAGATAAATGCGTCATCATCAGTTACACCTTCTTCAGAGCCCGGTCTCATCAAAGACGGATAATGCATCAGCAGCCACCCCATCAAATAGTGATAGGGCAACTCGGTGCGTTCAAAATCCTTGGTCATGTCGCGAGCGATGACCTTAGATGTGAAGGTGCAAAGTCCACGATGGATGCTGCATACCATGGCCGGAAGGAGAGCTAGCCTGATTCGCAAAACTAAGTTCACCGCCGGGAGGATGAAGTTACGACTGATTCTCTCAATAGAACCAGCCCCTCCGGAGACTACACAATTTCGCAGCCATATAATCAAAAACCCCGCCAGGAGCGCCTTCTCAGACAGCTCTTGGGTATCCTGGTAAAAGTAACCAAAAGAGTCAGTCTTACTCCCGAATCTGTCACTGGTAGTGGCCACTCTCTTAGCCGACGACACCAAGTCTTTAACCGCTTTCCGCGATCGAGGGCGACGAGAGGTAACTTGACCTGAGGCATCTGTCAGAAAAAGATAGTGCACCCAATCCTTGGTGTGGGGAGCATTCCCTTCCGAGTTGCTATCCTTTCGGGCTATCTGATGACCGGTGCTATAGTGGTACAATATCTCTTGGTAGAGAGCCATGAAGCCGGGATACCGTCGTTCCAAATCTTCGAGTTCCTCATTAGTGGGAGTATACGCTTCAAAAGCTTCGGCCCCCCAAGGAAGCTTGGAGACCGTGTGCATTTCATGGAGCGCAGGCCCTATTTCCCCTACGGGTGTATAGAAGGTTCCCGTACGGCAGTTATACATCTCCAGCAGAGACATGAACAACTTTTTGTTTATGGACAAGCCATGGCTGGTGCCTCGGAGAGCATGGTAAAGGCCAATCTCACACAAAAAGTCCTCATACTTCTGTAAGATCCACATGGACAGATTGGTCCACGAGGGAATAGGATGTACCCAATTGGGGAGCATCAACCGGCCAACGGGGTAGGAGCCCTTCCGAGCAAGTTGATTTATAAAAGTATCGACGGTAGAAAATGTGAAGTTGGGGCCTGCCACATTCAAGAAAGTACCTGGGACCAATTCCGTCACAGAACAGCTGGTATGCACCTTGCCGGCGGCCATTGACTTCAGACTGTTGTTATAATGGATATTTCCCACAAACATCCTACTTCGGATAGGGGTTAAAGTCTCCTCCATCTTCTGGTCCAATGGGAGCATATTGAACCAAGATAACGGGAAGTGCCGCTCCATTTGGGGGATGTGGATCGCCATACCGTTAGAAACAAAATGCCAATTCTCCGACACCTCCAGAACATGACTGTTCTCTACTGTCAAGGCGTCCCCAAAAAAGAACGTAGGCTTCAAATATTCCCCTTCGAATTTCTCGGAGTTCATCATAGCGTTAAGGAAATGGAAAGACTGATTCTTGATAGCATTTAGTCTAGCCGAGGGTTCGTCACTTGGAAACTGATCCGCCATATGCTGAACAATATGATCGTACCTGTAGCCCAGAGCAGCTTGGGCACTACCCACCAGGAGTTCTCCAGTAGCATTTACCGGCAGATTCACTGAAAAGAAGACAGAGAAAGTTAATTTTAAAAAAGCGATAAAAAGCAAATGATCGGGTACTTTCGAGCCTCATACGGCTTAAAGAAAACACCCATGCGGCTTCGACTCAACAAAGCCTCGTGCAGCTCCAATTTAATGAAGCCTTATGCGGCTTAATCACAGAGGAATACTTATGCGGCCCTATTCAGTAAAAAGTTATGCGGCAGTGCTCTCATAAGGCCCTCAGGGCTCGGACAAAATTCGTACTGACCGCGTGACAGACAAAATCTGTGCGAATCCATGGGCTCAGCATAGCTCATACGACTGCGTTGGCACAGCACATATACGGTCACAGCAGTTATTTTTATGCGGCTCACAGATCGGCCATAGGCCGAACATACGGTTCACAAAGGCTCGTGCATAAAGCATGCGACGTAGTCATAGCAGTTAGGGTTCTTTAACCCGTGCAATGTCCCTACCGGCAATGGGGGGATGAATGTCAGGATGAGCCGCGGGGACGACGATCGATGGAGGAGCAGCCGCAGTCGAAGTAGAAGCAGTTTTGCCCTTCGCCGTTGCGGTCGACGAAGATGCGGCCTTCTTCGCTGCAACGGTCTTCTTGGGCGCCATTATCAATCAAGAAGAAGATGAAGAGATGAATAGGGGAAGATTCGAAGTAAAAGAGAAAGTAAAGAACTCCTCTCTCTCTCAAGCTCCTCTTATTTATAGGAGGGGAAAGACACGTGGAGTAATAAACCGCCTCGTCTAAAGACAAAACCGACTCTTGGATTTCGCCCCCTCTCCCATAAAAGGAGATTCACCCAGGGCATAAAATCCCGAGATTTAATGAACCAACCCTTGGGATTCCCCCTAAAGACGACGTTAAAAGCAAATTTGAGGCAATTAATGACATGCACACGTGGCAAGAAGCTATGCGGCTAAGCCATCCATGCGGCTGAACTATCTATGCGGCTTAAACATCCATGCGGCCAGGACTTCATATGCGGCCAGAAGAATATAACCATGGTTCTTATTCAAAGTATTTCAATTTTGCAAATTGAAAACTTTGAAGGGGGTCTTGTTGAAGCATGAAAAATATTAAAGAAGGATCCATGCGGCCAGGAAATTCTATGCGGCTCAGGAATCCCATGCGGCTTACAGATTCATGCGGCACGAGGAGCTATGCGGCTCAAGACGTCCTATGCGGCTCATAACAGGAGACACGTGGCTTGAAAAATAGTTCTCCCCTCCTGCATTAATTGCTGTGATGGCTGACAACTCTGAAAAAGTGGCAGTCCTGACACAAAAGTGGTAATTATGACTCTTTCATAATGATAGACCCCTAGGGAAGTGAAGGAGATCTCTGACACAATCTTCCGAAATCTAGAAAATGCCACGTGGCCCTGACACGTGGACGATCATATGCGGCTCGAGCGAAGACTTCCCATGCGGTTCATAATGAAGCCGTTCCATGAGGCTCAGGCCGAAACAGTCTCATACGGCTCAAGCGGAGGAATTCCCATGCGGTTCAAGAGGACCATTTCTATGCGGTCCAGGCGGATGCATCCCTATGCGGCTCGCAATGATCATCTCCATGCGGTTCAAAGGTTCGAAGGGGGGGAGCCACTACCCAAGTAGCCCTTACACGTGGCCCGAACCTTATGCAGCCCAAATCTTATGCGGCTCAATCTTCATGAGGTTCAGATCCCCCCAGTGGCTCCTAGGACACGTGTCCTAAGCCGATCAATCTCCAAGATTTATTACAATCAGAGATTAGGTCAAATCTCAATAATCTGGGACACGTGGCAGGAGAATAAATTAAATTTATTCGCAGACATCAGAAGATCATTATGAGGAAGATTTATTCCAATCAGTATTAATTGCTGATGAGATTTGGTGTAATCTATAGTTAATGGTCCAGATTCATCACAATCAAAACTAATGGCCTAGATTGACCAATCCACAGGCCATCGCCATCTCCAAGAAGCAATCATTTGCAACCCTAATGATCACACCCCATTCCTATAAATAGCAGGGTGCCATTCCCTTGCAAGGAGAGATACACACAGAGAGAGGCCTACATAGGAGCACTTTTCGAGATCAGAGAGAGCACCAGAGTACTTAGAGAGAAGAGCAGAAAGAGAGCAAAGGGAATATTTCTTCCAACGCCGAACAATCTTCTTGAGCCAAGGCTGCATACCGATCGTCCAAGGAGTAAGGCCGAGCTGCCGTAGCTTTCCTGAGCCTCTATCGTCACCCCCAGAATCTAAAATAAACAATCTGTACCTAGGCTTTCGTCCCTAGGCTTTCTTTGTACAAGCGATTTTGTAACATGAAGTAAAAGTCCAGTCCGCCCATAAAATTGTTCTACTCTTTTATATTTTATGGCAAACAGCTGGAAGTTTCGGCCGCATGAACATCGTGCATGCGGCTGGCAATCTTGGCCGCATGAATGTTCAGCCTGCGGCTAGTGCCTTTGTTCGACTTCTTCCTGGAGCACATATAATCACTCTTTGCCCCTACAAGTCCAGCATCATAGTGCTTTTCTCTGCCAGACTTAGGGACAGCAGCGTCCTCTATAGCTTGAAGTGGGGCCGCATGAGAGTTGCCTTCGTCGTCTTGGGCAGCAGAGAGTACTCCATCCAGACCTTGGGGATGAGCAAATAATTTTGGCCTCCACTCCCTGCGAGACTTCTTTGTGCGAGTTTGCTTCTGGACCGGGCCAGCGCTCCCGTCGGAGAGCATTTCTTCAAACGCTTGTTTATCGAAGCGGACGACCATCTTCTGTTGTATGGAGCCAAGTTTGGCTGTATCCGATTGTATCACCAACTTCTCAACCATGGAGAAGTTTGTCCCAGCAGAGTTGCCATCGTGTTTGCCATTGATTATAAAAGAACAGAACAATTATATCGGAGGACTGGACTTTTACTTCACAATACAAACTCTCTCATACAAAGAAAGCCTAGGGACAAAAATCTAGGTACAGCAATCTAAGTGCAATTGTTTAGTTTCTCTCGTGTGTGACGGTAGAGGCTCGGGAAAGCGACGGCAGCTCTATCTTACTCCTTGGACGATCGGACGCAGCCTTGGCTCTGGTGAAGAAATGCTCTTGGACGTGTGGGGAGACTCTCTTGCGCCTTCGGTTGCTAGATCTCTGGATGTCTCTGTAGTGCTCTCTCTCTTTTCTCTGATGCTCCTTGCTTTTTTCTCTTCTTCTGCTCCCTATAAGGGAATGGCACCCTGCTATTTATAGGAATGGGGTGTACTTATTAGTGTTCGCAAATGATTGCCTCCTTCAGAAGTCGGCAGTTAAGGATCCATGAATCTGGGCCACTCATCTTGAATATAATAAATTTGACCAATTATTATGATTGCATCAAATCTGTGTAGGCAATAAATGTTAATTTCCATGAATATTCATGATTTGTGATAGCCTGCCACGTGTCCAATTTACTTGATTTGATTTGATCTGGGCAATTATGACGATCGCAACAAATCTGATTTTGTTAGGATTTGTTAGCACCCATAATTCCAGAAAAGATAAGACTGCCACGTGTCTTAATTGTCACGAAGAGCGCCACGTGTCTTAACTGGACCGTCCTGGCAGAGCCGCATATGGGTGGTCCTCTCAGCCGCATGAAGCATACAGTCGCATGAGGATGGACACCCGTATGAGGATGGGCAGCCGCACGTGGATGGGCAGCCTCATGAGAATGGACAGCCACATAGGGATGGACAGCCGTATGGGGATAGGCAACCGCATAAGGATAGGCAGCCGCATGGGGATAGGCAGCCGCATGGAGATAGGCAGCCGCATGCGGATGGACTGCCGCATGGGGATAGGCAGTCGCATGCAGATGGGCAGCCGCATACATGCAGCGGTCACATAGAGTGGCCTCGGGACTTGGTTGATTTTGCCAGCTGTAAGGAGATTTTTTCCTCGCTTTTAGGATCACGCCATCATGTCAGAGTCATTATTACGTCCTTATGTCAGAGCTGTAATAGTTGTTATTTGTCAGAGCAGCCGTTAAGGCATTAAATGCAGCCGAATGTAGAAAAGAACTGTTGAAGGCCACGTGGCTTCTTTCTGAGCTGCATGGAACTGTCTGAGCTGCATGGACCCTTGAGCTGCATGGACTTCTGAGCCGCATGGGTATCCTGAGCCGCATCGGGATCCTTCTGTCGGAGCCGCATAGGCTTCTCTTTATTCTTTTCCATGCTTCTACAGATGTATCAACGTACGATGTTATCGTCGATGCAATAGATATATCGTGCTTGGATCTTTAGGAATGGACCAATGGAATGTACAAGTTATTGGTTGAGATTGTCATTCAAAATTTGTTTCGAGGATTTATTGAGTGACTTTATCTCAAAATGGTATATGGGATAGCCTTAGAGATGTTGACCGATTGAAGATCGGGGTGCCAATGGATCTATCAGCAAGTGACACGATTATGCAGAGCCTTAGATTGAGTGCCATTGAGTTAGTTGTGATCTTCAAGTTTTGAATGAGTTGATTTGAATGAACGAGAAATAATTCGCATCGGATTAGAATTGTGCTAAATGCGAAAGGGTAGACTAGACAAATTTAATCGAAGAAATGTTAACATGTAACGAAATAGAAGATTCAGTCAAAGAATTGATAGGGATCAAATAAAAAATGATAATATGGAACAGAATGGAATTATATTTTGAATTTGACTATGGAAAGATAGCGCGATTGAAAGTTAGCGTGCATGGAAATTATTTTAAGATACGAGTATTGTGTGAGGACCCTTATTTTTGGGAATTATTTTTCTTTTATTTTATATGATTTCTATTTATTAGTTTATATTTTTTTCTTAATTATGATTATAGATGTACTTCTCCGTAGCTTCGATTTTTGGAACACAAGATGCGTCAACATTTCAAAACATCCTTCTTAAGTTTTGAAGTAGACAAGTACATCTTCAATTTAATATATAATTTTCCACCAAAACTTGTTCTCTAACATTATTTTGACTTTGCACAACTTTGGGTCAATTTAAGCCATTTTGACTATTTACCAAAACTCTTGACCTAACTTCCAACTTGAGTTCAGGACTCGATATAGATCAAAAACATTTGACCCAATATATGATTTTGACCCATTTTGAGCCTACGATAGACATTCGAAAGGTATGCCACTCAATCAAGTCGCCATGTGCTACTTATTTGCAAATGGCACAAGAGACTCATGGGTTGACATTTCGAGTTCAATTTGACTAGAAAATATATTTGGACCCAAACCTAGCCAACCCCACTTGTTAGTGCAAAATTAGGTTGCCATGACTTAGTAGAATTATTTTGAATTTATTTTGGGCCAAATAGATTTAGATACAATTTTGGATATATATGATTATATTTATAATAGCATAATACTATATATAATACGGCCTTAGTCATGCTATATATATATATATTAAATATATATATATATATATATATTTATTTATTTATTTATATATTTATATATATATATATATATATATATATATATATATATATATATATATATATATATATGATTATATTTTGAGATGCATAATGACCAAATATTTATATAAAAAAAAAAAAAAAAAAAATATATATATATATATATATATATGATTATATTTATAATAGCTTAATACTATATATAATATGGCCTTAGTCATGCTAAATTTTGAGATGCATAATGACCAAATATTTTTGCACGTAGAGTGTAGTCGTGTGCTTTGACTAGTGTATTAGCCATGCTAGGGCATGCCTGACCATAGCTATGTCCCAATTAGGAAAACTAGTCAAAGTTGTGACTTGACCCCTGTAAGTAAATTAATTAGTTATTTATTGAGATTATGATTTTTAAGAGACCCGGTGGTACCAATTTAACCCGAACTTGACCCTATCCAAACCCAAACCGTTTTAGACATGTAGTGTGTGCAAATTTGTTCATGTACATTTTTAGTATATAGAGACTAAGTTTATTAATATATGTATATACTATGTTTTATTAATGAGGAAAATATATATTTAGTATACCTATTTATATAAATATAAACATATATAAATATATACGTATATATCTGTAGAGAGATATATATATATATGTACATAGCAAAAAAAAAATCTTTTATATAATAGGTGGATAGATATCTTGTACATAAATATTTACCTTTGAATTATTCTAAATGTTGTTAGGTTTTGTTTTAGATTTTTATGGTATTTAGAAATTATTTTTATTTGTATTATTCGAAATAATTAAATAATTATAGTAGTAGCAGCAGTAGTAGTAGTAGCAGCAGTAGTAGTAGTAGTAATGATAATTATTATAACAAATAAGGGGATACTATAAATATTTTAATTAAGTATATTTTAAATTATAATTAATTATTTTAGATTTTGGTGTATCCTTTGACATATATTTAAATTAATTATTAGATTTTAGAATAGAGCAAAGAGAAGAAGAAAAAGAAAAAAAAATAATAAACTGTTGTTCCCACAAGGGAACATCACCTACCAAGACCGACTCCCACAAGGAAGTACACAACAGCCTTCATATACAACCCGACCCCAAGACTTACATATATACATAACGAGAGATCGAGAGAGAGAAGCATCTCTCTAAAACCCTAAACTCTTCACCACTTAACCCACGACTACCGAAGACTTCCTCCATACTAGGCGACCTCTCTGCACCTTCGTGGAAGGTAGTTGGCCTGCTAGATCCATCGAAAAGCTCGCAGAACAACGGGCAACAACAGCAGCAGCGGCAGCCTGCAAGTCGGCTTCGCGGCATGATTTCTTCGTACAAGCTCGACCAATCGGCAAGCCGTTTCTTCTAGTATTAACCTAACCTATACCTCTTTAACTCCAATGGATAGTTTTGAAGTAAATTGAATCGAAATCGACTTGAAAATCGAACCCAAGTTGAAGAAAAATCTGTTCGAGTTGAACAAAAATTCTGATTCCAAACCCCTGTCTTATAAGGCAAATTGCCGCCAATCCGAAGAGAATTTTTGATATCTATTTAAATAGTATTAGAGATAACCTAAACACCAAGGAAACCCCTAATTAGTTTTATTTCTAGTTGTTTATATAGTAAGAGAAATCGATTTAAAAATTGAGAAAAAAACCATTAAAAACTATTTTCAAAAACATTAAAATATCGTTGATAAAACGTACGTCCCGCCAAACTGTACGACGTGGTCACGAACCGAAAGTATCGGAAGGTGCATATCAACATCGTGAACATATTGGCTTTGACAGAATTCAAATTGTTTGCGTGTGTGTGACAAATTTGATGCATATCCGTCAAAATTTACCGTATCGACCTCTTTCCAAACTAGTTAATTACTTTGTGCAGCTTCATCAAATTGAAACAAAACTTGCGCCAATAGGACTGAATCATGTTTCTGGTCTGTATGCCAAGTTCGGTCCAATTCTTAGACAGTTGACCGGATCGCCGTTTTGTGGGCCCCATAATCCAACTCAACTGGCAAATTTGTGCACGGCACGCCGAAATCCAGCTTTGGACATACCGTTGGGTTTGTCTCTTCAAAACGAATCCATAGATATGTAATTTGTTGACTTTAGAGACCGTAGACTCCGGCATGCTTTTCGGTACAAAGCGGGTCTAACGACGGACACCATTTTGACCCAAAATTACCTTTCTGCCCCTGTATCCAGAATTGGACTTTTGGGTAGGCTATCCTAGCTATTTTTCTTATTCTAAAAATGTTGGCAGTCTATTTCAGCACCCGAGGACAGTTGCGGGAGTTCAGCTTTCGTGGACATTTGATCTGACAGGTTACTTAAACATTTTTTGAGTCTACACCAAGCAAGTACACCTTACAAATTTTACATTATTTACATGTTCTTTCATATGCTATTCCTTTGTGTCTTACTTGGTTACACATTGCTTCTATTTCTTAAGGTCATTTTTTAGTTTTACGTGCACGTAGTTTTTACTCATTTTCTATATTACTTTTCTGTCTTTATTATCTTGTTCATGTCTAGTGATAGTACTGATATGCCTGTGCCATGTTTTTCTGACCTATTTGACCTGTACTTGACTTGGACATGACTAGATAACTTGGCTTCGTAGTACCTTAGGAGGGAATATTTTATTAACTGTGGCTATACCTCTTTTGTTAGTGCCTCCATGGGCTGCAGTTTTTAGCCATGATTAATATTATATTCTCATGATATGTCACCATCTGTATAGTTTCTTTATGTGTTATCCTTTCCTCTACTTGTTATTTCTATTTTCTTGCATGTTATTTACTGTATAGTAGCCATGTATATTATGTGTCTTGCTAGTCCCCTGAGGACCTAGTTATCTCTCCAGGTTATAGCTAAGCTGGTAGAATCGATGGATGGTTATGAGTTGCGTCTCCAGGATTATGGTATCATTGGTGCATAGTTTTATTTTTTTATTCTCTCGTGCTACATATTCTTATTTTGATATATTCTGCTTATGAGCCTAGTTTAATAGACTCATATTTTCTTTCGAGTCTATTCGGACATGTATGCTAGTAGCCTACAGACCATGAACCATATTATTCATTCTTCATGTTTTATTAATTTATGTGGACTAAGATTAGTTTTGACTTGACATGGTTAGATCTAATACCATAGTCCATACAGCTTATACGTATTTGAGCGGCGCTGGAGTCCTCTCGATGCGTAGCTGGCATGTATATGTATCATGGTCCTATACGTATTTTGGGACTGGAGCGTTATATATTTTTGTGGTGGCCCATACAGGTCGAGTTAGCCATTTCGGTTACGTTACTGTACTGAACGGGCCTGCGAATGTGATTAAACCCTTAGGAATCTCAATCCACAACTGCCTTGAGAATTCTTTTAGAAATTTTTTGATCGTCCTTGACCTTCGTATTTGCTCTCGACTATTCTTCTTTTGTTTTCTCGTGCCATTGCTTCTCGTGTCTTCCTACTTGGAGTGACGAATGATCGTGCTTTATAGAATTTATCAAAAATTCTTAAGTTGCAATATAAATTAGTCTTTTATTGAATCATCATTGCTTTATAGATAAGATAGGATTAGAGATGCTATATGCCATAGGTACCTAGTGATGGTAATTTTTGCAACTAGCATGCAAGGGTTATAAAATTTTAGGGCATCATGTGTTTGATAGGGTTGTGTGACCAAAGGTGGGTAGACGTCCTTAATATAAAAATAAATATATGATCATACTAAGTTACGTCCTTATGGTAGTCACTCGATCAAGAAAAGTGTGGTACTTTTAGTGTAATGATTGGCCCTCTACAAGAAAAAACTAGATATAGTCTAACCCAACCCATTTATTATGATATCATGTCAGTTGTAAAGTTAGGATTACATGGATTAGTAAGTTTCGCTTAGCTTGGTTAGGTAAAAAGGAGACTCATATAATTGTGATAATAGTATAGTTAGGAGGGACAAGCCTTCAACATGATTATTGTAAGACCGCTAGTACCGAGAAGAAGCAATGACCATCTATAGTTTTATGATAAAGATATTGCAAAACCAAATTTTAAGATTGATTATTACTTGAGTTATTAGGAGATATCGTAGTGACCTAGCATATCTTTTGAACTAATCCTAGTTACACTAGCTTGGTTCTTCATATGTAAGCTTTATTTTAATTTCGAGGACGAAATTCTTTTAAGGTGGGTAGATTGTGAAGACCCTAATTTTTGGGATTATTTTTCATTTATTTTATATGATTTCTATTTATTAGATTATATTTTTTTCTTAATTATGATTACAGATGTAATTCTCCGTAGCTTCGATTTTTGGAACAGAAGATGCGTCAACATTTTAAAACATCCTTCATGAGTTTTAAAGTAGACAAGTCCACCTTAAATTTAATATATAATGTCCCACCAAAACTTGTTCTCTAACATTCTTTTGACTTTGCACATCTTTGGGTCAATTTAGGCTATTTTGACTATTTACCGAAACTCTTGACCTAATTTCCAACTTGAGTTCAGGATTCGATATAGATCAAAATTATTTGACCCAATATATGGTTTTGACCCATTTTGAGCCTACAACACACATGCGAAGGGTGTGTCACTCAATCAAGTCTCCATGTGCTATTTATTTGCGAATGGCACATGATACTCATGGGTTGACTTTTCGATTTTGATTTGACCAGGAATTATATTTGGACCTTAACCTAGCCAACCCGACTTGTTAGAGCCAAATTTGGTTGCCATGACTTAGTAGAATTATTTTGAATTTATTTTGGGCCAAATAGATTTAGATACAATTTTGGATATATATATATATATATATATATATATATATATATATATATATATATATATATATATATATATATATATATATATTTACAATAACATAATACTATATACTGGAAATTGCTAAGAAACCCAATTTTGGGATGGGCTTTTATAAAATGCCCACCCGCTGGATAAGTTTTATGAAATGCCCAGAATTAAGTATTTTCACGTTAAATATTCCAAGATTCCCTTTTAGATGCCACCCGCTGGAAACTGCTATTTTTATAATACCGAAACTACCCTTCCGCACGAATTGGTCATCTATATGTATTTGAATTCAAAAAACTCAGATCTGGATTGCAATTTTCGTCTTATTCTTCACGAAAAATCTGAATTCCATTGCTCTCATCTTCAGCAGAGATCGCAAAGATCGTTCGTAGTTCGGTGTGCTTTTCTTCGGTCGAACTCAGATCATCGCTCGTCATCATCATCACCATCATCATCATCTTCATCGACGTCAATTGTGGAGAGAAGATCTTTCTTCTTCTTTTCCATAAGAATTATCATCGCTTTGAAGGAAGAACGAAACTCTTTATTCCTGAAAAAACTAAATTACACGGAGAATGGCCATTCTCCTACGTTTTAATACTGGAAATGACCATTCTCCGTGTAAATTAACACGGAGAATGCCATTCTCCATTTTATTTAAAACGGAGAATGACATTCTCCGTGTTTCTAACACAGAGAATGGCCATTCTCCTGCGTTTTAATACTGAAATGACTATTCTCCGTGCTAAATTACACGGAGAATGACCATTCTCCGTTTTATTTAACACGGAGAATGGTCATTTCAGTGTTAAAACGCAGGAGAATGGCCATTCTCCGTTTTATTTAAAATGGAGAATGACATTCTCCGTGTTTCTAACACGGAGAATGGCCATCCTCCTGCGTTTTAACACTGAAATGACCATTCTCCGTGCTAAATTACACGGAGAATGACCATTCTCCATTTTATTTAACACGGAGAATGGTCATTCTCCGTTTTATTAAACACGGAGAACGTCATTCTCCGTTTTATTTAAAACGGAGAATGCCATTCTCCTGCGTTTTAACACTGAAATAACCATTCTCCGTGCTAAATTACACGGAGAATGCTATTCTCCGTTTTATTTAACACGGAGAATAACATTCTCCATTTTATTTAACACGGAGAATGGCATTCTCCGTGTTTCTAACACGGAGAATGGTCATTCTCCTGTGTTTTAACACTGGAATAACTATTCTCCGTGATAAACTACACGGAGAATGGCATTCTCCGTGTAAATTAAGACGGATAATAGTCATTCTCCGTGTAATTTAGCACGGAGAATGGTCATTCTCCGTGTAAATTAAGAAGGATAATTCCATTCTCCGTGTTAGTAACACGGAGAATATCATTCTCCGTGTAAATTAAGACGGAGAATGACATTCTCCCTCATTCTCCGTGTTACTAACACGGAGAATGACCACCCTCATGCGAAATTAACATTTTTCGTACTCTAACACGGAGAATGACCATTCTCCTGTATTTTATGGTCAGTTGAAACTTTGGAGAGCCATAACTTTTGACTGGGAGGTCGAAACGAGGTCCCATTTGTCGAGGAGACTGAAAGTAACTGCTTCACCGTTAGACGGCCTACCGAAATTTTAGAATCGTAAAAAAATGATGTTTGGACCTACGTTTTAGCACTTTTGCTGTTTGTCCCGGTCTTTCCAAAATTTTCCGACGAGTTTTTGAAGATTTTTGAGGAGAAAACCTAGATTCGAAAGTGAGCAGCGTATGGAAGAAGATGAAGTATCGAAACATTTTTTTTAAGAGTAGTTTCGTGGGTGTTTTCAATAAATTAAAAGGAAGGGCAAAATGGTCATTTGGAACCCGCTTTGGATAAGTTTCTCTAATTCTGGGCACGCGATGAAAGTTTTTTTAGCGGTGGGTTTTACATAAAACTTTTTTAGTTTTTGGGTATTTCATAAATCCTCCCTATATATATATATATATATATATATATATATATATATATATTAAAAATATATATATATATATATATTCTGGTGCCCTGGCTTTCGGCAAGGATATCTGGGTATTCTTTGAGGACTCCATCAAGGCAAGTGTTATTCTATATAAGGAACAATCAGTCACATTAGAGATTCATCACCAATAATTGTCATATAGCTTCCTATACTCACTCGTCCATGGTGGCAATACAAAAAAGAAGAGAAGGGCACTTTGGAAAGACTTACTCCAAATTCAAAACAGATACCCTAATTCTTCGTGGCTCGTTGGAGGGGACTTCAATGCCATTAGGCAATCTCATAAAAAAAGGAGGTAGGGAGGCCGACAGGGGTACGATGTAAGATTTCAACATATTTATCTTTGAATCTCAGATAAACCATATGTCCTTCACCGGACAATAATTTACTTGGCATAATAATAGGAATGGAGCACACAGCCAATTCTCAAGACTGGATAGGATCATGGCAAACCAGAGCTGGGAAAACCTAAGCTACGGTGCGACAGGACTCACCTTAGCTCGACATATTCTGACCACTGTCCTTTGCTACTAGACATCAGCATCCAACCTCTAGATTGTAGAAAAAGCTTTAAATTTTAAAATTTTGGTGCTTCCATTCACAGTTCCTGGCGGTGGTACAAAAGTCATGGTCCAAGGTGAGTCATATGTACCCCCTAACAAATCTGGCAATCAAACTCAAATCGACGAGGCATGCTCTAGTGTCTTGGAGTAGAGACGCATTTCGGGACATTTTCAGAGAGGTCAGGGAGGCAAAAGAAATAATGGTGAAAATGGAGGAAGCTTACAGGGAGGAAAACTCAACCATTAACCGTGCTGCTCGAAATCAGGCAAGGGTAGATTTAGAAAAAAAACTGAGATTGTAGTTGAATTTTGGCAGCAAAAGGCTAATTTGAATGGGATTTAGAGGATGATAGAAACACCAGATTCTTCCAATGGTGTGTGGCTGGCAAAAGAAAAAAGTTATATATTCACAAAATCAGAGACTACATGGGCAACATAAAAGAAAACGACGCGAAGATTGCCAAAGAAGCTAGCAGGTACTTTTTCACCTTATTCACCAAAGCTGCGACTGTCAGAGATGATTGTCTGCTCAACAACATCCCTACCTGTATTACGGAGGAACATAATCTCATGCTTATTCTTACCGTCTTTGAAGAGAAGGTCAAACAGGCGGTATGGGCGATTAACGAGAACAGTATGGCCAGTCCGGACGGATTGATAGGGGTGTTCTTCAGGAAATGTTGGATATGATAAAATTTGACATTATTGATGCGGCTAAAGCTTTCCTAGAAGGCACCCAGTACCCCAAGGAGATATCCAGTACATTTGTTATTCTTATTCCAAAGACGGATCCTCTAGACTCCTTTGCGGACTACCGTCCGATCAGTATCTCTACCTTTATAAACAAGATAATATCGAAGACTATTGCCACTCCCATGGTAGAGATTTTGTCCAAGTTGATTTCGAAGGAACAAAGCAATTTTGTGAAAGGAAGGAAAATCATAGATAGCATCCTTTTGGTGCAGGAAATGATTAGTACAATGGGTGCTACTAACCGGGGCAAAAACATGGCGATGTTGATATGGAGAAGGCCCATGATAGGTTAGATTGGCAACTTTTAATTTGGATTCATCGCAGATTTGAGTTCTCAAAAAAATGGATTGACATCCTCTATAAGTCGGTGAGTAATTCTTGGTTCTCGCTGATTATTAACGGGACTGCGATAGGGTACTTTAAATCATTTTGAGGCGTTCGCCAAGGAGATCCGTTATCCTCGAGCCACTTCATCATAGCTAAGGTCCTTAGCAGAAGTTCGATTGATTTGGCAAAAAGATCGAGCTTTGGCAGGTTTCGTGCTACCAGTGGATGCCCTTTGAGACCACACCTTGCATATGCACACGACTGACTCATCTTCTTTTCAGGGGAAAAATACGATAAAACAAATAAGAAGAGTATTGGACAAATATGAGAGAGGCTCGGGGCAAAAATTGAATAGGAACACAAGTTTCATCTATGGACATGAATCTTTTACTAGCTTGAAGGATGCACTGTCAGAGGAATCGGGATTTACGGTTAGACAACCACCACTCCAATATTTGGGATGTCCCCTTACATACGGGAAAAGAAAGGCGACACTCTACGAGACGATGATAGAAAAGATTAAAGCTAAGATCAGTGGATGGCAGCACAAAGCCCTCTCCATCGAAGGCAAACTTATTCTAATCGAACATGTGCTATCATCGATGCCAATATACACACTCTCAGCCTGTTGCCCTCCGAAATAGGTATTACATACTATCGAAAAACTTTTTGATGGCTTTCTATGGGGATAGAGACTTGATACAAGTAAAAAATGATGGGCGAGCTGGAACACTATTGCCAAACAAACAAAAGAACGAGGTCTAGGGGTTCGAAGACTTACGAATATGATGGAATCCTTCTCCGTAAAGCTTTGGTGGAAACTGTGAACATGGGAATCTCTCTGGTCGGGTTATTTTAGAGTGCAGTATTTCCCACATAAGCATCCGATAAGCGCACAGACGAACATCAATGCAACACCAGTTTGGAGGAGACTTCTGCTCGGGAAACAAAAGGAAGAAGACCAGATAGCTTTGTCAGGTGGCTCGGGTAAAGCGAATGTAGTTGACGAAGATTGGACTGGGTTTAGCCCCTTCAACCATAGCGGGTACCAGAACAACAGGATCCAGATCAAAGATCTTTGGTACGACGACAAATGGTAGGATTAGGATAATGCTCGAGGCTTGTTCGGTGAGAAAGCGGCGGAGGCAGTCAGATTGACGGGCACTAGGATCTCAAATAATCTGGATAATTGGCTATGGAAATCGGGGTCAGATGGCAGCTTCTCTACATCCTCTACAAGGATGGTATGTATAAATCCCAATCAGATTGATCCTGTGCTGAGCAAGGTGTGGGGTAAGGATATCCTGTTGGAGTCGGTGGGGTTCCCAACCTATGTGGAGAAGACCCCGGAGTGCGACGAGCGCCGTTCGTGTGTCGAAGAAGCTCGGGGAGGAAGCGGGGTTGCTGATGGAGCTACAGGGAGCTGCTGGAAGCAGGGGGGCCGAGTTCGGGCCGAACTCTGCCCCAGGCAGAGTTCTGGCCGAACTCTGCCTCCCCATTCCAGAATTGGGTCGGCCAGTGCTGGTTGCCCGACATAGAGTTCTGGCCGAACTCTGTGTCGTCGGGGGCTGAAGCGGATTTTAGGGTGACTTTTCACCACTGGATCTAATCTAACGGTCCAGGTTGGTTACGGGATTGGGGAGTTAAGTTGGGATTTCCAAACCCTAATTCATAACGCAACGTAACACAAGAAAGAGAGTGGAAGGAGGCAAGAGTGCCATTACAACTTCGGAAGAGAAGACGGAGGATTGAAGGTCATTTTTCGAAGGAGATCGTGTTCGGGTAATCTTTACTCGTCTTTCTCGCTCTTCGTAGCCTTGTAATCATTGTTCTTACTTCTGAGTGGTGTGGGGATCCGATTTGGATCGGGAGGAGTTTGTAGAGGGTGTAATTCTTCTATTCCATTAGTGGAGGCTTCTCAGGGTTGGACTCCGATCGTCCCGTAGTTTTTCCCGCAAGGATTTTCCACGTCAAAAATTCTCTGTGTTTGTGAGGATTGTTTTGTGTGGTTGTTTTTGGGTTCATGCGTTGTATTCCTCGGTCCTCTCGCATGTACTCTCCAGTTTGGGGAAAGGTTTCCGTGTTTCTTTCCCAACACAGTGGTATCAGAGCTAGGTTCTGGAATTCAGAAGGATGTCAGGAGTTGACAGAAACCAGAGAGGAGAGATAGACGCGAAGCCGGTGCGCATGGTGAATCTTAATGGCACAAACAATCACTATTGGCAGAGCAAGATAAAAGATTTGCTATTTGTCAAGAAGCTGCATCTACCCGTGTTTGCATCCGAGAAGCCCAGTGATAAATCCGAGGAGGACTGGACATTCGAGCATATACAAGTGTGTGGGTACATACGGCAGTTTGTGGACGAGAATGTGTACAACCACGTTGCCAATATTGAGCATGCGAAGACGTTGTGGGATAAGCTGGAATCCTTGTATACGAAGAAGACCGGGGTAAACAAATTATTCCTGATCCGAACGATGATGGATCTGCGATACAAGGATGGGGCGTCTATTTCGGACCACTTGAGTGAGTTCCAGGGTGTGGTTGACCAGCTATCTTCTATGGGAGTCAAGTTCGACGATGAAGTTCAGGGACTGTGGCTGCTGTGTACTTTGCCAGACTCGTGGGAGACCGTACGAGTATCTATGATCGCTTCTGCTCTGGAGGGCGTGGTCAGTCTGTAGTTTGCCAAGAGCGGGGTATTGAATGAAGAGATGCGGAGACGTTCTCAGGGCACTTCATCCACATCCCATCACTTAGAGGCACTTGTTTCAGAGAGCCGCAGAAGGGGCAAAAGCAGGGGTCCAGGTGGTGGCAGAGACAAGAGCAGGGGAAAGTCCAAGGGTCGTTACGAGGACTCAAAGTGTTACCATTGTGGTATGAAGGGCCACATCAAGCGGAACTGTTTCGTTTGGAAGAGAGAGAAGAAGGGCGACAAGGGTAAGCAAGAAGAGAACACTACAGCGACGGCCTCGATACATGGAGGCGATGTGATCGTCGTAGGTGATGAGGTCATTACAAACCTCGCCTGCGATGACAATTCTTGGCTAGTGGACTTAGGGGCTTCAGCACATGTATCTCACAATAGGGCACTGTTTGCCACTTACACTACAAGCGACTGTGGAGTGTTAAAGATGGGCAACGGAGATGTGTCGAAGGCGGTTGCCGTTGGAGATGTGCATTTGATAACGAAGACGGGTGCGGTTCTTGTTCTTAAAGATGTTCGTCATGTCCCTGATATCCGTTTCAACCTGGTGTCGGTTAGAAGGTTAGATGACGAGGGATTCTTCAGTCTCTTCGGGAACAGTCAGTGGAAGCTTTCTAGGGGTTCGATGGTGATTGCCAGAGGAAGCAAGAAGTCTGGTCTCTACTATATGGAGGGGAGCGCACAGGGGGCACAGGAGGTTAACGCAGTCAGTGATGCGTCTACCGAGTTGTGGCATAGGCGGCTCGGCCATATCAGCGAGAAGGGGATGAGCTACTTGGTGAACGGGAAGGTTATTCCGGGGCTCAAGTCTACAAAGTTGGAGAAGTGCACGCACTGTTTAGCTGGAAAGCAACATAGGGTGTCTTTCCAAAGTCACCCAAGTTCGAGGAAGCCGGCGTTGCTCGAGTTGATTCACTCGGATGTCTGTGGTCCTGTGAAGGTAAAATCTCTTGGTGATGCTTCTTACTTTGTAACCTTTATTGATGACTGTTCCAGGAAGGTTTGGGTCTATGCCTTAAAGACCAAGGATCAGGTGCTGCCTACTTTCAAGGAGTTTCAGGCCTCTGTTGAAAGGGAGACGGACAAGAAGTTGTTGTGTGTTCGGTCCGACAATGGCGGCAAATACATCGGTCCCTTTGATGCGTATTACAGAGAGCAAGGGATACGACACCAGAAGACTCCGCCTAAGACACCTCAGCTCAATGGTGTAGTGGAGCGCATGAACAGGACACTGATGGAGAGGGTGCGGTGTTTGCTGTCAGAAGCAAACTTGCCGAGCAGTTACTGGGGTGAGGCTCTTCTCACAGCTGCTTATGTTATTAATTTGTCTCCTAGTGCTCCTTTGCAGGGTGATGTGCCTGATAAAGTATGGTACGGCAAAGAGCCGTCATACAATCACCTGTGGGCGTTTGGTTGTAAGGCCTTCGTGCATGTACCGAAGGACGAAAGGACCAAACTTGAGCCGAATATGAGGTGATGCGTCTTTGTTGGCTACGGTCGGGATGAGTTTGGCTATAGACTCTACGACCCGGTGGAAAGAAAGCTCTACAGAAGCAGGGACGTGGTATTCGTCGAGGATCAGACCATGACCAACACTCAGGATTCCGAGACACCTTCTGAGGCTGAGGAATTGCTTGAGTTAGAGTCATTTCGCTTCGAGCAGTTTCCAGAGGACATCGCAGAGGATCCAGTTATGGGGGAGCCGGTACATAGAGTTGCTCCCAACCTTGATCATCAGCCTGCTGATGGTAGTCAGGGTGTCCCTCAGGAGGATAAGCATGCCGGAGAGGAAGTTCCTAAAGGGGCGGAGGATGTTGGTATACAGCCAGCTCCAGTGGCTCCACTGAGAAGAAGCGACAGAGATCGTCGACCATCTACGAGATACTCACCAGATGAGTATGTGCTATTGACTGACGGAAGAGAGCCCGAAAGTTTTACAGAGGCTATGGAAGACGAACACAGGCAGGAGTGGATGGAGGCTATGCAGGAGGAGATGAGTTCCTTGCACACTAATTCCACTTATGATCTGGTGCGGTTGCCAAAGGGCAAGAAGGCTTTGAAGAATCGATGGGTGTTCCGAGTGAAGCAGACGGATGATGCTACTCGCCTTCGATACAAAGCGAGGCTGGTAGTTAAAGGCTACAGTCAGCGGAAAGGCGTGGATTAGGATGAGATCTTTTCGCCTATCGTCAAGCATTCGTCTATTCGGGTGGTGCTAGCATTAGTAGCCAGTCTCGACTTGGAGGTCGAGCAGATGGATGTGAAGACGGCATTCCTCCACGGTGATCTTGAGGAAGAGTTGTACATGGAGCAGCCGGAGGGATTCTGTGAGAAAGGCAAGTCATATTTGGTCTGCCGGTTGAGGAAGAGCTTGTATGGTCTGAAGCAGGCTCCGAGGCAGTGGTACAGGAAGTTTGAGTCGTTTATGGGAGAGCATGGTTATGTACGGACGACGTCGGATCACTGTGTATTTGTGAGATATTTTGCCGATGATGATTTTATCATTTTATTGCTCTATGTTGATGATATGCTATTAGTGGGTCAGAATGCCACTAGGATAGCGGAGCTGAAGCGCCAATTGGGTGCAGCCTTCTCTATGAAGGATTTGGGCACAGCGAAGACTATTTTTAGGATAGAGATCAGCCAAGAGAGAGAGTCCAAGCTGCTACACTTGTCCCAAACGAAGTACATTTACCGGGTACTTTAGCGTTTTGGGATGGTCGGGTCAAAGAAAGTGAGTTTCCCTCTTGCGGCTCACTTTAAGCTCACTGAGGAGCAGTATCCATCTACCGAGGATGAAAAGGAAGATATGGAGTGGGTTCCATATGCCTCAGCTGTGGAGAGCCTTATGTATGCTATGGTGTGTACGAGGCCAGATATTGCTCATGCAGTTGGTACGATTAGCATATATCTTTCAAATCCTGGAAGGGTACATTGGAGTGTGGTCAAGTGGATTCTATGATATCTTCAGGGCACTGCTGGTTGGAGACTATCCTTTGGTGGTGACGAGCCGAAGCTGGTTGGGTATACCGACGCTGATATGGTTAGAGATGTAGACACGAGGCGATCGACTTCGGGCTACGTGATGATGTTTACGGGAGGAGCGGTGTCATGGCAGTCACGGTTACAGAAGTGTGTTGCCTTGTCAACGACAGAGGCATAGTACATTATAGCGACGGAGGCTTGCAAGGAGTTGCTGTTGATGAAGAAGCTGCTGCAGGAAATGGGACTGAAGCATGAGCAGTATACTTTGTTTTGCGACAGTCAGAGTGCTATTCACCTTGTGAAGAATCAGGCGTTTCATAGCCGGTCCAAACACATCAAGACTCGGTATCATTGGATACGGGATGTGGTTGAGAAGAAGGACGCGGAGCTTGAGAAGGTTCATACAGATGACAACGGAGCTGATATGTTCACGAAGATTATACCAAGGGGGAAGTTTGAGTACTGCAGGCAGGTCGTCGGGATGACGACATCCTCCCCATAGTTGTGAAGGGGGAGATTTGTTGGAGTGGGTGGGGTTTCCAACCTATGTGGAGAAGACCCCGGAGTGCGACGAGCGCCGTTCGTGTGTCGAAGAAGCTCAGGGAGGAAGCGGGGTTGCTGATGGAGCAACAGGGAGCTGCTGGAAACAGGGGGGCCGAGTTCGGGCCGAACTCTACCCCAGGCAGAGTTCCGGCCGAACTCTGCCTCCCCATTCCAGAATTGGGTCGGCCAGTGCTGGTTGCCCGACACAGAGTTCTGGCCGAACTCTGTGTCGTCGGGGGCTGAAGCAGATTTTAGGGTAACTTTTTACCACTGGATCTAATCCAACGGTCCTGGTTGGTTGCGAGATTGGGGAGTTAAGTTGGGATTTCCAAACCCTAATTCATAACGCAATGTAACACAAGAAAGTGAGAGGAAGGAGGCAAGAGTGCCATTACAACTTCGGGAGAGAAGACGGAGGATTGAAGGTCGTTTTTCGAAGGAGATCGTGTTCGGGTAATCTTTACTCGTCTTTCTCGCTCTTGGTAGCCTTGTAATCATTGTTCTTACTTCTGAGTGGTGTGGGGATCCGATTTGGATCGGGAGGAGTTTGTAGAGGGTGTAATTCTTCTATTCCATTAGTGGAGGCTTCTCAGGGTTGGACTCCGATCGTCCCGTGGTTTTTCCCGCAAGGGTTTTCCACGTCAAAAATTCTGTGTCTGCGTGTATTGTTTTGTGTGGTTGTTTTTGGGTTCGTGCGTTGTATTGCTCGGTCCTCTCGCAGGTACTCTCCGGTTTGGGGAAAGGTTTCCGCGTTTCTTTCCCAACATATCCTACTAAAATGGTCGATACTATGTTAGAGGATCTTCAAATAGAAAATTCTACTGACGATTTTTTAAGTCACTTAGGCTTCTCCTTCCCCTCCAAATGTCACTGCTGTATTGAGCTCAGAGGGGAGAATATTGATCATGTGTTCGCAGATGGTGAGATGGCCAAGGAAGTCTGGAAATAATTCAGGCACAAACAGTCTCCGAACACCGGGGGAGTTCTAAACCAATTTCTTTTATGGGAAAAGGGACAATAGGATAGCCAAAAAACTCTGACTTTTTTGCCACGGTATGGGCCTTTTAGGAAAATAGAAATAGGTACAGATATGAGAGCACGAGCTTTGGGGCGGCATTGCTTATTCCGAAAATACAAAGGCAGGTGGATAAGGCTTCTCTCAGGACAAAATGGGTATCACAGGAAAATACTACGAAATTGATTTCGATATATTGAGATCTTTTGTCTTGTTTTTTGTTACTTACGATACATGGAGAGTAGGGGTATACTTTTCTTTTTGACAATGTATCCATTTTGGACAGGGCTTTGGCTTTTTTGTCACCTTCGTCTCCTGAGTTGGGACTCTATCAGTTATATGTTATGTACAGGGATTTGGCTTTTTTGCCACCTTTGTGTGTGTGTGTGTTTGTGTACATAATTCCTATATACTATATATTAAGTGTTATATGTTGTTATCATTATTATTTTTTAGCATTATTGTTATTAATAGTAAGACTTATTTGGAATTATATATATATATATATATATATATATATATAAAATATATATATATATATATTTGACGAAAAATCGTATTCAACAAATTGCGAATTTTAGTACTGGATGATTTCCAATATTTTGATATATGTATCTAAGAGTATTATAAATGATTTTCAACATAATTATATGTATTTAGTTATACCGTTTTCCCTTAAAATCATAGATCGCGACTATTAAAGTCGTCTCATATTTCTTGATTCGATTATCGTGCCGAACTCTGATATTGGGCTTCTATATTCCAACCTAGGCTATTTGGACTATTTTGAACTCAATGGAAACGACTGTACTATCGTTTGAGACCATCTTGTGGAACATAGCATCGTTACCTAATCCATGCCGACACATTCGTGTCATGCACGTCGACTCCTATTAAATTGAGGCGAGTACATTTTTTGACAGTTTTCATTGCCTTGATAGTCTCTATGATATAAGTATGTAGTATTATGGCTAATTCCTGACACGAGAGTATAAGGATTAGTATATCTTGGATCCAGTCATGAGATATTATTCCTGGTTATTCTGGTATACTGGTTCATTTCTTGTTCTTGTTCCTGTACTTATATAGATATCGACTGCAGAGGGAATTTGCTACCCTCTTAGAGAATTATGTGCCATAGAGTGTCATGGTTGGATCCATTATACTAATCGGGAGATGGGAAGATATTAGGAGATTATGTGATCATACCCAAACAACTTGTGCGTAGCTCACCCTTACCACATACAGGATGCAGCCTTATCTTACTTGTACTTGTGCATAGCGTCCATGTATGGCCGACCTGATCTATTACGTGTACTTGTTCATAGTTGATCAAATGGATATCCTGATCTTGATCCCAAGCCGATCACATAATAAACTAATATCACAAAGAACTGTTTAGTAGTACATGTTCTATTCTTGATTATTACATGTTGTTACATCGTACTCCTGATTTCTTATAGTACATTTTTACCATAACATGCTTACATGATTTTCCTATACTTTTTACTGTTCAGTATTACTTATCCATCATGTATTTCCATTGCTTACTGTCATTTATAGATATTCTCAAATTAATGAAACTGTTGTTAGTTTATGTACTTTGCTCTACTCCTTAGTGGATAACCATATTTTTAGGAGTTGTTATGTCCCACGTTTTTCGACTACATGACGATGCTAGCTGAAATAAATATCGATGTTCAATTGATCGTAAGTTGACCTCTAAGAGCTCTAGGCCACTATTCTTCTTTTAGATTTATGTTCGTTATCAGATTTTGTCTCTGATGCATTTCTAATGTGGATGATCATTTGTTGATTCTGGATGATCTAGTGTTACTACTATCTTTCTTATTCATATCTACTTTAGTCATATGTAATTTGAGTACATATTGATATTATGGACCATATAAATATTATACATATTGATTTTGCGACGTACGCTGGTCGTGGCCCACGTACTCGTACCCGAATATCCATGTGCAGGTCGTGACACATTTTTATGGTAGCCTATACAGGCCAGTCTTCACAACTAGTACAAAATTGTGGTAGTACTTAGGCTTAGCTGTACAACTTCAAGCCTGTCCTAGGATAAGGATTTTTATGTCATAGAATATTCTAGGAGGTGTACTCAATCACATATTCGGATCTTTTGATAGATTCCAGGTATAACCCTTGAGAATCTTACTTAGAAACACTGTTGAGTCTATTTTTCACTGGCTTTTGCTCATCCTGATTTTTGAATAGTTGTCTGTTGTCGAACCCAATTCTTACATTAAAATAAGCTTTATGGACATTAGAATGAACAAAAGAGTAGAAGTTTGACTTATAACTATTCGGGTTGAGAAAAGAAAAAAATGATTACTCAATTATTATACATGAAGGTCGAGAATTATTTTAGGTTATAAATCTTTGAAGTTTGTCCAAGACGGTATATTAGGGCTTGAGAGTTTGAATAGGTTTAAAAAATAAACGAAATATAACAAAAGAATTCAGAGAAACAAAGAAAGGATTATACAATCAGGTTAGGAATTTTTAGTATATGTGGATTATAATTTTAAAAGATTAAAGGATAGTGTTGTATGGGCTTACGACAAGGGAAGTATTAAAAAGAAGTTTATATAATCTTTACAATAGTAACATCCATCGAAAAAACATTGAAATTGTCTTTCTTGCTTGAGAGGCCAAGAAAGTGACAGTAGACGCGATCATTCTATAAGGAATTTAATTCCAAAATTTTAAGGAATTACCGAGACAAAAATAGTAGAGGGATTAGAATAAATTTGCAGGAGTGATGACTGAGAATTGGATTGAAGGTTTACGACTTATTTAGAGGATTTGACAAAGCCAGAGTGTCATACAACTTGGATCAATTACTGACACATAGAATTTTAAGAAAATGGTTAAATATATAGGAATTATGATTCCTACGTGATTGTCAACAAATTTATTTTTGATTATGAACAATAATTGAGGTTGCTTAAATAGGATAAATAATAAAATTTGGGACTAGATTCTGTGACCTTATTATTAGAAATTTTTTATTGACATAGAGTTAACATTTTCTGGATAATAAAGGAGATAAAATAAAAAATTATATTAGTTGATCCTGACAAATTTAGACGTGAAAGTCTAGAAGAATTTAAATGGATAGAGGACCATAGGTACGAAGATTAGGCCACAAGTTTATCAGTAATATATACTTAGTGACTTGGAGTAACGAAGAGGATTTAGTGAGAGATGGTTTGATTTTAGACAAGGTGAACACCTTGGAGGTTAAGAATTTTGCTTTTGTTGATTATGGACGAGTGCAAGAAAAATGAAGGAAACGACTTCGTTATGACCAGATGAGCAAGAGAAATTTCTATCATTATTTTCTTCTTCTTAACTAACTCTATCCTACTTACATCCATCAAAACATATCTAAACCTGCTAGCTACACTTGAAATCTTTTGAATTCTTATATCTCTTTACTTGGAAAAGGTCGAGAAAGTATTGTTATCATCTAGTTCGGAAGGAACGAAATTTGTTATCATGTGGTAATTCTGGTGGGAATATAGAATGTTGGATATTGAGATAGAATTAGTTGGAAAAGGATATGACTGCGATTGGAAACAAAATCAAGAAACCAAAATTATCAATTTGGAAACGATTATACTTAAAGGATTATTTTGAGTATGGATTATTTTAGAAAGAACATAGGAGGATTTCAAGAAAGAAGGATAGTGGAATATACGTTAATGGTGAGAACTGTTACATTTCGTGATTGTATTTAAAAAACTTATGAAGATATTCAAGGGCGATTTGATTTTGAGAACTAGAGTGTTTTTAAGTTACTAATTCTTAAGATATTTCATTATTGAATTTAGACTAGGATACTAAATTTAGCAATCTAAAATATATGAAAAAGCGATTATGACTGCATGCGGTGATGATAAGAGATTGAATAAAGGATTGGTAGGAGGATGACTAAGAACTTATTTAATAAGGAATTTTTGAATTACAAAGAGAAATTTAGAGACTTTCGTGGAAACTCTAAGTTTTAAGAGGGATAATATTTGAAGGTATAAGTTGAAGAAAATGTGATAATTGATTTTAAATAATGGAGAACAAATTTTATATGGTAATAGTAGCATTAGACTTGAGCAATACAATATTATAAATTTGAACGATGATTAAGGATTTTATAAACCCTTATTCATAAATTTTGGATCCAGGTTAAAGACAAGGTGGAGGAATTTGGACTTCAAGATGACTAAGTGGATGCTAGACTACAAAATCAAAGGAGAGTAAAAGAAAATTATAGAGTTCTAACAAAAGTATGCTTCATGGGTAGTACCTTGGAATAAAGGTCAAGCCTATAGTATTTATAAAAGGGTTCAACCTTTATGATAGAAGGTTATGATTTTTGGTAGTAGCCATATAAGGGTTTTATTTTCATGATTAAAGATCATGATTTAGTAGTAGTTGTAGAAGCATGGAAAAGAACAGGAAAGTCTATGCAGCTCAAAACAGAGGGAGTCTCATGCGGTTCAAAGAATCTCGTAGAACATCATGCGGCTCAAGAGTCCTTTAGAGCTTCATGCGGCTCAAATGTCTTTCAAAGCTTCATGCGGCTCAGAAATCCCCAATAGCTCCATACGGCTCGGGTAAAAGCCATGTGGCCCTATGCGGTTCGCCTCTACAGCTGGCCATCAAGCAGCGGCCTCATTTAATGCTCTGACGCAACATGGCAGCTCTAACATAAAGGTGAATTGAAAGCTCTGACATAAAGTTGCAATGATGACTCTGACATAATGGCGCGCTCCTAGGAAAACGAAGGAAATCTTTATAACTGGCACGATCAACCAATTCCGAAGCTCACTATGCGGCTACCTACTTTAATGTGGCTGCCACTCTCATGCGGCTGCCACCCTCATACGGCTGCCATCTCCATACGGCTGCCATCTCCATGCGGCTGCCACCCTCATGCGGCTACCACCTTCATGCGGCTGCCACCCTCATGCGGTTGCCACCTCCATGCGGCTCAGTTGTAAGGATTTTCATGCGACTCAACGGTGATAGTCCTCCACGCGGCTCGTAGCAGTTGGGACATGTGGCAGGAGTTGATCAAATCCTAATAATCCAGATTTATGGCAATCAACATAACAGGCAGTTGGGACACGTGGCAGGAAATTGACCAAAATTTATTTACTCGAGTTTGCTGATATCAACAAATCATCACGATGCAGATTTGTTGCAATCAACATTAACTGCCCGTTAACTGCCCAGATTTGTTACAATCAATATTTCCAACAAACAAGATCAAGGCAAATCGTAACCAATCCCTAACCGCCCACTTTTTAAGGAGCAACTATTGCAAACCCTACTTATCACACCCACTCCTATAAATAGCAAGGTGCCATTCCCTTGCAAGCAGGAGACAAAGACACGCACATAGAGAGCGGCGACGCCCAAAAGAATCTCCCCACACATCCCGAGAGCATTTCTTCATCAGAGACAAGGCTACGTCTGATCGTCCAAGGAGTAAGCCCGAGTTGATAGCACTCTCCCGAGCCTCTACCGTCACCCCCCATAAAAACTAAACAATTGTACATAGATTGATGTACCTAGGTTTTCGTCCCTAGACTTTCTTTTGTACGAGCGAGTTTGTGTTTTGAAGTAAAAGTCCAGTCCTCCCATAAAACTGTTCTATTCTTTTACAATCAATGGCAAACACGATGGCGACTCTGCTGGGAACTAACTTCTCCACGGCTGAGAAGTTGGTGATGCAATCGGACGCAGCCAAACTTGCCTCCACTCAACATATGCTGGTCGTCCGCTTCGACCAGCAGGCGTTTGAAGAAATGCTCTCCGACGGGAGCGCTGGCCCGGTCCAGAAGCGAACCCGCACGAAGAAGGCTTGCAGGGAGTGGAGGCCCAAATCATTTGCTCCTCTCCAAGCTCTGGAGGAAATGCTCCCTGCTACCCAAAATAACGGGGAAGACTCTCGTGCGGCCCTACTTCAAACTATAGAGGACTCTGCTGTCCCCAAGTCTTGCAGAGGAAAATACTACGATGTTGGACTTGCAGGGTCAAAGAGGAACTCTGTGCAGTCCAAGAAGAAGCCTCATAAGAATGCTAGCCACATGAAGACTCATGCGGCCACTGAAGCCAACCGCATACAGAAGGCTCATGCGGCCAAAACTTCCAGCCGTATGAAGGAGGCTCATGCGGCCATGACTGCCAGCCGCATGCAGACTTCTTATGCGGCCACCGCTTCTAGCCGCATACAGAAGGTTCATACGGCTACACATGCCAGCCGCATGCAGACAGCCTCCACGGCCACCAATCCCAGCCACATACCATCTGCTCCATGCCGCTCACGGTCAGTCTTTGACCGCCTCTCATGCGGTCCTGACCTTATAGGCTCTCAGGAGGTCATGCCAAACTCTGTGACGCACCACTTAGACTCTTCCTACTATGCACTCTCGGGTGCTAGAGGGAAGAAGTATAGGACAGCGCAGGCTCGTCGAGCTCAGTTAGCTGTCCCAACTGCTGACTATCAGGGCTTTCTGCTGATTATTACGTGGGCCCCTGATGGAAAGTTGTATAAAACTATCCGTGTACAGCCCCCGGCGGCCAACGAACGAGATAGTTATTAAGAATCTCCCAACAATGATCAGGGGGAAGTACTCGTACTACTCCCACATCAGGGAGCTGCATGATGCCAACACACTCATGTGCTCAGGACTCCCGGGCCCACAAAACGAGTGACTTGTGCAACGTGATTCTTCACAAATGCAAGGAAAAAAATGAAACGCTTCTCGTCGCCTCCTACAATTCTGCTCTGAAGATCCCTGGCAGCGGGAGAGGGAAGAAAGCAAATGCCTCCAGTCCGAAAATATCAACCAGCATAACAAAGAAACTCTCTTCTAAGCAGTTGTCTACTACCGTTACAGGAGGAGTTTACCAAGGTACCCGCTCAAAGACGAAATCTACAATACTGGAAGATTCGTCGTGCACATCTTTGGGAGGCACTGAAGCCGGGGGTAGCACTCCTCCAAACATCCATGGCAATCCGGTGTTCCAAGAAGATAATCCAGGGGAAACGGTTCCTCTAACAGATGCAGTAGGTTCCGACGTCCCCGAAGACGTCCACAACTCTCGAGACGAAGTAAGCTCTGAAGCTGGGGGTCACTTCTTCTGAGTCCGAACCAGAGAAGAATATTCCCACATACCTGATGACTTCTCTGTACAAGGGTATGACTCAGAGGACACGTCCTCCACCGTTCCTTCCATCTCTCCTCATGTGAGGACGTTGTTCATGACAGATAGCAACCAAGATGGTCCCAGTGATCGCCAATGCATCGACACTCTGGAGGCCATACTGCATGCATTGGTTAAGTCCGTGAACGAGATTAAAGTGGCCCTTCAAACTCTACAAGGAAGGACGCCTGGCTAAACAAGCTTGGGTCCCGCAGTCAATGCGGACTCAAACTCAACTGCACCAAACCCGGGCAATAATCCTCCTACGATGACGGCTCCCACCACTGCAGACGAGGCCAGAGAAGCAAGACGAGAGGTTCAGGAGCTTCGAGCCATGTTCCACGCCCGAGAAACCTACTAGGACCTCAGGATACGACAACCGTATCCGGCTGCATGGAGAGATGTTCCCTTCCCACCAAGATATAAACCATTCAACATCAATCCATATGATGGGAGGATATCTGCAAGCAGGTACATCACCTACTTCGAAGTCACAACCAACCATCTGCCTTATGACGACGCCATCCTTACGAGGTTGTTCATTGGAGCATTGGAAGGGGTCGCCTTCGACTGGTACCGCAACTTGCCGGGCAACTGCATCCATTCATTCGCCAGCTTCAAACGTATGTTCCTGGAGAGGTTCTACGAAGTAGGACAAGATGTGACGATGTCCATCCTCATGGACGTTATTCAAGGAGAAAAGGAGCTAACAAGGAACTATATTAAGCGATTTCTCCAAACCACGAAGAAGCTGCCTTCTGGTAACCCTGATTCCTCCCAGATTAATATTTGCCAAAAGAGACTGCTCCCCACAATCAGCCTCCGGATGGGCGAGAGTCAATTCAAGGACTGGAAGACATTCATCATCAGTGCCACTAGCACAGAAGATAAGTTGAAGAAAGCTCGACAATTGGGACTGCACATCTCGGAGGGAGAGGACAAGGGTAAATGCCCTAATGCCAACAACAACAACGGCGGTAATTCCTCCAACAATCGAGACAACAAGGGCAAGCAGGCTATGGTAGCCGACACAACCCAGAACCCTGAACCAAAGTCGACAGAAAAGCAGAAGCCTCAGATGACTTACTCCTTCGAGGACGGCTATGTCAAGCCCATCTTGGACATGCTCATACAAGAAGGTCGAATTCAGCTCCCTCCTCCAAGGCATGAACCTCATCCCGCAGAGATAGAAAGCCCCAAGTACTGCCACTACCATCGTTATGTCCACCATGCCATGCAACACTGCTTCCAACTGAAGCGATATATCCAGAATCTCATCGATTCTAAGGCCTTGGTCATTGATTTCGAAGAGGTAACAGTGGCAGCCAACATGGTGTCAGTACAATTCGGCAGCTTCCCTCCGACAAAGACTCAAGATGGAGTAGTACCCATCCCCAGAGCAAAGATAGAGGTCGCTAACCTTCTACCTCCCCGAGACCAGGCTGCTGCTATAGTGCCCCTTACCACATCATGAGGGGAGGTCATGTGGGTCCATCCGAACTTGGTACCTGAAATGACTCAGTCTGTACCACCCTTCACCAGCAAAAAAAGAGTAGGAAAGTCAAATCATGCCGCACAATCTCGACCGAGGTCGAAGAAGCTACGGCTTTTGTTACCCGATCCGGTACACAAACTCAACCTCTACTGGGTAACTCGGCTGAAGATCATTAGCTGGCGGCTGCTGATGCTCCAGGACCTTCTCAGCCTTCGACAACAGACAAGCCTAGGCCGAAGAAGACTCGCTTTGACAAGCCGCTTCGAAGAGAGGCGCCTCATGGGCTGGAGAGGCCTTACAACTTTGACATCTTGGCACAATTGGCCAATACACCGGCTAAGTTGTCATTATATGTGCTTCTGAGACTCTATAAAGATGTTCGTGTCGTACTAAGCGAGGCACTCCAGAATGCCGACGCATATCTGGCTCAGTCCAATGTTATTGGGGAGGGCTCGCCTGTAGATCTCCAGGACAGCACTTGTACAGGCGCAATGCCCAACATTGTCTTCACTCCGCAGGATATGCTTATCAAAACCAACCTGCACGATCGCCCTCTGTATTACACTGGATACATTGGCGATATCAAGGTGGATCGGATGCATATTGACCCCGATTTTTACATAAGCATCATCCTGAAGAGCCTGCTATACCATCTGCACATCCCAATGCATCGTCTGACGCTGACAAGCACTGCCATCAACGGTTTCAAATCCAATCGGAAAGATTTGCCTGAAGTACCAAATCGGCGACCTTCAGTCAGAAGTGACCTGTTATGTCATAGATGCGGACACTTCCTATAATATTCTCCTAGGGCATCCTTGGATACACGATTACATAATCGTTCCTTCCATACTGTACCAATGCTTCAAGTACGTCGGTAAGTATGGCTTCGTGAGGACAGAATTTGCCGACATCGATTCCTTTAAAGGGGTCGATCCTACTACTCAGACTCAGGCTTGTACGAAAAGTCAAAAAGGCACCTTGTCGAAGAAGATACTCAAGTTCTAACTGAGGCGGCAACTGGATCGGAAGAACCTCTAACGATCCACCTCCAAGCCCACAAACCTGGCAAAACTGCACCCCTTACAGCCACTCAATGTAAGGATGCAATCAACCTCTCTGCACAGGAAGGGATGATAATCCGACTGCCAAGATCTGGCCAAGCGCTAAGGCCCATGATAGAGCCACTGACAATCTGGCTGCCTAGAGCTAGCCAGCAACAAACAGAGGAGCTCAATCCCTCTGTCAAGCCAATGACGATTCGTCTTCCCAGAATAAATCGACAGCCGAGCGCTAAGCCGGGAACTGCTAGTCAGCCAGCAACACCCCGCCCAGCTCCGAGCACCAAACTGGGGGTCGCTAGTACGCCAACGACTCCACGTTCTGCTCTACTGATGGAGCCCCTGATGATTAAGCTGCCCAAGTCATCCTCTCAGTCTTCATTGACACAGGGGTGGCTGAAGTAGAGTCAGAGCTGGCCAAGTATGTGGCTGCTCACACTGATGTTCCGTCCGCAGATGATGTAATCCTACTGGAAAAGATACCTTACTTTATCAATAAAGGGCTATCTTTGAACTACTTCGAGCTTAATAACCTTTGTATAATGTATGCTATGGAACACAGTATAGGCACCAACCTATACACACAGGTGACAAATGTCTACACCGTAAACCAACTTACTCCAGTGGAAGACACTTACCGCATAGTCGAGGGAGAGGATCATCCAATCATCTTTGGCCGGAAGAATGATCCACAACCCTTCAGGATAGAAGAAGTTGATCTTGAATCCGATACCGGTAGACTGCCCATTTATTTGTATAGTTCCCGATCCAAGTACCTCATGCAAAAATAGGGGTATGATCTAGAAACTACACCCGGCTTGAACTACGGTACTGGATGGCGATTACCCTTACAGTTGCCGGTCCCGGCTGGGAAACCACGGGATTACTACAACAAGACCAAATATGGGCTAGGTTATGTTACACCTGCAACGACCCCTGAGAGCTCAGATGAGGAGTGCGAATGGCACTCTCATTCATCTGGGTCACCCACTTCTGATTCAGACATCAGCATTGGGGACATGATGAGGCAAGTCTGGTCCGTCAATATGGCGTTTGCCGACGCCTACGAAGAAGATGAAGATATTCCTGAATTTCTTGAGTTAGAGCCATGGGCACAACAGCTAGATGCGTAATGGGAGAAGCAGTTCGAACAAAGAGAGCTTCCACCGATGATGAGGTTGTGCAAGTTGATCTCGGTGATGAGTCCTCTCCAAAGCCCATCTTCGTCAGCAAGAATTTGACAGGCGAATAGCGGGAAACGCTACTCCAACTCATCAGAGAATACATCGACATGTTCACCTGGAGCTACGAAGACATGCCAGGACTGAACCCCGAGGTTGCACTTCACAAACTCAACATTCGTCCGGACGCAAAACCTGTCAAGCAATAACAACGACGGTTCCGCCCCGACATCATGAATGCTATTAAAGCTGAGGTCAACAAACTGATAGCTAACGGCTTCATCCGCGAGGAACAACATCCAGACTGGGTAGCCAATATAGTACCATTCCTCAAAAAAGAACGGGAAGATCCGAATCTGCATCAACTTTCGGAACCTGCATGAGGCGTGTCCTAAGGATGATTTCCCCCTCCCTATCGCAGATATCATGATTGACAACACCTGCGGCTTCGAGCGTATGTCATTCATGGATGGTTTCTTGGGGTACAACCAAATCAAGATGTTCCCTGATGACGAAAAGCATATATCATTTCGAGCACCAATTGGCACATACTGCTACACAGTCATGCCTTTCGGTTTAAAGAATACTGGCACCACCTATCAAAGAGCCATGAGCATCATCTTTAGAGACCACTTGCGCAAGACAGTGGAATGCTACATCGATGACATCGCCGTCAAGAGCCACTCTAAGGAAGATCATCTACATGATCTGAGGACAGTGTTCGACTTGATACGAGCGCACAATTTGAAAATGAATCCCACAAAATCCTTCTTGGGCGTATCCAGCAGGAAGTTCTTGGGTTTCATCATTACTTCCCAGGGTATCTACATAGACCCCGAAAAAATGAAGGCAATCATGGAGATGGGTCCCCCGAAAAATCTTTGTGAACTCTGAGGCCTTCAAGGGAGGGTAGCTTACATAAGGAGGTTCATCTCTAACCTCTCGGGGCGATGTCAACCATTCACCCATCTCATGAAGAAGGGCATTTCATTCATATGGGATGAGGAATGCCAGTGCGCCTTCGACAGCATCAAAGAATATCTATCGAACCCTCCAGTCTTGGTAGCCTCGGTTGCTGGAAGGCCATTCCTGCTCTATGTGCGAGCGATAAAACATTCTCTCGATGCTTTGCTAGCACAAAACAACGATGCAGGCCATGAGCAAGCTATATACTACTTCAGTCGAAAGATGATGGGGCTAAAGTACAGATATACTGCCGTAAAGAAGGAGTACCTTGCTCTAGTGTTCGCCATTCAGAAGACGCGTTACTACGTCACGGGACAAACCATACACGTGATATCACGAGTCAACCCTCTCAGGGTCCTCATGACCAAACCAGGGGCACTTAGCTCCGCCTTGCTACCTGGGCGATATTATTATCTCTATATCATATGATATTCGTCCCACAGAAGGCTATTAAAGGTCAAGCTCTGGCAGACCTTTTAGCAGCCTATCCAGGCTCGGAGACAACCAGAATATACGAAGAGATACCAGACGAGGTCGCCAATTCATATGCGGTCTCCCATGATGCCATCTGGTGAATGTTCTTCGACGGCACTTCGAGAACTGGGCCCAAGGGCAACATCGTCGCTGGAGTCGGAGTGGTGCTGATTTTTTCCTCCGGGCTGATGATCTATCGGGCTTACTCCCTCACGGAGCCCTGTTCAAACAATGTGGCCGATTACAACTCTTTTGTTGTTGGCCTCCCAATTACAAAGGATCTGGGGGTAGAGTATCTTGAAGCATACGGCGATTCATAATTAATCGTCAATCAGATCCGGGGTTCATACGAGGTTCGCCATGAAGATATGATTCCTTATCACCAAATAGCGATCGACATCATCTCGTCCTTGGAAGGATTCTTCATAGAACATGTTCCCAGACTCCAAAATATTGAGGTGATGCCCTAGAAGGCCTAGCCGCTTCCCTAGCAGTACCAAATCATGCCCATCATCTAATTGACATAATAGGCCGTGAATTGGTTTGTCCCAAGAATAATGTTCAATGTGCTGAGAGTTACTCCACTCTGACAGTCGACGAAGCACCCGACTGGAGACAAGCATTCATCGACTTCGTAGTCTACGACATCCTGCTAGAGAATCCGAAGGAAGCCACTTCTATCAGAAGACGTTCCCTCAGATTCTTTTACGATACAGAAATAAAAATGCTGTATCGGTGATCATACGATGGATTACTGCTTTGGTGTCTGTCAAATACAGAAGCTAAAGAAGCTGTACACGAAGATCATGACGGCATCTGCGGGGCCCATCAGCCTGGCCCAAAATTGTAAGATTGCCTTCGCCGAATGGGCTATTATTGGCCTACGATGGTTGCAGATGCGATAGACTATGCAATAAAGTACAAAGCCTGTCAAGTCCACGTAGATTTTATCCACCATCCATCCGAGTTTCTACATTCGACTGTGGCATCCTGACCATTCGAAGTATGGAGAATGGACATCATTGGTCCGATCACTCCACCTTCGTCCCGAGGATATCGCTTCATAGTCGCAATCACAGATTACTTCTCCAAATAGGCGGAGGCTATTCCACTGGCAGAAGTGAAGAGGTCAAATGTGATTACCTTCCTCAAGCATCATGTCATCTATCGCTTCGGACTGCCTCGAAGGATCATCCACGACAATGGTCCGCAGTTCGCAAGCCACGCCTTCTATCAGTTTTGCGATGAACACCGAATCCAGAATATTGCTTCAACACCGTACAACCTGACGGCTAATGGTCTGGCTGAAGCGTTCAACAAAACTATAATTATGCTGCTTAAGAAGTTCGTGCCTTCCAGCAAACGCGATTGGAATGAGAAGCTTGGCGAATGCTTACGGGCGTACCGTACTACAGTACGGACGGCCACTGGAAACACACCATTCTCTCTGGTTTATGGGAGTGAGGCAGTTCTCCCACTGGAGACTCAAATTCCCTCGCTCTGTGTCGCCCTTATCTATCGACTGACGACGGATGATAATCACCTCCGTCGGTTACAAGAGTTGGAGGCTCTAGATGAGAAGCGTCTGTTAGCTCAACAACGAATCGAGGTGTACCAAGCACGTATCTCGGAGGATTTCAACTAGAAGGCTAAACTCAGAACATTCCAAGTAGGCGATCTCGTTTTGGCAGTTCGGAGGCAGATGGTTATGACTCACAAAACTGCCGTCAAGTTCTAGCCAAAGTGGGAAGGCCCGTTCATCATCGAGGCTGTATTATCAAATTGAGCTTACCGCCTCGAAAAACAAAATAGAGACTTGCTCATGTTGTCCATCAACAGCAAGTTTCTGAAGAAGTATTATATCTGAAATGACATCCTCCAAATCATCCAGATTGTTGAGTCATGTACCCTCTGGTACCGCTGAACTTACACTCTGACTCCAAATCTCCCAGATTGTCGAGTTATGTACCCGTAGGTACCGTTGAACTTACACACTGGTCACTCCAGATGAATCTATATCGCATCTTTTGGGTAGTAAGTCATGTATGACCATACCTCTGAACTTTTTTCTTAAAAAGAGCTCATTCCTCATGATCCACTACCCGCACTTTTGTACATAAAAAGGGTAACAGATCCACAAATTTTTCGATACAACCATGTCGATGTTACCTCTGAGTTGTTTCACTTCTATCAAAACAAACCACCCCTCACGTAGAACTTCCACGTCTACATTACTTCTGAGTTGTTCTATGTACCCTTCATGGTGTCCACTCCTGCCACGTCCTCATTACCTCTGAGTATGAAGATTCCATCGAAGAAACCCTCATATTTACCACGTCCTTATTACCTCTGAGTAAGTATGTTGGTTCTCTCTTGACTTATTATTCGTACCCAAAACCGGGGTACGCCAAGGATAATAGGCCCACAAATGTCCTCTGTTGACCACAAATATCCTTAGTTGACCACAAATTTCCTTAGTTGACCACAAATGTCCTCTGTTGACCACAAATGTCCTCTGTGACCACAAATCTTGTACTAAGTCCTCTAGTACATACAACTCCTTTCTCATCATGCCTCTGGGGCCCAGCTGCCCCATGGCACTCTTTCCTTCGATACCAAGTGAAGAACAGATAGCAACTCTAGAGGGGAGTGAATAAAGTTTATAACGATAATAGCCAATTAAAAATTAAACTCTTTCACAATCTGAAACTAATCAGAGTAAATACGAAAATAAATGAGGTGCAAGAAAGCATACGCAAACACAGCCAATTTTTAATCTGGTTTTCCTCGTGGAGGACTAGTCCAGGCCTGAGAACTCTAGCTCAGGATTAAATCCACTATTTGTGAAATAGTAGTTACACCCCGTGCCTTTTCTTCAGAAGAGCACGTCAACTTCTTACAAAGATCGTATTGGCGATGCTTGGAATTTTCCAAGCGACTTCTTGAACTCTTGCACAAACTCCTAACTGAAAAATGCTGAGCACTTGAGGCTTAGGAAGCTTGTGGCTAGTAGATGAAGAAGGGTATAGCTTATATTGAGCTTTAGAGAGAAGAGAAGAGAAGATTGGATGAATGAAAATGAGAGAATTCATGGCCTATTTATAGGATTCCAGGTAGGCAGAATTCGGCCAGAATTTTGGTTGGATCATTCAAAAATTTGGCCGTTGGACAACTTGCAACCAGCCAACCCTAAAAATTAGGGTGCTAATTTTTAGGGGACAGAGTTCGGCCCGAACTCTGTGTGGAGACAGAGTTCGGCCCGAACTCTGTCTCCAGAGCACAGAATCGGTCTTTGGTCCAATGGGCTTATTTGGATGTGTATGGAGCTTTTGGATTTTTGGTAGGGTATAGGTTACGTCTCAGATGCTCAGCACAACTCAGCTTACATAAGTTTAGACTCAATAAAATTATAAAATACAGACTCAAAAATAACTTGCATTGCAAAACTGGGCTGTCGTCTGACTTGTGCTGGATGTAGTCTTCATGTGTCGTATTGAATTATCACAAGTATTATTTAGTCAATTTTATCAATATTAGGTTGACTGTGACTTTGTGTCAACAATCTCCCCCAAATTGATAATTGACAAAATAATAATTGTATATTCAATTTTCATACCTGGACACAATTAAAGATAAAAAGCATAGCTCCCCCGTAATTAGTACCAAGCTTAAAAAATAGCTCCCCCGTAAACATTGCTTTGAATCCTGTTGGCCTGATAAGAATATTCTCCCAAAAGCTCAGATACAGAGACAAAAAGAATATAGAATATACCAATATCTCCCCCTTTTGGCATTTAGCTATTTAACCATAATCAAATAAGAACTGGCAAGCACACCAAAAGATAATAGAAGAAACTACATAGAAACTGATAAAACTACTAAATGTCTCAAGAGTCACAACTCATAATAAGTCTAATACAATCAAAGTGCATAAAAGCAACTATATCAACTAAAATCCAAAATGCATAAATCATAAGCTAAGATCCTCAGTAGCAGCAGCAAGTAGAATCCATATCCATCATCGAGCTCGTGAAGGCCCAGCGTCGTTTGATAGATCAGAGAAGGAACGACGAGGGTCCACGAAGGCCGCATCCGGATCCAAGTAGCGAATAACCCAAGGGTCATCGATACGATATCCCTCACGACCAGGGTCCCGCTCCATAGGAATAGGCATGGAAGGATGACGAGACATGGAGTACCGAATATCATGCAACGAGTTGCTGATGGCACTCATCTGCAGGGTAGTCCGGTAATCCAGCTGAGTCCAACAATCGTCCTCTAAGGTGAAGCGATCGCGGAGCATAGTCAGAAGAGACTCGAGAGTGGCAGGAGGAGGAGGATCCTGTCCAAGAGGAGGTGCATCGGGCTCATCGTCAGAGTGCTCACACACGACTGGTGAACCAACGACTGCCTGAAGCCTCCGTGCCTTAGAGAGGAAGGCAAGGGCAGGTAAGAACGGACACTCATCAAGGGGTACGTAAAAAGCATAAAAGATCATAGGAAGATATAATGCATAAACCAAAGATCTTGGTTTCTTCCTACAATTAATCATCCAGTCCATCATGGTACGTGGAAGATTAAAGGGAACATGAAAGTGGAGATGATACAAAGCCGAGATTTCAAAATAGGTGACTTCATCGGTAGATCCCGCTTTGGGTAGAATAGTGTTGAAAATAATCCGATAAAGTTCATAAAAATAAGGATTGAGATACTTGGCCAAAAGCTTACAAGGACGTGTGTTAGGGGTACACAAGTCATCCTTGAAGCTTTCAAGTGAAGACCCATCGGGAAATTGAAACGATCGAGCTTCAACAAGCTTTTCCCATGAGTTTGGCTCTTGGAGTTCAAGGTGTTCGGCCAAATCGAAATCATCAAAAGAGATGTCAATTCCCGTAACCCGGGAGAAAATATGTGTATCATCATGAGTTAGGTTGCAGTAAAACATTTGAATAGCACTACGATAAATGACCGAATTGGTGGTGACAAGTTCGTCAAGACAAAGATCATGAAAAAGTGAGTCATATTGTGAAAATATAGTAAAATTGATAGGGTGACCCGCAAACACCGGACGTGTCCGAAAATCACTAAACCATGCATTTGAAGCATCAAGTGATATAAAAATCCGGTCGTCATATGTGTTGGGGTCGAGTGGACGAGGTAGGTTGAACAACGGGTGGATAGGTGGTGGTTGTTCAACGGCCGGTGCAACGGGTAGTGCAACGGGCGGTTAAATGCGAGGAGGAGCATTCGAAGAGGACGCTCCCTCGGTTCGAAGTCTCTTCCATGATTGAACAAACGTGGAGCCATGACACAATAAAGATAATGAAGGAAATTAAGATATAGAAAAGTGTTGAGATATACCTCAAAGTAATGATGAACAATAAAGGAGAATGATGAGAGAGGCCTTCTCCTTGAGTTTGGGGAAGAGATGAGCTCTAGAAAGGAAGAACTAGGGTTAGGGTTTTGAGAAAAAGTGTTTGGAGAAGTGGAAAGGTGGCAATAGAGGAGAAGAAGAAGGAGAGCCCGAATATATGTGAAGGGTTTCAATTGGTCGGAACAAATATGGTCCATTGGATCAATATTTGATCAGCGGCTGAGGCTGTTCCCGGTTCTGGAACAGCCAGACTGAATTCGGCCCGAACTCTGGGTAGGGCAGAGTTTGGCCCGAATTCCGAATTCTGTTGACAGAACAGAAATCAGGCTGAAAAAATGGTTAAGTGAGAAAGACCAAAATAAAAGTGAGTTCAAATACAAGAAAAGACCCATGTAATAAACAGAGAATGACAAAGAGTGAATTTCGAAGCAGCAAAGTAAAGTTAAAAAATTTGTATTTCAGCATGTGATAAATAAAAATGAACCATATAATAAATAAGGAATTATACCATAATTCAATATTTTGAAGCTGCCATGGGTTAGCTGCAGGGGCCGGATCCCAGCTAGCGGTAGTCCTGAGGACTAGTGCACCGTGTCGCTTAGGCTTTTACGCTTTGTTGTTAGAAGGACCCTTTCGGCTTGTACCCATAGAAATTTCATCATAAAAGAATCACGACATACTCGATATTTATGCAGGTTTATTTTAATTAATAACAGCTTCATCCAAAATTCCAAGTTCATGACAAAAAAAATTGAAGCGCACTTCGGATAATGGTTTTGTAAAGAAATCTGCTAACTGATGATCAGTGTCAATAAATTCTAAGTTAATAGTGCCATTTTGCTGATGATCACGCAAAAAGTGGTGACATATTTTAATGTGCTTCGTGCGTGAGTGACAAATGGGGTTCTTAGTGAGATTTATAGCACTAGTGTTGTCACAAAAGATTGGAATGTGCATAAAAGATAAGTTGTAGTCTTCAAGGGTTTGCTTCATCCACAGAATTTGTGCACAACAATGCCCAGCTGCGATGTATTCAGCTTCTGTTGCGGATAGTACGACAGAATTCTGCTTCTTGCTAAACCAAGAGACTAAAGCCTTTCCTAATAAATGACACGTACCGCTCGTACTTTTACGGTCGACCTTGCATCCGGCAAAATCAGCATCAGAGTAACCAATGAGGTCAAATGATGTTGACTTGGGATACCATAGGCCCACTGTAACCGTACCCTTAAAGTATCGAAAGATACGCTTAACATCAGTCATGCGTGATTCCTTAGGATTTGCTTGATATCTAGCACACAGGCAAATGCTAAACATAATATTAGGGCGACTAGCAGTTAAATAGATTAGACTGCCTATCATACCTCGATACTTACGTTGATCTACGGGTTTGTCGCTTTCATCTGGTTCAAGTTTAGTTGTAGTAGCCATTGGAGTGCTGATTGGTTTGACGTTGTCAAGGTCGAATTTCTTCAGCATGTTCTTTGTATACTTCGACTGACAGATGAAGGTTCCATTTGACATTTGTTTGACTTGCAGTCCAAGAAAGTAGTTGAGCTCCTCCATCATGCTCATCTCAAACTCGGTCTGCATACACTTGCCAAAATCTTGACAGAGGGTTTATCAGTAGAACCAAATATAATATCATCTACGTATATTTGCACTAAAAGAATAGTGTCTTTGAAAGATTTTATGAAAAGTGTGGTGTCAATTTTTCCTTTTGAAAAACCTTTCTCAAGCAAGAAATTGCTTAGCCGTTCATACCAAGCTCTAGGGGCTTGTTTGAGGCCATATAGCGCTTTCTTTAGCTTGAACACATGGTCGGAAAATTTGTGATTTTCAAAACCAGGGGGTTGTTTTACATAAACTTTCTCCTTAATAAATCCATTCAAGAAAGCACTTTTAACATCATTTGAAATAATTTGAAGTTTTGAAAATTTCCAAATACAAAAAGCATCCGAACGGATTCCAATCTAGCAACAGGAGCATACGTCTCATCGTAGTCGATACGTTCCTCTTGGTTGTATCCTTGAGCTACTAGACGAGCTTTGTTGCGTGTAACTGAACCATCTTTATTTACTTTGTTTCTAAAAACCCACTTAGTACCAATAATCGAGTGATTAGCCGGTCTAGGAACGAGTTCCCATACTTGGCTCCTCTCGAATTGGTTGAGTTTCTCTTGCATAGCAGAAATCCAAAATTCATCATTGAAAGCTTCTAAAATATTTTTCGGCTCAATTTGTGAAATAAAGGCAGTGCTAGCAATAGAGTCTCTTAATGATGATCTAGTAGTTACTCCACGTGAAACCTCACCTATTACCAAATTTTTTGGATGTGACGGCTTGAAAGAGAATTTCTTTGGCAAGCCCTCCAGAGAATTTGTTTCGGTTGTGGTATTCATTGGAGTTGAAGTTGATGGCTCAACATCATCATCAAGAATAGCTGCTGCACTGTTATCTTCATCAAAAGTCACATTTGTAGACTCTTCTATAATTAATGAGCGTTTGTTAAACACTCTATATCCCTTACGCTAGGCAGCATAGCCAAGAAAAATGCCATCGTCAGCTTTGGCATCAAATTTTCCTAAGTTGTCTTTGGTGTTAAGGATAAAGCATCTACAACCAAAAACTCTAAAATAAGAAACATTTGGGGTTCTTCCAAACCAAAGCTCATAGGGTGTTTTCTTCGTAATAGGACGAATAAGCACCCTATTTAAAATGTGGCATGCTGTACTGACAGCTTCAGCCCAAAAGTATTTCGGAAGTGAAAACTTGTTCAACATGACTCTAGCCATATCGCCAAGAGTCCTATTCTTTCGCTCCACAACACCATTTTGTTGAGATGTTCTTAGACAAGAAAACTCATGATCAAAACCATTAAAAAAACTTTTCAAAATTAGAATTTTCGAATTCGCCTCTAAGATCACTTCGGATTCGAGTAATCATGTAGCCTTTTTCGTTTTGAACTTTCTTAACAAAAATCTTGAAAACCGAAATAGCATCACTTTTATTTGTAAGAAAAAAAATCCAAGTAAATCTAGAAAAGTCATCAACTTTAACAAAGGCATAGAGTTTTCCACCAAGACTGGCTACTCTACTAGGGGCAAATAAATCCATATAGAGTAGTTACAAGGGTCTAGTAGTACTTTCAGAGTTAATGGAATGAAATGAGGACTTGGTTGCCTTATTCAATTCACATTCGACACATACCGTGTCCTTTTTGAATGTGATATCGGACAAGCCTCTAACTAGCTTCTTAGTCGATAGCCTGGATATAGTATCCATATTGGCATGACCAAGACGCTGGTGCCATAGTAATCTTTCATCCTTATGAGCATATAGGCATCTACCTGCATTGTTAGTATCTCTAGACAAATAGAAAATATAAATATTATCCTCTCTTATTCCTTCAAAAGCGATGTCTCCTGTTGACCTATCATAAATAAAGCATTTATTTTGTCCAAAGTTAATGTCATATCCATGGTCAGCAAGATGACTAATGCTGAGCAGGTTATGCTTTAACTCGGTCACTAGGCAGACATCCTTTATTACGGGAGAGGGAGGATGACCAATAATACCATTACCTATAATATAACCTTTCAGGTTGTTGCCGAAGGATACATATCCTTCTCTCTTCCTCGATAGTGATGCGAAAAGATTTGCGTCTCCCGTCATATGCCACGAGCATCCACTATCGAGAATCCATTTACGCTTAGTTGAGGAGGAAAGGTCCACCTACATCAAGAGTAGATGTGACCTTTGGTACCCAAGTTTTTGAGGGTCCTGAAAAGTTAGTTTTCGGAAACCATGTATATATCTTTCTATCTACTAATCTTCTAATTCTACATTGTGGCGAAATGTGTCCTTGTAAACCACAATAAGTACATGTAGTATTCCTATTTATATTAGGAGCATGCTGATGATGTCTATAAGTAGAGTGATGAGGAGTAGTATGATGATATATAGAGTTAGCATGGTGATGATGACTATATATAGAGTGATGTAGAGTGGCATGGTGATATTGTCTATATTGAATAGTATGGTGATGATGTATATATGTAGAGTGATGGTGATTTTGTTTTTCTGCAACATAATGATGATTGTATCTATGTGTAGCATGATGATTTTGTGACATATGAGAGTTATTTCTACGTGCATGTGGTTTGTGTGCTTTGTGAAAGTGTGTGTATATGTAAGCATGATTACGTATTAAAGGTGGATGACGTGGTTGACTAGAATGAGTAGTGTCATGCTTTGTGTGTGTCTCATATGATTGGGTTTGAGGTTGAGCAACCGGTTTTCCCAATTTAGTCTCTAGTTTCTTAGAAATAGCTTGCAGTTCAGTAACCTTAGCATTCAAACCATGTATCTTAGTAATAGAAATCTTGTGTCTACTCTTTTCTTCAGCAAGTTCCGTGTTGAGTGATGTGATTTCTTGTGTTTGTTGTTCAATGCGTGCTTCGGCATCATGTAGGCTTATTTTAATCTTAGATTCCTCATTTGTTATTTCCGTGGGTGAACTGTCTCTAATGTTATCAAGCAATAAGGAAAGTCTTTGAATTTCGATTTCATGACTTTTGATCTTTTCCTTGGCATGTTTGTATTTACCAGTGACCTTTTTGTGATCATCAAGTAAATCGCTGAAAGCATCGCCAAGTTTATCAAAAGTGAAGTCATCAAGAGTTTCGTTTAATACCTTGTCGGACGTTGCCATTAGGCACACATTTGCCGTGTCTTGAGGAGAGTCCTTTTCTTCCTCGGAGTCACTAGCTTCGCTTTCATGCCAAATGCTTGTGTTGGCATATTTCTTTGAGGAGGCCTTCTTGTATGGTTTCTCATAACGATTGCTCTTCTTTAAGAATGGACATTTTTTTCGGACGTGCCCCGTCTTCTTGCAACCGTAGCAGATCGGCTCTTCTTCGTCGTCTTCTTGTGGTTCCTTCTTTCTTCGGTTGAAGCGAAGGAATTTCTTGAAGTTGCGGACAAGGAGAGCTTGATCATCACCTTCCGAGTTGTCGCCATCCGTCTCTTCGGGGTCAGCCCTTCGTCAGTGATCTTTGAGGGCGATCTCCTTAGATTTAGGAGCAGGCTCTTCGAAGTCATTGAGGTCAAGCTCATGAGTCATCAGCTTTCCTATCAAAGTCTCAATGGACATAGTTGTGAGATCATTTCCTTCTATGATGGCTGTCACCTTAGGGTTCCAAATCTTTGGTAGCCCCTTAAGTAGCTTGCGAATCTTATCATAATTTGTATATTGTTTGTCGAGCGAAGATAGAGGATTGATGATGTCGAGGAATCTTGTGAACATTTACGTGATCGTCTCATTTGGCTTCATCTTGAAAGCCTCATATTCTTGAGTGAGACGGCTTATCTTTGATTCCTTGACTTGGGTGGTTCCTTCATCCGTCACTTCTAGAAGTCTCTATACTTCGTGAGAGGTGGTGCATGTTGAGACCCTGTTGAACTCAGTCCTGTCTATAGCATTGAATAAGGCATTAATAGCTCTCGCATCTAGACTTGCCTGTTTCTTTTCCTCGTCAGAATATTTGTCGTGTGATTTCTCAACGAGATCACCATCAAAAACTATCCTGGCGGGCTTTTTGTAACCATCGGTGACGATAGTCCACAGGTCGAAGTCTAGCGACTTGAGATAAAAGCTCATCCTTGTTTTCCAATAGGTGTAGTTAGTTCCATCAAATAGGGGATGCCTATGAGTGGACTGCCCTTCACCGTGATTGGAAATTAAGGATTATGTGGTTGCCATGGATCAGCTCTAGGATGTTAGTCCTTGTTGAGAGAACAGAGCTCTGATACCAATTGAAGAACAGATAACAACTCTAGAGGGGGTGAATAGAGTTTATAAGGATAATAGCCAATTAAAAATTAAACTCTTTCACAAGCTGAAAGTAATCAGAGTAAATACGGAAATAAATGAGGAGCAAGAAAGCATACGCAAACACAGCCAATTTTTAACCTGGTTTCCCTCGTGGTGGACTAGTCCAGGCCTGAGAACTCTAGCTTAGGATTAAATCCACTATTTGTGAATTAGTAGTTACACAATGTGTCTTTTCTTCAGAAGAGCACGTCAACTTCTTACAAAGATCGCATTGGCGATGCTTGAAATTTTCCAAGCGACTTCTTGAACTCTTGCACAAACTCCTAACTGAAAAATGCTGAGCACTTGAGGCTTAGGGAGCTTGTGGCTAGTATATGAAGAAGAGTCTGGCTTATATTGAGCTTTAGAGAGAAGAGAAGAGAAGATTGAATGAATGAAAATGAGAGAATTCATGGCCTATTTATAGGATACCAGGTAGGCAGAATTCGGCCAGAATTCTGGTTGGATCATTCAAAAATTTGGCCGTTGGACAACTTGCAACCAGCCAACCCTAAAAATTAGGGTGCTAATTTTTAGGGGACAGAGTTTCGCCCGAACTCTGTGTGGAGGCAGAGTTCGGCCCGAACTCTGTCTCCAGAGCACAAAATGGGTCTTTGGTCTAATGGGCTTATTTGGATGTGTGTGGAGCTTTTGGATTTTGGGTAGGGTATAGGTTACGTCTCAGATGCTCAGCACAACTCAGCCTACATAAGTCTAGACTCAATAAAATTATAAAATACAGACTCAAAAATAACTTGCATTGTAAAACTGGGCCGTCGTCTGACTTGTGCTGGATGTAGTCTTCATGTGTCGTATTAAATTATCACAATTATTATTTAGTCAATTTTATCAATATTTGGTTGACTGTGACTTTGTGTCAACACCAAGAACTTCCATGGCCACCTTACCGTGGAATCGCTCTAGGTATCCCTAATCAAACTTATTATTCGTACCTAAAACCAAGGTATGTCAAGGGTAATAGGTCCACAAATAGTTCCTTAGTGGGGCAAACATCACAAATACCAAAGATACAATACAAACACAATAGATGATAGACGATGAAAACATAATCATTTATTGAAAAGTAAAAGTACTACATATTCGGGGACCATGTCCCTATCAAAACGAAGGAAAATGACAAAGAAGGAAAGAAAAAGAAAAAAAAGGCCGACTATGGTTCGGCTATACCGAATTCCCTGAGGCGGTCCCTCAGCACGGTGGTCGACCGTTCAAATCGCAGCTTGGCCCGGCGCTCAGCCTCCTGACTCAGCTGCTCTGTATCCTCCAGATGCGCATGGGCCTGCCAGCCTTCTTTGAGTCTCTTCAGAGTGCGCTCCAAACCAGCAGAAGCTCGGGTGACCTTTTCAGCCTCTTGAACGATTAACACTTTATCCGCTCAAGAGGCCCCGAGTTAAGATTCCAGGAAAGCCAGCTTCCTCTGGAGAATATTTTGGTCAAACCAGCAGAATATTTGCCCCTTCGTATCGGTTATTCCGCGAGAGGCGGTCGCCTACCGAGCAACACAATCCTCACTCCTGCGGCTCAGCTGATCGTACTGAACAGACAGATCGTCGAGGTCCTTTATGATAGCCGGCTTAGACGCATCCCGTACGTACCATACCTTCTCCACGATAGTGATAAGGAAGGCCCGCTCCTGATCTATCGCTGAAGATAGATCAACTTGCCGTACTACTTGAAACTGGGCAACAAGCTGATCCGCCTCTAGTAGTTTAGGCTCCAGAAGCTCAACAACCTCCGCCCCACCGGGAAGGGTTCTAAGAATTTCAATCTGGCCACGAGTGCATTGATGGGCCAGGGAAAAAGAGATGCCCCTCTCCACAGCGGCTTCGACTCCTCGCCTCAGGTGATGGTAGAAACTGTCAACCACATCCTTTGACGATTCATCCAGTACTTCCGAAGAAGACGGCGTCAAAGGGAGAGTGCCTGGCAAAGTCGAAGAAGATGCAACAGAACTTGATGCCCCTGCCACGAGGAAAACAAATTCCAAGTGGAAGGACGCGTGAATAGCGGCCAATTCTTCTTCTGCAGCCCGAAGAATCCGGAGGCTCGGCAGGGCAGAGAGGTCGACCTCTGGAGCTGCACGAACAGAAGATGATGCAGGGATCATCTCTTCCCGCCCCGACCGTTCCGTCGTTTGCTGTCCCGGGAATGATTCAGCGGCAGGGCCCTCAATGAAAGATGGAGGGGGAGGAGGCACGCTCTCTCTAGCAAACTCTACCCTGACAATGTCCGTCATTGGCGGTAAAGGAGTAGGATCTATATGTCCAGAGCAACCATCAATCAGCTTAATCCAAATGATGTGATGATAGAGCGAATGAGCCTCCTCACTAGTCAAGACTTGGCTTATCTTACCAGAAAAGAGTTACGGAGGCTGAGGTTCGCTCATAGCCCTCGTAATCTCTTTGCCAGCGATACCCAAGCCGAATTCAGCTAGTTCCTCTGCCCCAGCCGCCCCGGAAGGAGATACGACTGGATCAGCGTTACCCTGTTGAAATTCAGCAGTCTTGGGGACGGGTTCGATGGAGCTCACGTTGTCCTGGGTCGAGACATCAGCAACGTGAGACCCTCCAGCCGCCGTCGAGAGAACCCCGACAGAAACGATCTCGGCACATATATCATTAATCAAAGTAGTTAAAGCCGGATCGACCGCAGAGGCATTAGCCGGCTCCGGTAACTCCGCTTCTTCTGACACCTACAAAAAAATAAAGGAAAATAATTAGATCATAGTTCAGGAGAAAGAAGAGCTAAAAAAGAAGATGGTTGTAATTCAATTCTCCTCTGGAACAGCGTCAACACCCTCGCCTCTTTCCTTAATGAGTAGCCTGCGAGACCTAACTGCAGCCCATTTCATGGAGTAGGTTATGCCGTCGATAGACTCACGCCTGCCTCGCTTGCTCGAAAGGCCAGGAGCAACAGGCAGCTAATCCGCCACCACCTCATTAGGCACAACAGACGGCTAATCCGCCACCACCTCATCTGGTGCAACAGGCGGCTGATCCGCCACTACCTCTTCTGTAGGAGGGAGAGAGTTATCGGCATCGTGCTGGTCATCCTCTACGTCCGCAGTGGTGTACTCCGAGTCCGGCACATAAATCGTGTTCGCCCTCCTCCTCCTCGTCTTGGACCCCTTGGGCTTCTCTGCCAAGCCAGTACCCATAATGAAGCTAGTACTTGGGTCAAAACTAACCGGAGGCTTTCTCGCCGTAACATGGTATAGGGCCGCAATACACAAAATCTCCCCTGGCGCCTTAGCATCAGGAACCGAGAAGCTGGTTCGGGTATGAACCGCGTCATAATAATGCCAGGCCCTGATGTCGTCGAGGACGCTACCTACAAAGACCAGGCAAGAGCTGGGATTGTCAAAGAATAGCTGGCTATACCCGAACTGACGGGAGAACCTGCTGTCACGCCCCAGAACCAGAATACTGGAGAGCGGAGGCGTACATAGCCAGCTACGTATATTGAAATAGAATACATCTCAACTATACGGTCACGGTTGTCTAGATATGAGGGTTTACTACAAGCCAACGGTCTCTTATGGTCAAGCCTATTTTTCAATGTCAAGCAAGTAATATGATCACAAGATGTTTGACCACAAAATATACAATAAAAGACGTCCCAAATATTACATATCAGCTGATCATGAAGCTAGTCGTACAAAATGCTAGGACTAGCAAGAGTTAAGTCATACATGATCAACCCTAGGATTTGTCAATCATGTTTACAGCCCGTAGGCAGACAGTAAGTAAAATGCATCGAGCTAACAGGTGCTCGTCGGCTAAACGTCTCAAAAGAATAACTTTACAATAGAGTGAGCGAAACAAAATAGAAAACCCAATCGTAGCCCGGGTTCCTTCTAGTCGCCACCATCGGGCTGGAGGTTCGGTAGATCCTCGGGTACTGCTCCGAAATCTGGCCACACAAAACCAGCTGGGTCAAACCCCAGAAAGAGCAAGTGCCACAAAGGAGGCCACGAAATAAGAACAAAACCAGCATATCAGAACATAAGAAAAGAAAATGGAAGAAGGTACAAGTAAATAAAGAGTGTAACAGGACAATAAACGACTAGTGACGTGGGACCATTCCGGGAGCCAGGTTACAACCCTTAAACCAGACAAGGACCGAGGTTATAACCATTCGCCTGAATAGCACTCTGTCTCTACCCATTTATTGTTAGAGATAAGTAAAACAAGCATGTACAAGAGTAGCCAGGTACAGGGACTAGACAAGACTTAGACAAGGCTGGACTCCATCCATTCACAAGCGGCCAAGCAATTTCTACGGCTTACTACTTAACTAACTAGGGTTATCACAAGCCTTAATTACTAACAAGATGCAAGTGAGAATTTCCCAGTCCCAAGCCCTGCAGACCATCCAGTTATCCTTCCGCGGGTTGAGAGTATGTTTGGGTACATCGCCCCGGAGACGATATACCCTTAGGAGACTTAGAGGGTGCAACACATGACAGTGTGCTGGAAATGTGCTCTACTCGTCGGCAAGCTACAAGTCCAATTAAGAGCGCCCGGATAACGAGATTGCCTGTGACTGGAAATTCTTTATGAACTATAGTTTGATCTAATCATTAGCCTAATCCAGATTCAGTGTAAATCCCTGACCGTGGGAACCAGGGAGTCACGTCCTAGACATGATGCAAGACAAGACAGGTAGATTGTACAAGCAAGCAAGCAGGAACACCCACGGTGTCAAGTTGATTATGCAAGTCAAGTTAGCCGTCGCAACAACATCAAGATAAATCATATCAGGGTACTTGTCAGGAGTGCGCCACGACGGGCCACTATCATGTCAGGTTGGTCATGTCAGGAGTGCACCACTACGGGTCACTGTCGTGTTATGCTAGTTCTTTGTCATACCATGCCATGTACCATAGTCATTCCAAACATATTAAGTAAAATATCTAATAAAATATCAATATACAGGGTGTCAGCTGTGCAGGGTGCCAAGTGCGCAGGGGCACAGGGCCCAGGGGCAGATGGCGCATGGGCTAAGTGCGCAGGAGTGAACTGCACAGGGGTTAGATTGCGCAGGCAATGGATGGTGCAGGATGCAGACTGCGCAGGCTTAGACTGCGCCGGCAATGGATGGCGCAGGATGCAGGTTGTGCAGGGGTCAAGCACGCAGGAGCCGATGGCGCAGGGTTGGTTGCACAATCGGGCAGCGGCCAGGCTGCGCAGTCAGCGACCAACGCTAAAGAGCGCAGTGCGGGGAGGCTGTGCGGTCAGTGCTGCGCTAAAGAGCGCAGACTATAGATCTTCTTCTCCAGGCCGAGAGGAATATCAAGAAAACCCAAAAATTCAATCTTTCAAATCTTAGTCAAATCAAAGCCAAATCTAGATTTTCAAAGTTCTAACTTGAGTAAAATTGAATTCTCTTCCACATGGAAGCATCAAAACCCACAAAAATCCAACCAAAATAGATCAAAACCATGTAAATCCGAAAATAGTTAAAACCCAGATCTAGAACAATGGAGACTCCAAATCACAAAATGACAAGCACTAATGTTGATCACCATGGCCTAATCGAGCTAATGAACAAATAAAATGTGGTTCTCATGTGGTGGCATGGTGCACTTGCCTATGGTGTTAGAGTGTTGTGTAGAGGAAGGAAGAAGAAGAAGATGGAGAAATAAATGAGAGAATAAAGAGGAGAGAGAAAAGTAGGTGGAGTTTTAATGAGGGTGAGTTGTATTGTGTTGAGGGTGGAGTGTAGGTTAAAGTGCTCCAATGCATGTTAAACCAAACCAAACCAAATCAAACCAATTCTCCTCCACAAAATAAACCAAGCCAGGTAAAACCCAATTACGAGAACCAAAATCTGCAAGTCAAGCCAATTACAAATACATGCCAAAATTCGAGAAAATAAATACAGGTCTGAAATACATGCAGGCTTAATCAAAATACATGTTCTGAGATATGGGTGTTACAACTCTACCCACCTTAAAAGAATTTCGTCCTCGAAATTTAATTAAGAGGCTAGAGAGACAAGGATAAGCTATATTAATCACAGGCAAGCTATAACCAGGCAAGCAATCAGACAATCATACATACAAGCAAGGAATGGAAAACATAAGGCATAAGGAAGACATTATACCTTACGAGTCAAACAGGTAGGGATATCGCGATCGGATATCATCCTCACGCTCCCACGTTGACTCACCGAGAGAGTGATGACCCCAAGCAATACGGACTAAATTGATAGTCTTGTTCTTGAGTACCTTCTCTCTCCGGTCCAATATAGACACAGGCCTCTCCTCATACGAAAGGTTGGTACCAACAACCAGTTCGGAATGATCTAGGATATGGCTCGGGTCCGGGACGTACCATCGTAATTGGGACACATGGAATACATCATGCACCTCACTTAGCGACGGCGGAAGAGCAAGACGATAGGATACATCTCCTACTCGCTCCAGGATATCGAACGACCCTATATACCTAGGACTAAGCTTTTCCCGTACGCCAAAGCGAATGACGCCGCGGTTAGGCGAGATCCTAAGGAATACATGGTCGCCAATAGCAAACTCCAAGGGACGTCGATGAGCATCGGCCCAATGCCGCTGGCGATCTTGGGCAACTCGAAGACGATCTCTGATCCTTCTGACCACTTCAACTGTCTGGGCAATCATCTCTGGACCAAGCATCTGCCTCTCTTCGACATCATCCCATGCTAGCGGGGATCTGCACTTCCTACCATACAGAGTCTCGAACGGAGCCATCTGGATACTGGCCTGGAAACTATTGTTGTATGAGAATTCCACAAGATGCAGGTGATCTTCCCACGAATCACCGAGATCGAGCGTACAAGATCTCAGTATGTCTTCAAGAGTCTGGATTGTGCGCTCTGATTGGCCATCTGTCTGCGGATGATATGCCGAACTGAACTGGAGACGAGTTCCCAAACTCTCTTGCAAGCTACGCCAAAAGTGCGATGTAAACCTTGAATCTCGGTCCGAGGTGATACTGACGGGCACACCGTGAAGCCTGACAATCTGCCTGAGGTACATCTCTGCCAACTGAGCCGTTGACTGCCCAACTCTAAATGGAAGAAAATGAGCCACCTTCGTGAGCCTGTCAATTATAAACCAAATAGCATCTCGACCAGCTGGGGATCTGGGCAATCCAGTCACAAAATCTATGGTCACATGCTCCCACTTCCATTCTGGAATCGGCAAGGGCTGAAGAAGTCCAGCGGGCCTCTGATGTTCAGCTTTAACCTGCTGGCAAACCAAACACCGAGAGACAAACCGGGCTATCTCCATCTTCATGCCATTCCACCAGAAGTGCTGACGGATATCATGGTACATCTTCGTGCCACCGGAATGAATAGAATACTGCGAACTGTGAGCTTCTGCCATGACTTTCTGTCTGATATCTCCACTGGGTACACAAAGACGAGAGCCGTGTCGAAGTGTACCATCCTCATAAATACATAACTCTGGCCTTCTTCCTGTCTCACACTCTGCTCTGAGCCGTTGAAGCTTGGAATCTGTAGATTGTGCCATCCGGATCCTCTCAACTATGCAGGACTGAACCTGTAGACTGGCCATCAATGCCACGTTGGTAGGAAGAACCACTTCAATTCCCATCTTCTAAAAATTTGCAAATACCTCTGGTTGCGTCGTCAAGAAATAAACTCCGGCTCTCCGGCTCAACGCATCTGCTACAACGTTGGCCTTCCCCGGGTGATACTGCAAATTCACATCGTAGTCCACCAATAGCTCAAGCCATCTTCTCTGCCGTATATTAAGGTCCTTCTGGGTGAAAACATACTTTAGGCTCTTGTGATCAGTAAATATTTCCATTCTATCTCCGTACAAGTAGTGCCTCCACAACTTAAGTACAAACACTACTGCTGCTAGCTCCAAGTCGTGGGTTGGGTAACTCTTCTCATGGTTACGAAGTTGGCATGATGTATAAGATATTACCTTCCCATGCTGTATCAAGACACATCCCAATCCTCTACCTGAAGCGTCGCAATAAACTGTGAATCCTCCGGTCCTATCTGGAAGTGTGAGAATGGGAGCCGTTATCAAACCTCGCTTCAAGTTCTCAAATGATTCCTGACACTCTGCTGTCCAAACAAACGGCACATCCTTACGAGTCAACTGGGTCATCGGCGCTGAAATCCTTACAAAATCTGAAACGAATCTTCGGTAGTAGCCAGCCAATCCAAGGAAGCTATGAACTTTTGCCACTGAGCTGGGTACTGGCCACGACTCGATAGCCATAATCTTATGGAGATCTACTTCCACTCCTCCTCGAGTAATGATGTGACCCAAGTACGAAATGCGATCGAGCCAGAACTCGTATTTACTGAACTTGGCGTACAACTGGTGCTCCCTAAGCGTCTGAAGGACGATTCTGAGATGCTGCTCATGCTCAGCTTCGCTCTTGCTGTAGACCAAGATATCATCTAGGAACACGATCACGAACTGATCCAGGTAAGGCATGAAAATGTGATTCACGAGGTCCATGAATACGGTCGACACATTGGTTGCTCCAAAGGGCATAATAAGGAACTCCAAATGTCCATACCTCGATCTAAACGCTGTCTTCGGGATGTCCTGCTCTCTGACTCTGATCTGGTGGTATCCTGACCGCAAGTCTATCTTCGAGAATACTGAAGCCCCTTTGAGTTGATCAAATAAGTCATCTATCCTCGGGAGAGGGTATCTGTTCTTGATTGTCACTGAGTTCAAGGTACGAAATCTACACATAACCTGGATGTACCATCCTTCTTTTTCACAAGAAGCATCGAGGCTCCCCAAGGCGATCCACTTGCACGAATGAATCCCTTGGTCCTGAGTTCTTCAATCATCTTGTACAAAATCTCCAACTCTGAATGCGTCATTCTGTAGACTCGCTTTGATACTGGTGCTGTTCCGGGGATCAAGTCTATAGTAAACTCGATCTCCCGCTCTGGCGACATCCCTGGAAGTTCCTCTGCGAAGACATCTGGAAACTCTTCCACTATCCTAGGCAACTGCACTGCTGCTACTGCCATCCGCAACACTAGAGAAGATGGCTCCACTGCTCCTGTGGAAAAAGAGAACTCTGGCTCGCATGGAATGCTGAAAACAACTCTGCCAACATGGCAGTCTATCCTAGCATACTGGTTCCTCAACCAATCTATGCCTAAGACTACATCATAGTCTGCCATAGGGAATTCTATAAATCTAGCGGGGAACTCTCTACCGCTAACTACGATCCGACACGATGAAAACACTCGATCTACCCCCACAAGACCATTACCAGTAAGTATATTGAGCCTCACTGATAATGACTCGGGCTCCAATCCTATCCGTGTCACGAATCGTGCAGACATGAATGAATACGATGCACCAGAATCAAATAATACTGAAGCTGGAAAGGAGTTGACGAGAATAGTACCTGCCACTACCTCACCTGGTGCAACTTCTTCTTCCATAGCCATCATCATGGCCTGACCTCTAGCTGCGAGTCCCCTCTGCTGGAAACCTCTCTCCCTGCTCTGTACTGGAGCCTGGGCACTCTGCTGCTGGAATGCCTGGGCCTGAGGCAACAATGGCCTTTGGTACTGCTGCTGCTGCATGGGTGCTGGTCCCCTAACCGATGGACTGGTTAGGTTGGAAGAGGATGAACTACCCCTATTCGGGCAGGCTCCTATCTTATGATCTGCCGCTCCACAAGCTAGGCACAATCCTTGCGCCCTACGACAATCTGCCACTACATGGCCTGGCTTTCCGCAATGTGAACATCCTATTGCGGAAGTCTGCTTCTGCTTCCGCTGCTGCGGTACGTCGGGGTCGAATGCTGAATCGACGTCACTGAGGCCGCCCGCCTCGGAGTTCCAATGGTCAATCCCCTAGCTGTCGGGACTGGAGCTGATGATTGGTGCATCTGACTGTGGGACCGTTTCATGCCTCCGGTCCTATCCACGATCCACTGGGAGGTGTACTCATGCCTCCTAGCTGACCTCAATACTGCGTCGAACGTCTGGTGCTCGAACTGCTCGACTGCCAACAAGATCTCCAAATACAGTCCCTGTTGGAACTGCTGGGCCCTATCAAACTCGGTCGCCACCAAGGTGGGGGCAAACCTACTGAGTCTAGAAAACTCAGATGCATAACTGTCGACAGTTCTGCCTCCTTGCTTCAAGTTGGTAAATCTGGTCTGCAGGTCGTACCGAGCCACAGCATCGAAATACTTTGTCTGGAATCTCTCTCTAAACACCGCCCAAGCAATGGGTGCCACTAATCCCATCGCTTGTGCTGCCCACCAACTGCGAGCTAAGTCAAACAACTGCAGGCGTTCCACCGCTACCTTCTCATTCTCAGGTGTCCTAGCTGCTTCCAGAACCACCTCGGTATCCTGAAGCCAAGCGTCCGCGGCAATCACATCCTTGCTGCCGTCGAAGAATGGAGGGTTCAAACGCTTGAAGCTGTTGGCCGCGTTGTTCCCTGGATGACCGCCTCTGGTCAAAGCATCTGCCACAGTCTGGTGCAAGGCATCTCCTCTGCGATCCTGGGAAGCTATCAAGGTCCTGATAAGACCTACCAAGGTACCATCATCAAGTTCTACAGGCTGGATGGGCCGAACTGGGGGTTCACCTCCAGTAGGTAAAACTCTGGAGGCTACTCCGGAGTGCTGGGCTTGATCTCCAGGTTGCTGCTGGTCCACGGGAGGTGCTCCTCCTTGCTGATCGGCAGGGTCAGGTATAGTACTGCAGAAGAAGACGACACAGAGAAACAATAAGGAAGGACCAGGACAGATCAACGATACAAGCATATAATTAGGGCAAGAATTCTAGGGATTTGAAAATACGGGCGGAGATCAAGGGCGAATACTGATTGAGACATCTATTCGGTAAACCCTCACATTTCTTGATTGACAAGACCTGCATGGGCCACCACTTAAACCATGTCACACCCAGAACCAGAATACTGGAGAGCGGGGGCGTACATAGCCAGCTACGTATATTAAAATAGAATACATCTCAACTATACGGTCACGACTGTCTAGATATGAGGGTTTACTACAAGCCAACGGTCTCTTATGGTCAAGCCTATTGTCTCAATCTCAAGCAAGTAATATGATCACAAGATGTTTGACCACCAAATATACAATAAAAGGCGTCCCAAATATTACATATCAGCTGATCATGAAGCTAGTCGTACAAAATGCTAGGACTAGCAAGAGTTAAGTTATACATGATCAACCCTAGGATTTGTCAATCATGTTTACAGCCCGTAGGCAGACAGTAAGTAAAGTGCATCGAGCTAACCGGTGCTCGTCGGCTAAACGCCTCAAAAGAATAACTTTACAATAGAGTGAGCGAAACAAAATAGAAAACCCACTCGTAGTCCGGGATCCTTCTAGTCGCCACCATCGGACTGGAGGTTCGGTAGATCCTCGGGTGCTGCTCCGAAATCTGGCCACACAAAACCAGCTGGATCAAACCCCAAAAAGAGCAAGTGCCACAAAGGAGGCCACGAAATAAGAACAAAACCAGTATATCAGAACATAAAAAAAAAATAGAAGAAGGTACAAGTAAATAAAGAGTGTAACAGGACAATAAACGACTAGTGACGTGGGACCATTCCGGGAGCCAGGTTACAACCCTTAAACCAGACAAGGACCGAGGTTGTAACCATTCGCCTGAATAGCACTCTGTCTCTACCCATTTATTGTTAGAGATAAGTAAAACAAGCATGTACAAGAGTAGCCAAGTACAGGGACTAGAGAAGACTTAGACAAGGCTGGACTCCATCCATTCACAAGCGGCCAAGCAATTACTACGGCTTACTACTTAACTAACTAGGGTTATCACAAGCCTTAATTACTAACAAGATGCAAGTGAGAATTTCCCAGTCCCAAGCCCTGCAGACCATCCAGTTATCCTTCCGCAGGTTAAGAGTATGTTTGGGTACATCGCCCCGGAGACGATATACCCTTAGGTGACTTAGAGGGTGCAATATCAATATACAGGGCTATAGAAGAGCCAAGCTTAAAGAAATAAAACCAAAACTCCTAGAGCCAATGGTTTGCGCAGGGGGGGTCAGGGGTTGGATTGTGCAGGGTGTCAGCTGCGCAGGGTGCCAAGTGCGCAGGGGCACAGGGCGCAGGGGCAGATGGCGCATGGGCCAAGTGCGCAGGAGTGAACTGCGCAGGGGTTAGATTGCGCAGGCAATGGATGGCGCAGGATGCAGACTGCGCAGGCTTAGACTGCGTAGGCAATGGATGGCGCAGGATGCAGGTTGCGCAGGGGTCAAGCGCGCAGGAGCCGATGGCGCAGGGTTAGTTGCGCAATCGGGCAGCGGCCAGGCTGCGCAGTCAGCGACCAACGCTAAAGAGCGCGGCACGGGGAGGCTGCACGGTCAGTGCTGCGCTAAAGAGCGCAGACTATAGATCTTCTTCTCCAGGCCGAGAGGAACATCAAGAACACCCAAAAATTCAATCTTTCAAATCTTAGTCAAATCAAAGCCAAATCTAGATTTTCAAAGTTCTAACTTGAGTAAAATTGAATTCTCTTCCACATGAAAGCATCAAAACCCACAAAAATCCAACCAAAATAGATCAAAACCATGTAAATCCGAAAATAGTTAAAACCTAGATCTAGAATAATGGAGACTCCAAATTACAAAATGTCAAGCACTAATGTTGATCACCATGGCCTAATCTAGCTAATGAATAAATAAAATGTGGTTCTCATGTGGTGGCAAGGTGCACTTGCCTATGGTGTTGGAGTGTTGTGTAGAGGAAGAAAGAAGAAGAAGATGGAGAAATATATGAAAGAATAAAGAGGAGAGAGAAAAGTAGGTGGAGTTTTAATGAGGGTGTGTTGTGGTGTGTTGAGGGTGGAGTGTAGGTTAAAGTGCTCCAATGCATGTTAAACCAAACCAAACCAAATCAAACCAATTCTCCTCCACAAAATAAACCAAGCCAGGTAAAACCCAATTACGAGAACCAAAATCTGCAAGTCAAGCCAATTACAAGTACATGCCAAAATCTGAGAAAATAAATACAGGTCTAAAATACATGCAGGCTTAATCAAAATACGTGTTCTGAGATATGGGTGTTACACCTGCTGCGCAAATAGGGCTCCAGGTAGACATTGTTGCAGTTACAGTATACTAGGTACGCTTGACAGATATTACACAACCAAAGGAGCATCTTCTCAGGCAAGAGGTGAGGAGGTTCGGTACTATCAATGTGTACGCCCCTCACTTCTTTATCGGTAAAACGAGGAACAGACACAAAAAATTCATATTCGTCCACTCTTGCCAGCGCCCTCCGACAGGCTGGCATAGTGCTGTACTCACAGGGCTGATGGTGATATTAGAAAATGAAAGCATCATCAGCCGTAACGTCGTCTTCTGCTCCAGGCCTCATCAAAGACCGACAGTGCATCAACAGCCACCCCATCAGATAATGGTAGGGCAGCTCTATGCGCTCAAAATCCATCGCCGTGTCACGGGCGATGACCTTGGACAAGGGCAAGTCTGACCCCGAAGACCAGCTTTACGGTTGGAAGGATAAAGTGGCAGCTGATCCTCTTAATGGAACCCGCCCCTCCTGAGACCACGCAGTTCCGTAGCCACACCATCAAAAATCCTGCCAAGAGTTCCTTCTCTTGCAGCCGCTGAGTACCATGATAAAAATAACTAAAGGAGTCAGTTTGACTCCCAAATGTGTCCTCCGTGGCCCTCGATTTTTTGGCAGTCGACGCCAGTTATTGTACCTCCTCCTGGGTTTGAGGATCTCGAGGAAAAACCTGGCCTCAGGCGTCTAGTGTAAAAAGGTATGAGACCCAGGACGTGGTATGAGGAATGCTCCCTTCCGAGATACTATACTTCTTGATGGACGTCTGGTGACAGGTAATGTGGTGATATAACAATTTTCGGTATATGGCAACAAAGTCCGGGAACTGCCGATCCAAATCCTCGAACTCTTCGTTCGTAGGGGTGTACACTTCAAAGCCTTCTTTCCCCCATGGCAGCTTGGAAATAACGTACATCTCGTGGAGAGCGAGTCCCAGCTCGCCTCCAGGCGTAAAGAAGGTTCCCATCTGCCGGTTGTACATCTCCAGGAGAGCCATGAACAACGGCTTATTTATGGGTAGACCATGACAGGTGCTTCGAATGGCGTGGTAGAGGCCGATCTCATGCAGGGGGTCTCATACTTCCGCAGAATCCACGTAGTCAAGTTGTCCCACACAGGGATAGGGTTTATCCAGTTCAGCAACGCCAACCGGCCGATGGGATAGGACCCCTTCCGAGCGAGCTGGTTCAAGAAGGTGTCAGCTTGAGAGAATACGAAATTAGGACCCGATATATTTATGAAGGTACCCGGGGCCTATCCCATCACGTACCGACTGACTGGTTCCCTACCCGCATACGCTGACCCCAAATTCCTGTTATAATGGATGTTACCCACAATCATCCCCGACTTGCTTGGAGTCAAGGAGTCCACCATCTTTCTGTCCATCGGTAACATGATGAACCATGATAGAAGAAAATGACGCTCCATCGGAGGGATATGGATCGCCATCCCGTCAAAAGTAAAGTCCCAACTCTCGGATATATCCAGCACTCGGAGCTTCTTCATAGTCGAGGCATTCCCAAAGTGGAACGTCGGCTTCAGGTATTTTCCCTCCAATTGTCCCGAGTTCATCATGGCACAGAGAAAGCAGAAGGGTGGGTTCCTGATAGCATTCAGCCTCTCCATAGGCTCGTCTGTGGGAAGCTAGTTCGCCATATATTGGACTAAGTGGTCGAATCGCACACCCACAGCAGATTGGACGGAACCCACTAGGGGTTCTCCTGCTAGATTGACTGGCAGATTCACTGGAGAAAGACAAAAGAAACATATAAAAGATGGCTAAACAAAGCCACTTAGTATTTCTCGGCTTATGCGACCCAGTCCACATGAGCTTATGAGGCTCTGATTTGGTGGGGGTCCTATGCGGCCCATTTCAGATGAGCTTATGCGGCTTTGTGTAAACACGAGCTTATGGGGCTCTGTTTAGCGTGAGCTTATGTGGTTCTATTTAAAAGAGCTTATGCTGCTCTGTTTGAACATGAGCTTATGCGGCACTGATTAGCGTAAGCTTATGCGGCTCTGTTCGGCATGAGCTTATGCAGTTCTGTTTAAACGAGTTTATGCGGCTCTATTTGAACATGAGCTTATGCGGCACTGATTAGCGTAAGCTTATGCGGCTCTGTTTAGCATGAGCTTATGCGGTTTTGATTTGATGGGGCCTCACGCGGCACAGTTCGAGGGAGCTTATGTGATCCTGTCTGTTGGAACTTTATGCGTCCCAGTTCTACGAAGTGCTTATGCAGCCACAGGACGACCCTCATGCGGCTCGGACATGAAGGATACCCCCATGCGGCTCGGACATGAGATGTACATGCAGCACATACAGCACGTTATGTGGATTCACCTCAATAAACTTGAACAGTTCAATGGAAACGAAGAAGGCTCGCGCATAAAAAAACATGCGACGTAGCCCTGACGGTTAGGATTTTCTCCCAAATATCCTTACCCTCAATGGTGGGGTGAACGTCGGGATGAACCCTAGGCGCCGCAGTCGACGAAGAGGCCGCTCTTTTACCCTTCGTCGTAGCAGAGGAAGTCTTGGAAGTCTTGGGAGCCATTGACGAGCAAAGAGGAAGAATATGGCAGCTAGGGCAAGCGAGGTTCGAATAAAAGAAGAAAGTAAAGAGTTTTTCTCTAAAAGTTACTCTTATTTTTAGGCAGACAGGAGGCTCATAGACCATTGGACACTTCGATCCGTGTGCCGCCTAATGAACAAAATCGACTCTTCGGTTATCAAGGCAAATCTGGATATTTAAAACTGACCCTTGGGATCCTACCCCAAAAGGTGACTTTAAATCCAAAACAAATCAAGGGCAATTAAATGAGACGTATACGTAGCAGAAAGGATAACATGCGGTCAGAACAGTCCATACGGCTAGGAAGGCCATGCGGCCAGGCAGTCCATGCGGCCAGGCAATCCATGCGGCTAGGAAGTTCATGCGGCTAGGAAGTCCATGCGGTCAGAACATCCTATACGGCCATAAGAGCTTATGTGGACATAGCCATGCTTCTTATTCAAAGTATTTCAATTTTATAAATTGAAAACTTTGAAGGGGGTCATGTAGAAGCATGGAAAAGAACAAGAAAGTCTATACGGCTCAAAACAGAGGGAGTCTCATGCGGTTCAAAGAATCTCGTAGAACTTCATGCGGCTCAAGAGTCCTTTAGAGCTTCATGCGGCTTAAAAGTCTTTCAGAGCTTCATGCGGCTCAGAAATCTCCAATAGCTCCATGCGGCTCGGATAAAAGTCATGTGGCCCAATGCGGTTCGCCTCTACAACTGGCCATCAAGCAACGGCTTCATGTAATGCTCTGACACAACACGACAGCTCTGACATAAAGGTGAATTGACAGCTCTGACATAAAGCTGCAATGATGACTCTGACATAATAGTGCGCTCCTAGGGAAATAAAGGAAATCTTTATAGCTGGCATGATCCACCAATTCCGAAGCTCACTATACGCTACCTACTTTAATGCGGCTGCCACTCTCATGCGGCTGCCACCTTCATGCGGCTGCCATCCTCATGCGACTGCCATCTCCATGCGGCTGCCATCTCAATACGGCTGCCACCCTCATGCGGCTGCCACCTTTATGCGGCTGCCACCCTCATGCAGTTTCTACCTTCATTCTACTCAGTTGTAAGGATTTTCATGCGGCTCAGTTAAAGGCCACACTCATGCGACTCAACGATGACAGTTCTCCATGCGGCTCGCAGCAGTTAGGACACATGGCAGGAGTTGATCAAATTCTAACAATCCAGATTTATGGCAATCAATATAACAGACAGTTGGGACACGTGGCAGGAGATTGACCAAAATTTATTCACTCGGATTTGCTGATATAAACAAATCATCACGATGCATATTTGTTGTAATTAACATTAACTGCCTATTAACTGCCCATACAGATTTGGTACAATCAACATTAACTGCCTAGATTTGTTACAATCAATATTAACGGCCCAGATTAATTTCCAACAAACAAGATCATGGCAAATCATAACTAATCCCTAACCGCCCACTTTTCAAGGAGGAATCATTGCAAACCCTACTTATCACACCCCACTCCTATAAATAGCAAGGTGCCATTCCCTTGCAAGCAGGAGACAGAGACACGCACACAGAGAGCGGCGGCGCCCAGAAGAATCTTTCTATACATCCTGAGAGCATTTCTTCATCAGAGCCAAGGCTACGTCCGATCGTCCAAGAAGTAAGACAGAGTTGATAGCACTCTCCCGAGCCTCTACCGTTACCCCCCAGAAAAACTAAACAATTGTACTTAGATTAATGTACCTAAGTTTTTATCCCTAGGCTTTCTTTTGTACGAGCGAGTTTGTGTTGTGAAGTAAAAGTCCAGTCCTCCCATAAAACTGTTTTGTTCTTTTAAAATCAATGGCAAACAGTAGTATGTCTAGACTTGTAAGATAAAGGTATAATTGGGAGATGATAATCGGAAAAACTTACTAGCAGTCGAAGCAGAGTGAGATGACTACCTTGACTTCCTTCTGTAATTTATATCTTTTGAATTTTCTATCCTTAAATCGTTGCTTGAATTTCAATATCGCTTAAATTTGGTCCACTTTGATCGTGACCAATCATTTTGATCATCTTCTCTATTGTGCAAACATTCTTGATCCTTGACTATACTCACGTGATATAAATTCGACCATGACCTGGATTTCTATTCTTTTGTTTACAAGTGCTCAGACTTCAATTTTGTTCTTCATCGTGCCTAAATCTTATTTTGATATTGAATTGATTGACTTTATCTTAGATCGTGTCAAAACTCTAATTTTTGATATTGATTAGATTTTGATGCCATTATCGCTCGTGCCTAAACCTTCAATTTAATTTTTAGTTATGACTAAGTTTTGTTCTAATAATGATTTGATTTAACCACTATTCTTCACGTTTGGTTACGCCTAGATGACCTAGCATAACTAAACGACTTTGATTCCAATGATCGTGATTCTAATGATCATGACTATATGTGTTATTCTTAACTCTAAAATCGTGCCTAAGATTTTGATCATCGACCATGACTATATGACTATTTATGAACTTAGTGGTGTCAGAAATTAGATTTGATCATGGTTGAATAAATTTTTTTACCGTGCCTAAATTTCGATTCTATAGTTGCTCGTGCTCAGATTTCATTCCTAAAATCATGCCTAGGTTTTAAAAATTTTCGTAGCTCTATCCTAAATCGTGCTTAAGTCATTTCAAATCATTTTCAAGTCTTAATCACATCAAAGTTTTGATTGTGATTCACGACCTAACTATAATTGTGATCTTGAGACTCTTAACTGTGCCTATAAGACCTTGACTTTGAAATATTATAAATGCCTAATTTTATCTTTATTCAAAACTATGTTTTGATCTTGATCGTGCCTACGCGACCAAAAATCTAATTTTTATCAAGTTCTAGACTACTGAATCATTTTATACTTGAATTTAAATTCTATCTTCGATTCTCCCAGCCGTGATTGAGATCGTGCCTAAATGACCCAAGTTTATTTCTAAATCACGCCTAAATAATATTGTCCATATTTTGGTTTATCGTGCCAAAATTATTAGTCATGCCTAAGTGGTTTAAATTGTTTATCTTGATCGTGTCAAGCCGTCGTCCTCTAATCGTACCTAAGATATTGCCTAAACCCTTCATCGTGTTTGGATCCCTCTAAGGATCTTGCCAACCTTAAATTTCTACGATAAAATTTCTTTAAGAAGGGTAGATTTGTAACCTCAGTTAACCGAATTCTTGAGTTTCTCCAAATTTTTGTATTTTTGTATTTTCCAAATTTATTTAAGTCTTGAAATCGATAATTTAAATCTAAAGTGTAATTTCGATCGTAATATGCTATCGGTATATTGTTGGGTATTGGTTTTGCAAAACTAAAATTATATTATAGGAGAAATTATCCCAAATAATTTTTTGTCCATTTTCTTCAATTTTTATAAGATAAAATATTTATTTTATACAAGAAATAATTTCTCAAATATTATTTTTAATTAAATTTGCTTTTATTACAGTTAAATATTTATTTCTAAATCCTAAGTTTATAATGATTGTAAATTATTTTATTTTCCCTCGTATCGGATTAAGACCATTTTGGTCCTAGTTTTAGCCTACCAATTACGGACATAGATTGTATGCTAGGGCTTCGGATCTAGCTAGTAATTTTAGTAGCTAAATTATAATTAGCTAATAAATAATTAACAAAGTGATTATAATTAGCTAATAAATAATTAACTAAGTGTTAGCATTAGTGTTAATTGTTAGTATTTGACACTAATTTTTTCAACTACTATTACATTTATAATTTTGCCATTAGGGTTTCTTGCTCTATCATATAAATGTTAGGAACTCCACAATATTTTATATAGCAAAATTTATAAACCCTAAGCACACTCACAGCCAGTCGACACTCCCTCTGTAGCTTTTTCCTAATAGAACACTCCTTTGCCCCCACTCCTACGTTCGACCCAACAGCACTCCGCCACCACATGTTCGACCCAACAATACCCACCGACCACCTTGGTCGACACCAGCCTCCCGGCCCGGCTAACCTGGCCAAATGCCACCACAATACTATTACAACCACAACTACCCGACTTAACACCGGAGCCCCCATCGATGCCATCCTCTCTTACCGACCTCCTTTACCGTCGACCCAGACCACCACCACTATCCTTCCCCACCGTAAGGACCACCGCCACCTACGTGCCTCCGGCCGTCTACACCACCGGCACATCCAACCCATACCAACGTCTAACCAATGCTACCACACCCGCCACGAGAACAACATCACCCGACGATCCCCAACAAATATCGCTGCAATAATAGAGAGAGAGAACTCACCGTTCTACATCACCTTCGAGCGACGCCGTGTTCCGATCGCCGCTATAGTGCCCTTCCAATAGATTCGACCTCCTCTGCGCCAATTCGTACCACCACCTTCGTCACCGTCGGTAGGACATCAACAGCGTCTACCTGTAGTCATTCCTGCCTAGACATTCGGTGCCGACACCCCACTGGGGAAGCCGCCCCAGCGCCGAGGCTCTGTCGTCGAAGATTATACCCCCACAGTGAGCTCCCCTTCTCTTACCGTCCCACTCTTTCTATTTCCTTTTGCCATCGAGGATTTAGTTTAAAAAAGGGGATTTAGGGTTGTAGATGAGCACATCAGCTCATCCTCTTTTATCTTCCGAGAGAAGTTTTGGGGTGATAGCACAGCTGACCCCCCCTTTTACTTATGTTTTGTTAATGTTGTTGTTGTTATTATTTGTTATTAATGTTACTGAAAATTAGTAATTTTTAAGGTTAGTTTAAATGGTGATTTTGGGCTATTGTTTTAAGAATTGGATTGGGCCAAACCCAATTCAATAGGCTTTTAAAAAAATGTTTGGTTGGTGGGCTGCCCTTCTTTTAGGCCAAAGGGGTAATTTTTGGGCATATATATATATATTTTATATATATATCGGTGGCCTCTTCCAAGCGGGAGCTGAGGGGAGGCGGCGCCCCATTGATCGTGCCTTATTGGCATCCGTGCATCCCAAACAAGTAGTCCTTCCTGATCTGGAGAGCTCAGCGAAGGAAGCTCCCGACCGATGACTCCCTCACCTCCATCGGTTATAGCCTCGCATCCATCTGTCACTGCTGCATCTCTCACAGTCCAGACTGCGAAACACATCCTTACCTCCGGAGATCTTGCTAAACTGATCTGGCGTGACCTCTCCTACTGATGCAGAAAGAGGCATCGGCCCGGGGGCTTCAACGATCTCCTAGCTAATTGGGGAGACTCCCATAGCCATCACATCGCTGCAGCCGTAGGTTTATGGCTGCTATGGAAGAACCGAAACAAGTTCAGATATGAGGTTCACCAATTCAATCCTTATCAATTGACCCGTCAAGTCTGTCGCCAAATTCTTCAAACCAGGAACCGTTGCTCCCACTCCTCAGAGCAATTTTGGCAGGCCTGGAGTTAGCCCCGCTTCTCCGCGCCATTTCGGCTTGCTGGAGCTCCCTATTTTAACCATTTGAATTTTCCTTGCTTTGCACTATTGACAGTATACATGTATGGGCTTCAGTATTTTGTGCCTTATGGTATACTTGTACATGTTCGACCTTTCGACTTTCATGAATAAAATGGGTGGTTACTTAATATATATATATATATATATATATATATATATATATATATATATATATATATATTCGCAAAATATCGAAGCCTTTACAAGTAAGTGCGCTAAACGCGACTAAAGGAACAGAACAACAAACAGCGCGAGATGCGCACAAAAAGGGACCGGATCTCTGTGTCTACAAGAAACTCGGGAGATGGCCTAAGCCAGGGCCTCCCAGAAAGTGTTGGAGGAATGAGAGCAACGCCTCCTGGCTTTGAAAATTTGTCTGATAACCTCTTTGTACAATTATGGAGGAAGAAGTTTGGTGCCTTCGTATCTGAATTTGTTCTTGTTCTTCCATAATACCCATATACCGGCGACCGCGATAATCGGATGTTCGTACGATCTGCTACAATTGGCCAGTAGATCGTGGAAGCCCCAGTCGGGTGCACCAGATTTTGTCTGTTGTGAAGATTCCACCAAATCTGAGTCGCCAGCTCTCCAGAAAGAAGGACGTGCTCTGCCGATTTTGATGTGTGGTCCATACAACAATGGCATTTAGACGCTAGGTTGATTCCGATAAATCTGATGTGGTCGTCCGTCGACAGCTTCCGGCGAAGTGCTCGCCAAATATGAATGGACCATTTGATGGGTATGTAAGACTGCCAAAACTTGGCAGACGTATAGTTTCGTACGCCTCTGCCTCTGGCCACTATTCTGGCGGAAGCCATCGTAAAAGTCCCACCCGGGTTAGGGGACCAAGTCCACGTGTCGGGCAAGTCAGAGACCCGCAGATTGGTGGCAAAAAGGCTGTCGGCCGCCTGTTGGCCAAACCAATCTCTGACACTCCCCCGATTCCATCCGGTACTAACCTTCCAAAGGTTCCTACTAACGCATCCCTATAGAGTTCTGGCATTGGGGTGCAAGGTGTCTTCACCGAGCCACCGTTCCATGCTAGCCGATGAACGACCGTCGCCCAACTGAAGACGGATTAAGGGTTCAGCGATGTTACGTCCCCAATTATACGGTACCACGACCCCGAAGATTTGTTGTTGGTGACCGCCTCCGACAGATGAGAGAATCTGGAGTATCTAGCTCTCATGAACCTCGTCCATGATGAGTTTTTCGTGCATAGCTTCCACCACAACTTCATGGAGCATGCGTCAACGATGTGGGCCAGTCTGTGGAATCCCAGACCTCCTTCTTCTGTTGGTTTGGCTATAGTATCCCACCCTACCCAGTGGTGTTTGTCTTTGCCATCGTATTGACCCCAGAAGAACTTGGCAAAGAGGGATTCGAGAGCGTGGAGGACCTTCATGGGAGGGGAGCAGACGGCCAAGAAGTACAACGGGATGGAAGCGAGCACGTATTTGATGAGGGTCACCTTGCCCCTCGGAGATAAGGTTGCGTTGTGCCAACCGGCGATCTGGTTGCGGATTTTGTCTACAAGGTGCTATTATATGCCCTAGTTAGACCTACCGTATACCAACAGACTGCCCAAGTAGAGGAAAAGAGGGTATGTCGTGCTGAACGAGGTTAAGTTGGAGAGCAGGTCTGAGCGGGATATGTCAGCTTTGTGATGGGTATAGATGACACTTTTGTCGTTATTAACACGCTGGCCGAAACATGAGGTGTATCTCGCTATCATGCTCAAGACCACCTCGATCGATCCGCTGTCTCCAGAGGAGAAGATAAGGATGTCGTCAGCGTATGCCAGGTGAGTGATGAGTAGACAGCTTGTGGTGGTATAGAAGTATTGGAAACTGGGCATTCTGGACATTTTATTGACGCTTCTACTGAGAGCTTCAGCCGTAATGATGAAAATAGTAGACGATAGGGGGTCCCCATGTCTAACCCCTCGAGCAGATTAGAAGAATCCTGATAGCTTGCTATTGATAACCGTAGAAAATCAAGAATTTCTGATAGATCTGAATATGATATCAATCCAGGGTTCGGATAATCCGAAGGTCCTGAATACCCATATCATGAATTGCTAGTCGAGGCGGTCGTAAGCCTTTTCCATGTCTAGTTTGATGGCAACGTTCCCTCCTCTGGACGGGAACTTCATACAAGTGATCATCTCTTATGCTAGGAGGATGTTGTCAGTGATGTTGCGGCCTTTAACAAACCCGCTTTGTTCTTGGGATATGAACTTGGGGAGGACATCGGACATCCGGTTGGCGATAATTTTCGATATAATCTTGTTGGTGAAGGTGCAAAGGCTGATAGGGGGAAGTCTTTAAAAGTTTTCGGGTTGTCTTTCTTGGGGATAAGGATGATGTTGGTGCAAGAGATGGAATTGGGGTATCGTGCCCCTTGAAAGAAAGCTATAGTGGCCTCCAATAAGTCGGTTTTGAAGATGTCCTAGCAAGTTCTAAAAAAACCCATTGAATCCATCCGGCCTCGGAGCACTGTGTTCATTAATGGACCAGACAGCCGTCTTGACCTCCTCCTCCGAGGGGATGTCTACCAGGGCCTCATTCTCGCTGTCACTGATGAGGGAAGGGATTTCGGATAGAAGCGCGACGTCTTTCACGACCGGCTCTTTTGTGAAGAGGTTCGAATATAAGTTCTTAGCCGCAGCCTGAATACCTTCCTGATCGTCTACCATGACCCAATTTTCGGCATCAATCCGGTGAAGTTTTAATTTGTTTCTGTGGCCTTTGACACACGTATGAAAGAACTTGGTGTTTCGGTCACCACCGATATCCCAGGTTAATCTGGCTTTCTGTCTCCAGAAATATGTTTCCACTTTCAGCCTAAATTTGAGGATCGCTCTAGCAAGATTGAGCGAGGCCCGGGTGGCCAGAGATCTGTCAGTAGCAAACGAGGACTCGGCACAGGTGACATCGTCCTCCGCTGCCTTAATCTCCTGGAAGATGTCTCCGAAAGCCTCTTTGCTCCAGGATGTTAAAGCCCTGCGAGTGGCTTTGATTTTAGCCTCCATCCGAGCAAGGGGGTCCAGATCTGATACGAAGTTCCAAGCTGAGGCAACGACTTTCAGGAATTGAGGGTGGTGGCACCAAAAGTCCAGGAGCGAAAAGGTCTTTTGTAGGAGTTGTGGTTGTTGCTGATCATGATGAGAAGAGGGGAGTGATCCGATTTAATGGAGTTAAGATGAGAGAGGTTACTTATCAAGCCCATGTCTAACCAGCTATCATTGATCATCGCACGATTCAAACGTGAGTATTGCCGGCGATGGCCCTCCTACATGTTGTACCAGGTAAATTCACTATCGTAAAAAAGTATGGGGATAAGGTTTCTGTTGAAAATAAAATTGTTGAAATCATCCACCGCTGGCTGGGGTGGTAGGCGGCCTCCGAATTTCTTCTCTCTGCAGGACACCGTGTTGAAGTCTCCGATGCATAACCACGGAAGGCCTTGGAAGGGTAAAGCAGCTGCCAGAAGGTCATCCCAAAGCTGTCTCCGCTCGGGGATGTCGCAACTCCCATGGACGGCAGAAAGGAAGGTGCAGTACTTGAGAGCCGGATGTTCCATCCAACAAGATAGAGCCTGAGGCGAGTCTTGCACGATTCCAAATTTGAATTCCGGCACGAAAAAGATCCAGATGTTATTACATCCAGTGATAGCCTGAGGGAATCCAAGCTTGAGTTGCGTTGCTTTGATTCTTTTTTGGGGAATTTTTGGTTCAATGATGATTAATAGGTCAATTTGATTAGTTTTCTTGAGGCTGAGGATTCTATTCAGCGGCAGTTTATTTTCGAGACCTCTCACGTACCAGAAGATGATGTTAAGTATTTGAGGTGGTCTTAGAAGGGAGAAGGTTGTGCTTCATGGCCGACCTTGTTGTCATAGCCGTCTGCTGCTTTTGTTTATTTTTGTTCTTCTTAGAGAAGGTTTTTTTGGTAGGTGTGATGGTGGACCCGTCAACACCCATAGCGGTGCCTGGCCAGCTGGTGCGCTTCTACCATTGGCATCTGTCGAGGAGGTCATCGACGCTTCGTGATCAACCAGGGCGCATAGCGAATTGCCACGGTCCAGGAAACCCTGCTTCCTGGGCTTGCCAGAACCTGACAGTTAAAAGAGGGTTAAAATAGGAACGAACGTCTACTTTTGGGTTGGTAGGGAACCGTGGGGGCCCCTCATCTGGGGTCGACTAGGATGTAAGACTAGAAGGCTGGACTGCAGGAATCTGGGGATCAGTAAGCGGAGTAGGGCGGCTCTCCAAAGAAGCCTCTCCAGACTGTTGGGGCCGGCCGGTAAGTGGGAGTCCTCAGTAGGGGGCCGATGATGAACTCATAATGGATGTTATTTGAGATAGGGAGTGGAGCTACGGGTACGCCGTCGCCGCCTGGGTGAAGTGTGTGAGGCAGGTTATTCTGATCGGAAGAGCCGCTGGTCTTCGGGGAATCTGGCAGGACATCTTCGTCGATGATGGACGGAGCGGGCTCACTAGCATTGTCGATGTCAGGGGCAATGTGTGAGAGGAGTTCAAAGGCATTGTTGAGGAAGATAGCTGGAGGATTGAAAGGGACGATGGCGGAGCTATGTTGAGGTGTCGGACCGTCAATTAGAAGGGTAGTATTGGAAGGCTGAGACTGATTTACCATGTCTGGGGTGCGATGCGCTGTCGACACGCGTGGGTTGCGTGTGCTAGACTTTTTTAACTCCAGGTGGGCACGGAAGTAGTGCTGCATTAAGTGCCCGCTCATCTGGCAGTATTTACAAAAGGTGATATTGTTGTCATAGAGCAGCAGTTGGCGGTGTGTACGATCTCCGAGCTCGATCTCTATGAGTTTGAGAGGGTCATTCGCGAGATTTAGATCCACTCATATTTTCGTATAGTTGCATTTGGAGAGGTTGCGTGTTTCTTCTGTGATAGCAACCAGTGTCCCGAAGGAGCTGGTTATCCATTTGAGGGCAGCTATGGGAAAACAAACCAAGGAAAGGTTGGGGAGAGTGATCCACGTGGATATGATGGTGGATTTAACTTTGGGGTTGAAGAAAGGAGACCATTTGACAATTTTAGCGGTCTGAGTCCCAATTTTGGAAGTGCCCTTGGCCCGAACGTCAGCATAGTCTGATTCAGATGAGAGGAGGAGAAACATGTGCTTTGGGTCAAGCGGCACGACCTAGTAGGTTGCGAAAAGACCCCACCTGGCTACAGCTTCCTTGACTATGGTGATCTTCGGACATCCGGAAACAAATTTGATATCGAACGTCTTGGAAAAGGAGGATGATAGGGAGGAGATTTCCAGCTCGACGAAGGGGACTCAAATGGGTTATCCTGCGATATGTGGTGGGAATTCTACGTCCGGAAGTTGGATCTCTTCCGTCGGACGGGGTAAAATCCTCCCGCGGTCTGGCCGCAGAGCTTCGGCGAAAGAGGGAGCGCGAGGGGGTGCCAACACGCTAGAGTTGGTTAAGGTAGAAAATTTTTTGGGAGGGGCCGCTATACGGGTAATGACTGATGGGGGGGTCCGGGACCGGTGGAAGGGGTGAGCGCAGGTTCTAGAGAAGACGACGCCGGCGCATAGGCGGAGGGGGGAGGAAAGTGCATCGTCGGGTTGGCGCGCTGCCCGGGGCGGTCGGGGGGTGGAGATATCACAGTAGAGGCAGGCGTGCTCCGGATTCCCACGGGGTGACTCCAACAGAAGTGTGCGCCGAGGAGGGGAAGGATGTCGCCAGGGCGTGTCCCGTGACATAAGGCGCGAGGCATGAGGGAGGGCACGTGAGGGACAGGGTAACACCAGTCGTCCGAGGAGAGACTCACGACGCCGGAAACTCCAGGCCGGGGAGCGGGAGGGTAACTGTCTCGGCAGGACTGTGGGCATAATCCATGGGTTGCGCCTGAGGCACGCCTGCTAGCGCACGACGGGGAATCCGGGGAAGCCGAACGACGCCACAGCCCGACGGTCGCAAAAGCCCTGCTGCTCTGGAAAGCAGCCTGACGTCGACAGACAAAGAAAGTGTCGACGAAGAGGATAGGTATTGAAGGGTATCGCCCACTAGCGGCGTCACCCGGCGGTTAGCGCCCACAAGGGGTGGACTTCGTGGGGATGGGTTGTGCCCTCGAAAGACGCAAATGGAGAAGGGGATGTGCCTGGTCCAGAAAATGACTAGAGTGCACTCATCCCAGACGCAACCGGAGGGGAGGGGTCGTAGGATACACCTGCTGCGCCAATAGGTGCGCACTTAGGAGAAGCAGCCCCCGCACCCAAAGGGGCGCATGTAGGCGCCTGAAGAACTAGACAGGAAGGGAAGGCGCTAGGAGGGCGCAACATTGTGGACTGCGCTGGTTGGGCACAAAGAAGGTTGACTGCACCGCGAGGTTGGACTACGGGAGGAGGAGTTATGGTGGAGTCGAGCGTATGGAGGGGGAAGGAGCTCGTGCTCCCCGCTCGACTCCCGAGGGCAACCTGACATAGTCAGGCACAAGGGGGTATACCGATCGGGTTGTGCCACACGACACCCGAGGTGGGGGCACAGACCATAGGTTGTGCCCTATAAACTCCAACTGGCGCACATGGAGTAGAAATGGAGGAGTCATGCACAATTAAGGGGATTGCGCCCGAGCTGTCCCGTTCGACTCCAGAGGTGGAAACTGATCCGGGTAGACTGCGCAGAAAACCATCGAGAGGTACGTGGGTCCTCACGTGGGTCCTCACGCTCCCCGATACGGGTGATCAGGGAGCGGAAGAGACTCGTCTCGAGCCGGACGCCTACAAGAAGACCGAGGCTGTGGATTGGGAGGCTGCTAGGCATCCGGAGTAGGCCGCTCTGGCTAGAGGAGGGTCAGCTTCACGCAGCTCCGACGCGGGGGGCGGGAGGCGATGTCATAGGGGCCGCTGCGGCCGCTCCGACCGGTGAGGGGGCCGGCCCGAAGAAGAAGGGAGCGGCGGGCCTGGCCCAGAGCTCGGAGCCCTGTGCCGAGGGAGACGGGAACAGGAGTGCTGAGGATGATGATGCTGGCGATGGGACTGCGTTCGGGTGGGCTCGAACCCACCACCGCCCGATAAGGGTGAGTTGGTCGTCCGTCCATGCGAGGGAGGGTGGGGCTCCAAGGACGAACGGGAAGGGAACAGAGGGGGTAGCTGTCGTGGGGGCCGTGGTCGGGGTAGGTAGGGATGATGGAACCGTCGTATCCGCCGGCGAAGGGGAGACGGAGAAGGGCAACCGTCGGATGGGGCAAAAAAGGAAGGTGAACCGACACATGGCAGCCGGTACGAGGGGGAGGATGGAAAGGGAGGTTGGGGGTCGGTCGGATGGGGGAAAGGGGAAGGACCCGGGGGAAAGGCGGAAGGACACAACATAATATATATATATATATATATATATATATATATATATATATATATATACATATATATATATATATATACATATATATATATATATACATATATATATATATATATACATATATATATATATATATATATATATATATATATTTGATTGGTGGTATAAGATTTACCCTGTACTGAGCTCTCCCCCCCGACAGCATGGACGCATAAGTCCCTGCCCCGCCTGCCTTCTGCGCCGGGGCAGAGTCGCCCAAGTGGCCAGATGCTGCCATACCCCTACTTCCTCCAGCGTCGAAAGCCTTAGTCGTCTTCATCCCGCACCCGCCCTCCCCCGTCGAAACCTGGCATTCCTGTGCAGTCAGCCTCTCTCTGATATTTCTCGTAGTTGCCCGAGCTTTTAGCTCTGGTCGGCCTCGCCTCTACCGTGGTGGTCCCCAAGCCTCATTGGCCACCCACGGCGCTCGCCCTCACTCCAGCCTTAGCGTCCCCCGGCAGTCGGCATGTGACGTCTCAAGGCCTCGACGGAGCTACGCCCCCCACCGGCCTCGCCCCTTCTTCGTTGGTCGTAGCCCACGACAACCCCCTACGGAGCCACTCTCCTGTCCAGTCCCTCGGGTCCTACAGCGCTCGCTCAGGATACCTCGGGAAGAAAGTTTAATCGCCCAAAGATTTTAAATCTTCCTCTATTTTGCTTGGGGGTGGGGCCGAGCTCTATGCGCCTTCTCAAGGGCGAAAGAGCTATGTGCCCTCCTCTTGGAGGGCAGCTATGTACCCAACTGTTCGCTGTCGGGCGGCGGAGCCTATGTGCCCCCTCAGCTCTTCACGGCTATGTGCCCCTCTCCCACGAGGTCGGCTATGCGCCATCTAAGGTCGGCCATGTGCCCCTTTCGAGCGTCCATGTGCCCCCTTCGTACGGCCATGCGCCCCCTTCGGATGGCCTCCTACCCATCTCCTCCGGAGGCCATGCGCCAACTTCGTTTTCGAGGGCCAGCCCCTCCCTTCAGGAGGCCTTGTGCCCACCTCATTTTCGAAGGGCCCCCAAGCGACCCCAACCCCATCGGACAGCTCGACGACGGCCCCCGACCAGCTTGGTTATGCGCCTCCTACTACGCCCTCTTCCCCGTTTGCTGGGCTCTATACACACACAGGCCCTTCTGGCGCATGCGCATCCACCGCAGGGTCGCTCTCGATAACCAGCGTCACAGCGGCAGCCTCTCCCACCCCTCTGTTACCTACCCCAGGCTGCCTCCCACCCCTTCCGATTTTGGGGTGATCCCCCCCCATCCCCTTCGTTCGCAGAGATCATACGACCAGATCGCTCAGCGCAGCTCCCCCTCCATTTCGAGGATCCCGAACTGCCAAACATTATGTTCCCGAGCCCTCCTGACGGCCATCCCATCCGCGTCTCGTTTTCTTCTGCGGAGATCGCATCCTTACTATTCGGCTTTGCAAAAACTTTCGTGCTGAAGTTCCCTGCCGGAAGCCCTAAAATTTCCTTAGCACAAGAAGCCATCGCCGGATGGGGTCTCACCTCCGTATACAAGGTCGCCCCGCTGGACCCAAAATACTTGCTTCTCCACCTCTCCTCCCACGCTGACTACTCTCTGGTCTGGGCTAAAGGCACTACCAGCATTGGCTCCCTGAGCGTTAAGATCGCCAAATGGACCCCTAATTTTAACCCCAAAGTCAACTCGTCGATAATCTTGACGTGGATCACCCTTCCGAACCTTCCCCTGGTCTGCTTCGCCCCTGCCGCCCTCAGGAGAATCGCCAGCTCTTTCGGGACTCTGGTGGCCATTACAGCAGAAACCCGCAATCTCTCCAAAGGCAACTACGCGAAGATTTGTATAGAGCTCGACCTATCCTCCGACCCACCCACTCTTATTCAGATCAACCTCGGGGAACAGACTCATCTCCAGACGATAGAGTATAACAACAACATCATATTTTGCAAACACTGCCAAATCAAAAGCCACCTCACTAGGCATTATTTTAAGGGCACCCGGAACTTAAGAAGAAAGCTCCCATTAAGTTTTAATCCTCTAAGGCGACACGACTTATACCCTCAGCCCAATTCTTTCCCTCCCCAACTCTCACTCCCACTTTGAAGACAGCAACGGCTCTCCCAGCCCCCGCCCTCCTTCCGCTAATGCTATCATCCCCGTCGAGCCTACAGACATCCCCCTCAGCAACAGGTTCGACATCCTCACCACATCCTATCCAGAAAATGCCCAGGCGAAACCACTTCCTAACAAAAACACCTCTTATCGAGGTCGAGAAGACTACTGACCCAATCTCCGTCATTCCTGCGGTATATGAGAATGAGAGGCAGATAGCCCTGATCCTACACGCTACACTAGCAGACATCGCCACCTCCCCCCTCCCCTGGAAGTGATGTTGATATCGATCTGACGAACCTTGGAATCATGTCAACGGTCAGCCTCCAGCAAGCTAAGGAAGCCGGCTTCCTGGACCCCAACAATCCCCTCTACGTTGGCAAAAATAGAAACCAAGGTGGACCCCCTGCAGGAGGAGACCGGTAACACAGCTCACAGCCCGCTCGAGGCGGTGGATGACACTCCGACAGCGACCCCAAAAGCTTCCAAAATCTTTCATGACAAGAAGAAAAAAAACAATCCAAAGAGCCCTCGGCTATGACCACTCAGTCAGCCACCAAGCTCAACCCCAATCTCCCTCACACCAAGCCCAATGCTTAACATCCACTCGTAGAATGTTAGAGCGCTGGCTAATAAACCCACTTTGAGGCAAATAATTAGCCTCAAGAAAATCTACTGGATCGATATTCTAGTCGTTATCGAACCTAAAATCCCTCAGAGAAAACTCAAATCCATCCAGTTGCAACTTGGCTATCCGTCTGCGGTCGCAGGGTGCCATGACATCTGGATCCTCTTTGCCATCGACTGATCCTTTGGCATCATTCAGGATTCGAAATAGGCGCTCTCCTGCTGGATGGAGCACCACACTCTCATATCCCGATCCCTCCTTTTTGTTGTCTACGGAAGCTGCGACTTCACCGAGCACAAGCAGCTATGGAACACCTTGTCGGACACCCACCATTCCCTCAGCAATCTCCCATGGCTCTGCCTGGGAGACTTCAACACGATTTTATACCCCAAGGAGAAATTCAGCAATCCTCCCTCCTCAACCGGCCATGTAAGACTTTAACACCTTTATCTTCAATACCCATATGTCCCCTCCCTTTCTCCGGCAATGCCTTCACCGGGTGTAACATGCAGGAAAGTGCCCGATTACAATACTCCTGCGTGGATCGGGCCTTAGTCGACAACCGTTGGGCCGATAAGGAGCTCATCCCCAACCTATCCTACCTTAACACCACTGAATCGGACCACTCCCTTCTCATAATCGAGATCAGCAGCAACACCATCGTGATCAAGAAACCTTTTCGATTCCTGGACTTCTGGCGACACCACCCTCAGTTCAGGAACGTCGTCACAACTGCCTAGAATTTGACATACAACACCGACCCCCTACTTAGAGTGGCCTCCAGACTCAAGGCAACTAGGGGAGCTCTAACTTCGTGGAGCAAACATGCTTTTGGCAACATTTTCCAAGAGATCAAGGTAGCGGAGGATGCCGTCACTCGTGCCGAGGTCCGATTTGCCTCTGACAGATCCCCGAAGGCCCGTGCAGCACGCAATCTTACTAAATCCCTCCTCAAGTCGCGGCTGAAGGTTGAAACTGAATTTTGGAAACAAAAGGCCAGATTGACCTGAGATTCCGAGGGAGACAAACTCCAGCTTCTTCCACGCCTGCGTCAGGGACCGCAGAGAATAACTTAACCTGCACCAAATATCAGACGACGGCGACAGATTACTCAAAGACCAACAAAGCATGCACGAGGCTGTCGCTAACTTTTACACCAAACGTTTCTCCAAATAGGTTGTCGTTAAAGATGAGGAGTTCCTGGATAAGGTCCTCAACTTGATCAATGAGAGCAAAAACTTGCTGCTCTTGACTCCTCCCTCCCAGGAGGAAGTCAAGTCAGCTGTCTGGGCCCTGGATGAGCACAGCACCCCCGGATCAGATGGCTCCTCTGGTGTCTTCTTCAGATCGTGCTGGAACATCATCGAATCGGACTTCCTTGAAGCCGCGGTTGCATTCTTCAAAGGCGTGAGCTACCCCAAATCAATCTTCTGCGCTAACCTCATCCTTATCCCCAAAAAAGAAAATCCAGAGTCATTCAAGGATTTCAGGCCGATCAGCTTATGCACCTTCACCAATAAAATCATCTCCAAGATCATCGCGAGCCGAATGGCCTCTCTTCTCTCCAAGATTATCTCTGAGGAGCAAAGCAGTTTTGTCCCTGGACGGAACATCACCAATAACATCCTGCTCGTGCAAGAAATGATTACTTGTATAAAATTCTCGTCCAGGAGGGAACGTCGCAATTAAACACGACATGGAGAAAGCCTACGACATTCTGAACTGGCAATTCATGATCTGGGATTTCAGGGCTTTCGAGTTTTTCGAGAGTCGGATTGACATCATCTTCAGATCCATAAGCAACTCTTGGTTCTCCACAGTCATCAATGGGCAAGTCGCTGGCTTCTTCAAATCTTGTCGGAGAGTCCGATAGGAAGACCCACTATCATCCACCGTCTTCATTATTACAGTCGAGGCGCTCAGTAGAAACTTTAATAGCATGGCCAGCATCCCCAGATTCTACCACTACCACAGCACCACCGACTGCCCTTTAATCACCCACCTAGCCTATGCCGACAACATCCTCATCTTCTCTTTCGGTGACATCAGGCCGGTGGAGGTGGTCAGCAGAACGCTCACGAGATACACTAGATGCTCGGGCCAAAGGGTCAACACCGACAAAAGTGTTATATACACACACCACAAAGTCGATATGAGCCACTCTGCAACCCTCGCCAACCTGACCTCCTTCTCTATCGTATACCCACCATTCTCTTACCTGGGGTGCCCTCTGGTCTAAGGTAAATCAAATTCAGGCACCTTTCATGGGCTAGTGACCAAAATCAGGAAAAAAATCAATGGATGGCACAACGCAACCCTCTCCCCAGGCGGGAAAATATTTCTTTTCAAACACGTCCTATCCTCTATCCCCATATACACCCTAGCCGTTTGCTCCCCCCTAAGAAGGTATTATCTTCGATTGAATCCCTCTTCGTCAACTTCTTCTGAGGTCACATTGACAACAAGGACAAGCACTACTGGGCCAGCTAGAAATCGATGGCCAAACCAACCGATACGGGAGGTCTGGGGTTCTGCAGACTTGCCCACATCGTGGATGCCTGTTCCATGAAGCTGTAGTGGAAGCTCCGATCGGAGAACTCCATTTGGTCATGGTTCATGAAGGCAAGATACTTCCAACATTTATACCCCGTAACTGCATCAGCCACCAATAGATCCTCGGCATCATGGCACCGCATCCTCCACGGTCGGCACCTCACAGAACCCGTAATCCGCCTGCAACTTGGCAACGGTTGCTCGTCCTTGACCCACAAGCGTTGGATAGGTAATGAGGTCATCCTGCTATCCCCGTCCGGCCCCCATAATTGTACGATCCACGATCTAAAGGACAACGTATCCGGGTGGAGATGGGATCGGATCAGTGACTGGATAGGGCCAAGGACGATGGCCGACCTTGCCGCTGCCAACTTGAAGCTCAATGACTCCCCTGACACCTTGAGATGGTCTCCCATCTTTGGAGGTACTTTGCGCTGGCGTCCACCAGATCCGTCGTACGAGGCATATGCGTGTTGTCTCCTCTGATCGCCCTTTCTGGCATTCCTGCATCCCCAATAAGTGGTCTTTTCTAATTTGGAGAGCCTACCACCGGAAGCTTCCTACTGACGATTCTTTCACCTCCATCGGCTTCAGCCTGGCTTCTTGTTGTCACTGCTGCACCTTGCCCAGCACGAAAATGATCGAACACATCCTACTCTCCGGAGACCTTGCCAATCAGACATGGTGCAGTCTCTCTCATCGTTGCAGACAGGTTCACTGGGTTGGGAGCTTCAACGATCTCTTCGCCGGCTGGGGCATCTCCTACGGCCTTCAAATAGTCGCAACCGCCGCCATCTGGGTACTCTAGAAGAATCAGAACAAGTTTCGATACGAAGGACACCAATACAACCACATGCAGCTGATCAGGGAAGTCCTCCGACAAGTTCTCAAAAACAAAAGGAGATGCTCTCACTCTCTGGACCATTTTTAACTTGCGCACGCCTAGCCACGGGTGCAGGAATACTGCCACTTTTTTGGTTTTTTGTCCATTTTATTTTCTGCTTTCTCTCCGCGCTTGGCGTATTTACTTGTATAGGCTTCGGCATTTTGTGCCTGATACATCAATAAAGTTCGTTCCTCCAATATATATATATTTGGTTGGTGGGCTGCCCTTCTTTTGGGCCAAAGGGGTAATTTTTGGGTATGTATATTTTTATGTATAATATATATATAATATATATATATTTTTTAGAAAAATAAAAACTTTATTGAAGTAATAGGCGCAAAATGCCGAAGCCTATACAAGTAAGTGCGCTCAACGCGACAAAATAACAAGAAAATAAACAGCACGAGACGTGCACAAAAGGAACCAGATCTCTACGATGGCCAACATAAGTGCGAGAGACCGGTGGAAGACCTAAAGAAGGGCCTCCCAAAAAAGTGTTGGCGACGTGAGAGCAGCGCCGCCTTGCTTTAAAAATTTGTCTGATAACCTCTCTGAAAAACTGTGTAGGGAGGAGTTGGCGATCTTCATATATGAATTTGTTCATGTTCTTCCATAAAACCCAGATTCCAGCGGCTACTATGATTTGATGTTCGTAGGAGCGGCTCTAGCTGGCTAGGAGATCGTGGAAGCTGCCAGTCGGGAGGACATGACTAAGTCTATTTTAAGGATTGAGCCAAATGTGATTCGCCAACTCACCAGAAAGAAGGACGTGCTCAGCTGATTTCGATTGGTGATCCACGCAACAATGGTATCTGGATGCTAGATTGAATCCGATAGATTTGATAGAGTCCTCCGTCGGAAGCTTTCGTCTAAATGTACGCCAGATAAGGATAGACCATTTGATGGGTATACAAGACAGCCAAAACTTAGCAGAAGTGGTATCTGGCACGCCGCTGCCTCTCGCCGCCACTCTGGCGGAAGCCAGCGTGAAAGTCCCGTTCAGGTTAGGTGACCATCTCACCGAGTCGGATATGTCAGTAATCCTCATGTTGGTTGCACAAAGACCGTCGACCACCGACTGACCTAACCAATCTTTGATCCTCCCCCAATTCCATCTGGAACTGTCTACCCATAGATCCCTAATTATTCATCCCTGTGGAGTACGGACGTTGGACTGGATGGTGTCTTCCCCAAACCACTGTTCCAGACAGGCCAAAGAATGACCGTCACCCAACAGCAGACGGATAAAAGGTTTAGCGAGGTTGCGTCCACGAATTATGCGATGCCACGACGTTGAAGATTGTTGTTAGTGAGAGCCTCCGACAGATGTCAGAATCTGGAGTATCTAGCTCTCATGAACCTCGTCCAAAGCGAGCTCTCCGTGCACAATTTCTACCATAACTTTATGGAGCAGGCGTCCACGATGTGGGCAAGTATGTTGAATCCCATACCTCCTTCTTCGGTTGGTTTGGCCATGATATCCCAACTGGCCTAGTGGTGTTTGTCCTTGTCATCGCGTTGATCCCAGAAGAACTTGGCGAAGAGGGATTCAAGATAGTGGAGGACCTTCTTAGTGAGGGAGCAGACGGTCAGGGTGTACAACGGGATGGAGGAAAGGACGTATTTGATAAGGATCAATTTGCCTCCCGGAGATAATGTTGAGTTGTGCCATCCCGCGATCAGTTTACGGATCCTGTCTACAAGGTGGTTGTATATACCCGAGCTCGACCTTCCGTACACCAGCAGGCAGCCCAAATAGATAAAAGGCGGGTATGCCATGGCAAACGAGGTCATATCGGGAAGAGTAGTCGAACGAGATCTGTCGGCTTTGTGGTGGGTATAAATGATGCTCTTGTTGGTATTGATGCGCTGTCCAGAGCAACTTGTGTATCTCACGAGGGTGCTTAACACTACCTCAATCGATCCAAAGTCTTCGGAGGATAAAATAAGGATGTCATCAACGTACGCCAGGTGAGTGACAGGTGGACAGCCAGTAGTGGTGTTGAAGTGATAGAAATCGGGGATTCTGGGCATGCTATTGAGGCTTCTACTGAGCGCTTCTGCCACAATAATGAAAATGGTGGAAGAGAGGGGATCCCCTTGTCTAACCCCTCGGGTGGATCGGAAGAACCCTGCCGCCTGACCATTGATGACGATAGAAAAGCATGTGTTATTGATAGATCTGAAGATAATATCGATCAAAGATTCGAAAAAGTCAAATACCCTGAAGACCCAGATCATGGATTGCCAGTCCAGGCGATCGTATGCCTTCTCTATATCCAATTTGATGGCAATGTTTCCCCCTCTGGACGAGAACTTCATACATGTGATCATCTCTTGGGCTAGAAGAATGATATCAGTGATGTTACAGCCTTGGACAAACCCGTTTTGCTCTTTGTATATGATTTTAGGGAGGAGATTGGACATCCGGTTGGCAATGATCATCAATATGATCTTATTGGTGAAAGTGCATAAACTGATGGGGGTGAAAGTCTTTGAAGGTTTCAGGGTTATCTTTCTTGGGGATCAGGATGATGTTTGCATAAGAAATGGATTTGGAATATCTCGCCCCCTGGAAAAAGGCAATAGTGGCCTCCGGTAAGTCGTATTTTAAGGTGTGCCAACAGGCTCTAAAGAATACGCCATTGAATCCATCGGGACCTGGAGCACTGTGTTCTTTTATAGACCAGACAGCCTCCTCCACCTCTTCCAATGAAGGGGTAACCAACAGGGTCTCGTTCTCGCTGTTGCTGATGAGGGATGGGATTTCAGATAGAAGCACGACGTCTTTAACGACCTTCTCTTTAGTGAAAAGTTTAGAGTAGAATATCTCTGTCGCAGCCTGAATGCCTTCCTGGTCCTCCACCAGGGTACTGTTATCGTCGGATATCAAGTGAAGTTGTAATTGGTTTCTGCGACCATTGACACACGCGTGGAAGAAATTGGTATTCCTATCGCCCTCGGTGTCCCAGGTTAAACTGGCTTTTTGCCTCCAAAAGTCTGTTTCTACCTTAAGCCTGGACTTCAGAATAGCTCTGGTAAGGTTGAAAAAGGTGCGGGCAGTCAGGGATCTATCGGCGTTTAACAAGATTTCAGCTCGAGTGACATCGTCTTCTGCCACCATAATGGCCTGGAAGATGTCTCCAAAAGCCGTCTTACTCCATGACGATAATGCCTTGCGAGTGACTTTAAGTTTAGCCGCCACACATAACAGAGGGTCAGGTTCTGAAACGAAGTTACAAGAGCATATCACGACGTTCTGGAATTGGAAAGGATGCCTCCAGAAGTTGAGGAAGTGAAATGGTTTTTTGGTGCCGGTGTGGTTGTTGCTGATCATGATGAGGAGAGGGGAGTGGTCCGATTCAGTGGAGTTCAGATGAGAGAGATTTGTCATCAGGCCCATGTTAGACCAGCGGTCGTTGACCATCGCCCGATCTATGCGAGAGTACTGGTGCCGATGGCCCTCCTGCATGTTGTACCAGGAGAATGCATTACAGTGGAAGGGGATGGAGTTTAGGTTTTCATAGAAATAAGTTGTTGAAATCGTCCATCGCTGGCTGAGAGGCGAGTGACCTCCGAATTTCTCCTCTCTGCTGGACACCGTGTTGAAATCTCCTATACATAGCCATGGGAGACTATGGTAGGGAGAGACGACTTCCAGCAGGTCTTCCCAAAGTAATCTACTCTTAGTGTAGTCACAATTGCCATGGACGACGGAAAGGATGGAGCAGGATTTGAGGGCCGAATGTTCGAACCAACAAGAGAGAGCCTGAGGCAAATCTTTTATGACGGCCAATTGGAGTTTAAGGCCGAAAAAGATCAAGATGTTATTACATCCGGTGATGGCATGAGGGAATCCAAGCTTAAGTTGAGTAGCTTTAATTTTTTTGTGGGCAATTTTAAGTTCAATAACGATAAGGAGATATATACGATTAGTTTTTTTGAGGCTGAGGATTTTGTTCAGCGTCGGTTTGTTTCCAAGCCCACTCACGTTCCAGGATATGATGTTAAGCATTTGGTAGGATAGTGGGAGATGGGTGGTTAAGCTTCGTGGTAGACCTCGTAATCCTAGCTGTCTACTGCTTTTGTTTGTTTTTGTTCTTTTTAGAGAAGGTTTTTTGTATGGAAGAGATGGTGGCCCGGTTGACTTCGGTGCTAGGCTCGCCGGGATCCCTGCTACCATTGTCCTCTGATAATGATGTAGTGGTGTCTTTTACGCCATCTTCTAGGGCACTTAAGAGATTGCCGCGGTCCAGGAAACCCGCTTCCTTGGCTTGCCAAAATTTGCCGGTTAAAGTGAGGTCGAAGTTGGGTTGGACGTCTACGATAAGAGGGGGAGGGTACCGGGAGGGCCCAGCCACAGACGAAGGGGTAGCTATTTCCGATGTCGAAAGAGTTTGGTGATTCTCGATAGGCCTGGGGTCAGGATAATGCTCTGGCTGGCTCTCCGTCTGAGCCTCTACAGGATGTTGAGGTCGGGTGCGACAATGGGAGAGTGAGCATCCTCGGAAGGGGAAGATTAAAGATTCTGATGATTTATGGGGTGAGATGTGGGGTGGCGCGCTAGGAGTGATGACGACTCCTGTCAAATATGGCTGAGGCGGGATGTGTCGCTCGGTCCCACTATTGGGCAAAGGGGGATCTGGCTGAACGTCTCCGCTATGGATAGGCGAAGAGGGTACACTGGAGTCGTCGGCCGTCCCGTCGAGGACGAAGCTATATAGAAGTTCAAAGGAGTTGTTAAGAGAGATATCGGGAGGGTTGAATGGGACGATCGTGGAGGTAGGCATGTTGATCGGACGGGAGAGCATGACAGGTGTGGTAGGGCCGTCAATCATCATGGAAAGATTGGGGAACGGAGCCTGATGGGCAGAGTTAGGTCTTCGGTGGGCAGCCGTAGTACTTTAGTTGTATGGCCTAGACTTCTTTAGCTCGGGATAGGCACGGAAGCAGTACTGCAAGGAGTGATCACTCATCTGACAGTGTTTGCAGAAGATGATGTTATTATCATAAACCAGCGGTTGGCTGTGTTAGATCTCCGAGCTCGATCTCTATCAGTTTAGGAGGTTCTTTCACGAGATCTAATTTTGCACATTTCTTTGCGTAGTTGCATTTGGAGAGGTTTTTAGTTTCTTTAGCGATAGCTACCAGGGTCCCAAAGGAGCTGGCTATCCGTTTTAGTGCTGCTGCAGGGAAAAAAACCAGGGAAAGGTTGGGGAGGGTGATCCATGTGGATATGATAGTCGAATCAATTTCGGGGTTGAAGCTGGGAGACCATTTGACAATCTTAATGGTCTGAGTTTCGATTCTGGAAGTGTCTTTCGCCCAGACTATAGAGTAGTCCGATTCGGATGAAAGATGGAGGAACATGTGCATGGGGTCAAATGGAGCGACCCGGTATGCTGCTTTGAGGCCCCATCTAGCTACAGCTTCCGTAACTATGGTGATTTTCGGGCATCCGAATCCAAATTTGAAGATGAAGGTCTTAGAGAAGGATGAGGATAAGGAGGATATTTCCAGCAAGACGAAGGGGACGCAGATGGGGAAGCCGGCTAAGAGTGGCAAAAACTTGACATCTTGAAGTTGAATCTCAACCTTCGGAGTGGGGAGCTGCCTCCTACGATCCGGCCGGAGAGCTTCAGCGTAAGATGGAGCAAGAGGGGGAACCACCGTGCCCGGGATGCTCGAAAGAATGGAGTCTCCGGGTGGTGCCACAGTACATGGAAGGCCCGCTGAGGTGGAATGGTCTAGAATGGCGGGAGAGGATCAGCCTGCGGGGCGCATCACGGGGTCATCGCACAGTTCGGGAGGACTCGAGGGTTGAACAACGGAGGGTGGAGACGCTTTCGGAGAGGCCAGAGCGAGCAGGTGGCCCACGAGGGCAGCTCCACCAGTAGTGGGCTCCAGGTAGGGGATGGATGTCATCGAACTAGACACAACGTCAGTGGTCACGATGCAGAGGGGAGGGGATGAGGGTGGTGGGGAGCAGGAGAGCCCAAAGAAGGGAGAAAGACCCACCGTGTGGGCCCAGGTACTTGGGAAGCGATACCTATGGGTTGCGCTAAGGAACCCGATGGCGCGCAACCCGCTGCGATGGATTGTGTGCAACGCTCCCCAGGAGCCATAGCGCATGCGAAAGGTGTGGCACAACCCGCTGTCTGCGCCAAGGGGTGCAAAGGGGCGGTCTTGCCCATGATGGCCACACCAAGACAAGTGGGGGCAGCTGAGGCACGCCCGCGCCAGGATGGCTAGTAAGCGTGACGGAGGAGCCTCGGGGGCAGGGCCGAAGGGACTTGAGGGCAAGTGTAAAAGAAAGTAGGGAGGTCCTCGGGCCCAGTGCCGGACACGAGGCCTGGAGCGGCACACAACACGTTGGATGGCGTACAGGTCGGCCCGTGAGCCAAGGTATACCCGAAAGGAACGGCACAACCCACAGCCACTGCCCACGAGGAGCACAAGGGGGAAGGCCTGTCCATGGGGCCGTCGTCCGGATAAGAAGGGTCGTTGACCGTGCCAGGACAGCTGGCAGTGCCCACGTCGCAACGTTGACCACAGAAGGACAGCTAGCAGTCATCTCATACATGGACCGAGGGACCAGGTGGGTTGGAAAGAACAGAGGACAGGCGATCTTTAGAATCGGCGTCAGTCACGTGCCCCAATACAATGCTCGAGGGAAAGGGGCAGCTGGACAGCATGGAGGCCGAGACAGAAAGGGGCAGGTCCGCATGGTCGACGGCATCGCCAGTAACGACGGAGGATAGGGCTGACTTGCTGAGGCCAGACGAGGGGACTGGTCCGATGAGCTTGGGTAAGGGCAGTCGGAGGCTGGTCCGGTGAGCCTGGATAAGGGCACTCGACCCATGAGCCAAGGTGCGCCCGGGAGGAGCGGCGCAACCCACTGCCAACGTCCACGAGGGACGCAAGGGGAAGGGCCAGCCCACGAGGGCTTTGTCCGGGCCAGTAAGGTCGTGGGACGTGCCATAACAGCTGGTAGCGCCCACTTTGTAGTGTTGACCATGCCAGGATAGCTAGTAGTTCTCTCGTACACGGGCCGAGGGACCAGGGGGTTGAAAGGAGCAGAGGGCAGGCGGTCCTTGGAACCTACATCGGTCACGTGTCCCGACACAACGTCCGAGAGAAGGAGGCAGCTGGGCAGCGTGGAGGCCGAGGCAGGGAGGGGCGAGTCCGAATGGCCGACAGCATCGTCGAACGGGGCAGCCTACTGTAGAGGGGACACGAACGGGAGATGTGGGGGGTGGACGTCCGACGATGCCATCCCGGAGGTGATGGTTGGGAGTGAACGAACCCACCAGCGTCCAATGAGGGCAAGCTGGGCTTCCGACCACTCGGGGGAGGGTGGGGCACCAAGGATGGAGAAGGAAGATGCGTGCTGCAACGGGGGCTGCGGTCGGGGGAGGTATGGGTATCGGGGATGTCGTCTCCGCCTGCGGCTTGAGGATTGGGGGGAGCGGTGGCCGGACAATGCGGGGGGGGGAGGAGGGGTAGCACGAACGGCGTCCGGTGGCTGCCGCAATGACGATGGCGAGCAGGGAAGGCGTGGGGTTGGCCGGGGGAAGGGGGGTTCGGGAGAGGGAGGGGGAATATATATATATATATATATATATATATAATTTAAGATACATATATTAAGATACTGGAAATTATGTATATATATATATATATATATATATATATATATATATATATATATATATATTTATATATATATATATATATATATATAAAATATATATATATATATATATATATATATATATATATATATATATATATATGTATATATATATACAATTCCTATATACTGTATATTAAGTGTTTTGTATTTTTATCATTATTAGTTTTTATCATTATTGTTATTCATAGTAAGACATTAAGACTTACTTGGAATTATATATATATATAAAATATATATATGTATATATATATATATATATATATATATATATATATATATATATATATATATATATGTTTTCCTAAAAAATAATTATTTACAAGTTTGGACCAAAAATCGTATTTGACAAATTAGGGATTTTTGTAATAGATGATTTCCAGTATCTTAATATATGTATCTAAGAGTATTATAAATGATTTTCAAAATAAATATATGTATTTAGTTATACCGTTTTCCCTTAAAATCATAGATCACGACTATTATAGTCGTTTCCTATTTCCTGATTCAATTATCGTGCCGACCTCTGATTTTGGGCTTCTATTTACCAAACTAAGCTATTTGGACTACTCTGGACTGAATGAAACTGCTTGTGTCGTCGTTTAGGACCATCTTGTGGAGGATAGCATCGTTACCTAATTTGTGTCGACCACCATCCTTGTTATGCATACTGACTCCAACTAAATTGAGAAGAGTACATTCTTTGATAGTTTTCGTTACCTTGATAGTCTCTATGATATCAGTATGTAGTGTTATACATAATTCCTGACATGAGGATACATAGATTAGTATATCTTGGATTTCGTCATGTGATATTATTTCTGGTTATCCTGGTATACTTGTATATGTCTTGTTTTTGTTATTATTCTTGTACTTGTATGAACACCAATTCATGAGGGAATTTTCTACCCTCTCAGAGAATCCCATATCATAGCGTGCCATGGTTGGATCCATTATACTAGTCGGGGGATGGGGAGATATTAGGGGATTATGTGATCATACCCAAACTAGTTGTGCATAGATCACCTTCACTACATGCATGGTGTAGCCTGATCTTACTTGTACTTGTGCATAGCTTCCGTGTATGGCCGGCCTGATCCACTACTTGTCCTTGTGCATAGCCGGTCATATTGATAGCCTGATCTTGATCCCAAGCCGATCACATAATAAACTAATATCTCAAGGCACTGTTTAGTACTACATTTTCTATTCTAGATTATTACCTGTTGTTACATCGTACTCCTGATTACTTACAGCACATTGTTACCACGACATGCTTACATGATTATATATACTTTTTACTGTTCAGTATTACTTATCCATCATGTATTTCTATTGCTTACAGTTATTTATAGATATTGTCAATTTAATGGAACTGCATTTAGTTTACGTACTTTGCTCCAATCCTGACTGGATAACCATATTTTTAGGCGTTGTTATGCCCTATATTCTTGGAATACTAATGATGCTAGATGCGACAGATCTCGATGTTCCATTGATCGTGAGTTGACCTCTGAGAGCTCTAGGCTATTAGTCTTCTTTTAGATTTATGTTCGTTATCGGATATTGTCTCCAATATATTTTTGATACGTATGATCATTTGTAGATTCCGGATGATCTAGTGTTACTACTATCTTTCTTATTCATATATGCCTTAGTCGTATGTGATTTGAGTTGATATTGTGGATCATATAAATGTTGTATATATTTATTGGGTACTTGACAGGGTTATACCGTCGATATTACAGTGTAGGCTGAGCGTGGCCCACGTACTCGTGTTGGAATATCCGGGTATAGGTTATGACAATCTCTACTTGGGATTCGGAGTACTGTGCCAATCCCTTGGTTCGTATCTCGATCTAGCTGAAGGCTACCAGAAGTGCTCTATCGGCGTGGAACAAATAATAGTTTTGGGACATCTTCATGGGGGCTCGTTCGGCTGAGGTGAAGGTCAAGCACACGGAGGAGTACTATATCGATATGGAACGAAAAAGAATAAAGTGGCTCTTAACAGGAATATTGCTTGCTTAAAGCAGATATCTAAATTTGTAAAAGAATTTTGGAGACAAAAAGCTAGATCGAGATGGGACAAAGACGATGATAAAAACTCTAAATTCTTCCATGACTGTGTGAGGGCTCGCATGAACCTTCTCTACATCCACCAAATTAGAAATGGCGAGGGGCATCTCCTCAAGAACCAAAGCGACATCCAGCTGGAGCCCAGCAGGTTCTTCTTGGGTCTATTTCAAAAAGAGCGTATTGTGTTTGATGCTGATTTCTTAGGGGCTATCCTGAAGAGCATATCGGATATGGAGAATGAAATGCTCTCAAATACCCCGACGGTGGTGGAACTGAAATTGGTTGTTTGGGATATAACCAAGGACAGTGCCCCGGGTCCCGATGGCTTCTCGAGCTCTTTCGACAGGAATTGCTATGAGATCATCCAGGATGATGTTTTGAAGCTGACGTTGGTTTCTTTCAAGGACATTCCAATGAAAAAGCGATTGCTAGTACAAACATCATCCTTATTCCGAAGATGACACAACCCTCTACCTTTGACGACTTTAGACCAATTAGCTTATGCACATTCCTCAACAAGATCATCACTAAACTGATTGCTAATAAAATGGTTGGGGTACTCCAGTTGATTATTTTTCCAGAACATAGTGGCTTTGTTCGTCGCAAGAATATCACTAACAGTATTATGCTTGCAAAAGAGATGATAGCTTGTTTAAAGCATTGGGGTTGCGGGGGTAATATTGGCATAAAGCTGGATATAGAGAAAGCATACGACATGTTCGATTGGTAGTGCCTAATTTGGGTTCTCAAAGCTTTTCGCTTTTCAAAAACTTGGATTGACATATTGTGGAGATCGGTCTCGAACTGCTGGTTCTCCATGGTGATAAACGGCCAGTAGACCAATTTCTTCAAGTCCTTCTATAGAGTTAGGCAGGGAGACCCGCTCTCCCCCACAATATTCATTATTGTCGCAGAGGCTCTCAGTCGGAACCTTAACCGCATGGGTCTTATACCAAGGTTCAACTTTGTCTAAGCATTACACACCTTGCTTATGTTGATGATATCATCATGTTCTCGTCGGAGTATATGGGCTCACTTTCGGTAGTCATCTCTATTTTGGACAAGTATTTGAAAACGTCAATCCAAAGGGTTAGTTTTAAAATGAGTAAGATTTATGTTCACCACACTTTGTCGGTGGAGAAGAATGGGAGGTACATCAGAGATTCGGGTTATTAAGTACATGGTCCGCCCTTCATGTACTTGGGTGCCCCTAGGCGTATGGCAAGATCAATGTGGGGATGTTTGAAGGCTTGATTGCTAACATTATAAGAGAATCGAGGTGTGGCATAACCGAATTCTATCCCCGGGGGGTAAGCTTATATTGTTGCAGCACATTCTTTGCTCGATCCCTATCTACACACTTGTGACTTATAACCCTCTGAAGAAGGTGATATGCACCTTAGAGCAGATGTTCCTTCGATTCTTTTGGGGATACACAAACGGTGACAACAGAAGGATTTGGGCTAGCTAGTCCTCCCTGGCACACCCAATGGCAAAATGAGGGCTAGGCCTGTGTAGGTTGGTCAACATAGTCAACCCTTTTTCGACCAAACTGTAGTGAAAGGTGCGGATAGAGGACTCGCTGTGGTGCAAATTCCTCAAAGCGAGGTACTTCCGAAATTTCCATCCTATCACTGTATTTGCAAATTGCATAGCATTCAAGACGTAGAGAAGGCTTCTACGTGGGAGGCAACTGGAAAACATTTTATCAGGCTGTCAGTAGGGTCTGGTTGCTCGAGCTTGCTATTTGAAAACTTGACCAGAGCTGGCCTGCTACCTCCGATCGGGCAGGTCCCTCCCCTCACCTATATTAACTCGCTATGGCTGGAGGACGGCATTAAGGACTGGGCGTGGGTAAGGCTTTGGTTTGAAGCGATATGGGAGTCTGCCATTGTAGCCTTGCGAGCATTGTCATCCATGAGGATGCTCACATCTGATCGCTCAACCGATCAGGTGGCTTCTCGATATCATCTGTATGGGATGCCATTCATCCATGTGCGACTTTGACATTGGAGGCAAATCTCTGGTGCCATAATATTCTGACAAACTAGTCGATCCTTTTATTGTGGGCATTAAGAATGAAGCTCCCAACGGATGACATACTTACTACGATTAGGTACAACTTGCCATCGAGATGTCACTGCTGCTATGATCCGCCACGGGAGTAGATTAGCTACATCTTGGTGGAATGAGATAAGGCCAGGCTGGTATGGGATTACTATGGGTGCCTATTAGTGATTGGAGAGCACGTGCACACTCTTACTTATTTGCTACTCACCTGGGGGAGCGACAGTGCATCTCTATATTCAAAGACCGTCGCAGCCGCCATTGTTTGGGTCCTTTGGAAGAATAGAAACAAAGCTAGATTTGAGGAATATCAATTCAACGGACAGTGGATGATTGTAGAAGTTGGACATCAGTCGACAAGGTGGTTAGTGGTCGGTCTCCTGGTAATAAGTGCCAGGGGGTTACTTGAGTTGTGGTGTTGATTTTGGGCCTCTGTCTTCATCTCTCGCGGGGTGAGATACTAGGGTGGGGTCAGGGCTTTGGATTTTTCTTCTCCTTTTATTATTTTAGGGACAATTACTTGTAAATCGTGATCTTGAATTTAGCAATTATGAAATGATTTTAAGCGTTTTTGGAGGGGTGCTGGAGAATTGGTGTGGTGTGGGTGAGAAACTAGCCAGCTAGCAAGTATGAATTGATTTTAAGGGTTTATAGAGGGGTGTGTGAAGCATTGGTAGGGTGTGGGTGAGAAGCTAGCTAGCTAGCAAGTAGCTACCATTTGCATTGTGCATTTTACACTTATGTCCTTGTTTAATACCCTTTGTGTGCACTGCTTCCTGGTAAACTAGATTAGTCTAGCATAACCCAGTAGCATTGTGCCTTTTTGATGGATATGCAAGTTTTCTAACATGTGGCATCCACAAGAACAGTATGAAATGAGGTTAACTAGATTAGTCTTATATAACACAAATAATTATGTGATTGAAGTTTTCATATTAATCTTACTAACTAATTATGAAATCTATTATAGGTTAGGTAACCATGTTCCTATGTTACTTAAATTTGTAATTTCATTTGTACGTATGTGCAGAATTATTCACATGTAAGAAAATAATGAGTCGATACTCAGTTGACCATTCATGGATGTACAATCGACAACATGAGAGCTAGATTGGTTTGACGGATGATTCCAAGACGGGCGTCGAGGAATTTCTAAAATACGTCAGTAGCCAACCTTATTTTATGGAAGGGAGGCTCATAAAGTGCCCTTATGTCAAATGTATTAATATACCATTCAAAGAGGTAGATCTCATAAGAGAGCACCTCTACAAGAAAGGTTTTATACCAAACTACAACGAATGGACGACACATGGAGAACCTTTGGTTCCGTAATATCCGTCCTCCGTTAGTACGGAGGTGGGAGAGTCCACTCTCGGAGATCACTTAGAATATTAGCCTCGAAACTTGGCACGTGAGTTGTTATTTGGTACGGTCGGTCCAACTTTTGATTCAGAGGATCTGAATCCTGATGGAAAGGAGTTCTATGATATGTTCAAGCATGCTGATACTGTGTTATACCCGGGTTATGATTCTCATTTTATCTTATCCGTAGTGATGCGGCTGTTGAACCTCAAGTCTGATTTTAACTTACCGTAAGAATGCTACGACCGTACTATTCAGTTTGTTAGAAAGTTATTGCCAAAATGATCGAAGGACTTGCTACAAAACTATTACAAGTCAAAAATGATGATAAGAAAACTCGGATTAGGTTATAAAAAGATAGATTTTTGTCAAAACGGTTGCATGTTGTACTACAAAGAGAACAATGATAAACATAGTTGCATTTTCTGTCACGAGGACCGGTTCAAGCCAATTCGGGGCAAAGGACAATCAATTGAACAAGCAAGGTTCTTCCCCTTCAAATACCTACAGTTTTTGCCAATCACAAAGAGGCTGAAGAATATGTATATGTCCGCAAATATTGCACAACACATGACATGGCATAGTAAAGAACGGAAGATGGATGAAGGAGAATTATCTCATCCTTTCGATAGAGAGACATGGAAGTATTTTGATCGATTTTATACTGGATTTACTGTAGAGCGTAGGAATATTCGGTTGGCTTTATGTTCTGATGGATTCACTCTTTTCGGACAGTCAAAATCCCAGTACTCTTTTGGCCGATGATTACGACCCTTTACAATCTACTACTGTAGATGTGTATGAAAACTCCTTATATATTTTTGGCACTTATCATACTCGGTCCAAAAAATTAAAAGAAGAACATCGATATCTACTTGCAATTGTTAGTGGGTGAGTTGAAACAATTATGCCAGTTCGGCTTTCATAAGTATGATATATTGATGAAGCAGAAATTTTAGATGAGAGCGATGCTCATGTGGACCTTCAATAACTTTCCAGCATACGGGAAGTTATTGGGGTGGAGTACTCATGGTATTATGCCTTATCCGCTATGTAAAAAGAATAAGGCATTCCACCATCAGAATAGAGGAAAAGCTTTTTTTGATTGTCACCATCAGTTCCTTCATGCGTCCAATCCATAGAGAAGAAACTGAGATGCCTTTAGAGTTGGTAAGCGGGAACTATCTCCTCCCTTATTGAGATTGATATGAGATGTAGTTTGGGCAGAGGTAGAGGATTTGCCGACTATAATGGAAGATTCATGATCGGGCCATCACTCAGAATGATTCGGACAACCATAATTAGATGAAACAGAGTATCTTTTGGGACTTACCTTATTAGAAGGACATTCTCATAAGACACAATCTTGTTGTCATACATATTAAGAAAAACGTATTCGATAACATCTTCATTACGGTGATGGATATCAAGAAAAAACTGAAAGACAATCCCAAAGAAAGAAAATACTTGGAAATTATTTATAGGCGTCAATAGTTGCATCTAACACGAAGATCGAATGGTAACTGGGTCAAGCCCTCAACACCATTTATATTGATTTGGGATGATAAACTAATAATATGCAACTGGATTTCAAAGTTCAGATTTCATGATGGTTATGTTTTGAATCCGGCGAGATGTGTCAATCTCAACGAACGCAAGATGAAGAGTCATGATTGCTACGTGTTCATGAAGCGTTTACTTCCTATCGCTCTGAGAGAGATGCTACCTTCTCAAGTATGGACTCCGTTGGCCGAGTTATCTATATTCTTTAGAGATTTGTGTTCAAGCAAGTTGGCGGTGCAACAAATGTTGGAACTTGTGGAGAAAATTGTATTGACATTGTGCAAGTCAGAAAGGGTGTTCCTTCTCGACTTTTTTTGATAGTATATAACTTTTGTCGGTTCATCTTGCATACGAAGCACGTATCGGTGCTTCCATCCATTATTGATGGATGTATCTATTTGAGAGTATAAATAATTAATTATCTAGTACTAATAATGTTTTTATTCAAACAAGAATAAGGTAGACAATAATCATATAGCAGCTTCGATATACAAAACATATATTATTAAGGATGTCTCAAACTTCTGCTCGGTCTACTTCGATACTCGTGTCAGAACAAATCGAAATAGAGCACCAAGAAAAGATGATGGTGGGGTCGATGTAGAAGCATGAATTTTTTTTTAGCAAATATAGCTCCATGCGCCCAAGGCAAGTATAGCTCCATGCGCCCAAGTCAAGTGTAGCCACATGCGTCCAGACAGTTTAACTCCATGCACCCACTTAATGACGCTCCATGTGCCTAGTCAAGTGTAGCTCCATGCGCCCTGTCAGTGAAGCTTCATGCGCCTAAGACTAGCTCCCCCGAAATGAGGACGCATAGCCTGAGACATGGCTATGCGCCCAAGCCTGACTCAGTCAAAGCCATTATCAAAACGTGCGCCAAAGTGCATGGCCACGTTAGTCTCCATGAGCAGTCGTGCACCGAAGCATGCGGCCACGTCAACACCACGACCTACCCATGATCTCGTAGCCTGTATGTGCCTACATCCTATGCGCCCAAAGCAGGACTATGCGCCAACATAAGAACCAGCATGTTCCCTCATGTGGGCGCATAACGTCATTCCAGCTCGAGAACGACTATAAAAGGGGGGCCTCACCCCTCTTCAAAATAGGAGAATAGAGAGCATTTTCAAGAGCCAAATTGCTGTACTTCTTGCCAGTGAGCCGAGAGTTAGCAATTATCTTAGGTTTTCTCCCACTTTTGCAATCGGAGTGTCAACGGAGTAAAAGAGCAACTGCCGCCCGATCTCCATCGTCCCATTCCCCAGAATTCTTTTTTGTACTCGTGGATCCTCAGCGCAGGATGTAAAACCCCCTTTTATTATTATTATTATTATTATTATTTTATTAGACTTAAAATTTTGTTTATGCAAATTATAATTTTTAGTTCATTAGAAATGACCTTAGCCATTGTTGAATTTTGGAACACAAGACTACCATAAATTTTGGCACGGAAGATGTAGCAGTGTGCCTTGACTAGTGTACCAGTCATGCCGGGGGAAGCCTAACCATGGTGATATCCAAACTAGAAAAACTAGGCCAAGTGGTGAATGGACTTATTTAAATCATTTTAATTAAATATTAATTTATATATTCATTTTTAGCCGGCCCGGTTTGTCCAGTTCAGCTCAAACTGGACCCGAACCAAATTTAAGCCCATATAGGCATGAGATGGGACCAAGGTGGCATGTAGACATATTTTATGGATATACAAATATTTTCTAAATTACTTTAGAATTTTATGTGCAATTTCTAATTATTTAATTATTTGTACAAACATTGGTATTTATTACTAAATAACATTTTGCAACATTTTGTATAATTTTTGGACCCAAATTAGAGTGGTGGTATAACTCCACCAAAATCACCATTTGATTATTCTTATTATTAAATATTTTTAATGATATTGTGATTGCGATTAAATAAGAACCTCTATTAGTATTAGTTTTTATTATTAGTATTTTTATTATTATTTTGTCAAATTGAAATAAATATATATATGTACCTTTGTGGATTTAATGCATTACATATTTCATTTTCCTCTTTAATAAATTATATATAAATAAATAAGGAATATATGCATATATAGTAAATGCATGGTGAAATAAAGTATTTTTATAGTAAATTGATATAGGAGTATAAATATATTAGCATAAGCATAATTGGTGATATATATTTGGTCCATGACTATCGTATCATTTCCTTATGATTTTTACATAAGATTTATATACAATAACATATTACTTTAGATTTATTTAGAAATTTTTAGGTTTCATTTGAGATAATTAATAGTGTTTAAATATTACTTATAAATCCTTCAAAATAAATAAATTGTTATTTATATTTACTTGAATTTTATTTTAAATATTTAAAATTTTATAGATTTTGTTAAGATACATTTTAAATGCTTAAATATTAATGCTATGATATGTAGTATTAAGTAGTGTATTAAATATTGTAATAGGAAAATATATTTTTAGATATTTTTATATTTTTACAAGCATTAGAAATAGGTGCTAAGTAAATAGTTATATTATATATATAGTTGTCTTAAAAAGAAAAGATAAGAAAAATAAAAAAAAATATAAAATAAAAAAAAGTACAACCAACCCCCCACTTAATGTGGGCGGGTCCCACCCCCCTAAAATTTGCTTGCTGCGTATAGCAAGCTCACCAAAAATCGTAGATCCCATAAATCATAAACCCATTAGTATTAGGTTTTTTCCACAACTTGTTATATATGTAACTTTTTCCACAAACCTCAAAACCCTAAACTTCCAAAACGAAAGTTGAGGCTGATCATACCCTCTTCGCCTATGAATTTGTTTCACCAGGGACGGAGCATTGTGCGCGACGAACGGAGCATCGAAAGTCAGCCCCGCGTCACCCACGGAGCAGTTTTCCCACTCAAGGTACCCTACTTCCCTACGACGTAACTTTTTACTCGTAGCACCGATTTTTGATCCATAAAATTTTCTGGAAAGTAGACTTAACCCTCTTCGAGATCCTTCAGGTGGATTGCAAAAATAAACCATTGACTTGCTCGTAAAATCGAGACAAAGTTGAAGAAAAATCTATTTTATGAAATACTAAAAACTTTTTTTAAACGACAACTTGTCGGCCAATTTTCTTGCTGTGTAGAAAAGAATTGTAGAAACTAATTAAAAACAATAAAAGATAACATAACAGAGATTGTAAGCATCTTCTGGATCGTCGTTTCGATTAACGTGTAAAAAGTAAATCGATGTTGAAGTTGGAGAAAAACCTGTGTTAATTTATATAAAATTTCTGAATTTTTCTCGATACGGCGTGCGTCCCGACAAACCTGGCGACGTGGTCGCATGCTACATGCATCAAAAGGCGCGTATGGATGTTGCCGACGTGTGGTAACTGACGGAACTCGGTTTCATTGTGTGTGCGCGACAAAATCCGTCCGTATCCGTCAAGATACCCCGTATCGCCAATTTGCAAACTTCGTCCTAACTTTATGGATAGTCGTCAATTAGAAAGGAAACTTGTGCCAAAAGTTCTGAATCGAAATTCTTGTCCTGTGTGCCAAGTTTCATTCGATTTTGAGAAGGTCGAATCGGAACCCCTTTTTGGCGGGCCTGCGACCCACTCAAACGGACGATTTTGTACACGGCTCATCGGAATCCAAAACTGGACAAACCATTGAGTTCCTCTCCTCAAACTGAATCCATAGACATGTAGTTTGATGAATTTAGATACCATAAACTTTGGCATGCATTTCGGTGCAAAGTGGGTCCAACAACGGACATCGTTTTGACAAGAAATTACGATTTTGCCCCTGTGCCAGAATTAGACTTTTGGACAGGCATTTTCTAGTTATATCTTTTACACCGAGTGCGTTTTTTATGTTTGTTTCAGCGTTCGAAGTTGTTTGGAGATTGTGACGTTTCTTGGCTGACATTGTGATTTTTTGGACTTGCCACTTTGCACCATCAGGCAAGATACCTTGCCATTTTACTCTGTGATTATTATATTCTTATTTTCAGTTGTTATTCTTAGCATTTCTTATTTGTTAATATTATAAAACTGTGCGTCCAAGTCACACTTTGGTGCAAGCGACTCTATCGGTCGTTTTTCTCGCTTTATTGATTTCTCTTGCATTGACTTAGTCTAGTGACCACCCATTGATGTTGAGGTATTGGTATATCTCATATGGCCTTGACATTTGCTTTACCATGTTATGTGAGTCACATGTAGGACGCGTATTCGCGTAGTCGGCTGGCCACCGATACGTATAGAGCGTAAGACGGATAGGAGTAACTGCCAATAGAATTACATGCTAGAAGACTCGACGGTGACAAGAGGTTCATGAGTCATAGATGTGACCCAAATGGCATTGGGTAGGAAGAACAGTTTCTTAATATATGGGTCATATATGCACTGTCCTGATTGCCGGTTATCTCCAGTAGGAGGTACGGTCCTGATTACAGGTTATCTCCAGTGGGGAGGTACGGTCCTGATTTATCGGTTATCTCCAGTGGGAGATACGGTCCTGATTCCTGATATTCCTGATCCTGCCCATGCGTCAAAGGTTTATTTTTATTGTATTATCACTGTAGACTGGTTAGGCACCTGATTGCATACATATTTCTTTTTTTATATTATATATTATAGTTATTATGGCATGGTGTTTTCTTGTATCTTGTTACGTCCCTCTGAGGACCTGGATATCCCTCCAAGTGTGTGTTCTTATCTTTCATAGGTGTTCTAGCTCTAGTCGTGATCGCCGCTATTTCTTCGAGGATGATTGCAATTGGATCATCTTCGCTTCGCTCGCCAAAATAATTCTTTTGAATATCATGTATTTCTTTTCTTACTTATTGGTAGTGGATTTGTCTCCGCCCAACATATTGTATCAAGAAAATTTTATAGTTGATTATATGATATCTTTTATTCTTTTATTTTGTGGATGAGATTAGTTAGTTGTGGTTTACTGTATTTTACAGCTTATGTATTCATACGAGGTCTATGTACTTCGTATGTATACAGCTGGCATGTCTACGTTCCTAGTCCTACGTATTTTGGGACTGGGGCGTTACATGTTTTTGTGGTGGCCCATGCAGGTCAAGATAAATTGTTTGGTTACCTTACCGTAACAAGCAAGCCTGCGAATAGGATTAGAAGTCTAGGATCTCATTCACATACTTGGCCTCTTTCCTAAGATTTTATCTACCGTTCGACTCATCGATTGTATCTTGATTGATTCCTTCCATCATTAATCTTATCTCCCCTTCATGCTTGCTAGAGGTTAGACAGGTGATCCCTACTAGTTAGACATGTTTCTTTTGTCCCAAAACACCACTAGTTTAACTCTTGTAAGTTGGGTAGAATACATGACGACCTAACAAACCCTTTGTCCTTGTGACCCTACTGATGAGTTCACTTAGACTAGAAATTCAGAGGACCTTAACTTATCTAGACAACCAAACCGTAAGTAAAGAAAACTAGGGCAACTGTATAGGCCCACACTTCGGGCAAGCCTTGATTTTAAAAGATCTTGGACTATTTTAAAATGTCCTTCATCAGTACCTCCCTTGCTAATATTTTGGCTATCTCATGCTGCTAATGTAGCTTCAGTTTTGCAAGCTTATTTCGTAAATAAGCTTGATCATGACATATTTATTGGGTGCACCCACTAACATATTGTCTAATCAGAACCGGTGCATGATGGTCTGATCAAGCTATTGCACTTTCGTTCGCTTTTCATGTATTATTCTACGTGGATGAAGACATAGTTAAACCTGCCTTAGAGTCTCATCCCGACAGCATTGACAACTCTCATTGGAATTATTTTCGTCACCTATGAACCTCGTATTTCTTACTAAATACCATAGTCTTTGAACTCTTCTGTTGTGGACTATACTTAATTTAGAAAGACCAGACACTGTACTTGATAGATAGACTTAAGTATCACATTTAGCTGCCCTATCAGTTATTTATACACAAATGTAGATAGCCACCGACCGACTCATGTGGCTATATCCTCGCCTTTAACTACTCCTCATTTTTTTTCAACCCTAGAATTGTTATCGTGCCCTCCCAATTACTCTTAAGCACTCGAGAATGATCCTAATCGTTCACTTAATCAAACCTTCGACCAAGACGATTAGTATCCAGTTCCCTCTTAAGGGATCATATTTCCTAAATGTTTAATTTACTCTCTTTGGTCTACTAAATTCTTTATTGTTCTCTAAAATTTGATATTCAAAATTTTGTTACCTTCACTAGCAATCCTTATTTGAATTCTATAACCATGATATATTTTTGTATATATCGACTCCATAACTTTCTATTGAATGGTAGTGTTGAACGTCGTTTTATCGCCTCCTCTAAAATTTAATTGTATTTTGGTATTGACGAACTCTTCCTATCCCTCAGCCCTATCTACCTTATTAATCCTAAATTTCGAGGACGAAATTATTGTATGTTGGGTAGGATGTAAAACCCTCTATTTTATTATTATTATTATTATTTTATTAGACTTAAAATTTTGTTTATGCAAATTATGATTTTTAGTTCATTAGAAATGACCTTAGCCATTGTTGAATTTTGGAACACAAGACTACCATAAATTTTGGCACGGAAGATGTAGCAGTGTGCCTTGACTAGTGTACCAGTCATGCCGGGGGAAGCCTAGCCATGGTGATGTCCAAACTAGGAAAACTAGGCCAAGTGGTGAATGGACTTATTTAAATCATTTTAATTAAATATTAATTTATATATTCATTTTTAGCCAGCCCGGTTTGTCCAGTTCAGCCCGAACTGGACCTTAACCAAATTTAAGCCCATATAGGCATGGGATTGGACCAAGGTGGCCATGTAGACATATTTTATGTATACACAAATATTTTCTAAATTACTTTCGAATTTTATGTACAATTTCTAATTATTTAATTATTTGTACAAATATTGGTATTTATTACTAAATAACATTTTGCAACATTTTGTACAATTTTTGGACCCAAATGAGAGTGGTGGTATAAGTCCACCAAAATCACCATTTGATTATTCTTATTATTAAATATTTTTAATGATATTGTGATTGCGATTAAATTAGAACCTCTATTAGTATTAGTTTTTATTATTAGTATTTTTTTGTCAAATTGAAATAAATATATATATGTACCTTTGTGGATTTAATGCATTACATATTTCATTTTCCTCTTTAATAAATTATATATAAATAAATAAGGAATATATGCATATATAGTAAATGCATGGTGAAATAAAGTTTTTTTATAGTAAATCGATATAGGAGTATAAATATATTAGCATAAGCATAATTGGTGATATATATTTGGTTCATGACTATCGTATCATTTCCTTATGATTTTAACATAATATTTATATACGATAACATATTACTTTAGATTTATTTAGAAATTTTTAGGTTTCATTTGAGATAATTAATAGTGTTTAAATATTAATTATAAATCCTTCAAAATAAATAAATTGTTATTTAGATTTACTTGAATTTTATTTCAAATATTTAAAATTTTATAGATTTTGTTAAGATACATTTTAAATGCTTAAATACTAATGCTATGATATGTAGTATTAAGTAGTGTATTAAATATTGTAATAGGAAAATATATTTTTAGATATTTTTATATTTTTACAAGCATTAGAAATAGGTGCTAAGTAAATAGTTATATTATATACATAGTTGTTATAAAAAGAAAAGATAAGAAAAAGAAAAAAATAAAAATAAAAATAAAGTACAACCAACCCCCCACTTAATGTGGGCGGGTCCCACCCTCCTAAAATTTGCTTGTTGCGTACAGCAAGCTCACCCAAAATTGTGGATCCCATAAATCATAAACCCATTAGTATTAGGTTTTTGCCACAACTTGTTATATATGTAACTTTTTCCATAAACCTCAAAATCCTAAACTTCCAAAACGAAAGTTGAGGCTGATCATACCCTCTTCGCCTACAAATTCGTTTCACCAGGGAGGATTATTGTGCGCGACGAACGGAGCATCAAAATTCAGCCCCGCGTCACCTACGGAGCAGATTTTCCACTCAAGGTACCCTACTTCCCTACGACGTAACTTTTTACTCGTTGCACTGATTTTCGATCCGTAAAATTTTCTGGAAAGTAGACTTGACCCTCTTCTTCCAGGTGGATTTCGAAAACAAACCATTGACTTGCTCAAAAAATCGAGACAAAGTTGAAGAAAAATCTGTTTTCAGAAATACTAAAAACTATTTTTTTAAACGACAACTTGTCGGCCAATTTTCTTGCTGTACAGAAAAGAATTGTAGAAACTAATTAAAAACAATAAAAGATAACATAACTGGGATCGCAACGCATCTTCTGGATCGTCGTTTTGATTAACGTGTAAAAAGTAAATCGATGTTGAAGTTGGAGAAAAACTTGTGTTAATTTATATAAAATTTCTGAATTTTTCTCGATACAGCTTGCGTTCTGACAAACCGGGCTGCATGGTCGCACGCTATACGCATCGAAAGGTGTGTATGGATGTTGCCGACGTGTGGTAACTGACGGAACTCAGTTTCGTTGTGTGTGCGCGACGAAATCCGTCCGTATCCGTCAAGATACCCCATATCGCCAATTTGCAAACTTCGTCCTAACTTCGTGGACAGTCGTCGATTCGAAACAAAATTTACGCCAACATTTCTGAATCGAAATTCTGGTCCTGTGTGCCAAGTTTCATTCGATTCTGAGAAGGTCGAATCGGAACCCCTTTTTGGCGGGCCCGCGACCCACGTAAACGGACGATTTTGTACACTGCTCATCGGAATCCAAAACTGGACATACCGTTGAGTTCCTCGCCTCAAACTAAATCTGTAGACATATAGTTTGACGACTTTAGAGGCCATAGACTTCGACACGTGTTTCGGTGCAAAGCGGGTCCAACGACGGACATCGTTTTGACCTGAAATTACGATTTTGCCCCTGTGCCAGAATTAGACTTTTGGACAGGCGTTTCCTAGGTATATTTTTTACACCGAGTGTGTTTTTGATGTTTGTTTCAGCGTTCAGAGTTGTTTGGAGATTGTGACGTTTCTTGGCTGACATTGTGATTTTCTGGACTTGCCACTTTGCACTATTAGGCAAGATACCTTGTCATTTTACTCTGTGATTATTATATTCTTATTTTTAGTTGTTATTTTTAGCATTTCTTATTTGTTAATATTATAAAACTGTGCATCCAAGTCACACTTGGGTGCAAGCGGCTCTATCGGTTGTTTTTCTCGCTTTATTGATTTCTCTTGCATTGACTTAGTCTAGTAACCACCCATTGATGTTGAGGTATTGGTATATCTCATACGGCTTTGACACTTGCTTTACCATGTTATATGAGTCACATGTAGGACACGTATCCGCGTAGTCTGCTGGCCACCGATACGTATGGAGCGTGCGACGGATAGGAGTAACTGCCAATAGAATTGCATGCTAGAAGACTCGACGGTTACTAGAGGTTCATGAGTCATGGATGTGACCCAAATAGGCATTGGGTGGGAAGAACAGTTCCTTAACGTATGGGTCATATATGCACTGTCCTGATTGCTGGTTATCTCCAGTAGGAGGTACGGTCCTGATTGCCGGTTATTTCTAGTGGGAGGTACGGTCCTCATTTGCCGATTATCTCCAGTGGGAGATACGGTCCTGATTCCTGATATTCCTGATCCTGCCCATGCGTCAAAGGTTTGTTCTTATTGCATTATCACTGTAGACTGCTTAGGCACCTGATTGCATACATATTTTTTTCTTTATATTATATATCATAGTTATTATGGCATGGTGTTTTCTTGTATCTTGTTACGTCCCTCTGGGAACCTGGTTATCTTTCCAGGTGTGTGTTCTTATCTTTTGCAGGTGTTCTAGCTCTAGTCGTGATCACCGCTATTTCTTCGAGGATGATTGCACTTGGATCATCTTCGCATCGCTCGCCAAAATCATTCTTTTGAATATCGTGTATTTCTTTCCTTACTTGTTGGTAGTGGATTTGTCTCCGCCCAACATATTGTATCAAGAAAATTTTATAGTTGATTATATGATATCTTTTATTCTTTCATTTTGTGGATGAGATTAGTTAGTTGTGGTTTACTATATTTTACAGCTTATGTATTCATACGAGGTCTATGTACTTCGTATGTATACAGCTGGCATGTCTACGTTCCTAGTTCTACGTATTTTGGGACTGCAGCGTTACACAGGATCTCTCATGCGTACTCGATTTGTGGTTCCTTGCGCCAATAAAAGAAAAGACAACATTTTTTTCTTTTTCTTTTTGTGTGTGTCCACAAAAATGGCGACTCTGCTGGGGACTACCTTTTTCTCTGACGAGAAGGTGGTGATGCAATCCGATACCGACAAAGTGGGGAGTACTCAGAAGATGCTGATCGTAAAGTTCGATTAGCAAGTGTTCGAGAAGATGCTCTCGAGGGACGGCTCTACTCCCTAAAAATTAGCAAAGCCAAACAAGTCTCGCAAGACTTGGCTTCCAAAGGCTCGTTGTGTATATCCTGCTAGTGTCATATCAGATATGCAGCTGGAGGTCTCTGCCACAGAAGTTCCCCAAATGGAGAAGGCTCACACCGTTCCGGGCTCTACTAGCCCAGTGACTTCTTTCCTGCACAACCAACAACAGGGTGTTCAACACCCGAGACTTGGAAAAGGGAAATACTACGATGCCATGAATCGGGGTGTGCGACACTCTGGCCGGACCCGACGAGGCTCACAAACGAAGGAGGCCAAACTGGAAGAAAATCGCGCTGCTCCACCAGGCATGCGCCCAAGGCCATGCGCCCAAAGGAGTGTTTGGGCGCATAGCCCAAACCAGAACACTTCGGTCTTCAACAGACTGGGCACCCAGATCCATGCGGCCAAGGCTATGCGTCCAGGCTCTCTGGATCCATACTATGCGCCCACATCAAGGAAGCTCAGACATGATGTCAAAAAGCATGCGCCCAAGGCCAGTCTCCAAGGCCTATGCGCCCACAACAAAAAGACAGGCTCCAATACATATTTCACGGGGCTGTCTTCAAGGACATCACAGAACTTAGATGTGGGGGTTGCCCCTGCACATGAACTATGTCTAGATGTGCCTACTCTCCTTACGAATCCGTATGCAAAGCTCAGCAATGCATGCAACATGGGTTGTAAGGCAAAACTTCATTCCGCTAACTTGTGCGACATGATAAATCAAAAGCGCAAAGCGAGGGAGAACATAACAATCCATAGTGCACTTCTGTACACCAGTATTGTTATCAACTGTTGTTGCTCCAAAACAATAAGAGCGCCTCAGAGAAAGTTCGTATTTCGACGGCTACACTTCTCTGACGACGAGAAGCCACTATGTGTTTCATCCAACATGGCTTCATAGGGTCCCCCTTACGGAAGCCCCAATCAAAGACAGTGGACCACGAACCCAAGTTTCTCTCTTAGCTCCGTAAGAAGAAGGAGGAGAACTCTACCAACAGATGGCAAACAGCCTGTCGCATCCAAAGGAGTCTATATGGGCACTCGATCAAAGGCAAGACTCCGAATGGATGACAAAGATTCCCAAGACGGGGGTAGCATTCCCTCATAATCTGAAGCAGATGACCCTCACACCGGGGGTAGCCTTCCAGAGGACGATGATCCCTCTGAATTCGATGGCGACTATGTAACTCCTCTACCTGAAGACGAAGGACTTATCCACTCGGAGACAGGGAGTATCAGCACCAGTTGCACTGCTTCCTTTGTTCATCCTCGCATGCTATCTACATACATGGCAGACGAAGAAAGACCTGAAGAAGCCAGTGATCAGGCTAGCAAACGGTTAGAGGGTCTCGAAACAACATTCGCCAAGATCACTGATATGCTTACCAGTATCATGGCAGTTCAAGCTGCTGGAACTGTTCCTCTACCTCAACAAAATGCCTCGGCCAAGTTAGTCCGATTCACAGCAACAACCCTCCTTCACTACAAAAGGAGTATCATTTTGTTGTGTCTTCTCCAAATCTAGCAAATACCCGGGGTGGACCTTCGCCAACAACGCCCGACAACCGTTCAGCAGTCATTTTCCAATACCTGCTCAATCAACAGGATGCAATTGATTCTTTGGTCGCTCGCCTCGACACCATCTCACACAAAGACGAGCTTTAAGATGGGGATATCTTAACCGTATCCCCCTAAATGGGAGAACTCTACTTGCCCTCCTAACTACAAACCGCTGACGCTGAACTCATTTGACGATTTGACTTCTCCTCGTCAACATATGACGTACTTCAACACGCAGACTCTGCACATGCCCAGAGACGATCCGTTCCTGTCGAAGTTGTTTATTAGCACCTTGTAGGAGGTAGCCTTTGAATGGTTCTGTAGTCTGCCTGACGGGCGTATCAATTCATTCAAAGACTTGGAGAGGTTGTTCCTCAACATATTTTACAATAGTGGCATACATGTTAGTATGTTTAAGTATGGCTAACTGTATCTGCTACAGATTTGCTATGCCCTCCTAACAGATTTCACGAACACTATGTTTATATTCATATTATGGCTAACTGTATCTGCTACAGGAACACGGCATGGGACACATATATGATAATGTGTTATGTTTAAGTATTGCTATGAAACTGATCCTAAGGCTAAATAGAAAGATCACAAATTAAGTTGCATGTTCCACTAAATGATTTAGTGTTTGGTTTGGGTGCGAGCGGGTCTTGATTAGTGCGAAGCGAGGACGAAAGCACTAATCCCCTACTAGTTTATGTGCAGGCTCAGGTTATGATCGGCTCGGGACGGAGCATGGCTTGGACGTGCCGAGGCATGGAGGCCTTGTTGTTCAAGAGGAGCGTCCGCATATGGGTTCGGACTTGCGACATGGAGATGTTCGGCCGAAGACTACTTGGTGGCTATAAAGAGGCATAATGTATGGGATAATGTAATCCTTTGTGAGCTAGAGAGATCATGAGCGTTGTAGCCAATTGGTATTTTATGTCGGGCTATTCAGGGCCTTTGTAACCTTTAGTTCAATATGAATAAAAGAGATTCTAGTGTTATACTTTGTTTCCTTCCGCTGCTTATGTTATCAAATTGAGATAGTTCTATGTGAACCTGTTATATTGCCTTGCACGAGCGCAACTCCAGGCTCGTACGGCATCACGCCCCAGAGAGGACGATGATTCAGGTAAAATCTAGCGAGGATGAGTGATTTCCCGGATCGGGGCGTGACAAGTTGGTATCAGAGCGGTTCCATCCTTTGGGCCGTACATGAATCTCTTTGACCCTCAATTGCTTCGATATCGAAATTCAGTTGACTCTAAGTTGTTTCCACAACCGCATGGCTCATGGATCTGCTCGACGCTACATTGGATGTTCCATACAATAAGTCTATATTAAGTGCGTACGTCTGCCACAAGTATGTCGTGAATATCACGCTATCTCCGGGTGTCGTCAAAGAGTGTTGGTTGCACGAAGTGCAACGAGTTATAGGATGTTGGTTGCACGAAGTGTAACGAGTTATGGAATGCTGGTCGCACGAAGTGCAACGAATATGGTGATGTTGGTTGTATGAAGTGCAACGATATGTGTTGTTGGTCGCACGAAGTGCGAGGAGCTATGTGTTATTGGTTGTACGAAGTGCAACGGGTCGATATGTGAGGCGATGCGTATTATGTGCCTATACGAATGGTTATGTGTTGTTGCTTGCACGGAGTACAGCAAGTCGTGAATCGTTCGTTGCATCGGTGCAACGAGTCGATATGGTATGATGCGTGTTGTATGGCTATACGGATGGATAGCAATATGTCGTGCGAGATTGAGTAAAGACCATAACTATCAATAATGAATTGTTGCACGAGTTGTAATGAGCGAGATTGGAAGATCGCAGATGTGATAGTAACGAGTCGAGTTGGTCGCTAATTCGAGTTCGAGTAGGCGAACGTTTATGTTGGCCGTATGTCGCATTGAGCTTGGAATAAGCGAACATTGCGGGTGTGATCGATATGATCGCCATGGTACGGTTAGATGGAATGTGTGTCAAACTTGAGCTAACGCTAGAGCTGGGATCGGAAGGATTACCATACGGGACGGTTAAGTTAAAATAGATGTCGGTCCTATCCGGAGTGTGATGTCGAATAATGACTCGATTTCGAGTGGTATATGCAATACCAATTATGCGATCAATATAGCGATGTGTTGTGTCGATGATGATAGGCTCGATTCCTGAGTGGTATATGGAATACCACTTAGCGATAGCGATGCTAAGCTGGTCGGTGACTTGCGATAGGTTACGTCGAGACGATTGTATTGTTATGATGTGTTTGTCCTCAACGGACGGAGTAGTATCGAGACTTGAGTGGGAATGACTTGAGAGAAGTCGATGCGAGTATGCCTTGATGAATTGAGTCAAACGATTATGTACGAAGTCGTACATACAGAAGATACGTCGAACGAGAGTTTGTTAAGTATAAGTCGAACGATAAGTTGAGCATAGCAAAGGAATGATTACGTGGGGAAATAGTCGACTCGGTCGAACTTATGTTAAGTTAGTACGGAGACTTCTTCGGAACGAATTGAATAGGTACGAGAAAATCGTGCGAACGAATATGGGTTAGTGCGATGAATCGGTGGCACGATTTGGAAGTACGAGTTTAGGAATAAGATAATCGATATGTAAATTTGAAATTGTGTTACGACGATGTTAAGTGGTTACAACTGAATGGATTTTTAATAAGTGCGAGACTTGATTCGTATTCGAGTTTGGATAATGGTAATGTTTGCAACGAGTTTCATCTTATGAGAAAGGAAGATGTTCAAGTTATGCATATCGACGATTGTATTGAGGCGTATCAAAGACGATATGCAATAACTCGGGAATACTCTGATCGAATGAACAAAAATTGTGTTGAGCATTGTTGTTGGATGAATAAGATGCAAGTTAAGTTGATAACAGTTTGGATGATAACGGTAGGAACGCTTCGAAGAATTTGTGAGTGAATGGATGTTGCTCGGATGAAATTGAAAGAGTCTGGATTGCTTTGCGGATCACCACTATGATGACATTCTTGTCTTGAGCGAGCGCAACACCAGCCTCGCACATGTGTCACGTCAAATTAGAACGATCATTCTGCATGAGCGCTGGTATGGTGATTCATCCAGCGAGGATGATCGAACTTATGAGGCGTGGCAAATTTGATATGGACTTGTGGTTTGATGCGAAGGCAAAATTGAGGATTGTGCGATATTCTCAACGGTAGTGCCTAAGTGACTCGAGTAGTAACAGCGCATCAGTTGCACGGGGATAGATAAATCACAGATTGGTAATGTACGTCGGGTTGGATAAAGTCTCGTAGGAATTGTCGGGAATTGATTTAGCTCCGCAGTAGGATATAGCATGGTTCGTTGTAACTATCCCTCGTTGATGATCTTCAATTATCGAGCGTAGTTTCGGGGAGATGACCCTAGAAGACTTGACCGACAAATCAAGTGAATGTTGAAGTCCCATAGGATGACCCTGAAGAAGTCGCGTAAGAAGGATGAGAGGTGAGGTAGTATGTGTTGAGGAAAGTGCTTAGCGAAATGATACGGTAAGGCGATTGCAAGAATTCTGCAATGCACGAGAGCGACGGATAGTAGAACAACCCTAAGAGTTGTGGCGTAGATCGGTTTGAAGAACGGTTAGGCTATGTGTGTTGAGCGCGATCTATGTTACGAAATGAACCAGTCAGAATTGAATCTAAGTTTGAGCAAAGGATTCGTACTTGATCGAGAATCGGAGTTAGGCGTATCGTAAGAGACCTTGGGTCAGAAAGATTGTTGCCTTTGAGCACCGTAGACTCAAGTGGACCTCTTGTGTCGGGAGAGATTTAGCATGATGTCTGGATAAGTTACCTAGCGGGAGTAGCCCCAGACGCAATGTATGGATAGAGTGAGAGAATGTGAATCATGTATGGTTAGTTGTGTGCGAGACTTAGTACGGATTGTAGACAAAGGAATTTATGACATGTTGACATAGTCCATGTCGTTAAGGCCAAATGTTATGAATGATTGGATGAAAGACTTGAGTTATGTGAGGGATAGGAAACGATTGGACGAATAGGCATTGCGGGAGCTTGTTGTGATAGGATGAGCAATGACTTATGTAATGCATGCGTTAGGTGGCCGACGAGAACTTATGAGATAGAAGTTTCGGATTTGAATCAAGTTATGTGCATAGAAGTTTAGAAGATGATCACATGTTATGGGATGATGCATACGAGATTGGGAATAGGCGCTGAGATACGACTGAGTCGAGTACGGACCGATGGGTGCTTGAGAAGTCAAGTTGAGCATGTTAGTTTGTCCCGATATCCTACAACTGAGCTTGGCTGAAATGCATATATTGGTGGGACGCCTAAAATATGTGTATGATCCAGACTGAGTTGTATGATTCCAACGATAGTAGCACGAGATCGTGAAGCGATCTATGCGTGGCACTTGGATTAAGTGTTGGTTTCGGTTCGAGGACGAACCTGGTTTTGAGTGGTATATTATGTAATGCCCCGCTCCGCATCGGTACATTACGGTGAGTCGTTGACTCGAAGAGTTGCGTTGACCCGATGAAGTATCGATGTGAATCGATGCAAGAGTTACGTTGGCCAAAGGTAAGCTTTGAGTCGGTTGGAATCTATGAATCGAATCGATGCAAAGGATATGTCTCGTTTGAGCAAGTGCTGATTTTAGTTGATCTGGTGTGCAGGCTTTGCTTTTACGCTGGACGATAAGAGGTCGACATTTTGCCTTATGCAATAAAGTGTCCACAAAACCAAATCGCAGCCTTGCAACAGATTATGGCATGGGCGTGATAGGCCAAATCAACCGAGCAGTTCAAAGGAATGGCTAAGTCCGGGAGTTAGCTATGCGATCGAGTTATGGAAGCGAGACGTTTCAACTCAGCAAAACGGTAAGGCGAATCGGCTTAAGGTGGACGGGTTCTTGACTCTCTCTCCCTATTCCTTCACGTCTAATAAAAGATATGTTATGGTATGCATAATATGTTATCGAGTTAGCGAGTGTGGCTCGGCGAGTAAGTGTCTAAATATGCGTTGAACACTAAGGTAGAACATTGAACAACCGAACAACTGAAGCGACGTGCATCAAGTGCACGGGTCGCGATAGGACATGATGGTAGAATATTGAAAGACAACATCGAGATGTGCATCACGTGCACGGCTCCGAGAACATTGAACTCTAGGCGTAGAACATTGATTATGGGCTGAGCGTGCCTTTGTGCACTTATGCTACGAAATGACTAAGTAAATACGGAAGTAGGCTATATGAATAACATTATGAATGGGACGCGTTGAATACAAGTACGAGATGTCTAAGCCGTTGGGCGTCGTGCATCAATATGGATGTTTTGGGGCATAACGCCAACGGAGCTCCCCATATGAATGGTGGATTATGTTTATGAGACGCGAATATGTTTATGGCACGGTAAACCGTTTATGGATCGAGACTATGTTTATGAAACGGAGGATTTGGTTGGAATGTTATGTGTGTTGCTATGGCGCGTATTGTATGGTCAATGGACTCGGATTGCCCGTGCACGGGTACGGCTTCCCTCGAACGGTTACGCCGGGACGCCAGGACCGTTCGGCCCAGGAGGGAATTATGTGTGGTATTTATGGTGCACAACATTCGAACGGATTGCGACCGTCCAGTGCTGTGATAAGCTATGATATCCGTAAGTTTAGGATCCTTCGGATACTGGGCTAGCAACCCGTATCGAAGCGATTGTAGGATTACACATATGAGATGCCAAGTCCATTACGGTGCGAAACACCGTGACCTTCATATAGTTAGGGCCGGCGGGCTGAGATGAGAGCTGGGTGCAGGCGTAGATCCTGCCACCCATTATGCATATGTTTTATGTTTATGATTGGTCGGTTGCACGATTCGTATGTTTGCTTATGCTAAGTTCTAACCACTGCAGGCTAAGGAAAATGGGACGGAGATGAGCACGAACACTATGTTTACGTTTATATTATGGCTAACTGTATCTGCTGCAGGAACACGACATGGGACACATTTATGATAATGTATTATGTTTAAGTATTGCTATGAAACTGATCCTAAGGCTAAATAGAAAGATCACAAATTAAGTTGCATGTTCCACTAAATGATTTAGTGTTTGGTTTGGGTGCGAGCGGGTCTTGATCAGTGCGAAGCAAGGACGAAAGCACTAATCCCAGACTAGTTTATGTGCAGGCTCAGGTTATGATCGGCTCGGGGCGGAGCTTGGCTTGGACGTGCCGAGACATGGAGTCCTTGGCGTTCAAGAGGAGCGTCCGCATATGCGTTCGGACTTGCGACATGGAGATGTTCGGCCGAAGACTACTTGGTTGCTATAAAGAGGCATAATGTATGGGACAATGTAATCCTTTATGAGCTATAGAGATCATGAGCGTTGTAGCCAATTGGCATTTTATGTTGGGCTATTCAGGGCCTTTGTAACCTTCAGTTCAATATGAGTAAAAGAGTTCTTGTGTTATACTTTGTTTCCTTCCGCTGCTTATGTTATCAAATTGAGATAGTTCTATGTGAACCTGTTATCTTACCTTGCACGAGCGCAACTCCAGGCTCGTGTGGCATCACGCCCCAGCGAGGACGATTATTCGGGTGAAATCTAGCCTGGACGAGCGATTTCCCGGATCTGGGCGTGACAAGTTGGTATCAGAGCGGTTCCATCCTTTAGGCTGTGCATGAATCTCTTTGACCCTCAGTTGCTTCGATATCGAAATTCAGTTGACTCTAAGTTGTTTCTGTAGGAACAAAATAGTAAAGCGTAATACTATAGAGGGGGGATGAATAGAGTTGGCAGCGGAATAATGCTAATTAAAAATGTTAGCAGCACAATCACAGAATATTAATCACAACTAAAATAATGTAAAGACAAAGTTAAGAGAGCAAACGCAAAGACAGCGATATATACTGGTATCCCTCTGTTGAGGACTAATCCAGTCGGTAGAACTCTTGCTACCAGTTGAATCCACTATTGGAAAAACCGCAAGTTTTCTTACGAAGTCCTTGCAACTTCTACAATGCGAGCTTTGATACGAAGAACTCGTCCAACTTCAAATGTGAAGAGGTATTCTTCAATGAAGCCTTCTGATTACAATCTCTCAAAAACTTCTAGACCGTACCGTACTGGCAAATTGACTAGAAGATTGTAACTGGCTTGGGATCTGAAATTGAAAGCTCTAGAAAACTCTTTGGAAGACTGAAAGCTTTAGATAGAGAGAAGATTGAAAGTGAATGAGTGAGTTGAAATGATCGAAATCCTTCTCTATTTATAGGAGTTCCAAAGGCAGACTTCTAACAGAATTCGGGCAGAATTCGGACAGAACTCTTTGAGCAAATCTCGGTCAAATCTGCAACTGCAGGAGGACCAAGTTCCAAGGATTCAAAATCACAACGGCCAATAACCGAACTCTTGCCGAACTCTGGCCGAACTCGGTCCGAGTTCTGTCAGGGTTAAGTCAGGGTTTAGTTAGGGTTTTGAAAAAGCTTTTGGTGATCTTTGAAAACCTTTTTGAAAACCTTTTTGTAAACCTTTTTGAGAGGACATTTTAAAAACATTTTGAACTCATTTGAGGGATAGCCTATTTGCCAGTACAACTCCGTGTACAACATATTCCTAGACTCAAATAAAATAAAAAATATATTGTATAAGGAATTACAGACTCGAGTAGGCAAACAGATCTTCGGTCTTGAATTCAGTGGATAGCCAATCTTGATCATGTCCAAGAATTCGAGATGTCCCGTATATCCAGACAGAGTTTGATCAATTACTAAAATCAGGTTGACCATATGACCAATGGGCCAACAATCTCCCCCATTTTGATAATTGACAAACTATGAATGATATAACATTAAGCTTGTTCCAAAATATCAAAAAGTAGAAGTAGAATTGTTCATATCCTGTATTCTCAAAAAAATGTTAGATCTTTAATTTTCTCCCCCTTTGTCACTTAGCAAAATAATTGCAAAAGGGAATGCTCCCCCGCAATCAATGCATAAGTAACAAATAGTGAGAAAACACATATAAAAGAAGTAAGATAGAAATAAAGTTTAGATAAATAACACAGGCATGTATTTAAAAAAATCATCACAGGCATGTAATTACACAGACAGTTAGAAAGAATAAAGCAACATAGAGAGACAGTGCTAGCATAAACTGAAACTGAAACATAGTGATGAAATAAACTGAAATGCCATAAACTGAGGCAAAATATAACATGTCCATGCAAATAAATAAGTACTGAAGCAAACTACAAAGTGCTGATAATAATCAAAAAAAATACTGATAAGAACTTGGAATGTTGGAGCATTTCCAAGTGTACAATAAAATGTCACTCAAAATCAGATAGTCACATCTCCTCCTCATCATCATCATCATCAACAGCGCGACCAGCATGTCCTGAAGTACCAGCACCAGAGGTACCAGCGCCAGAAGGATGAGGTGGGGCGCCAGCATAGAACTCACCAACAAAGTTACGAGATGGAGCACGATCAGGACGGTACCAATCATAGGCGTTACCGGGCTGGAAGTAGGCATGAACAACCTCATCCTCACAGCGGTAACCAGAGAAAGCTGGATCTCTAGGGATAGAACCGGCTGAATGACCAGTATGGACGAAACGAAGATCAGCTAAGGAATTTGCAAGCGCCTGATAACGGGTGACGTCGCAGAACTCACGCTCGCGAGCCATGTCCGTCATCGAGACGTGCAAAGCAGATAAATGCTGATGTATGCCCTCAAATATCATGGCATACTGATGAGGTGGTAGAGGAGGTACAGTAGGAGGAGCAGTAGGTGGAGCTGTAGCAGTCATGCTACGACGAGATAACTAAAGAAACTTGGGCTCAGGGTCCTGAGTACAAGTCGACAGATCGATATCGAAGCACTAAAAGATGCGTGGGAGAATCATCGCGTAAGAGAGATTTCTATCTCTTGTACGACAACGTCCCATCATCTGAATCATGGTCTTAGGGGCAGAAAATAGAATCCCTTTAAGAATATGGTACATGGCGGACAGCTCAAGAGAAGTCACATCATCCTTGGAAGTGGATTTTGGAATGATAGTGGAATAGTTGATGCGATGCAATTCATAGTTAAACAAGTTCAGGTTGTTAGCCTTGAACTTTTCAGAGCGTACTCTATCAGGTGCACAGAGTTCCGCTTTGAAACTTGCGAGTGTCATGCCTTCGGGGAAATCAAATTCAGTGATATCGACTAGCGGTTCACCTTCGTTAGGGATACCAAGGATCTCTGCTAAGAGGTTATCATCAAAATTGATATCAATACCTCCAACACGAGTGCTCACATCAAAAGTGTCTAATATGAGATTGCAATAAAATAATCTAATGGCATTAGTTGTTATAGGGAAGCATATTTGAACAAAAAGATGTAGCCCTATTGCCTCAAAGAAAAGGCGGTGGTCAGGAAATACAGTCCATTTGACTGGAGCACCTGTGCATATGGATCTTATGGAGAAGTCTCCATACCACAGTAGGGCTTGGTCTAGGGTTTGGAAGAAAAACCCGTCGAACGCACCATCGCTCGTTTGGACCGACGAGAAGAGGGAATCCGTATGCAGATGCGAAGATGACCCTTCCTCACTAGGAGTCGTCTTCTTCCTCTTAGATGGATTGAATTTGGGTGCCATTTGTGCAAATTGAAATAAAAATGCACTAATTGAAAAGTGGAGAAAGATGGAGTTATACCTCCCGAAATCAAAGTATGTCGAAGAGAACGACGAACTCGGCACGAATCCAAATTTTGGATTGATTTTACCACTTGGATTGGAAGAAAGAGGATGGTAAAAAGCTAGGGTTCGGGGCTCCTTCGCGGCTGCTGCTGCTGTTATGAATAGTTTGGAAGCAATGAAGAAGAAGGGCTTCTCGGGTTCTGTATATATAACCAGACACCCTCAACCGAACTCGGGCCGAATTCGGTCAGAGCTCTGGCCGAATTCGCCTAGGGTTCTGTATAGTTGATTTTTGCCATTCTTTTTCATTGTCTCATTTCAAATATTTAATTCAAAGATTAGTTATTTTAGCCTTCAATTAACATAATTAATATTATTTTATGAATTAAATGTCGTTATACAGCGACTGTTTCAGATTAGCTGTAGGAGTACTGTCCCAGCTGGCAGAGGTTCACCGGGGAACTCTTAAGTACCGCTTCGCTTCAACCGTAGTTGTGGTGACAGACAGACTCTTTATTGGCTTGTCTCTAACACAGTTTTTGTATAATGATATATAATCATAAAACAAAATTAATTAATATTATTGACGTCCAAAATTCCTAATTCTCGACGTAAATAATTGAAACGATCTTCCGCTAGAGGTTTAGTGAAGATGTTAGCTAGTTGATTTTCAGTATCTATGTACACAAGGTTTATATCTCCATTTTTGATGATGATCTCTAAGAAAGTGATGTCGAATCTCGATATATTTAGTACGAGAGTGACATACTGGATTCTTAGTCAAATTAATAGTGCTCGTGTTATCACAGAAAATGGAAATATGTGTGTAAAATAAATCATAGTCTTCTAGGGTTTATTTCATCCACAAAATCTGAGCACAACAACGTCCTGCGGCGATGTACTCAGCCTCTGTTGTTGATAGGGCTACAGAATTTTGCTTTTTACTAAACCATGAGACTAAAGCCTTGCCTAAGAAATGACAAGTACCGCTGGTACTTTTTCTATCAACTTTGCATCCAGCAAAATCTGCATCCGAATAACCAATAAGGTCAAAGGACTTAGTTTTGGGATACCACAAGCCAACAGAAGAAGTGCCCTTAAGGTATCGAAAGATACGCTTAACTGCAGATAACTGTGATTCCATTGGGTTAGCTTGAAAACGTGCACACAGGCAAACACTAAACATTATATCTGGACGACTAGCAGTTAAATAAAGTAAACTACCAATCATACCTCGATACTTACGTGTGTCAACTGGCTTGCCTTGTTCATCTGAATCAAGCTTTGTTGAAGTTGCTATTGGTGTGCCAATAGGTTTGACTTTGTCCAGATCGAACTTCTTTAACAAGTCTTTTGTGTACTTGGCTTGATTTATGAACGTCCCATTATCAGTTTGTTTGATTTGCAGTCCGAGAAAGAATTTCAGCTCTCTCATCATGCTCATCTCAAACTCATTCTGTATACACTTAGAAAATTCTTAACACAGAGATTCATCAGTAGATCCAAATATAATATCATCAACATAGATTTGAATTAAAAGAAGTTTGCCATTAAAAGACTTAATAAACAGTGTAGTGTCAACCTTGCCTTTTCAAAAGCCGTTGTCAAGTAGAAAAGAGCATAGACGATCATATCAAGCACGAGGGGCTTGTTTTAAACCGTATAAGGCTTTCTTCAACTTGAAAACATGATCAGGGTTTTTGAAATCCGTGAAACCTGGAGGTTGTGCTACAAAAACTTCTTCTTTTATAAAACCATTTAAAAAAGCACTCTTGACATCCATTTGAAAAAGTTTGAAATCATGAAAACATGCAAATGCACATAACATGCGAATGGATTCTAATCTCGCAACTGGGGCATAAGTCTCATCGTAGTCGATACCTTCTTCTTGATTGTATCCTTGAGCTACGAGTCGAGCCTTATTACGAGTCACTAAACCATTCTCTTTTAGTTTATTTCGGAATACCCAACGGGTGCCAATGACCGGATGATCAATAGGCTTGGGAACAAGTTCCCAAACTTGATTCCGTTCAAATTGGTTTAATTCCTCTTGCATAGCATCTATCCAAAAACTATCACTACATGCTTTATCAATAGTTTTGGGTTCTAGCTGTGAAATAAATGCAACACTAGAAACAATATCTCTACTGGATGTACGAGTACTTACTCCTTTGGTAATATTACCAATTACCAAATCTTTTGGATGATCAGCTGTAAATTTCAACCTTTTCGGTAGATTCTAAAGGTAGCTGGTTCCTGGATCTTCTCTAGGAGGTTCAGCTAGTGCAGAGCTTGGTTGAGAATCAGCTGGAGTTGTGCTTGGTACAGATGTATCTTCGTCATTGTCATCGATAGTCATTTGATTCAATTCATCAAAAGTGACATTGATTGACTCTTCGATGATCATGGTATGTTTGTTGAAGACTCTGTATCCTTTGCTCTTGGCCGCATAACCTAAAAATATACCTTCATCGGCCTTTTTATCAAATTTTCCCAAATTGTCTTTTGTATTAAGAATAAAACATTTACAGCCAAATATTCTAAAGTATGAAACTGAAGGAATTCTATCAAACCATAACTCAAATGGAGTCTTCTTCGATTTGGGTCGAATTAGAACTCTATTGAGAACAAAGCAAGCTGTATTGACAGCTTCAGCCCAGAAATATTTTGGTAGACTAAACTGGTTTAACATCACTCTGGCCATTTCGGTTAGAGTTCTGTTCTTATGTTCCACAACTCCATTTTGTTGTGGAGTCCTAAGGCAGGAGAACTCGTATATAAAACCGTGTGTGTCACAAAATTGCTCAAAATCAGCATTCTCGAATTCGCCTCCATGATCGCTTCTTATGCGAGTGATCATGTAACCTTTTTCATTCTGTACTTTCTTACAAAAGGCGACAAATTCGGATAATGCATCATTCTTGCGTGTCAAGAAATATACCCACGTGTATCTAGAGAAATCATCTACAATTACGAAAGCATAAAGTTTACCTCCTCGGCTAGCAACTCTGCTAGGACCAAATAAGTCCATATGAAGCAATTGTAGAGGTCTAGTAGTACATACTGCGTTTACTGATTTGAATGTGGATCTGGTAGCTTTGTTCCTTTCACATTGACTGCATACCGAATCCTTCTTGAATGTAATGTCCGGTAAACTGCGTACTAGCTTCTTTGTGGATAATCTTGATATTGTATCCATATTAGCGTGACCGAGTCTCATATGCCACAGATGACTCTCATCACTCTTGGCCATTAAGCATCTACCTAAAATATTAGTTTCTTCTAACAAATAGAAAACATATATATTGTCTTCCCTGATACCTTCAAAGATAGTACTACAAGTTGAGCTATCAACTATAGTACATTTGTCTTTGCCAAAGTTGATTCCATAACCATGATCAGCTAGGTCACTTATGCTGAGTAGGTTATGTTTCAACTCGGTAACCAGACAGACATCCTTAATCACAGGATAGGGAGACTTACCAACATCACCGATACCAATAATATACCCTTTCAAGTTATTATCGAAGGAGACATAGCCTTCCTTCTTTTTCTTCGACAATGTTGCAAATAGGGTAGCGTCACCGGTCATATGCCGTTAGCAACCGCTGTCGATGATCCATTTGCTTCTAGCATGTGAAGGGTATTCCACCTACAAAACAGTTTGCAGATAAAACTTTTGGTACCCATTTCTTGTAGGGTCCTGAATTGTTAGCTTTTGGTATCCAGGCATAAATATTTAAATCTACAAGATTTCTTATTCTACATGTAGATGAAATATGACCAATGAGGCCACAATAGTGACATTGTGCATGTCGAGTGTTGAAAGCTGAGTGGTGTGCATGGTTGGTAGGTTTGGGTTTTCTAGTAAAGAAGAAAGCATGCCTATAATCCTGTTTGGGCTTAACCTTTTGGGGTAAAGGTTTTATATGGTAGGGTCTGACAGTATTTGGCTTGGGAATGTTCCGATTTTTCGGTAAGTGACACGTATTAGGGAAGGAAGCAGCAGGCTTAGGCTGTTTTCCTAACCTAATTTCCAATCTTTTGGAAGTGTCATACAACTTAGTATAATCAGAAGTAAGTGATTCTATTCTGATTTGTGCACATCGAAGACTTTTCTTCTCTATAGAAAGTTCTTCCTTGAGTTGGTCAATAATTTTGTCTTTCTCTTCAGATGACTTGGTAGTCTCGTGTAATAAGAGCTTTATTGAAGAAAGCTCACCAGACTCACTAACGTTATTTCTAACCTCAGCTAGTAGGTCGGTAAGTCTACCTATTTCATCTTTGTACTCTTTGAGTACCTTCTTATAGGTCTGATACTTGCTTTGCAGTTTCCTGTAATCAGTTATCAGGTCACTGAAGGCATCTCCTAATTGCTCAAAGGTGAAGTCATCATAAGTATCGACTACAGGTTCAGTAGGTACCTGATCGGATGCCATAAAGCATACGTTTGCAGCATCTTCTGATTGTTCATCTTCTGAGTCGCTGGCTTCACTTTCATGCCATATGCTGGTGTTGGCATATTTCCGTGATGTTGATCTCTTCAGGTTCCCTTTTTCATACCTGTTGCTCTTCTTGCTTGATGATGAGTTTGTGGGACAATCCTTCTTCATGTGTCTCTTCTTCTTGCAACCATAGCAGACAGCATCTTCTTGATACCAGTTGTTGCTATTGTTCTCTTTGACTCTCTTCTCATGTCTCATGAATCTTTTGAACTTCCTTGCTAGGAGTGCTTGATCTTCAGCGTCAGATCCACTGCTGTCTGAGTCACCTTCAGCAGCTTTTCTGTGCTGAGCCTTGAGAGCGATTATCTTTTCCTTTGGTGCAGGCTCTTCAAAATCTTGTAGCTCCAGTTCATGAGTGAGTAGCTTACCCATGAGTACTTCGAGGGACATAGTTGTGAGGTCGTTCCCTTCAATGATTGCAGTAGCCTTTGGAATCCAGTTCTTGGTAAGAGCTCGCAGGAGTTTGCGAATCTTTTCATGGTTACTGTAATCTTTGCCTAGGGAGGACAAAGGATTTACAATATACAAGAACCTCTCAAACATTTGTGTAACTGTTTCGTTGGACTTCATCTTGAACGCCTCGTACTCTTGAGTAAGTCTGCTGACTTTAGATTCCTTGACTTGAGTCGTGCCTTCATGTGTGACTTCAAGTAGCTTCCATACTTCATTAGCCGTTGTGCAGATAGACACCCTGTTAAATTCAGTTCTGTCTAAAGCACAAAAAAGAGCATTAATGGCACGTGCGTCAAGACTGGCCCTTTTCTTTTCTTCCTCTGTATATCTGCTATGGGGTTTTTCAACTAAAACTCCATCAACATTTATACGAGGTGGCTTTTGATAGCCATCAAGAACAATGGACCATAAATCAAAGTCAAGAGATTTCAAGAAGAAACTCATCCGTGTTTTCCAATATGTATAATTCGTACCATCAAACAGTAGGGGTCTGTTTGTGGCCTGGCCTTCACTTATGAATTTTACAGTTGCCATGTGTTGTGCTATGATCTATATAACAGTTAATTAAAATGAATAAATAATTGCACTGTTACCTTTGCTTTACCTGTAACACCCGCTTTGATACCAATTGTAGGAATGAAATAGTAAAGCGTAATACTCTAGAGGGGGGGTGAATAGAGTTGGCAGCGGAATAATGCTAATTAAAAATGTTAGCAGCACAATCACAGAATATTAATCACAACTAAAATAATGTAAAGACAAAGTTAAGAGAGCAAACGCAAAGACAACGATGTATACTGGTATCCCTCTATTGAGGACTAATCCAGTCGGTAGAACTCTTGCTACCAGTTGAATCCACTATTGGAAAAACCACAAGTTTTCTTACGAAGTCCTTGCAACTTCTACAACGCGAGCTTTGATATGAAGAACTCGTCCAACTTCAAATGTGAAGAGGTATTCTTCAATCAAGCCTTCTGATTACAATCTCTCAGAAACTTCTAGACCGTACCGTACTGGCAAATTGACTAGAGGATTGTAACTGGCTTGGGATATGAAATTGAAAGCTCTAGAAAACTCTTTGGAAGACAGAAAGCTTTAGATGGAGAGAAGATTGAAAGTGAATGAGTGAGTTGAAATGATCGAAATCCTTCTCTATTTATAGGAGTTCCAAAGGCAGACTTCTGACAGAATTCGGGCAGAATTCGGACAGAACTCTTTGAGCAAATCTCGGTCAAATCTGCAACTGCAGGAGGACCAAGTTCCAAGGATTCAAAATCACAACGGCCACTAACCGAACTCTGGCCGAACTCTGGCCGAACTCTGGCCGAGTTCTGTCAGGGTTAAGTCAGGGTTTAGTTAGGGTTTTGAAAAAGCTTTTGGTGATCTTTGAAAACCTTTTTGAAAACCTTTTTGTAAACATTTTTGAGAGGTCATTTTAAAAACATTTTGAACTCATTTGAGGGATAGCCTATTTGCCAGTACGACTCGGTGTACAATATATTCCTAGACTCAAATAAAATGAAAAATACATTTCATAAGGAATTACAGACTCGAGTAGGCAAACAGATCTTCGGTCTTGAATTCAGTGGATAGCCAATCTTGATCATGTCCAAGAATCCAAGATGTCCCGTATATCCAGACAGAGTTTAATCAATTATTAAAATCAGGTTGACCATATGACCAATGGGCCAACAGTTTCCGCAACCGCATGGCTCATGGATCTGCTCGACGCTACATTGGATGTTCCATACAATAAGTCTATATTAAGTGCGTACGTCTGCCACAAGTATGTAGTGACTATCACGCTATCTCCGGGTGTCATCGGAGAGTGTTAGTTGCACGAAGTGCAACGAGTTATGGGATGTTGGTTGCACGAAGTGCAACGAGTTATGGAATGCTGGTCGCACAAAGTGCAACGAATATGGTGATGTTGGTTGCATGAAGTGCAACAATATGTGTTGTTGGTCGCACGAAGTGCGAAGAGCTATGTGTTATTGGTTGCACAAAGTGCAACGGGTCGATATGTGAGACGATGCGTATTATGTGGCTATGCGAATGGTTATTTGTTGTTGCTTGTACGGAGTGCATCAAGTCGTGAATCGTTCGTTGCATCGGTGCAACGAGTCGATATGGTATGATGCGTGTTGTATGGCTATGCGGATGGATAGCGATATGTCGTGCGAGATTGAGTAAAGACCTTAACTATCGAGAATGAATTGTTACACGAGGTACAATGAGCGAGATTGGAAGATCGCGGATGCGATAGTAACGAGTCGAGTTGGTCGCTAATTCGAGTTCGAGTAGGCGAACGTTTATGTTGGCCGTATGTCGCATTGAGCTTAGAATAAGCGAACGTTGCGGGTGTGATCGATACGATCGCCATGATACGTTGCGGGTGTGATCGATACGATCGCCAAATTTTAGCCCATGTAAGCAGGTAGTGTGACCAAATGTGGTCATGTAGACATATTTTATGTACTTAGAAATATCTCCTAAATTATTTTAGAATTTTATGTACAATTTCTAATTATTTAAATACTTGTACAATTATTGGTATTTTATTTTTAAATAATATTTTACAAGATTGTACAAATTTCTAGACCCAGATAAGAGGCCTAATATACGTTCACCAAAAATTATCATTTAATTATTTTATTACTGCAATTTATTATTAATGTATTTTTAGAATTAAATTATTTGTTTAGTTAATGGTGATCTCCTCGCCATTAAATATATGTAGATATATAAATATATTTAAATGTATATATATATTTATATATATATATATATATATATATATATATATATATATATATAAAAAAAAAATATATATATATATATATATATATATGTTTAAATATATTAAATATTTGAATAAGATAACATTAAACTGGTAATTTGATTTATAGAGATTTTGTTATGTATTTAAATATACATGTATACAGATATTGATATGTATATATATATAAAGATAAGAGAATAAGAAAAAAAAGAAAAAAGGGGGGGGGGGTGGTCGACCCCACCACCAGCCGACCACCACATGTACCCACGCAAGTATATAGCAGCAGCAAACCGTGAGCATTGTGCGCCACCCCTTAAAGCATTAGCAGCAACCTCATAAGAGGCCGACCACCCCCGTCACCTCCATATATATATATATATATATATATATATATATATATATATATATATATATATATATATATATATATTTATATTTATATTTATATTTATATTTATATATATATATGAACTCCTGGCTTTGCATAGGGGACTTCAACGCCATCACCCCCTGGCTTTGCATAGGGGACTTCAATGCCATCACCTGCAGAGACTAGAAGATTGGGGGTCGCCCATCGCCCCTATCAGCTATGCAAGACTTCAACAACATCTTCAATGCTCACCTCACTCCTCTTCAGTTCAAAGGCAGCGAATTCACCTGGTGTAACATGCAGGACGGCGACCACCGTCAATACTCCCGTCTGGACAGAGCCCTCACCAACGCTCGCTGGCACGGTATGAGGATCAGCTCCACCCTGTCCCACCTCAACTCTACCGAATCCGACCACGCCCCAATCCTGGTGGAAATCAAAAACAAATCCCACCCATCCAAAAAGAACTTCCAATTCCTCGACTTTCGGACCGACCACCCGTAATTCTTGAGCATCGTGGCAGAAGCCTGAAATAGTCAGGATTTCCCTAATCCCCTCACTCGGGTCAGCAACAAGCTCAAAGCCACCAGGAAAGCTCTTTCCAATTGGAGCAAACAAGCATTCGGGGACATCTTCCAAGCGATTCGCATCGCAGAGGACGATGTCACCCGAGCTGAAGTTTTATTCCTCTCCAACCAATCCCCTGCAGCAAGGAGAGCCTTGAACCTAACCAAGGCCATGCTCAAATTCAGGCTCAAAGTTGAGACCGACTTCTGGAAGCAGAAAGCCAGACTGAAATAGGACAGCGACGGGGATAAAAACTCTAAATACTTCCACGCCTTCATCAACGGCAAAAGAAACAAACTATCGATACATCATATCACAGACGAGCAAGACATCATCAGATCCGACCACAAGGGGATCCAAGAGGCGGCCGCAGATTTCTACACCAAATTATTCTCCAAGGAGATGGTCCACAAAGACCATTCATTCCTTGACCAAATCCCCACCATCATCAACGACAAAGACAACGCTCTGCTGGAGCGCCCTCTGTCCGAACAGGAAGTGAAAGATGCGGTTTGGGCCTTGAACGCGCATAGCGCCCCCGGCCCGGATGGCTTCTCTTGCACTTTCTTTTGCACCTGCTGGGATATCATCAAGCAGGTCATCACCGAAGCGGCGACAACCTTCCTTTAAGGAGCTCCTTACCCCAAAGCTATATCCAGCGCCAATCTCATTTTCATCCCGAAAAAATATAATTCCAACTCCTTTTGCGACTTCCGACCCATCAGTCTTTGTACATTCACCAACAAAATTATCTCCAAGATCATCGCTACCCGAATGACAGAAACCCTCCCCAAAATCATCTCGGAAGAGCAAAACGGGTTCGTTCGCGGTCGTAACATCTAAGACAACATCATGCTGGCCCAAGAACTTATCATCTGCATGAAATTTCCGGTGAGAGGGGGCAACATCGCCATCAAAATTGATATAGAAAAAGCATACGACAGACTCGATTGGCAATTCATGATCTGGGTCTTCAGAGCATTCAGATTCTCCGAGAGTTGGACCAACACCGTATGGAGATCCATAAGCAACTCCTGGTTCTCCACAGTTATCAACGGCCAATCTGAAGGATTCTTCAAATCTAGCCGAGGAATCAGACAGGGCGACCCTCTTTCGTCCACGATCTTCATCATTGCAGCCGACGCTCTGAGCAGAAACCTCAACAACATGGCCAACACCCCCAACTTCCAGCAATACCACACTGTCAGCGGTTGTCCCACCATCACCCACCTGGCTTTTGCTGATGATCTTCTCATTTTCTTATCCGGGGACATCGGATCGATGGAGTTGGTTCACAACACCCTGGAGCGGTACTCCAGATGCTCAGGCCAGAAGATCAACCTATCCAAGAGCGTCATCTATGCCCACTACAGCATCAAAACCGAGAATACGACCAGACTCACCAACCTTACTTCTATCGCGGTGGTACATCCTCCCTTCAACTATCTTGGTTGCCCTCTGCTGTACGAAAAATCTAACGCCAGCATCTTCGAGAACATGATTACCAAAATCAGGAACAAAATCGAAGGATGGCACAATGCTACCCTATCCCCAGGCGGGAAAATTATCCTCATCAAATATGTGCTCAACTCCGTCCCCATCCACACCCTAACGGCCTGCTCTCCGACCAGGAAGGTTATCGAGTCTATTGAGCAGATCTTTTGCAACTTCTTCTGGGGGCACAACAAGGGGCAAGACAAACACCATTGGGCCAGCTGGGATACCATGGCATCCCCGACCGCGAACGGTGGACTTGGGTTCACCAAGCTCGATCAAATCGTCAAAGCCTTTTCAATGAAAATGTGGTAGAAATTACGCACTAGTCATAACCTCTAGACCAAGTTTATGAAGGCCAGGTACTTCAGACACATCCACCCAGCGACGGCCACAGCTAACAGCAGATCTTCCGTGGCTTGGCGTCGTATTTTACGGGGCCGAGATTTGGAAGAGCCCGCGATCAGACTCCATCTGGGTACTGGCGAGTCCAACCCTTTCCTGGAAAGGTGGATAGGCGACCGCCTCATCCCGAACACTTCCGATTCCCCTAGAAATTGCAAGATCAATGATCTGTGGACCCCCTCCAGTAATAAATGGAATTGGGACAGGATCCATGATTGGTCAGGCAACAAAACTGTTGACAGCATTCGCCAGCTCGGACATACCATTGGGCCCGACGCTGACGAGCTGAGGTGGTCGTTGGCAGCTTCTGGAGCATTATCTGTACGATCGGCGAGACTCACGATCCAAGAGAACGGTCCAGACCTTTTCATTGCACGTTATTGGCACTCTTGCATCCCTAAGAAATGGTCTTTTCTCCTGTGGAGAGTCATGAGAAAGAAACTGCCAACTGACGACACCCTTAACTCCATCGGTTTTAGCCTGGCGTCTGCTTGTAATTGCTGTATCGAGCGTCAGACGGAGTCTATTGACCACATCTTCAGGGAGGGAAGCCTGCCCGACAAAATATGGAGCACCCTCAATCACAATTACAATACCACTCCAGAAGACGGGCGCTTTATCGATCTTCTGGCCCACTGGGGAGCTAAGTCCCACGGCCACCAGATCATTGCAGCGGCAGCCACCTGGGCAATTTGGAAAAATTGCAACAAAGCAAGATACGAGGGACACTAATACTCTACCGATCAGCTGATCCGAGAAATTCACCGGCAATGTCGCAAAAGGAGTTCACTTTGCACCCACAGATCTCCGGCATTCGGACAACCGATCACCTCTTAGTTTTGGCGGCTGCGCCCGCCCTTTTCCCCCGTCTTTTCCTTTTGGTATACTTTTGTCTTGTATACGAGTCAGGCTTCAGTTTTTTGAGCCTTGTTTAATAAAAAGAGGGGGTTTTATTTAAAAATATATATATATATATATATATATATATGAATTAAACCCTAAAATTTCTTCCACTTCCTCCTCTCTCCTCCATCATCCTTTCTCTCCTCGGCGTGCGTGCCAGCCTTGCCGGAGCGACAGCAGTCCCATCTCCCGGTCGTCACGACAACAACAACAGTTTTTCCACTTTAAGGTATCCCACTTCCTCGATCAATATCTCTCTCATCTTAACTCCATTTTTAGATCCGTAAATTTGTGTAGAAAACCTACATGACCCTCTTAGAGATCCCCCAGGTGGATTTCGACATGGCCATCCAACCTGCTCGAAAAATCGAGACGAAGTTGGAGAAAACCCACTTTTCTGAAATATTAAAAACTGTTTTGAAACATCAACTTGTCGGCCACTTTTCTCGCTGTCCATTAAACTTTCGTAAAAACTAATTAAAGCCAGTTAAAGAAAACATAACCGAGATTGTAACGTACCTTCTGGATTCACTTTTCATCTAGTATGTAGAAATTTACACGTTGTTAAAGTTTTACAAAAAATTGTAAATTCTGTTTTGGAAAATTAGAAAACACCCGATACGGCGTTCGCCCCGACAAACCGGGCGACTTGGTCGTGCACTATACACATCGAAAGGAGCGTATAGATGTTGTCGACATGTAGGAACTGACGGAACCCGATTTCGTTGCATGTGTGCGACAAAATCAGTGCGTATCCGTCGAGATACCCCCGTATCGACCTTTTGCAAATTAAGTCACAACTTCGTGTACACTCATCAAATTGCGACGAAACTTGCGCCATTGGACTCGAAATATTTTTCTGATCCTGTGAGCCATTTTTGGTTCAATTCTGAGAAGGTTGATCGGGACGCTATTTTGGCGGGCCCACAATCCCACTCAACGGACGATTTTGTGCATAGCCTACCGAAATCCAAATTTGGACATACCGTTGGGTTTGTCTCATCAAAACAAATTTGTAGACATGTAGTTTGATGACTTTAGAGACCGTAGGTTTTGGCGTACATTTTGGTACAAGGCGGGTCCAACGACGGACATCGTTTTGACCCAAAATTACGATTTTGCCCATGTTCCAGAATTTGACTTTTGGACAGGCGTTTCCTAGGCATATCTTTTATTCCAAACTCGTACATGATGTTTGTTTCAGCATCCGGAGCTTCTTGTGGATTTTGACTTTCGCGTTGACGATTCTGATTGTTGGATTTTTGCTGCTTCTTGTACCACCCTCAGGCAAGACACCTTGCCATTTGCTGTTTATTTATTTTAGCTCATATTTTATGCATTATTTATTTTCTTTATGCAAAATAAATTGTGATACATGGCATAACCTGTTAGAACTTACTGTTCATTTATATTTTCTGCTATGTATTATTTTTCTTATACATTAAACCTAGATTTAAGGGACCACCTTTGTGTGTTGCATTCATGGCCTTGACACATTGTACCACGAGGTTGTGTGTCACATGTATAATACGGACGTGCATGATTGGTTGGCCACCAGTACTTACAAGCCGTGCGATAGGAATAACCGCTAATAGAGGTTGCATGCTTAGTTTGACTTAGCAGTTAATAGAGGATTTATGTTGTGGATACAACATAATAGGCATTAGGTGGGAAGAACAGTTCCTTAATGTATGGGTCATATATGCACTGCCCTTATTGCCGGTTATCTCTAATGGGAGGTACGATCCTGATAGCCGGTTATGTCCAGTGGGAGGTACGGTCCTGATTGCCGGTTATCTCCAGTGGAAGTTACGGTCCTGATTCCTGATCCGGCCTATGCGTCAAAGGTTTGTTCTTATTGCATTCACTATATTACGGTTAGATACCCTATTGCATGCATCCCTTATTCATTTGAGCAATATTTATTCAGTTTATATGGCATGATATTATGTGTCTTGTTACGCCCCTCTGAGGACCTGGTTATGTCGCCATGTGTCTGCTATTGTCTTTCGCAGGTGTTCTAGCTCTAGCCGTGTTCATCGCTATTTCTTCGAGGATGATTGCACTTGGATCGGCTTCGCTTCGCTCGCCAAAATTATTTTATTTCCCATATATTTTTCTTACTTGTTGGTAGTGGATTTGTCTCCGCCCAACATATTGTATCAAGACAATTCTTTATCATTATATGATATCTTTTATTTTTGGGTGGATGAGATTAGTTATGGTTCTACTGCATTTTACAGCTTATGTATCCATACGAGGTTTCCATATATTGGAGTATACTTTGTATGAATACAGCTGGCATGTCAATGTACCTAGTCCTACGCATTTGGGGACTGGGGCGTTACAGGTATAACGCCCCAGTCCCAAATTACGTAGGACCAGAAATACGAATACATGCCAGCAGCACTAGACTAATAGGCCAAGCTACACAACAAGCCCATTAGTGAAATACTTAAGCTGTAAATTATGATAACATCCAGAAATACAACACAGTCCACAGGTATATACATCTAATCACATCCACAGAGTCCACAAAAAGATTAAGAATAAATAAAAAAATATTTCAAATATCCCGCAATAAAAGTAATAAAGTTTGTGCAGGTAAAACGTCCTGAAACCACAAAGATAGAAACAAAGTATAAATCAACTACAAGTCTGATAAAAAGAAAAAGAAATAATGTAGCAAGACTATATATGAAGGTAACATGATCACGAGAAGTCCTCTGGTACTATCTCGTTCTTTTGTGCCGGTATGCCTCCGATCTCAGCTCCTGAACCATAAACCTGTGGGTAGTATTCAGCTTCGTCTAAGCCTGGAAAATGGCTAGGTCCTCAGGGGATGGCAAGGTGCATAATATACATGCCAATGTATAGAAAAAATTTGAACTAAGGCAATCCAATGTATCCGTCTATGTGCTATACAAGTGAGATTCCTTTCTAGAATAATAGACCCCTTCTACTAAAGCTCACTAGCATCTTAGCAGGATATTGTCTCCAGTACCTGTGTCATGGCACCAAGGACAATCAATTCTTGATAGTGATAATCCTTTACTTTGCTACAAAGATAAAGGTCACTAAACAACTGGCCACATGACAATAGGTCTGATATTGTAGTCAAGTTCTCCCTAATCCCTATGTCCAGAATCTAGCAATATCAAGTTTGTACAGTCATCTCGAAAGTAAAAGCAATACTGATAAAGAAATCTTGAAAGTTAACACGAGGTTAATACCATGAATAGTCATGTAAACCTCGTATCATGAATGTGTTGGTGTCCTGTGGTTAATCATGTCAATGGACACATCAGTATGTACATAATGGCTAATGTCAATACTCGATGTCACTATCGTGACATTGGTACCCGTCTATAAATGGACACTAAGTATCAATGCCCTATTTCATGCAATACAAATCAAAAAGAACAACAAAACAGAAAATAATATTTTGTAATGAAGGCGAGACAAGCTTGCCAGCTTGCCTGTAACTGCTGTCTGCGGGTAGGCCTGACCAACTCCGGTGTCCTTGTCGATCCTCCCAAGATCACCTATAATGATACATTATATTTAATATTCTATATCAATATACCATATATAAATTATATAAGTAACCACGCCTCCTAGTTGTCATGATATTGTTACGACACTGCATTTATTATATATGTACATATAGGTACCAAATCCTCTCATAAATACTTTACAATTATAACAAAATAATATATTTAAATTTGGGAATTTATCTATAATCATTTATATATTGCTATAATTATATTTTCAATAGAGAAACCCTTTCATAAGTGGTCTTATATTAATGCCACATACGACTTCCTCAATTTGACCCATTAATTTAGTCCCGAAACATTGATAAAATTAAATTAATAAATTATATATAAATTCCAAAAATTAGTTAAAATAACATTTATAATGTTAAACCTTGCACAATATAAAGTTTAATATAGATTCATTGAGTTTTGACACTTTCGGACACAAGGAAAACAGAATTTTTTGGAGTTGGATGACACGACAAATGTCGTAAATTTTTAAAAATAGTAAACGGATGCGAAACCTAACTTTCAGATATCCATCGAAAAGGCATCAACGTCTGATTTTGAATAAAAATATAAAAATGTTAGAAACTGACCTTAGATAGGCAAAAAGTGGCCCGCAACAGAATTTTATGGTTTGGACACCCTGTCGTAGAATCGACGCCACGGGCAAACCGCTTGGAACTAGGGGATCCGGCGACCTGAGATTGGATTAGACACAAAAAGCTGACTCTCAAATTTAGTTTGAGGAGAAACGGATGAGAAAAAGAGGGTGAAACATCATCTACAAATAACGACTAACCTGTTGTGATGTTTTAGACTTCGATTCGGTAGAGTTTCGATCCTGCACCTCTCTAATAGCCGCAAGGTTACTCCTATAGTTACTAGGGTGGAAGAGAATGTCAAAGGGGTCGCAAGAGTGGTGGTTGTCAAAAATCGAGGAGAAATTATATTTTGTGAAGGAAGGAGGGTCGGCTAGGGTTTGGGGTTGGGGGGTTATGGCCGCATGCAAGTAGGGGCTACGTAGGGTGTTGGTGGTTATAAAAAGAGAGAAAAAGGTTAGGGCTGGGTTTTTATTTATATTATTAGGACATGGGCTTTGGTTTGATCTAATTTGGATATGATTTGGTTCTCCAAATTATATTCATAGTAATAGGTTTCCTATTTTGGTTAGATGTTTGACCAAGCAAAATATATAAATGAATATTGCATATGGCCGCAATTAAACCTCTAAAATTTTCTTAAATATATGTAGACTTTATTTTGGTACTCCTAGTTATGCTCTCACTAGTAGGGTTAACTAGGTTAGGGTCCATGTAGCATTACTAGTCAAATTAGACCCGAAAATTAATTTAATGAGTCTCATGTGCCATTTGAAAATAAGTAGCACATGGGAACTCGATTGGATGGTACACCCTAGGCATGTGTATTGTAGACTCAAAATGGATCAAAACCAAATATTGGGTCATACGGTTTCAATCTATGTCAAGTCCCAAAATCAAATTAGAAGTTGGCTTAAAAATTACATAAATGGCTCAAATTGGCCTAAACTGGCCTAAAGCTGCACGAAGTCAAAGGAATATTAAAAAGCAAAATTGGATGGGACATGATATATCAAATTGAAGGTGGACGAGTTTAGAATTCAAATATGGAACTAGATTTGAGAAAACAATATTTGTTGTGCTTCAAAAATCAAAGTTATGGTAAACTACTAACATAGTCATTATTGACTTTAACAAATTAAAATATCCATATATAATAATTAAAAAATAAATAAAAATAAACTCCAAAAATTAGGGAGCTTACAACCTACCCACCTTAGAAAATTTTGTCTTCAAAATTAAAAATAACACAATTATATAGAAAAATCTTCTCATATGAAAAATTAGGCTAAGACATACCGGCATCTACGAATAAGTAGGGAAAACGCTCACGCATAGAATATTTACGCTCCCAAGTTGATTCTTCCAGAGAATGGTGCCTCCATGAGACATAAACCAATCTAATCGTTGGACTCTGAGAGTCTTCCCACTCATATCGAAGGTACCTACCGGCTGCTCCTCGTAAGATAAACTATGTCCTACCGTGATCTCAAAGTAATCGACTATATGACTGTGATCAGTCACATACCTCTTCAGTTGTGATACATAGAATACATCATGTACTTCCTCTAGTGTTGGGGGTATTACAAGAAGAAATGCCACCTCTCTTTCACGCTCAATGATATCAAATGGTCCAATATACCTTGGACTCAGCTTTCCTCTACTCCCGAATCTAATAGTGCCCTGCGTCGGTGAAATCTTCAAATATACATGTTTTCCCTCCTTGAGTTCCAATTGTCAATGATGCATATTGGCCCAATGCTTCTGTCGGTCATGAGCTGCTTGAAGATGACTCTGAATCTACTTTACTTTTTTGAATGTCTGTACCATAAGCTTCGTTCTCCAGCCTATGTCCTCTCGCAAAGTCTTCGAAATCCTGTAGGCAATGCTACCTTTATTCTATCCACCAATAAAGACTGTAATTCAAGATTGGCAAGTACTCCTTGATGTCCCGATATTATGACTTATATTCTCAGCTCCTGAACATCCTCTAATAACTATGGCTAGGTTGTAAAGAAATATACAGAAGGCTTCCTACTCAAAGCGTCCGCCACTACGTTTGCCTTACCAGGATGGTACTGCAATTATATATCATAGTCTATCATGAGCTCCAACCGCCGCATCTGTCTCATATTCAACTCCTTTTGCGTTAAAACATACTTCAAGCTTGTATGATCCGTAAATATCTCCAAATGCTCTCCGTACAAATAATGCCTTTATAGCTTCAATGCAAAGATCACCGCTGCTAACTCCAGATCATGAGTAGGATAATTTTCTCATGTACCCTCAATTGCATCGATGCGTAGGCTATGATCTTTCTGTGTTGCACCAAAACACATCCAAGTCCGCTATCAGATGCATCACTATAAACCACGAATCCTTCCGATCCAGAAGGAAGCGTCAAAATAGGTACTGAGGTTAATCACTTTCTCAATTCCTCAAAATCCTTCTGACAGCCTTCTTTCTACTGGACTCATGATTCTTACGTGTCAACTGTGTCATCAGCTTTACAATTCGTAAGAAATTATCTACGAACCTGCGGTAATACCCGACAAGTTCTAGGAAACTCCTAACCTCTGCAACAGATGTCAGTGTCGGCCAAGACTCTACGGTAGCTAACTTCTCCGGATCTACTGAAAGTCCTTCCTTAGAGATAGCGTGTCCGAGGAAAGGAACTTTATCATGGTAGAAGTCATACTTTACTAAGCTTGGCATACTGTTTCTCATTCCTCAATACTCCTAATACAACTCTAAGATGCTCCTCGAAAAATAAGCTTTGGAGAAAAAGTGATAAAAGTGTTTAATGTAGAAGAATTCAAATACGACTAGACGTACCTTTCTATTGTAGGTATAGTATTATCAACCTATTCAATGATACCCGTTAGTTCACTTCTAGCAATTTCTCCTAATAGGCTCTATGCATCCGATATACCAGCTTTCATGCTTGACTCATAATCTCACTAGGATCCATCTCTAAGAAACTTATCCGTTTCTTGCTACCCAACATCACAATCACAGCAACAATCTAGCTTAAATATATTCTATAATATAACTATAAGGCTTCTCTATTTTAGTCATCTAATAAATAGAAGGTAACGGAAGCCTAAGGCTGGGTCAAACAAACTGATATACTAATTTCAAACAATGGTAGGGTCAAGCAAAGCAGAAGGGTTTGTCGAACTATTTCCAAGAATGATGTGAGGCCAAACAAGATGCATATGACGTAGTCTAGGTAAGACTCGAGAACCATATATTTCTGTGATTATGTCTCATGAAGTTACTGCCACGCTAGTGTGCATCTGGCTGCAAATATATATTTTTTTGTTCCATAATACGATGAATGGCTGCAGTGCACATCTATCATGCCAAATAATATAGGTTCTTGAACTTATCTTGGCCAAATCCATAAAATACTTTCGAATTAACATTTTATGAAAATACAAAAGAAAATATCAACATGCATAGGATATGGTTCAAGTAGAATTCGAGAAACCGTTATCTGAAGTCCTGCCTTGCTAGTATTTTTCTGGCTATAAAAACTTTGATTCCGTAATACAAGGATAAATATAATTTCTCAAAATTTTCCTTGGACCAATCCATAAGACACTTTCCAACAACTTAGCAGAAAGGAACGAGAAGAATTACTCAAGAAGTCAACAAGTAAGGGTTTAACCAAATCTCGAGTAAGGAAGAAGACAAAAGAAATCATGTTGAGAAAGAATATAACGATAAAGCAGTCATGCTGAAGAGTCTGAGAAAAGTCTCTCATCATGTTTGTAGACGTATCCAAAAATCATATTCCCCAACCGGTTGTAGGCTCGTAATAGTACGACTATCCAAGGTATCACTATAACTTTGCACAATTCGTGAAGACTCGACCTACACTTATAACTTCTAGTATCTGTGCCCCCTGATGTGATAGTAAGGGGAAGATACATCCACTACGAAGATTCGTCTTATTAGCACGAATAAATAAGGATTATGGTAGAACAGAATCAAACTGGATGCAAATCAAGCAGTCAAGTAAGAGTTTGAAACGAAGTCAAGGAAGGTGTCAAGCATGTGGATGTGATCCTATGGGTCTTTCATATTCTAATTGCAGGATCACGTCAGTACAGTAACGTAACCGAAGTTATTAACGGACCGACATAGGCCACCATAAAAACATGTAATGTCCCAGTCCCAAAATACGTAGGACCAGGAATACGAATACATGCCAGCAGCACTTCACTAATGGGCCAAGCTATACAACATGCCCATTAGTGAAATACTTAAGCTGTAAATCATGATAACACCCAGAAATACAACACAGTCCACAGGTATATATATTTAATCACATCTATAGAGTCCACAAAGAGATAATGAATAAATAAGGAAATGTCTCAAATATCCCACAATAATAGTAATGAAGTCTCTACGGGTAAAACATCTGAAACCACAGAGATAGAAACAAAGTACAAATCAACTACAAGTCTGATGAAAAGAAAAAGAAATAATATAGAAAGACTATATATGAAGGTAACATGATCACGTGAAGTCCTCTCGCACTATCCCATCCTTCTGTGTTGGTACGCCTCCGGTCTATGCTTTCGAACCGTAAACCTCTAGGTTTTCTTCAGCTTCGTCTAAGCCTGAGAAATAGCCAAGTCATCAGGGTACTGGAAAGGTGCATAATATACATGCCAATGTACAGAAATAAAAATATGAAGTAAGGCAATCTACTGTATCCGTCTATGTTCTATGCAAGTGAGATACTTTTCTAGAATATCAGACCCCTTCCACTAAGGCTCACTAGCACCTCAGCAGGATATTATCCCCAGTACCTGTGTCGTGGCACCAAGGACAATCAATTTTCGATAGTGATAATCCTTTACCCTGCTACAATGATAAAGGTCACTAAATAATGGGCCACACGATAATAGGTCCGATATTGTAGTCAAGTTCTCCCAAATCCCCATGTCTAGAATCTAGCAATATCAAGTCTGTACAGTCATCTCGAAAGTAAAAGCAATACTAATAAAGAAATCTAGAATGTTAAAACGAGGTCAATACCACAAATAGTCATATAAACCTTGCATCATTAATGTGTTGGTATCCTGTGGTCAATCGTGTCAATGGACACATCAGTATGTACGTAATAGCTAATGTCAATACTCGATGTCACTATCATGACATTGGCACCCGTCTATAAATGAACACTAAGTATCAACGTCCTAGGTCATGCAATGCAAATAAAAAAAACAAAAAAATAAAAAATAATAATCTATAACGAAGACAAGACATGCTTGCCCGTAACTGCTGTCTGCGGATAGGCCTGACCAACTCCGGTGTCCTTGTCGATCATCCCAAGATCAAATATAATAATACATTATATTTAATATTCTATATCAATATACCATATATAAATTATATGAGTAACTGCACATCCTAGTTGTCACAACGTTGTTACGACACTACATCTATTATACAAGTACATATAGGTACAAAATCCTCTCGTAAATACTTTACAATTATAACAAAATAATGTATTTAAATTCTAAAATTTATCAATAAATATTTATATATTTCTATAATTATATTTTTAATAGGGAAATCCTTTCACAAGAGGTCTTATATCAATGTCACAAATGACTTCCTCAATTCGACCCATTAATCTAGTTCTGAAACAATGATAGCATTAAATTAATAAATTTTGTACAAATTCTAAAAATTAGTTAAAATAGTATTTATAATTTTAAACCTTGCACAACATAAAGTTTAATATGGATTCATTGAGTTTTGGCACTTTTGGACACAAGGAAAATAGAATTTTTTAGAGTGATGACACGACAAATGTCATGAATTTTTAAAAATAGTAAACAAATGTGAAACCTATTTTTCAGATATCCATCGAAAAGGTATCAACGTCTAGATTCTGAATAAAAATATAAAAATGTAAGAAATTGAACTTAGATAGGCAAAAAGTGGCCCACAATAGAGTTTGTTGGTTCTGGACACTTTGTCATAGAATCTATGCCACAAGCAAACCGCTTGAAACTTTGGGATCCGGCAACCGGACGTTGGTTAGACACAAAAAGGTAACTCACTGATTTTGTTTAAGGAGAAACGGATAAGAAAAGTGGGTAAAACATCATCTACAAGTCGACTAACCTGCTATGATGTTTCAGACTTCGATTTGACGGAGTTTCGGTCCAAGTAGCGCGTCGTGCACCTCTCTAATGGCCGTAAGGTTGCTCCTACAGTTTCTAGGGTAGAAGAGAACGTCAAAGGGGAGCCAAGAGTTGTGGTGGTTGGCGCATAAATCGAGGAAAAATTATATTTTGTGAAGAAAGGGGGGTCGGCTATGGTTTCGGGTTAGGAGGTTGTGGCTGCATACTCGTAGGCGCTACGTGGGGTGTTGGTGGTTATGAACAGAGAAGAAAAGGTTAGTGTTGGGTTTGTATTTATATTGTTAGGGCATGGGCTTTGGTTTGATCTAATTTGGATATGATTTGGTTCTCCAAATTATATTATTAGTAATAGGTTTCCTATTTTGGTTAGATGTTTGACCAAGCCAAATATATTAATGAATATTGTATATGGTGGCAATTAAACCTCTAAAAATATATGTATACTTGATTTTGGTACTTCTAGTTGGTCTCTAACTAGTAGGTTTGACTAGGTTAGGGTCCAAGTAGCATTACTAGTCAAATTGGACCCGAAAATCAATTTAAAGAGTCTCATGTGCCATTTGCAAATAAGTAGCACATGGGAAATCGATTGGATGGTACACCCTAGGCATGCGCATTATAGACTCATAATGGATCAAAATCATATATTGGGTCATACAGTTTCAATCTATGTCAGGTCCCAAAATCAAATTGGAAGTTGGCTTAAAAATTACGTCAATGGCTCAAATTGGCCTAAATTGGCCTAAAGTTGTGCGAAGTCAAAGGAATGTTGAAAAACAAAATTGGATAGGACATGATATGTCAAACTGAAGGTGGTCAAGTTTAGAATTCAAATATGGAACTGGATTTGAGAAAATAATATTTGTTGTGCTTCAAAAATCAAAGCTACGGTAAACTACTAATATAGTCATTATTGACTTTAATAAATTAAAATATCCATATAAAATAATTAAAAAATAAATAAAAATAAAATCCAAAAATCAGGGGACTTACACGTGGTGACTCATACGTAAATTTAGTACACGTTCACTCATATATATTATTGGGTGTTGATGCACATATCAAGTTTCATACGTCTCTGAGACACAACATAATGTATTTTCTGCACATACGTGCATACTGTTCCAGTGAAGAAAATCTATAAATAGATGACAATGACTTTCTCGCATGGATATAGACAGAGAGAGGTACAAGGAGATTACACTATGTTTTGTTAAGAATTTGGAGAGAGAGAGCTTTCAGTGATAGAGTTTCCTTTGCTGTTAAAAGTTCAACAACATGCAAGCTTCATCAACCTTCGCATAGGATCGTCAAATGAATATAGAAGTCAAAATAGACTTAATCTCCATCGCCCCAATTTCCAGATTTTATTGTACTCGAAATTCTTGTTAAAGATTCTTGTTGTACTCATTTCTTTACAATAATACAAAGGTTTCAGTCGTTCTGGACTTTTTGTGTTGAAACAAGAAATTGCGACTTTATTGGGGATGACCTTCTTCACCGATGAGAAACGGGTGGTGCAATCTTATATAACAAAGCTTAGTTCAGTTGAAAAGATGTTGGTCGTACAATTTGACCAACAAGCATATGAAGCAATGTGCTCGGACAAAGACTCTACTCCGACCGCCAAAGGACAAAAAGCCAAGCAAGCTCGTAAAGCTTGGGTCCCAAAGTCTCTCTCTATTCTTTCCAGCACCGCTTGGCAACGGGAAGGCTCTGGCTAATGTTGGCCAAAATAACAGCTTGGAGGCGTATGGCTTAGTATCAGCCACAGTCATTTCCAAAGAAGTTTCTGCTATTGAGACGCATAAAATTAATCATGCATCTAGGAATGGCTCTACCAGTGAGCCACCAACCAAGCTCTTTGCTTTCCATAGGATGAAAAACACAAAGAAGGCGCATGTCAATCACACGTCTAAAAACAAGGCTGTCATCCATGACAGAGCTACTTGCTCCTACTTTGGCAAAAATAATGCACAATATTTAATTTTTGGCAGAGAAAAACAATACGATGCCAAAGATTTAAATATTGGAACTTCTACCTCAGATTGGTCAACCAGGAAACGAGTTTTCCCTCAATACAGAACTCTAGATGCATGACTAGAGTAAAGAGATCTGTCTTCCACAGACTTCCTTTCCCGACAGATTTAGTGCATCAGAAAGAGGCCCCAATTCATGTGCCTCTCAGTGTTATGCGCGCATGCGATGAGAAATTGTACAAAATGGTATCTATGCGCCCCAGTCTCCCATGTGCTTCTCTTTCACATGCTGCGAACTCATGTGCATTGCTTGCCAATGTACACAAAATGAGTCCACATGGCAAAACTTCTCCATACATATGTACTGGGTTCTCCCAAGTACATAAAATAGGTTGATGAGTTCATAAACCAACTTTCCCATGCACGTACTCTGTCCATGTACATAAGAAGGAAAAGATGGTAATACATCCCTCTATTGATATGCGCGATATGCTTTGCACAAACGTAAATCAATGGAGATGTCATCAAAAATAGTCATGTCTCCTCAAAAATATTCATGTGCAAAGATTATTATCAACTGCTGGTGATCAAGGACTATTGATCAACCTGCTAGACGATCTCTCTTCCAAAGACTGCAACAAAATCTGTCGGATTTGTCGTGTCTTGGATGACATCTTTTTGATAATGAATATGAGTTATCGGTAGCCTCGGTTTATCCAACATCGAGCCGAGGAGAAGGTCAAATGTCTTCATCCTCTTCGTCCAGAGGAAGTTAGAGTGCCCTTTCACCATAGGGTGTTTATCAAAGAACTCGTTCTCCATCTATACATTCTTCTAGTATGCTTCAAGTTCTAGGACAGGATAATGTTGTTCTCATGAGTGGGGGTAGCAATGTCCCAGTCTTTGATCATTCTACATCCCAGTCTGATGACAGGGCACCCATACTTCAGAAAGAAACTTTTTTGGTGAACCTAGAATCATGGTCAAGCAGTACTAATTCTAGTAATGCTTTCCTGCATACTTCTCCATCTGGTAGTCCACATACAATATCTGTGTATGTGACGGGTAATAAAGAAAGAGGTGGCAGTGATCGACAAAGAATTGATAATCTCAAGAATATTCTAAAAAACGTATAAGGATGATGCAGCAGATGCAGACAACAATGAACATACGAACAGCCATGCTTCAATTTCATCCACCAACCCAATCTCCGGTAGACCAAGATACAATTGGGGCGTCTTTGAACTCTAATCCACCATTAATAATTGGAAATATTCCTACGTCAATAATATAATAGGCACAACTGCCTATCATATAGTCCACTTCTGCAAATTAGCCAATTGATATTATAGAAGCTATTCAAGGCATCAATACTCGATTGGACGATATGAGTTCAAAGAAGGAGATCCATCAAATGGGAATATCGTATCCTTATCCTTCAAAATAGAATGATATAGTTTGTCCTCCAATGTATAAACCCCAATCACTGATTCCTTGTGATGGGATAGGTTCACATAGACAACATTTGACATACTTTTACTCTCAGACCGTTCACATACCAAAGAATGATGTACTTTGGTTTAAATTATTTATCCGTACCCTAAGGGGAGTGGCTTGCAAATGGTTTTGCAATCTGCCTGATGATTACATTAAAACCTTCAAAGACTTTGAGAAATTGTTCCTTACCAGGTTCTACGAGGGGACAGGTGATGTCTCTGTGTCAAAGCTCATTGCAACATAGTAGGATAATAAGGAGCTAGCTCATGAATTCATTGAATGATTCAGGAGATTAGCAATGAAGTTGCATCCTGGTACTCCTCAGTCGATATTGATTGATACATATAGGGGTAATTTTTTACCTATAGTCAAATTATGCATTAGGTCTAGAGACTATAATGATTGACTGGCTTTCAGCGCTATTACCGAGAAGGCTGAAGAATTCGTTCAAGTTTTGCATTTAATTAGACTCAAGTCACCAAAAGATAACGGGAAGTGCCTCTAGAGTAATAATACTTATGGGAAAACTAACAAAGGAAATGAGTCTTTTACCATGGATGTTTTTGTAGATGCTTTCTAGCCCAAACCAAAAGCTACAACTACTCCAAGACCCAAGTCGTACGATACATTCAATGAAACCCTCACAATGGACATCTTCTATGTACTTATGAAGGGTAACAAGTTGTAGCTACCTCCCCCTTATATGCCAGAGGATATAAGACAGACCAATGATCCGAAGTATTGTTTCTATCACCAATATGTGCATCATTCTAAGAAGGATTGCTATATATTAAAGAATATCTAGCAATTGCTGGATTCAAAGGCCATCACGTTGTATACAGATGAGAAACAAGTATTTGTAAATCTTTTTTCTCTCCAGTTTGGGGATCTCCCTGCAGTTAAAATTCAAGACGATGTCATACCGGTAACAAAGGCGATATTACAAGTTGTCAATCTTTTCCCCGTTCATGATCAGACAATTGGACTCACACCACTCACTATTCAGCATGGTGAGGTTATATTGATCCATCATGATCTTCTCCAAGATACGGATTCAAGACCTATATCTTCTACCTCCAAATTCCAAAAACAGAAGAAGAAGAAGAAGAAGAAGAAGAAGAAGAGTAAACCATGTAATATGGTCAGTGATGTTTTAGTCGAGAAGACCAGGTCTGGAAAAGCATACTTACGGACTTTCAATCATGAACAAGATGATAATCCCTTTCTTGTAGTCCCTTCTTCTAATCCACTTGCTACTCAGGCTCCATCTGAATCAGGTCCACCAAAGTTGTCTCCAAGATTAAAAGAAAAATATAAAGAAGTGAGGTTTGATAAATCCTTGAAGAAATCTAATCTTCTTGGGCTTGACAAGCCCTCTAATTTTAACATATTGGCAAAACTTGCTAATAACCTAGCTCGGTTATCCATATTCGAGATGCTCCGCCTCTCCAAAGAGACACGGAATGCATTGAGCAAGGCGTTATAGTATGCAGACTCATATTTATCCCAAATAGCAGAAGCTGATGATGATCTTGTGGCTTCTCCTTATTGTCATAATTTGTCAGAGAAGATTCCCAGTATCATCTTTTATCAGGAAGACATGTTATTAAAGAACAACCGCCATTATAGACTCCTGTATTATATAGGGTACATCAGGGCCTATAAGGTGGACCACATCCATATTGATCCCGGTTTATCTATTAATGTTATCCTTCAAAGTCTACTTCAGATAATGGGGATTCTAATGCACAAATTGTCATCTACCTCTACCACTATCACTGGCTTTAATGTCGGACGAAGTCATCCCCTGGGGAAGATCTGTCTCAAATGTCAAATTTGTAATCTCCGAAATGAGGTTACCTATCATGTCATCAACACCAATGTGTCCTACAATGTCTTATTTGGACGACCTTGGATACGTTAGAATCTTATTGTATGATCCATTTTTCACTAGTGTTTCAAATGTGTGAATGAAGAGAAGGCAGTCTATATAGAATTCGCAGATGTCAATCCTTGTAAAGGGGTCGAAGTATATTTTTCTAATGCGATGTTGTATAAGCCCTTAGATCAGAGGCCATATGACGATAAACCGTCACAACTAGTGGGGGATAAGAAGGAGGATGTTATGGTGAGCCAGAAGAAGCATCCACTGATCAAACCATAAAAGAACCCTTAGCCATATATTTCAAAGGCCATGTATGGAAAGAATCAGTTGAAGCACCCCTAGCTATACATTTGAAAGGCCCGTATGGAAGGAGCCCGTCAGAACTTCATAGATGGTCATAAATAGGGTAGTACACCTTTCGTCATTGATCTTCGCAAGAACAAAACAAATATCTAGAAGGAGGAACCTCTGGTGATTGACCTAAGGACTAAGAAAGATGAACTGTTCGTGGTTGACCTTCATCGAAGCAAGCATCTAGTTCAACCGGATGAGCCATGGTGATCGATCTAACTCATGCTATGATCGCTGCAGAAGCAGATATTGTAATTAAACCTTTATGTATCAAACTTCCTTAGGATGTTTTCTCGAAAGAAGAAATTATGTACATACATAATGAAAGTGGTTATGCTTATGATTACTTTAGTATTCCAAAGACTCGTCTCAAAATTGTAGACTTTTTGTGTTCACTTATCAAGGATATGAAGCCATCACTGTATGTATCTTTTTCTTCTGGAAGTAGTACTCCATGCTTGTCATACGAGGATTCTTACTTCAATGTACCAGCTAGGTTGATTGGCGAGACACTGATCACTTTTGGCCGAGCCGATGTTCCTAAAGAGACTTTGATCGATGATCCCGAACTCGATACAGGTAGAATTGTAGCTTACCGATACACTCCTCAAGCAAAGAACATTATTTAAAGAATGGGTTATGACATGAATAGTCAGCAGGGCCTTAATTTTGGTAAGGATAGCATTTACTACTATATATTTCGACTCCAAAAGGGAAACCACAAGATTATTACCATCATACTCGTACTAGATTAGGATATGTGACTCCTCCAACCTCTCTGGAAATCTCAGATGAAGAATAGAATGAGATATATTCTCATTCTTCGAATTCTTCAGCATAGAATTCAGACCAAAGTGTGGAAGAAATATTTAGAGATGTTTTCTCAGCCTATATGGTATCTGGTGATCAAATAAAGGATGATGGTCTTTTTATTGAGCCTTTTGATGCTGATCCTTGGGCTCAACATCTTGAGACCCAATGGAAAATGTGTTTTGAACAACGGAAAACCTCCTACTGAAGATGAAGTTGTCAAATTAATTACCTTTTGTGAAGTGTTACGTTCTGTGCACCTTCTGTGAAGTGTAGCACTAATTGAAGTTTCTATCACGTACCTTCAATAGACTTTACGCACACGTCGACTGTTGAGCAGTAAAGGCTCGTATAATCTTCAGTGCGTAAAAGAAGCCGTAGTGTGAGGGTAAAGTAGCTCAATCCACACACTAAATGACAACATTGGTCTCTGTGTAAAAACAAATCCTTTTGTGATATATGCCATCATTAATATCTCCATGTCAGAGTTTGCATCAAATGCGAGATTTGATAGCTTTGTCGAGCGTAAAAGTGGCTGCTCTGTCCTTGGCGTAAAATCATGGGTGTAGACCCGAGTATAAAATGATCAGCCTGCTTAGGCGTAAAGCGATTAGCCTAGTCTTGGGCGTAAAGAGATTACCCGCTCTGCTAGGCGTAAAGCAGATCACTTATGAATGAGATGACTCTTTCTTTGAAGCACTTTTTACGCTCCTACAAGACTCCCTTCAAAGTTTTCAAATATCTCCAAATTTGAAACACTTTGAACAGAAGCGTAAAAGTTGAGATTTGATCAGTCAGCGTAAACTTCGGGATACGCAACCGTCATCTGCGTAAAAGCGGGGATATCCAACAGTTGGCGTAATTATAGGGATATCCAACAGTCGGTTTTGAATCTCTCTATAAATAGGTCAGTTTCAGAAGAGAGAAAATACTTTTACTCATCTTCTTGAATTCCTTTGCCCTTTCTTTCTTCGAAACTCTGATCTGATGGCTCCTAAGAAATCATCCGCCGCCGGTAGCAAGGGGAAGAAACCTGCCATTGATTCGTCATCGACTGATCATGTGAAAACCCCTACTCAGTGATCAACGCCACAACGAAATCCCAACCCGGCCGTGGCTCCGCCTTTGATGGGTAAAACCCTATTCTTTGGCTGGAAAAATCCGTCGAAGAAGAAGAAGATAAGCTAAACTTTCAGCTTTTTACGCCCACGTTGTACGTGTTAGCATAAAGCTGAAACAACATCATACGCCCACGTTGTTCGTGTTAGCGTAAAAGATAAAAAGAATACGCCCACGTTACACTTGTCAGCGTAAAATTTGGTTTTACGCCCAAAATTAATGTGCTAGCGTAAAACTTAACTACGCTCATGTTTATACATGCCAGCATAAAAAGTTGTATTATGCTCATATTACTATGTGGTAGCGTAAAGTTCATCAATCATTGAGAGACTTTGTCGAACAAAGACTTCATAAGCTTTTCATCAACTTTTAGTAATCATAAAAAACTTCGAACTAACTTGATCTCTTTTGTTATTTTACTAGTGGATTTGCAAGTTCACCCTCTCGCATAAGTTTTTGGCTCCTCGGTCGGCATGTTGGGTTCAAATTATCTGGAGGATCTGTCTCATGTCCGATTCCCCCAATCCAACCCAGATTACCCTAAAGAAAGGGCACAGTTGATAGCAGCTCAAGGGGATAGGATGTTGCTATCCATGATAAATAGGGAATTGTTGAGTTCAGTAGATGGACAACACTTCGCAAAACCAGTCTTTCCGTTTGGAGATGCCATTGATTGTAAATCCCAGACACACCCCAAGAAGGAGTCTTGGGTTTTCAAATTTGGAGATAGAGCCATGTATCTTCGGATATGGACAGAGATTATCCTTTGTCAGCATTCGTCCATGCTACTCATCCTCGACAAATGTTGTGGAATTTAACTCCCAGCAATCATGGACGACCGGGTAGAATTGTTTTCAAGAGAGAGCGTGCCAATGATATGGGATACTTTGCTAGTGTTCCCAATGGAGGTGTTACTTCTATCTTTGGCCTTATGCCAGGCTCTAATCCTAGCGAAGATTCGGGTTTAATACAGCCAGTACAAACCCAGATATTTGTCAACAAATTTATGAGGGCTGCTGTATTATATCCCCAAACAAACCCCAGACTGCCAGGATGGTTGACTCCATTCAACCAGAGTTGGATCCAGATAAGTCTTTGGATGATGAAGAACTTTGAGGCAGAGTTGAAAGATATTGGCTTGTATGAAGCGGTAGCTTCCACCAGTCAGGGTATTCCTCAGAATGGAAACTTATTTCTGGCCTTGATGGAGATATATATAAGTTCAACTGGAACTTTTGCCACCCCAAAAGGTAAAATGGGTCTTGCCCTTCATGACATGCAGTTTATCTCGAAGTTGCCAATGGGGGAAGCCCCATATGAAGAATACGTTCCCTCCAACAGGGAGCTTGCTGAAATCGGAGGAGTTAACCCTCAGTTAATCGAGATATACGAAGAACTGATGTGTCACTACCTGATTTGTACCACGATGCATGAAAGTACATCCCATTTGGCGTATATCAACAAGTGGACGACTTATCTCTTCTTCCATAAAGATAAGATATCCAAGGAAGACAAAGAAAGGTTTCAGGAAAACAAAGCTCCAGTAATCAACATAGATTCGACAATCCCCTCTAACAAAGTTTGGGATATGATGATTACTTACAAATTCTCGAATAAATATCTGTCTACGAAGACTGGGGAATTTCCTGTCGGAACTGAAGCCTTGAGCTTCCTTAGATATGGTAGTCAGAAAATCTCTCGGAGAGCTTTGCTGGCAGGCTTTCTTTCTTTATGGTTGAGAAGATGGGTTGTACCGGGTATTGGTACTGTTGACAGAATCCACCGTAGTGTGCTATGGCCGGCAGTACGTCTGGTTTTTAAAGTCAGGATTAACCTGCTGTCAGCCATGGTGTGTCGAATAAATGCAGGTTTAAGGACCTTCGGCGAGGAGTTAATCAACAATGCTCCTCATCGGAATATTTTCCCTAGAGTGGAAATGCCCTACACTTATCTGATGGGCTGGCTGTTGCATCACAACTGCAGATTGTTACCGCTAGGCCCAGGTAATGATGCGGAGGTCTTCCTCCAAAAATTCAGCAAAGCTACATGGATCGCTACGACTGTGGCGGATACCCGAGCAGTTCTGAACTATTCTTATGGTTAGAACTTCTTCTGTACCCGGCTGTAAGTTCCAGCAGATTGCTTCGGTGTTCAGTTTGAAGATGAAGTTGAAGGAAGAGTTGTATTGCCACAGTCAGTCTTTAGATGGCTTCAGTGCATCAGACCTTCTCATCTAATGTACAGAAATAAAGATAATTGTGCGTTTGAACCATACTTACCCAGTAGGTTTGCTCGCCAATTTAGGTATGACCAACTACATGTTGGTAATCCTTCGACTAATTTCTGTCACTATAGGAAATTACTGGACGGAGCTAGGGGTTAGAGGTATTTCGGTACTGCTCGGACTTAGAATCGCCTAAAGCAATATTCATTAGCAAAAGTCTATCTGACAAAGATAAACATTTTCTTTATGAACTTATTAAAAAGTATATAGATGTATTTGATTGGAGTTATGAAGATATGGCTGGTCTTGACCCACCAGTAGCAATGCATCATCTTAATATACTTCCTAATGCTAAATTCTTGAGGCAACAATAATGGTAGTTCCATCCAGATATGATGGAAGCTATTATAGCTGAGGTAAAGAGACTCATAGATAGCGAATTCATTCAGGAGGAACAACATCCCGATTGGGTTGCTAATATTATCCCGGTTATGAAGAAAAATAGAAAGATTCAGGTATGCATTGATTATCGAAATCTTAATCAAGCTTGTCTAAAGGATGAGTTTCATCTTCCCATCACGGACGTTATGATTGATAACACTTGTGGCTTCAAACATATGTCTATTATGGATGAATTTTTAGGCTATAATCAAATTAAAATATTTCTAGATGATGAGAAGTACATATCATTCCAAATATCATTGGGGTATACTACAATATGGTGAAGCCCTTTGGTTTAAAGAATGTTGGAGATACATATCAACGTGCCATGTGTATAATGTTTTGCGAACATTTGCAAAATATGGTAGAATGCTATGCAGACGACATTGCCGTTAATGATCGTTCAAAGGGCGATCACCTGATGCTTCGGTGCTCAAATTAATGCGCCTATACTAGCTCAAGATGAATCCTACAAAGTCATTTTGGGAGTCTCGAGTGGCAAAATTTTTGGATTTGTTATAACTTTAGAGAAAATACATATTGACCTCGACAAAGTTAAAGCTATCGTAGAAGTGTGCCCCCCAAAGAATATTAAAGAATTTTGTGGTATACAAGGTAGGATAGCCTACATTCTTAGATTTATTTCAAATCAGTCTGGATGATGTCGACCCTTCATCAATTAATAAAGAAAGGGGTTTCTTTTGTCCGGGATGAGAAAATGTCAACAAGCATTCGATGATATTAAGAGGTATTGTGGATAAACCATTCTTGTTGTATGTTTGTGCAATGGAACATTCACTTGGTGCGCTGTTAACTCAAAAGAATGATGAAAGACATGAACAAGCTATTTATTATTTGAGCTATATGATGATCGTTGTTGAGCATAGATATAATCCCGTTGAGAAGGAATGTCTTGCTTTAATTTTTTACAATTGAAAAGATGCGCTATTACGTAATTAGACAAACTATCCATGTTATATCTACGGTCAACCCCTTAGGGTTCCTATGACCAAACCAAGCGCACTCAATTCTTGCCTTTCTACTTGAGAAATGTTGTCATCTCCTATGATATGGTTTATGTACCCCAAAAAGTAGTTATAGGTCAAGCTTTGGCTGATTTTCAAGCTGTACACCCGATAGCAAAATTTTTTAAACTATTTAATAAAATGATGGAAGAGTCTATTTGGGGAGTGTTCTCCGACAGTACATCAAAAATTGGTCCCAAAGGCAACATTATAGCAGGAGTGGGGGTAGTGTTGATATCCCCTGATAATCAGGTCATCTACCGTGCATATTCTCTTTTGGATGTTGGACAGCTGAGCACCTGCATAGGAGGGTGAATAGAGTGTGTGCGTGAAGCAAAATAAATATCATAATTTAAAACTATTTAATATGGCTAATCAAATACAGGTAAGAGCTGATCAATATCAGTGTATGAATTACAATAAAAGTAAAGAGTTAAGAAGAATCAAACTCAGTGTCATAGCGATATATACTGGTATCCCTCGTGGAGGACAAATCCAGTCTCAAGTACTCTTTTTCGATGTTATTCCACTATGGCACAAGCTTTAACATAGTTTTTGTAACCCTTACAATACCATGCTTAGGGACAAGTGCACGACTAACTTCAATAACACCGTGCTTGGCGACGAGTGCACGACCAACTCCTGAAGGTGTTTGAAAATGATAACATTTTCTAAGATAGCGTCCAATAAACTCATTAAACGAAACTCTAGATAGAACTGAAAGTGATACTGGCTTGGCTAAGAGTAGTATAGGCTAAATATGAATGCTTATAGCTCGTAGAAAACACTTAAGGAATAAAGAGAAGAGTAAGTGAATGAGATATCTGAAATATGAAGGTTCTTCTCTATTTGTAATATTTTTATGGAACGATTTAGACAGAGTTCAGGTAGAGTTCTGATGCAGAAATTTCACATTCGAATGTTGGATACAGATATCTAGGAAGACCAAAAACAACTTAACCAAACTCGGGCCGAGTTCTAGCCGAGTTCTGTCAGGTTTCAAACATAACAAATTTGCGCCATTTGGATATATTTACACAATATAGATTTTGGGATATTTTTTTGTGGACATTGGATAGAAATTTTGGTGGATAGAAAGGTAATATTTTGTGGACTAAAATCGCAAAAATAGCTAAGCCAGTATCGATCCGATCGATCTTACATACTGTCCTAGACTCGAATAAAGATAAAAAGTACATAAGAAAGATGTAAAAATGTCTTAATCTTGATTCCATCACTTTTGGTTTTTGATGACGACGAGATGTTTATAGCAGTAGGTGCAGATATTCTAACTTGATACCTGTAGCTGTATATATTTTATGTATCGACCAAAGTTGATGTTGATTATAAAAATCAGGTATGATCATGACCAGTAGGCTATAACCTCCCCCATTTTGATAATTGACAAACTTTGTGTCTATACCAAAATATTATCTTATAACTTTGAAAATATACCTGACTTGTCTAAAACTTTTGATTTTGGTATACTCATCTCCCTGTTTGTCAAGTAATCAAAATATGGCTCTCTTGTAATCAATGACCCAAACAACAACAGAGTAATACCAAATAATATATTTAATCACAAGTCACATTACTACATAAGTAGTAAATCATAGAAACTAGAACATCAGCAATAGTATATGAAAAATAAAAGCTTGCATAATATAAAGAAACTTTTATGATAGTCTAACACTTATCATAAAGTGTCACTACAAAGGATACAAAAATCTAAAATGCTACTAAAGATCATCGTTATCAGAATTATCTATATTTCACTAAGTCTATATCATATCAACTATTCGTATCACCAGCAACATCAGCAGGCTGCTAGGATAGATCAAAGTATGCAGTCATCGGGTCAAATAAGGCAAAGATATGATCCTCATCAAGTCTCAGACTACAAAGGCAGGATGACGGATGAGAGGCGTTGGTGCAGTAGCATGATGAGTCACAGTCTGCTAAATGTCTGTCATGGCATTTCTCAATATCTTAGCCAGAGAGATGTTGCAAAACTTTATATCACTATAATGAGTCGGGTCGGCTTGACGTTGTTGTCCCCAAACAGTGACAAAAGCATCAAATTGCTAAATAGCTCATCGATAGTGTGAATCGGGGCTACAGGAATAGAAGATCAGCAAGAGCGTCTGCTGGGGCTGGAGTTGGAGCAGGCTGAGGCGGAGCATTACTAGGAGGATCTAGGAATCTATTAGACCTATGAACCTCTGAAGGTGTCCCAAAGATAGGACAAGAATCCAAAGGAATAGAAAATTTCTGAAAGGTTGTCGTCAAATGCATGAAATAAAATTAGATAAGGCCAACCCTCGGACAGTTGATCATGAGTGCCATCATTATTTTAGGAAGAAAAAGAAAATCACAAAATGAATAAGGTACATCACAGATAATTCCAAATACGTGATCTCGTGAGTAGATCCCGTCTTTTGGTAAGATAGAGAAAATAATAATACGATGCAATTCATAGAGGTAATGGTTTAAGTTGCATGCATATAGTTGTTTTCGAGGAACCGGATCTTGATAACACAAAGCGACTTTAAAAGATTTAAGGGTCAAACCATTAGGAAATTGAACTTTAGTTATGTTGACAAGAGTGTCACCATATTTTGCGTTTGAAAATACTCGCTCAAATTGTCCAAATTCTATCCAGCTAGCTAATGAATGAATACAATCTTCTAATTCTTGCATGTTGCAATGAAATATGTGAATCGTATTTTAATATATCGAATTTGTAACTTTCAAAAATTCACGAAGACCAAGTTTTTCAAAAGTATTGAAATATTTCGATAAAATAGTAAAATTAATTTTTTTTCCCGGACATATCTCACGATAACAAAAATGGTCAAACCAATTGATAGATCTCTCTAGAGAAATAGATAATATAGGATCGTATTCCTCATCGTCATCTGGACGAGAGGGACTAAAGAGATTTGTCGGTTCATACTCAGAAGTAGATGAAGAAACGGCATCACTACATTACATTCTTCTAAACAATCTAGGTTCCATAACGAAATTGACAAATAAATGGAGAGAATTTTAGCTCAAAATAAAAAAATGAAAGAGAAAACATTCAGAACACCTTAGATCCAGGAAATTTGGCTTGGAAAGCCTAAAATGAAGCTTTTTAGGATTAGGTTTTGAAGTTTAGGGTGTTAGGGGGCTATTTTACGGCTAATTTGGGGAAGAAAGAGTACAAGTAAGCGGCTGCTGCTATTGGTTTGCAAAATATACCCTAACCGAATTCGGTCCGAGTTCGGCCATCTTGAATTTGTTTCCTCTATACCAAGATTGGATTTTGCAACACAATTTCTTTTAATTACTAACATTTTTAGCCGTTACTAATTACTAACGAAAAAAATTGTTAGCAATACAAAAAACTGTTATAATAAATAGAAAAAACTAAATTTTATATACATATATTGATATTATAATAGTTTAAAACCGTTACCAGATTCAAGAAAAGTTGAAAAAAATATCATAATTGTGCTTTTCCCGTGAAAGTGTTTTGAGGGAAACTTTTTTCCATTTCACCACAATTTTTTTCCCGTGCGCGCTCTTCGCATGACCCCGCATCCCCGATCTTTGCTCTCTTTCTCTATTGAAACGCTAATTTTTTTATTTCTTCTTTCATCCTCCTACTCTTGACCCCACTTGTCTTGGTATATTTCTGCCACTGTTCTCGGGTCCGATCATCCCCATGATACCCGACCACTACAAGCCTAAACCAACAAGATGCTGGAAGAAGAAGAGGAGGAGCCTAATTTGCCCAAATTACCGTTTATGGCCAAATTTTTTTCAAGAATCGGCACCAGATCTTCTCCATCCTGATCAACTACAATGAGGTCATCAAGATCGACCAACGGGTTGACCGATCCGCCTACTAGATGTATGTGCGAATCACTGTCTCTTTTGTTTCTAAATTTTTTCTCAATTTTTACTCATAGGATCTTGACTTTTGAGAGATTTTAGGATCAATTAACGGAGTGCACGGAGAAGATAACAGTAGATGGAGGTACTATCAACGTGGGAGCCGAGGTGTAATGCCCCAGTCCCAATATACGTAGGACTAGACATATGAAACATGCCAGCTGCATACATACGAAGAATACTCCAATATATGTACATAAGCTGTAAAAAATATAAATCATAGGCCAAATCACTGAGTGACTACAACTTATCCATAGAACACAAAAGAATAGTAATAGTCTAGAAAGAATATAATAAAAGAGTCAAACGATATAGCCGGATGGAAAAAGATCCACTACCAAATAGCTATAAAACTAGTCTCAAATAACTGGAGTCCGACCTCCTAAAATAAAATAAAAGAGCAATAAAATAATGTCCTCTACAAGTCTCCCATCATGAATAAAGAAATTAGATCTCGGAAGGCGAGACCTCGTCAGTTGGAAAAGATGGATCCATAACAGAATTGTACTCCTGCGGAAAGTCCTCCTCGTTTAAGCCTGGAGAATTCACCAAGTCCTCAGTGGATGTAACAAGATACTAGAAACAACATGCCATGTAAATTATAAAAAATAAAAATGCATGCAATAGGGTGCCTAACCGTTCTACTGTAAATATGCAATTAAGAACAAACCACCAACGCATGGGCACTGTGGCTATAATGGGTTTGGTATGGCCGCCTCTATGGGTACCAGGGACCTCAAAGCATGACATTCCATGAACATCAGAGGCCAGTAAGAACATGATAAAGGGGTAAGTAAGATTGTATCTCCAGCTGAGCTTTCGACATATAAAAGGGAAGTACATACTTGGCCCATACACTGAGAAACTGTTCTCCCCATACAATGCCTATCTATGTCGTCTACATAAAATACATGAACCTCTAATAACTGCCAAGTCCACTAATGATGCAATATCAATTGGAAATTACTTTTTAACAGTCGTACGTCTCAAACATATCGATAGCCAGCCAACTATGTGAGTCCGTGTCCTACATGTGACTCACGACCCATGGTAAGGCAAGTGTCAAGGCCATATGAGATATACCAATATCTCATTTTAGTGGGTGGTCATCTAATGCTAAGTCATTATGTATAAAATAAAGTAAAGCCATGAAAACGACTAATGGAGACACTCGTACCCAAGTATGACTTGGACACATAGTGTGATAGAAACAGACAATATAAGAATAAACTAAAAAAACATAAATAAAATAGTAATTAATGACAGAATATATTGGCAAGGTATCTTGTTTAGAGTTGGTGTGCAGAAATAGCAAAGTCCAGTACTCATATCGTTAGAAGCAATAGCAATGAAAACTCAACTCCCGCAAACTTCCTCGGATGCTGAAATAAATATCATAAAAATTTTTGGTATAAAAGATATGTCTAAAAATGCCTATCCAAAAGTCTAATTCTGGATACAGGAGAAAAATTATAATTTTAGGTAAAAATGATATCCGTCGTTGGACCTACTTTGTACCGATAAGTGTGCCAGTACCTACGATCTCTAAAGTCATCAAAATATATATCTACGGGTTTGGTTTGACAATAAGAACCCAACTGTATGTCTAAAGTTGGAATCTGGTAGGCTATGCACAAATTTGTCCGTTGGATTGGGTCGCGAGCCCGCTAAAATAGCATTTCGATCGACCTTCTCAAAATCAAACAAAACTTGGCTCACAAGACCAGAAAATGACATGGTCCAGCTGGCACAAGTTTAGTATCGAGATGAAGAACGTGCATGAAGTTATTATCTAGTTTACAAAGGGACCGATACGGGGTATCTCGAAAGATAAGCCTCAATTTTGTAGCACACACACAATGAAATCGAGTTCTGTCGAATTTGACACGTTGACAACATCTATATGCATCTTTTGATGCTCATGGGTTGCAACCATATCATCTAGTTTGTTAGGGCGCATGCCGTATGGAAACTTTTTTCCAAGATTCTATAGTTTTTTGGGGCAATTTTAGGAAACAAATTTCTCGGCACATAGTCGATGAAATCGACTTCTGCAAATTGTGTTGCTAAGCCCTATAGGTTTTCTAGGGCTGTCATCACATAGATTCTAATGTTTGCCAATCTCTCGTCTCACAAATGACTTCCAATTAGGGTTCTAAAGTAGTTTGATATTCTCCTTTCTCATGATTTTCTTGATATTTCAAGAAGTTCCACAAATTAATTAGGACATACCAAGTCGATCCATTTGAATAAGTTTTGAGAGGGTCAACTAGGCTCTCTACAGAAATTTTATAATTCAAGAATAATAGACAATACATATAGGGGTTGGATTGGAAAGGCAGGTACCCGGCGGTCGGGTGAAACAGAGTCCCCCTGTTTTCTGTCGGTTTGGGGTGGTGCTGGCGATCGTGACAGCATCGCAGCAGTTTCGGGCTATCAGGAAGGTTGCCTGGATGGTAGGGGAGGCTCGCACGAGAGTTAGGGTTGAAAAAACTTGGTCGAGAGAAATTTTGTTTTTAATAAAAAAACCCCATTTGCTCGATAGTATATATAGGATGTTTGAATCCTATTTTGGGTCGAGTTAAAGTTTGAATTATGCAAAAAATTGATCGAGGATTAAGATGAATTAGAGGTGGATTTGGCTGCAACTAGATTGGCAAAGATTTGGAAAAGATTCGTCAAAATTCCATTGAGAATTAAATCCCCATCCCCTAGCATTCCTTTTCGCTCAGGAAAAAAAATTCGAGAGTTGGACGGTACTGTTCGATGAAAAGTACTGCTTTCCTTTTTTTTAAACTATATATATATATATATATATATATATATATATATAAAATATATATATATATATATATATATATATATATATATTTTATATATATATATATATATATATATATATATATATATATATATATATATATATATACTTATACATAAAAATCAAAATAAATTTCAAAAATTCCTAAAATATTTCCAGGATGTTTTTAAATACTGAAATAAAAAATATTATATAGCAATAGCAATTTATTGCTACGTGTGTCATTATTGGAAAGTTAATAACTAACTACCAGTAAAAAAATCAATATATTTTTTTTTCCAAAGTATAGCAATAAATATATAAATAAAGTTCCTAAAAACTTCTAAAATACAAAAATATCCTTTAAAGGATTCTAGTACAAAATTTTGTACCACTTACCTAGATATACTTATAGTATAGCAATACTTCCTATCTTCAAAATCTTAACTAGAATATCTAGCTTATTTAAATAATTAAAAAATATTGTAAAATTTATAAATAAAAAATTAATAAAATCTCTAAAATTTGAGGGGGCTTACATCCTACCAAACTTCTAAAAATTTTGTCCTCGAAATTAAAATTGGTCTAGTATCAAGGAACAACGAAATTAATACGAAGGGACGGTAATACGTTAATTCGTATCTCAGTTTCAGAAAAGTGGGAGGTAGTTGTAAAAGGAATCCATATTGGCTCCATATTCTAGAAGATAAGGTATTCTTGGTTTGAGGCCCTATCCAACTTATAGAAGTTGGCTAACCATAAAAATTGTCGTTACAAGACTTCTGAGAAGGACAATTTCTAAGGGTTGGTATGAGAATATTGGGCATTTCTGATCGTAGTCACGGACTCTAAGGAGCCTGGTATCCCTATGGTGTTCTTGGTCATAATAAACAAAAAATTTCCCGCCTTAACACTATTCAAATATAGTCATGCTCGAGCAAGACAGTAGGAATTGTATTGGTTGAAATATAATTGGGACGAAATGGTACAAAGGGTTTCCATATTGAATGAATGTTGGGTTTAATCTATATTGGTTGGACAAAATCTCATAAAATCAATCTAAACCGTCCCCATTAGGTTGGGGTAACCTAGACTAGGTTCTAACTTAAGTGGTTGGGCTAGTTCCGAGTCGAGTTGGTAAGATAGGTACATAAGTTTAAAAATGTGCCTTCCGTGACTTTTGTGTGTAAGTAGCACATGGGAACTCAATTAAGTGGCACATTAGTGGCATGTGCATAGTGGGCTTCGAGTGGATCATAACTATATATTAGGTCAAAAGATTTGAGTCGTGATTGGGTCTCTAATTGAAGTCGGGAAATACGTCGGTATTATGGTAAGGGTTATAGTTGCCATTGTTAACCGAAAAGTCACATCATAAAAGTAGAGTACAAAGGGACATGTTTGAGTGGGATATGATATGCCTAGATGAAGGTGGGCTTGTCTAGGTCTTGCATATAAAATTGGTTGGAAGGTAATAGCTAGAATTGTGCTCCAAATATCAATGTCATGGTAGGGGACACCAAATGATCTAAATGGAAAGTAGGTGTTCATGAGGTACTAATTTATCATCCTAGTGGAAACCAATTTATCCTAATAACTTAGTAATCTTAGTAATCCTAAAATTTAGAAGGGCTTATAATCTACATTCTCCATAAATTTCTTTTTCAAAATTATAACTAAGACACAATACTATGATACAATGAAATTAGAAGAATCAAGTCGTGGTCTTTGTATCTTGCTTATTGGAATAACCGTATGATAAAATACTATGCTATTAAGGGTGTTGCTAATATCAACTCGTGTCTAAAAATATAACCTAACTACGCTAATACTTGTAGAGTTCCTACTCTCGAGATGATCATCTAGGTGATTGTCCTACGTTGTTGCTAAGATTCTATAAATTGTGTAATCAACCTGCACCAGGTTATTCTAGCTGGTACTAACATTGGGTTCATTAAAACATCGTCAAGGCTAAATGCATATAGGGAATAATCAAAGTAGTTTCAATAATGGTATGAAGTTAAGCTGGATGTGTAGGATGTAGTCTGGATAGAATCAGAGAACCATATACCTCCGTAATCATGTTATTCGAAGTTTATCCCGCCAGCAAGCATCTGGCTGAAAAAATTTGAATTTGTAGTTTTGGATGGCTGCAGTATGTGTCTGCCATGCCAGTTAATATGGTTCTCGGGCTTATCTTTGGCCTAAATCCATGAGATGTGTTTAACTTATACGAAATATAGGATAAGAGACCAACATGCATAGGATATGGTTCAAGTAGAAGTTGAGAAACATATGTAGCCATGATGCCGTTATCTAAAGTCCTGCCTTGCTAGAATTTCTTTTGCTGCAAAAACTTTGATTCTGTAATACAAAGATAAATATAATTTGTCAAATCATTCCTTGGACTAACCCATGGAACAATTTCCTGATATAATGAAAGGAAACGAGAAGGATTTCTTTAGAAGATAACATGTAAGAGTTTTAAGCAATCCTAGGAATGGTGGTAAAACATAATCAATTATATCTCTATTCCGAAGAAAAGAATAATCTCTATTCCAAAGAAGCGAATATTCACATAACCTTGGATTCAGAGAATGTGAACGGTATTTATTGGTCAGTGTATGATTTTAAGGAATACCAAAAGAAAAAGTAAGGTTTTATGGAAAATTAAGATGAGAAGTAATTAGGTACTCCTATCGGTAGCATAGTTTCTTGATAAAAGATAGTATAATAGTTCTAAGGTCATAGTATGATCTAGTCATTCACAATTACCAAAAATTTAAAAGCAATGACAATGGATCTATGTTTCAAAAAGGGATGAGTAACTCAAGGTGTAAATGACTAAGCTAATAACTAACAAATGAGGGTGTAGCTCTTGTGCCAAATAATATAATATTAGGAAATATAAAAACTAAAATCATACCTGCTATAACTTTTCCTTCTACTTCTACATCCTCTACTACTAGCGAGAAGGCATGTCTGTATTTCTGACCGGGGCCCTGAGCACTAGTCTTGTCGTACTGTACTGGTTGGGGGGGTAATAGTGGACGAGGTACTCCTGCTGCTTGTGCCATCAGTTTTGGTGCCTGCTGAACCTGATAGGGTGTTGGAAGTGTTGGAGCTGTCGGCCTTGTGGTCTACTGGGCATAAACTAGAGCATACTGCTCAGGATTATCTTTTATTTTGTGTCGTCCTAACCTGCATCTTAAGTATAGTCCAAGTCTTGTTCAATAATCCTTCAGGATGTGTCCTAACTTCCCGTAGTAGTTGCAGATGGGCTTATGGTAGGGCGTGGACCTTTTCTGCGGCTATGCCATGGCTCTTCGGATAGGTTCGTCCTAGGTCACTCAAGCTGGTGCAACTACTGGTGTGGGGTGTCTCTGTGTCTGCTGCATCTTCTTGCGAAGAAGCTTCTAGCTATGTGCTTGCTCCAAAACAGTTTCATGAAAGATCGCGACTGTATGGTAGTGTAAGTCTTGAGATCTAGTGTAGCCCCTGGTGGAATCTCTTTATCCTCTCCTGCTCGGTTGGAATCAATGTCGCATCGAATCTGTTCAGACGTCTAAACTTTGTGTCGTATTTGTCTACCGTCAAGTTCTATTGCTTCAGATGAAGGAATTACTCATAAAGGACGTCTCGTACATGGATAGGAAAGAATCTATTACATAAGTGGTCGTAGAGCTCTTTTCAAGTCTGCCCAATACCTAATTGTCTTTCTTCAGACTTCCACTAGTGGTGAGTATTGTCCTCTAAAAGTCAGTCCACTGCTGTCATCTAATAGTTTGTTGGCAACTGGGACGCCTTCAGTAGCTTCTCTGTGCTGATAACCCATATGGAGACCTCCAATGGTTTTTAGTACCTCTGAAGGGCTTGGGGTTAATCTCCATGAAGTTCTTGATAGAACCTCATAAGGATGTAGAGCTGGTGCTAGTATCGGTGCCAAAGATGAAGGTGGGAGTCTACTTAGTATTGCCATCATGCTTTGCCTCATCAGCTTAGTTCGCTGCCACTGAGCCTGGATTATGGCATACAGGAATTGGGTAGTGGGGTTTCCATCAACCGGTGGTAGAGGCATTTGTGGTTCGGACTGAGGTAGAAACTGCTGAGGGAATGGTGGTGGTGGTGGTATTAGTGCATTACCTACGAGTGGCACTACGGTAGTCTGCCCAGTCTGGCTGACTAGTGGTAATTGGGTCTCCTGCTGTACCGACGACAGGGTCGTGGTAGTCTGCTGCTATCCAAACAGGTACAGGGTTACAGGGGTCAGTAGTAGGGTTTGCTCCTCTTGAGTGGCTGCATCACTCGATGTGATTGCCAAGGTAGAAATAAATCCACTTCGAAGGTTCATATTACTGGCATAAAAGTAAGGATACATTAGAATAGATTCAAGCAAGAGGCAATTCAAGAAATTAAAAGAGAGTTCGAGAGAGTTAGAAGTCAAAGAAGAGAATAAGTTGTGGATGAAATACTATTCATATTCCTAGATGGAGGCTTGTTGGGTACATTCATGTAACCTAACAATATTTTTGGACATGTATGGACCACTATAAAAAATGTAACGCCCCAGTCCCAATATACGTAAGACTAGGCATACGAAACATGCTAGCTGCATACATACGAAAAATACTTCAATATATAGAATCCTCGTACGTATACATAAGCTGTAAGAAATATAAATCATAGGCCAAATCATAGAGTAACTACATCTCATCTACTGAACATAAGAGAATAGCAATAGTCCAGATAGTATATAATAAAAGAGTCAAATGATATAGCTGGGTAGAAACAGGTCTACTGCCAAACTATTATGAAAATAGTCACAGATACCTGGAGTCCAACCTCCTAAAATAAAAAAGGAGCAATAAAAATATGTCCACTATAAGTCTCCAATCATGACTAAAAAAGCTAGATCTCGAAAGGCGAGACCTTATCAGCTGGAAAAGATAGAACCAGTACATAATGTACTCCTGAAGAAAGTCATCATTGTCTAAGCCTGGAGAATTCACCAGGTCCTTAGTGAGGCATAACAAGATACTGGTAATAACATGTCATATAAATTGTGAAAAATAAAGATGCATGCAATACGGTGCCTAACAGTTTTACTGCGAATATGCAGTTAATAGCAAACCTCCAACGCAAGGGAACTCTGGCTATAATGGGTTTGGTATGACCCCCTCTATGGGCACCAAGGACCTCAAAGCACGACATTCCATGAACATCAGAGGCCAGCAAGAACATGATAAAGGGGTAAGTAAGATCGTATCTCCAGCGAAGCTTCCGGTAAATAAAAAGGAAGTGCATACTTGTCCCATACGCTAAGGAACTGTTCTCCCCATCGAATGCCTATCTATGTCATCTTTATAACAAACATGAACCTCTAATAACTGCCAAGTCCACTAATCATAAAATATCTATTGGCAATTACTTCCAAATTGTCGTACGTCTCATAGGTATCGGTAGCCAGCCGACTACGCGAGCCCGTGTCGTATATGTAACTCCCAACTCATGGTAAAGCAAGTGTCAAGGCTATATGAGATATACCAACACCTTATTTTAGTAGGTAGTCATCTAGTGCTAAGTCATTATGCATAAAAATGAAATAAAGCCATGAAAACGACTAACGGAGTCACTCGCACCCAAGTATGACTTGGACACACAGTGTGATAGAAACAAGTAGTATAAGAATAAACTAAATAAAATCAAAAAAATAAAATAGTAATAATTGACAGAATATATTAACAAGGTATCATGCTTGGATGTGGTGTGCAGAAATAGCAAAGTCCAGTACTCATATCGTTAGAAGCAAAGGCATTAAAAATTCAACTCCTGCAAACGTCTTCGGATACTGAAATAAACATCATGAACATTTTTAGTATAATAGATATGTCTAAAAATGTCTACCCAAAAGTCTAATTCTGGATACAGGGGCAAAATCATAATTTCAGGTCAAAACGATGTCCATCGTTGGACCTGCTTTGCACCGAAAAGCATGCCAGTATCTACGGTCTCTAAAGTATTCAAACTATATGTCTAGTGGGTCCAGTTTGATGATACGAACTAACCCTATGTCCAAAGTTAGATTTTGGTGGGCCGTGCACAAATTTGTCTATTGTATCGGGTTGCGGGCCCGCTAAAATAGCATTCCGATCGACCTTCTCCGAATAATACCAAACATGGCTCACAGGACCAAAAAAATGGCACAGTCCTGTTGGCACAAGTTTCATCTCGAGATGATGAACGTGTACGAAGTTATTGAATAGTTTGCAAAATTGCTGATATGGGGCATCTCGATCTATACGTCTTAATTTTGTCGTTCACGCACAATGAAATCGAGTTCCGTCGAATCTCGCATGTCAAAAACATCCATACGCGTCTTTTGATGCTCATGGGTTGTGACCATGTCGTCCGATTTGTCGGGGCGCATGTCGTATCGAAAAGTTTTTCTAAGATTCTACAGTTTTAAAAATAATTTTTTGGCAATTTTGGGAAACTGATTTCTCAGTACATTATCGATGAAATCGAGTTCTACAAAATGCGTTACGAAGCCCTATAGGTTTTCTAGGGCTGTCATCAGATAGATTCTTAGGTTTGTCGATCCATCGTCTCAGAAATGACTTCCAATTAGGGTTCTAAGGCAGTTTGATATTCTATTTTCACGTGATTTTTCTTGATATTTCAAGAAATTCCACAAATTAATTAGGACAAACCTAGTCGATCTATTTAAATAGGTTTTTAGAGGGTCAAGTAGGCTTTCTACAAAATTTTTATAATTCGAGAATAATGAAGAATACATATAGGGGTTAGATCAGAAAGGAGGGAACCTGGCGGTCGGGTGAAACAAAGTGCCCCTATTTCTTGTCAGTTTAGGGCGGTGCTGGCGATCGTGACAGCTCCGACCGCAGTTGCAGGCTGTCAGGGAGATCGTCGGGATAGTATGGAGGCTCGTGCAAGGGTTGGGGTTGAAAAAATTAGGTCAAGAATTTTTATTTTTAATGAAAATCACCTGTGCTCGATAGTACATATAAGATGTCTGAATCCTATTTTGGGTCGGGTTAAAGTTTGAATTATACGGGAACTTGATCGGGGATTTGGGTGAATTAGAGGCAGATTTGGATGCGACTAGATTGGCAAAGATTTGGAAAATATTCGTCAAAATTCCATTAAGAATTAAATCCCTATCCCAAGGCATTCCTTTCCGCTCGGGAAAAAAATTCGAGAGTTGGGCAGTACGTTCAATGAACAGTACTGCTTTTAATTTTTTTAAAAATATAGATATAAGTAAATAGATATATACTTATACATTAAGATCAAAATAAATTTCAAAAATTCCTAAAATATTTTTAGGATGTTTTTAAATACTGAAAATAAATATTATTATATAGGAGTAGCAATTTCTTGCTACTTGTGTCAGTATTGGAAAATCAATAAATAATTGCCAGTAACAAATCATTATTTTTTTCCAAAGTATAGCAATAAACATATAAATAAAATTCCTAAAAACTTCTAAAATACAAAAATATCCTCTAAAGGATTCTAGTACAAAAATGTGTACCACTTATCTAGATATACTTATAGTATAACAATACTTGCTATCTTCAAAATCTTAACTAGAATATATAGCTTAAGTAAATCATTAAAAATACTGTAAAATTTATAAATAAAAAATTAATAAAATATCTTAAATTTGAGGGGCCTTACATGATGGGCCTCTGTGTACTAATTTTTTAGTTAGTGTTTCGAATCTCATATTCATTATTCAGTTATATTTTTAGAGTTTAGGACCTGCTGAATAGGATGGCAGGATGATAACCTGTAAATGAGAATTTTTCTAGTAGATCAATAATAGTTGGTAGTAAAAGTTTCTGAATTCCCTAAAATTTTAAAAAAATTTATAAGAAAAAAGATAGTGCGCTTTGAAGAGCAATGGACTTCCAGAAAACATTTATGCTACAAAATTATGAAAACTAGTTATGTATGTATGTAATTAGCATGTTTTTTGTAAAAATTACTAAAACTTGATTTCTTTCTGTTATCATTATATTTGCAATTACAGTCAAGTGAACAATGCACTTATACTGATTTTAGGGGTTAGGTTGCGACTTGATAGGAGATTATGTTATGATTCTCCATCTATGTTTACTTGGGAATTTGTTCTATGTATTTGGGCCTTCGGAGATCTTAACTTATCAACTATGTTGCTTTTACAAACATTTTCATACACGACACTGATCAAACCCTTCTTTCTACCTACAACATAAGTACCAAATTAATAGATTTAAAGAAATTATACAGTTACACAATCCAGTTTTCGGCCCTCAAAATATAGAAATTTAACATGCAGGGCTTGTTTGAATAATCTTGACAAATAAACTTGAACCATCACAACAACAACAACAACTCCAAACTCTAGAGTTTGTGTTGAACACTGGTGACACACTAAACATAGGGAGTATTGAGCACTTGGGTTCATTGATCTTTTTCAACCTTCTTTGGTTTTAGTTCTTTTTTTTTTCTTCTCCTCTGTATTTTCCAACAGATACCAGTGGCTCAACGACAAATACCTACTCACATTCTCAGGTGACTTCTTTCTTCTTCTATTTAGTACTCTTCTCAAGGAGTGTTAGTAGTAGTAGTGCCAAGTATAAATATGATGCTGACTTGTGCTTGTTTTTAGCTGCAATATTGCACCAGGAGTGGGTTGGGATTGCGAGCAGGCTGAGGCTGTTGGTCGGGCCTGGTTCCTATCCGTCGCGGTGCAGGGGCAAGTATGGCACATACACGTCGTACCGCCCGGTCCGGGTGACCGTGCCTCCGGGCGCTGGCCGTCACGCGGTCGTAGAGTACTATCCCGAGGCCTGGCGGTACAAATGCGACAACCAGCTCTACATCCCCTAGGCAAAAAAATTTGGTCATAATTCCAAAAATACCTTTCCATTATTTTTGTTACATAATTGTTATCATAGAGCATTTGGTGATTCACAAAACAGCCTCAAATTGTAGTCTTCTTCTAATGCTCAGTTAAAGGCGAACATTTAGTATGAGGACAAGTCAATTGCCATATATAACAGATCTGACATTGAATCTGCACTCAAGGGTTTAATGGCTATGAGCTGGAATGAAATTTCGGATTCATTGGTGTAAGACCCATATTTTTGTGTATTTAATTAATATGTAACTTAGGCCCAAACCCGTTACCAACCCAACCCGAACCCGAACTCGTTTGACTTAACTAATGTTAACTCATGCCCTAGTTTTCCAACGATCTACTTTACCATCCAGTCACCCCTATTCCTCTCCTTTACGTAATAATACTCAGAAATCTTTCTTCCCCATCACAGAACCTTCACAACTCCATTTTTTACCAAAAACTCCATAACTTTCTCCTCCCTCCACCAAATCCAAATCCGAGACCACCGTCGCGTTCATCTCGTCATCCTCTCCGAATCCAGACACCTCTTCCCCACCTTCCGAGCCCGTCCACGCGTCGCTCCCGCGATAGCGTCCCGTGCCAGAACCCGCGCTGCCAGCCCTTCCCGTGCATGTCCTCATGCCGTCCGTGTGCACGTGTCCGTGTCCGTGTCCGTGCCCGTGCCCGCATGCGTTCTGAGTCCGAGGCTTCCCTTCGGTACTCTTTCGTGGAAGCCTTGGGTAAACATTTTCCCTTTCCTTCTGTCATTCTTTACAGAACCCATATTTCACTTTCTGGCCTTAAAGACTGTTCTGTAGATTAATATTAGTTTCTGTAGATTGTTATTTAGTTTCTGTGTATTATTAATAGCAATGTTGGTAATAAATTCCTTTTAGAAAACTTTGTTTATATTGCTGGTTGCATAACTTTAATTTATTTATTCAATTTAAAATATGGATTTATGAATTAGATTATTAAATTTTATGATTATAAACTTGGTTGTATGTATATCTAAAAACATAGAAATCATTTAGTAGATTATTTATAGAAGTCCTTATTTTATCTAGTCATTAGTTAATAAATGGTGGATTATAATTATTATTCTTTAAGTAAAAGTTTTGTTAGAAATATATAATAAAATTAATTTCAAATAGATAATGATATATATATTATAAATTATCTTTTAAATGTTTTTAAATCAAAAAGATTTTCGGTAAATTGATTAATAAAGAAGCTCATTAATTTTTATAAAATGAATTATGTGTTAAAATGATTATTTTGGTAAATGATATTTAGTAATAAAACCCGAAATCTTTTATAGTAACTTAAAACCATTATTTTGGTAAGAAAATGTATTCTATACATTAATTTCTATTTTATTAATTAATCTCGATAAATAAATTCTACTTTTAAATATTTTTTAGATAAATCTATTTTCCTACAAAATTACTAATTTCAAAGAAATACATTTTTAAGTAATTTTTCTTAATAATTATTTATTTACGACAAAACCTATATTTACTTAAACGGTTATATATTAATTTTAGTTTAGTAACAAAATCTATTTTTATGTACAAATGGTTTCCAATTAGGATAACCAACCAGTAGACTTAGCCTAGTTTTGTACCTTAGATTTAGGGGGTAATTCTGGTTACTAAAATTGGCGATACGATCTTGTAGGTTCGTATCTGTAAACCCTAGCAGTCACTTTCTGGTTGCTGCCAAGTCAAGGAATACTCTGAGGCAAGTTTCATATCTATTCCATGTCTGCATTTTATTTTGATAATTAAATGTATACATCAATTAGTTACATGTAGTACAGTTACACTGATTCACCGTGGATCCCTCTCGGACTCTACACAGGTTGATGGATTGTTGGATGGCTATCTTGACATGTTAGTTATTGGTTATTGATTATTGACTGATTGACTTGGAGATTGCTTGGGAGAGTAGTATAACGTCTGTGACCAAAGCAAAATCTCGCTCGTTTCTTGTCTCGCGCTGACCCCTACCACACAGGGGGTTAAGCCGTACCGTATACTATTCATTTTGGCCAAAATGTTAGTATACATATTGCCTCTATCCCAGTCGGTCACAGGCCCTGTAATATAGTCAAATACTAGCTTAGCATTGCATCATTCTGGACATTGACATCATCTTGCTTGTTGGTCTTTTTACTATTAAATACAAAAAAATATATTGTTTGTTTAACTGTCTCGTACTTTACGTTTATTATTAATTTATAATTGCTAGATGTGGATGAAATATGTTCTTGCTCCCTCCTGACTGGAGATCCAACATTTTTAGGTAACTGCGACGATGATGAAATGGCTTGCACTTCCTATTATGGGTCCGACTTGGGTTCTGAGGACTTAACTGAACCATGGCAGAGGAACCAGGAGTCCTAGCTGTACCCTTTTCTGATTAGTTCACTTTTTCTAAAGTTGCAATAAACAAACCTTTATGATGTTGAATACTTTTGCTTTTTTTTCATTTTTATTTTGACTTTAGTTATACTTCAGAATGTTTAATAAAATGTTTTATTTTTTGTTTAGACATTTGTACTGCTTGTGTTCACTGCTTGATACAGGTTACTGTCGCTGTCTCACAACGGTGCAGGCTGGGCATGATCCGACTGGACCTATTATATTGTGATCGGGTTGTGGCATATTTTTAGTGGTGGCCTATGCAGGTCAGTTCTGCAAAATTGGTCTAGTCAAGTTATCCTAGACCAGCATGCAGTACTGTAACTTGACTTAGGTCTAGGTATGACTTTAGCAAAATAGACTCTAGAAACAACTAGAATACCAAGATTATTTTCACCCTGTCACAAGATAGGGCCGAAATATCTATTTATAATATTTATTTTTGCTTGCTTATAGTTTCGTAGGCTACCTTGCTTATGTTTGTACCTAAACCTTTCAGAGGATGGCAAATGGAAAACTCATCCCACCATTAGGCCAATAGTTATTGTGCTTATCTTCACATTTTTAGTTGTACTCTCACTTAGTATTGATGATCTAATATTTAGTCTTTAGATATTAAGGAGATAAGCAAAGTATGACTAGTGGAGTAATACCTAGAAGTAAGTTGCATGAATGTATGGTCCCCAGAAATATGGTATCATAGTAAATCCTAAGGAGATAATAGCCAGGAAGACACGAACTAAGCTCGAGGATCAGTTGCTGGAGCCAAAAACTTTTAGGCTAGCAAGATGTTAAAGGTACATGACTAATTAGTTGAGCATTTATCGAGAATAAAATTTATGGGATATAAAAATAGAAAAATATATAAATGTTGAAATTTGAATTAAAATTTAAGGATGATGATGATGATATATAAAAAAATTATACAAAGGTATCAGAAGTTATCAAGCTGGTAATCTAGAGTTGTATGATGAAATTGAGGATTATAACGGATAATGTTGAACTTAAGGTATAAATTTAATTGGAGATGATGATTGACAAATAATGATATGAAATAGAGAGATACAGATTTTATCAAATCAGAATTTGGAAATAAAGATTGTAAAATTATAAGTGTTACGAGGGTAAGTGAATGTGATATTATATACTATTGACAAGAAAATAAAGAATGAAGACGAAATAATATTATCAAGGTTGGTCGAATCCGAGGGATTCAAGGAATGAAGTAAGATCAAAAGAAGGGCTAAAATTTAAATCTTGTAAAAAATCTCAGATTTAAAATTTGGATCAAATATGTTGGAGTTGGTGGAAATAGGAAATCTAAATAGATTATATGGCTGATAATGGGTTAAGAGATTTCATAGATACTTCCTTCCAAAATCAGTTAATTTTGAGAAAGATTGAACATGTATTCTAGAACAATATTCTTCACAAGATATCCTACTTTACTGTGACTTGTTTCTGTATTAATTTATGTTAAACCTATTACCATTTCCATCACACTAGTTTGACCATATTATTCTATGCTTCGTTTATAAATCTCGGAAATAGTTCTGATTAAGAATTTTATAGTTGAATTCTAGATAGATGTGAGAAAACTATGATAAGAGGGGTCATAAATAGGTATCATGGGTGGCCAAGGAATAATTTTGACAAACGAAACCTCGTCATGGATAAAATAATAGGATTTTAGGAATCAAGAAATTTTGAGGATTTTTACTTTAGAACGAAATTATACAAGATTACTGAGGTAGAATTTGGCAAACATATGGAAGTTAAGTTTTGGAAGAATAGAGTTTGGTATTCTTTTAGATGAAGCATTAGGTATTTTGACGATTTTGAATTTTATGATTAAAGGAAGAGTTATGGAAGATAGAGGAAGTCGTAGGTAGAGTTAGCGAGAAAAGTCTAGGTTTTGGTAAGGTTCTCCATGGAGGAAGTTGTTTGCCATGAAATATAAAAGAGCAGAACAATTATCGGAGGACTGGACTTTTACTTCACGTTACGAACTCGCTTGCACAAAGAAAGCCTAGGGACGAAAACCTAGGTACAACAATCTATGTACAATTGTTTATTTTAGATTCTGAGGGGTGACGATAGAGGCTCGGGAAAGCTACGGCAGCTCTGCCTTACTCCTTGGACGATCGGTATGCAGCCTTGGCTCCAGAAGATTGCTTGGCGTTGAAGAAATGCTCTCTTTGCTCTCTCTCTACTTTTTTTCTCTAAGTATTCTGGTGCTCTGTCTGATCTCAGAAAAAAGGGTCCTTTTTGCAAGGGAATGGCACCTTGCTATTTATAAGAAGGGAATGCAATCATTAGGGTTTGCAATGATTACCCCTTAGAGTGGCGGCGGCCTATCGATGGATCAATCTGGGCCATTAATCTTGAGTGTGATGAATCTGGGCCATTTAATGTAGATTACACCAAATCCTATCAATAATTAATGCTGATTGGAATAAATCTCCGTGATGATGATTTACTGATGTCTACGAATCTGAATGAATAAGTTTAATTCATTCTCCTGCCACGTGTCCCAGATTATTAGGATTTGACCCAACCTTTGATTGCAGTAAATCTGGAAAATTGATTGGTTTTATGACACATGTCCTGGGAGTCACTGAGGGGATCTGAGCCGCATATGGATTGAGCCGCATAAGGTTTGAGCCGCATAAGCCTGGCCACGTGTCAGGACGACTTAGGGAGTGGTCCCCGAATCATCGAACCTCATGATAATCTGGACCACATAATGGGTAGTAAGCCGCATGGAGATGATCCTTGCGAGCCGCATGGAGAGGCCTCTGCTTGAGCCGCATATAGATGGTCCTCTTGAGTCGCATAGGGAAATGTCCACTTGAGCCGCGTAGAGGGAGCATCCGCTTGAGCCGCATACGAACGTCCACGTGTCAAGGCTACGTGGCATTTTCTGGGTCGTGGAGGATTGTGTCAGAGATCTCCTTCGTTTTCCTAGGGGTCTGTCATTATGACAGAGTCATCATTATCTCTTTGTGTCAGGGCTGTTACTTTGTCAGAGCTGTCAGCCGTCAAAGTAATTAATACAGTATAGGGCGGAGGGAAGAACTATTTGCAAGCCACGTGTCTTCTCTTCTGAGCCGCATAGAACGTCTTGAGTCGCATAGTCCCTCGTGCCACATGAATCTTTGAGCCGCATGGACTGTCTGAGCCGCATGGGATTCATTGGCCGCATGGATCTTTCTTTATTATTTTCTATGCTTCTACAAGACCCCCTTCAAAGTTTTCAATTTGCAAAATTGAAATACTTTGAATAAGAAGCATGGTTCTATATATATATAAATTCTTCTGGCCGCATATGAAATCCTGACCGCATGGATGTTTCAGCCGCATGGATGACTTACCCGCATAGATGGTTCAGCCGAAGGGATGTTTCAGCCGCAGGGACTTTTGAGCCGCATAGCTTCTTGCCATGTGTGAGGGTCTTTAATTGCCTCCAATTCGTTTCAGCGCCATCTTTAGAGGGAAATCCCAAGGGCCGGCTCATTAATTCTTTCGGATTTTATGCCCTGGGTGAATCTCGGGAACAAAATCGGAGGAGTCGGTTTCGTCTTTTACGAGGCGGTTACTAGTCCACGTGTCCTCCTTCTCTCGTCCTCCTATAAATAAGGGGAGTTTGGAGAGAGAAAGGGCTTTTTTACTTTCTCTTTTTCTTCAAATCTTCCCTATCCTGATTGTCCTTTTCTTCTTCGATAACTAATGGCTCCCAAGAAGACCGTGGCAGCGAAGGGCAAGAAGGTGGCCTCATCATCGACTGCAACAGCGAAAGGCAAGAAGACTACTTCTGCCTCGACTGCGTCCGCTCCTCCGCCTGTCGTCGTACCCGATGTTCATCCTGACATTCATCCCCCCATTACTGGCAAGGACATTGTATGAGTTAAAGAACCCTAAGTGCTATGGCTACGTCGCATATTTTATGTACGAGCCTTTGTGAGCAGCATGTTCGTCCTATGGCTGGGCTGCAAGCCGCACAAGAATAGCCACTGTGTCTGCATACGCGCTTCGCCGACGAAACCGCATAGGCAACGCTGAGCCGCATTGACTTTCACTGAACGGAGCCGCATAAGTATTCTTCTGAGCTTGAGCCGCAAGAGGCATCATTAAGTTGGAGCCGCATAAGGCTTCATTAAGCTGGAGCCGCATGGGTGTTTTTCTGAGCCGCATGAGGCTTAGAAGCACCCAATCAGTTCTTTTTATCCATCTTTTTAACTTATCTTTCTCTGTCTTCTTTTCAGTGAATCTGCTGGTTAATGCTGCTGGAGAACTCCTGGTAGGTAGTGCCCAAGCTGCTCTGGATTATAGGTATGACCATATTGTTTAGCATATGACGGACCAGTTTCCGAGTGACGAACCTCCGGCTAGACTGAATGCCATCAAGAACCAGCCTTTCCATTTCCTTAACGCAATGATGAACTCCGGGAAATTCGAAGAGGAATATTTGAAGCATGCGTTCTTCTTTGGAGTCGCCTTGACTGTGGAGAACAGTCATGTTCTGGAGGTATCGAAGAACTGGAGTTTTGTCTCTAACGGGATGGCGATACGCATCCCCCAAATGGAGCGACACTTCCCATTATCTTGGTTCAATATGCTTCCATTGGACCGGAAGATGGAAGAGACTTTAACTCCTACCCGAAGTGGGATGTTTATGGTAGACATCCATTATAACAACAGCCTGAAGTCAGTGACTGCAGGCAAGGTGCACACCAGCTGTTCTGTAATGGGATTGGTCCCAAGTACTTTCTTGAATGTGTCGGGCCCCAATTTCACATTTTCTATCGTCGACACTTTTATAAATTAACTTGCTCGGAAGGGCTCCTACCCCATTGGCCGGTTGATGCTCCCTAGTTGGATACATCCTATTCCTTCGTGGACCAATCTGTCTATGTGGATCTTACAGAAATATGATGCCTTTTTATATGAGATTGGCCTTTACCATGCTATTCGGGGCACCCGCCATGGCTTGCCCATAAACAAGAAGTTGTTCATGTCTCTGTTGGAGATGTATAACTGCCGTACGGGAACCTTCTATACACCTGTAGGGGAAATGGGGCTTGCGCTCCACGAAATGCACGCTGTCTCCAAGCTTCCTTGGGGGGCGAAGCTTTTGAGGCGTATACTCCCACGAATGAGGAGTTCGAAGATTTGGAAAGACGGTATCCAGGCTTTGTGGCTCTTTACCATGAGATATTGTGCCACTATAGCACATGTCATCAGATAGTCCGAAAGGATAACAACTCGGAAGGGAATGCTCCCCACACCAAGGACTGGGTGCACTATCTCTTTCCGACGGATGCCTCAGGTCGAGTTACTTCCCGTCGCCCTCGATCCCGGGAGGCGGTTAAAGACTTGGTGTCGTCGGCTAAGAGGGTAGCCACCACCAGTGACAGATTCTGGTGTAAGACCGACTCTTTTGGTTATTTTTACCAGGATACCCAAGAGCTGTCAGAGAAGGCGCTCCTGGCGGGATTTTTGATGATATGGCTGCAAAATTATGTAGTCTCTGGAGGAGCTGGTTCTATCGAGAGAATAAGTCGTAACTTCATCCTTCCGGCTGTGAAGTTAGTTTTACGAATCAGGCTAGCTCTCCTCCCGGCCATGGTGTGCAGCATACAGCGTGGCCTTCGCACCTTCACATCCAAGATCATCGCTCGCAACGTGACCAAGGATTTTGAACGGACTGAGTTGTCCTATCACTATTTGATGGAGTGGCTGTTGATGCATTATCCGTCTTTGATGAGACCGGGCTCTGAAGATGGTATAACTGATGATTACGCATTTATCTTCCGCTATCGTGATGTGCCTTGGGAGTATGTGACCATGCGGGCTTGCCGGATGGCATTGGCGAGGGCAGATATATACCATATTTTTGTATCCGTCTCTCGCTTTACTGCTAAGGACATAGAGGCTGTACATCTTGACGGTATTGCGCCCCCTCAACTTCTGGACGGCCAGATGCTCCTATGGCTGCGTAACATCCGTCCCGTACATCGGGGGTATCGTAACCGCAATACTGTTTTTCTGGAGCCTTATCTGCCTAGCAGGTTTGCCCGACAGTTTGGATACAGCCAGCTTTGTCTAGACAGTCCCAGCTCCTGTCTAGGTTTTGAAGGTAGCCTTCTTGATGGTATCAGGGCTTGGCAATACTACGATACATTCCAAACCCGTACCATTTTCTCGGTTTCTGCTATTAAGGCGTCAGTGGAGATCTTGTACATGGCGGCTTTGAACCATGTCTTGGCGAACAAGCCCCGGTCGGTTTTAACCCGGGAGCCAGTTTTATTGTTGGTACCGGCCTGGAGAAAGGATCCCAAGGGGCCAAGAAGAGAAAGATTAGAGTCGAAGTGCCAGATTTAGATTCTGCTGTTGAGGATGATGAGGGTAACGAGCATGATGGAGATGACTCTACCCTTCCGGTGGCAGACGTAGAGGTGGATCAGCCGCCTATTTAATCAGATGAGATATTAGGAGATCAGCCACCCGTTGCGCCTGGCCCTGCTCCAAAGCGTAGCAGGCAAGTTTCTCCTGTTGGCGGTATTTCTCGTTCCCGGAAGCTGGTTGCGACCAGACACCACCAGCTAAATATAAGAGAAAGCGGAGAAGAAGTTAACCCCGCGTCAGAGGTAACCAAGCTACTCCCGATTCTTCCTTCCTTCTTTCCTTTTAGCTTCGATTTTAATCATCTTCTTTCCCTCTTGTAGGTGTCAGGAGGAGAAGAAGAGTCTCAAGATGCCGAGGTGGTGACCAGGGATGACGGGGGCTTTAATGAACCTGTCCCTAAAATTGCTAAATTTTATCAAGATGACGTTGATCGCGTCGTACTTCCCTCCGGGGTGGCTGGGATAGAAGAACCCGCTGAATCTAACTTGGAGGTTGCGGGTAAGGAGGTCATGTTAGCTACGTACGAGCTGCAGCCTCCATGTTATTCTTCTGGTAAGATAAGCCGAATTTTAACCAGCGAGGAGGCCTATCTGCTCTATCATAACATCCTCCAGGTCACATCGACTAATCATTGTTCTGGGCATACAGGTCCTGCCTCTCCAGTGCTGAGGATGGACATTATTGAGACGAACTATGCCGAAAGGGCACCGGTGGAGAGGAGCGTACTTCCTCCTCTTCCGGCTCGTCTTGAGGGGCCTCCCGCGGGCTCGAGTTCGGAAAGTCGGGTGATGGGACGGCCAGGGCAGGGGACAATGGTCCTTTCGTCCTCTTCTGCTCGGGTGGCTCCGAGAGTCGACCTCTCTGCCTTACCGAGTATCCAGGCTCTTCGGGTAGCGGAGGAAGAGTTATCCGTTATCCGCGCATCGTTCTGCTCGGACTCCATCCCCCTGGTGGCAAGTTCTAGCATTACTCCTCCAATTTTGCCGGCCACGCTTCCTCTGACGCCGTCCTCTACAGAGGTCCTAGACGACGCGTTATAGGACGTGGTTGACAGCTTTCATCGTCACTTGAGGAGGGGAATAACGACTGCTGTGGAGAGAGGGACCTCTTTCGTCTTGTCCCGGTAATGCGCCCAGGGTCAAATGATATCCTTAAGACTCTTCTTGGTGGTACGGGACTGGCTGCGCTCTTGGAGGCAAAGTTGTTGGAGACTGAGTAGCTGGTGGCCCAGCTGCAGGTGCTACGACAAGCTGATTTGTCTGCTGTTTAAATCGGGAGCGTAGTTCTCTTACCGCTACTATAGAGAAGACAAGGGCTGCTCGGGCAAAAACCAAGTCGGCTATTCTGAAGGACCTTCACGATCTGTCTGATCGATATGATCAATTGAGCCACGAGAGCGAAGATGTCATGGCTCGGAAAGCGGCTGCCTCCCGTGGGATCACTGACACGCGAGAGCAGATCCTTGAGCTTCAGAGGAAGTTAACTTTCTTGGAGTTTGAACTTGAGGCTGACCGTATTGATAAGGAGCTGATTATTCAGGAGGCTGACAGAGTCAATCAAGCTTCGACTGACCTGGAAGTTGCCCTGAAGAAGTTGGAAGATGACTGGCAGGAGCTCATGGGCTTGGATGATGAGGAGCAGTTATCCCGGGAGGCTGAGCGTCGAGTTAAACAGCGACTTGAACATGAGGCCATCTCAGTGAAGAATCGTCTTTTGGAATTGTGTAATGCCGAGCTATAGTCGGCCTTTTCTTCTTTTTGTTTCTGTTTCCTTCTTTTTTTTAAGAGGGACGTGGTCCCATACATGTAGCACTTTTTCTTCCTTCAAATAAAGAGTACTTTCGATTCTACCCTTCATTTGTATTGCTTGTTGTGCCTGTGATATGATGGTGGTGTTTGCCCCGTACTGGGGACTTGTTTGTAGACCCGTCATCCATGACATACCTTGGTTTTAGGTACGGATAACAAGTTTGGTTAGGATATCTGGAACAGTCATGGCAAAGTGGTCATGGATGCTCCTGGTATCGGGAAAAATAATGCCGTAGAGCAGCTGGGCTCCCGGGGCATGATGAGAGATGGTGGGCTTGTGCTTAGAAACTTAGCAGAGGATATTTGTGGGCCTATTATCCTTGGCGTACCCTGGCTTAGGATACGGATAATAGGTTGAAAGGGAACCAACATATTTGCTCAGAGGTAATGAGGACATGGCAAGCACGAGGGTTTTACCGTGGAATCTTCCTACTCAGAGATAATGAGGACATGGCAGGAGTGAATTCAACGGAGGATATTTGTGGTCAACAGAGGACATTTGTGGACCTACTATCCTTGGCGTACTCCGATTGTGGGTACGAATAGTTAGTCGAAGGGGAATCAACATACTTACTCAGAGGTAATGAGGACATGGCAAGCATGAAGGTTTCTTCGATGGAGCCTTCCCACTTAGAGGTATTTAGGACATGGCAGGAGTGGGCTCAATAAAGGAGGGTACAAAGAATGACTCAGAGGTAATGAGGACATGGAAGTTCTATGTAAAGGGGTGATTTGTTTTTGGCAGAAGTGAAACGACTCAGAGGTAATGAGGACATGGCCGTTTTGGAAATTTGTGGATCGATTACTCTTTTTGTGCACTGGGAGTGTGGGTAGTGGATCATGAGGGAGGATCTCTTTCAGGAAGAAAGTTCAGAGGTATGATCATACATGACTTACTATCTGAAAGAGTGACCGGAATGTGAGTTCAGAGGCACCAGCAGGTACCTGACTCGATATTGTGAAAGTGTGAGTTCAGCGGCACCAGCGGGTACATGACTCGATAATCTGGAATATGGTGAGTATGAATTCAGAGGTACCAGTGGGTACATGACTCAGTGAACTTGAAACAAATGGTGAATATGAGTTCAGCGGTACCAGCGGGTACATGACTCGGAAATCTAGAAAATTGTGAGGGTGAGTTCAGAGGTACCAGCGGGTACATGACTCTGTGATCTGGAGAATGTCGTTTAGACATAATATTTCTTCAGGAACTTGCCGTTGACGGGCAGCATAAGCAATTCTCCATTTTGTTTTGCAAGACGGTAGGCTCCGTTGGAGAATACGGCCTCAATGATAAATGGGCCTTCCCATTATGGCTGGAACTTGCCGGCGGTCTTATGAGTTATAACCATCGGCCTCCGAACTACCAGAACGAGCTCGCCCACTTGGAATGTTCTGATTTTAACCTTCTTGTTGAAGGCTCCAGAGATGCGTGCTTGGTATAGCTCGATTCGTTGTTGAGCCAAGAGGCATTTTTCATCTAAGGCTTCCAACTCTTATAGCCGACGATGGTAGTTATCATCTGTTGTCAATTGGTAAGCAAGGGCGACACGGAGTGAGGGTATTTGAGTCTCCAATAGGAGGACTGCTTCACTCCCATATACCAAGGAAAATGGTGTGTTCCCAGTGGCTGTTCGGACTGTGGTACGGTACGTCCATATGCATTCGCCAAGCTTCTCGTTCCAGTCGCGTTTATTGAAAGAGACAAACTTCTTGAGTAACTTGATGATGGTTTTGTTGAATGCCTCTGCCAAACCGTTGGCTGCTGGATTGTATGGTGTCGAAGCAATATTCTGGATGCGATGTTTGTCGCAGAACCGATAGAAGGCGTGGCTTGTAAACTGCGGACCATTATCATGGATGATCCTTCGGGGCAGTCCAAAGCGATAGATGACATGATGCTTGAGGAAGCTGATCACGTTTGAAGTCTTTACTTCTGCGAGTGGAACAGCTTCCGCCCATTTGGAGAAGTAATCCGTGATCGCGAGTATTAAGCGATGTCCACGGAAGGAAGGTGGAGTAATTGGACCGATGATGTCCATTCCCCATGCTTCAAATGGCCAAGACGCCACTGTTGGATGTAGAAACTCGGATGGTTGGTGGATGAAGTCCGCGTGGACTTGACAGGCTTTGTATTTTCTTGCATAGTCTATTGCATCTGCTACCATTGTGGGCCAGTAGTAGCCCATCCGGCGGAGACGGTCTTGTAATTTAGGGCCAGGCTGATGGGCCCTGCAGACACCATCGTAGGCTTCGCGTACGGCTTCTTTGGCTTTTTTATTTGATAGGTACCGAAGCAGTAACCCATCGTAGGATCGCCGATACAGTATTTTCTTCTCTGTATCGTAGAAGAATCTGAGGGAACGCCTTCTAATGGAAGTGGCTTCCTTTGGATTCTCGGGCAGGATTTCGTAGACTACGAAGTCTATGAATGGTTGTCTCCAGTCCGGTGCTACATCGATCGTTTGGACAAAATAACTCACCATGACTTGTATGTTGTTCTTGGGACAAACCAGCTCGTGGCCTATCACGTCAACCGAATGCTGAGTATGGTTCGGAACTGCTAGAGAAGCGGCTAGGCCTGCTAGGGCATCGGCTTCGATGTTCTGTAGTCTAGGAACGTATTCGATGAAGAATCCCTCAAATGACGAAATGATGTTGATCGCTATTTGGTGATAGGGGATCATGTCTCGTGGCGGACTTCGTATGAACCCCGGATCTGATTGACGACTAACTGCGATTCGCCGTATGCTTCAAGATATTCTACCTCCAGCTCTCTTGCAAGTTGGAGGCCGATGACCAAAGCGTTGTACTCGGCCACATTGTTAGAGCAGGGTTCCGTGAGGGAGTAAGCTCGATTGATCACCAGCCCGGAAGGAGAAATCAACACCACCCCGACTCCAACGACAATGTTGCCCTTGGGTCCAGTTCTCGAAGCACCGTCAAAGAACATTTGCCATATATCCTCGTGGGAGGCCGCATGCGAGTTGGCGACCTCATCTGGAATTCCTTCATATATTGTGGATGACTCCGAGCCTGGGTGGGCTGGTAGAAAGTCGGCCAAAGCTTGACCTTTAACAGCCTTTTACGGGACGAAGACCATATGATAAGGAGACAGCAATATTGCCCATGTAGCGAGGCGGGAGCTGAGTGCCCCCGGTTTAGTCATGAGGACTCTGAGAGGGTTGACTCGTGAGATCACATGTATGGTTTGTCCTGTGACATAGTACCGCGTCTTTTGAATGGAAAATACCAGGGCGAGGCATTCCTTCTCCACAGCAGTATATCTGTGCTCTGGCCCGATCATCATTCGGCTGAGGTAATATATAGCTTGTTCATGGCCTGTATCGTTGTTTTGCGCCAACAGAGCGCCGAGGGAATGCTCCATTGCTCGTACATATAGCAAGAATGGTTTCCCAGCAACTGTGGCCACCAGAACTGGAGGGCTCGACAAGTATTCTTGTAACGCCGCAGTCCCAAAATACATAGGACTAGGTACATCGACATGCCAGCTGTATACATACGAAGTATACTCCAATATTTGAAAACCTCGTATGAATACATAAGCTGTAAAATGCAGTAGAACCATAATAACTAAATCTTATCCACTAGATAAATAAATGATATAAAAGCAACTTTGAATTTGTCATGTATACAATCGTTGGGCGGAGACAAAGTCCGCTACCAACTATCTCAAATAAAATGTACAAGAAGTAATCGAATAGATAACGAGACGAACCAAGCGCAATCATCTTCGAAAGAATGGAGAAGATCACTGCCTTGGCTAGAACACTTGCAAAATCACAGAAGCACACACCTGGAGAGATAACCAGGTCCTCAGAGGGACGTAACAAGATACAGAAAGAACATGCCATATAAACTGAATATAAATGCACCATAAAATAAAGATAAAGTAAAAGCGTCCAAACCATAACACGGCTCAATATTCCATCATCGAAGCAGTAGGCTACCCCTACAACCAAACAAGGACAAGGGGTAACTTACTATTTCACGATGAGACATTTTTCTATGCTATGATTGGAACATGAAATTTGCTAAGGTCTCCTAACCTTTCTAGTAGGCAAATTAGAAGACATATTGATGTATGGGCAGGTGAAGGCTGACTCCCCCAGGACAAGGTAACAACTCACAATACACACCCGTCAATACCAATACTATCAGCCGGCATAACTCGAGGCTAGCGGCCCACGTGACCCATCAGTCCACATAGCTCGAGGCTAGTGACCCTCGCGACTCGACTACCGTAGTACGTAGTTACTACAGCTTTTGGATTTGGGGTAGCCCATACAATTAACTGTCTTCTCCCTCCCAAGGGCCCTAACAAAAAGTAATTCGCTAAGACTAGGTCCATATGCATACAAAAGACAAGAAAGAAAAATAACCGAAACAAAATAAAGTGAACAAAATAGCAAGTACTGGATCCAACTGAGAACAAATAATAAAATATGCAGTAAATAAATAAATAAAGGTACATCTAATTATGAACAGTAAATAAGGCAAGGTATCTTGCCTGCGGGTGGTGCGAGAAGCAGCAAAATCCAACAATCAGAATCGTCAACACGAAAGTCAAAATTCACAAGAAGCTCCGGATGCTGAAACAAATATCACGAACGAGTTTGGAATAAAAGATATGCCTAGAAAACGCCTGTCCAAAAGTCAAATTCTTGAACAGGGGCAAAATCGTAATTTCGGGTCAAAACGATGTCCGCCGTTGGACCCGCTTTGCACCGAAATGCGCGCCAGAACCCACGGTCTCTAAAGTCGTCAAACTACATGTCTACAGATTTATTTTGTTGAGACGAACCCAATGGTATGTCCAATTTTGGATTCCGATGGGCTGTGCACAAAATCGTCCGTTGAGTGGGATTGTGGGCCCGCCAAAATAGCGTCCCGATCAACGGTCTCAGAATCGGACCAAACTTGGCTCACAGGACCAGAAAAATATTTCGAGTCCAATGGCGCAAGTTTCATCGCGATATGATGAGTGTGCACAAAGTTGTAACTTAATTTGCAAAGGGTCGATACGGGGGTATCTCGACGGATACGCACTGATTTTGTCGCGCATATGCAACGAAATCGGGTTCCGTCAGGTCCCACATGTCGACAACATCCATACGCGCCTTTCGATGCGTATAGTGCGCGACCACGTCGCCCGGTTTGTCGGGGCGCACGCCGTATCGGGTGTTTTTCCACTTTTTGAAAACAGAATTTACAGTTTTTCGAAAAACTTTAACAACGTGTAACTTTCTACATACTTGATAAAAAGTGAATCCAAAAGGTGCGTTACAATCTCGGTTAGGTTGTGTTTGACAGCCTTCAATTAGTTTTTATGAAAGTTTAATGGACAGCGAGAAAAGTGGCCGACAATTGTCGTTTTTAAAACAGTTTTTAGTATTACAGAAAATAGGTTTTTCTTCAACTTCATCTCGATTTTTCGAGCAAGCCGACGGGATTCTTCGACATCCATCTAGAGGATCTCGAAGAGGGTCAAGTATACTTTCCAGAAAATCTTACGGATCAAAAATTGGTGCTACGAGTAAAAAGTTACGTCATCGGGAAGTAGGGTACCTTGAGTGGGAAAACTACTCCGTGGATGACGAAGGGCTGATTTTCGATGCTCCGTTCGTCGCGCACACAACTCCGTCGCTGGTGAAACAAACTCGTAGGCGAAGAGGGTATGTTCTGCTAAAATTTTCGTTTTGGGAGTCTAGGGTTTTGAGGTCTGTGGAGGAAGTTATATATATAGCAAGTTCGGATGAAAACCTAATACTACTAAACTTAGTAATAAGTTAGACCCATGCATTTGCTCGCGGAATTTGTGTTGCTGTTGTACGCATCCAGAAATTGTGAGGGTGAGGGGCCCGCCCACTTATGTGGGTGGGTTTGATTTTTATTTTTATTTTTATTTCTTTCTTTTCTTTTCCTTTTTCTTTTCTTTTTCTTTTAAATCTTTTCTATATACTTATACCCATGTATATATATATATGCATATATCCATAAATCTTATTTAAAAATTTAAATACCAAAATAAATATTATCTTCCCAATTATTTAATATATTTAAACATATCTACATATATATAAAATTTAAATCACAATAAATCAACTAAAAATAATAATAATATCTCTATAGAAAAATCATGTTTATTAAATCTTCGTAAAATAAATTTTAATAATAATAAATTAATAAAAATCTTTCCAATGGGTGAACTTATACCGCACACCCTTATCCGGGTCAAAAAAAATTTTGTACAAATATTGCACGATATTATTTAAAAATAAAATACCAGTACTAGTACGAATAATTAAGTAATTAGAAATTGCACATAAAATTCTAAAATAATTTAGAAAATATTTATATATACATAAAATATGCCTACATGGCCACATTGGTCACACCACATGCCTACATGGGTTTAAATTTGGTTTGGGCCCAGTTCGGACTGAATTGGACAAACCGGGTCATCTAAAAATTTATATATAAAATAATATTTAAATAAAATACTTTAAATAAGTCAATTCACAATTTTGTTTGGTTTTCCTAGTTTGGACATCACTATGGCTAGGCTTCCCCCGGCATGCCTAGTACACTAGTCAAGGCACACTGCTACATCTTTCGTGCCAAATTTTATGGTAGTCTTGTGTTCCAAAATTAAACAATGGCTAACGTCACTTCTAATAATTAATATAAATTATAAAATTGCATGAAAATAAATTTTTAAGTCTTTTTAAATAATAAAAATATTTAGAAAAATTAGGGATTTTACATCCTACCCAACTTATAAAAATTTTGTCCTCGAAATTTAGGATTAATAGGGTAGATAGGGTTGAGGGATAGGAAGAGTTCGTCAATACCAAAATGCAATTAAAATTTTGGAGGAGGCGATAAAACGTCGTTCAACACCACCGTGCAATAGAAAATTGTGGAGTCGATATATACAAAAATATATCGTGGTTATGGAATTGAATAAGGATTTCTAGTGAGGGTAACAAAATTTTGAATATTCAATTTTAGAGAACAGTAAGGAATTGAGTAGTCCAAGAGAATAAATTAGACATTTAGGAGATATGATTCCTTAAGGGAGAACTGGATACTAATCGTCTTGGTCGAGGGTTTGATTTAAGTGAACGATTAGAATCATTCTCGAATACATCAAGAATAATTGGAAGGGCACGCTAACACTTCTAGGGTTGAGGAAATGGAGAGTAGTTAAAGGCGAGGATATAGCCACATGAGTCGGTCGGTGTCTATCTACATTCGTGTATTCGCAATTGATAGACAACTAAAGGTGATACCTTGAGTCGATCTATCAAGTACAGTGTCTTATCTTTCAAAAATAAGTGAAAGACAAAACTGTAAGGAGTTCAAAGACGATGCTATCGAGTACGAAATACGAGATTCATAGGCGACAAAAATAACTCAAAAGTGAATTGCCAAGGCTGTCGTGGTTGAGACTCTAAGGCAAGTTTAACTATGTCTTCATCCACATAGAATAATACAAGAAAAATGAACCAAAGTGCAATAGGTTGATCAGACCATCACGCACCGATTCTGATTAGACAATATATTAGTGGGTGCACCCAATAAAATATGTCATGATCAAGCTTGATAATGAAATAAGCTTGCAAAACTGAAGCTACATTAGCAGCATGAGATAGTCAAAATATGAGCAAGGAAGGTACTGATGAAGGAATTTTAAATAGTCCAAGATCTTTTAAAATCAAGGCTCGCCCGAAGTTTGGGCCTATATAGTTGTCCTAGTATTTCTTCATCTATGGCTGGGTAGACTTGATAAGGTAGGGTCCTCTGAATTTATAGTCTAAGTGAACTTACTAATGTGGTTCACAAGAAAAAAAGGTTTGTTAAGTGGTGAGGTATTCTACCCAACTTACAAGAGTTAAGCTAGTAGTGTGATGGGACAAAGGGGTCAAGCAATCAAGATAAAGCACAAATTTAAGCATTTGAGGAATTAAGTAGAACACAATCACATATCGGGTCGAAAGAATTGAGTCGAGGTTGAATCCCTATCCGTGGTCAAAAAATATATCGGTATCATGGTAAAGATAATAGTTTGGCCATTTTGACCATAAGGTCATATCAAGAAATAGAGTACAAGGAGGTGGGTATTAGTGGGACATGACATATCTACATGAAGGTGGGCTTGTCTAGGTCTTATATATGAAGTTTGTTGGGAGAAAAAGTCTAGTGTTGTGCTCCAAATATCCAAGTCACGGTAAGGGACGCCAAAAGATCTAAAATAGAAAGTGGGAGTTCACGAAGTGGTAATTAATGCACAAAAATAAATAAGATCAAGTTAAATTATGAAATAAAATAAATTAAAGAATTCAGTAAAAATAATTTAGGAACACCATCCCGGAGAGAAGATAGTCTCCTAGATGAATACAGTTAAGGAACCATTAAATCACCTTTCAAATTGCAAATGGGTTAGAAGGTTGCAATTAAAAGATCTAGAATTGAAGGAAGGTCGAGTAAGTCGAAGTGGAAATACAGTCACATAGCTGGGTAGATGACTAACAACACTTGTGTATATACTACTATCATGGTCATAAGTGACATGGCAATTAGTGTGGAATACTTTTAACTCATTAGGACTACCTTTGTGGCCTACCATTAATATTTTAACTCGAGTTTCCTCCAAAAAGTTTCAAAAATAAACTTTCAAAAATAAATCACCAAAATTTGTATTCACTCCAAGCCGTTCAAATTCATCATAAAATTTAAATCACTCTCATAAATTTTAAAGCAAAATTTTATCACGTTACTACTAACCTAATCCAAAATTAACGTTTAAATTCAACTATTTAACTCGAGAGTTCATAATTTACGAATCCATAAAAAAATTCACAATCAATCAAAATTTAACACTCTAAAATTTTCAAATAACTCATAATAAAACTCTTAGCATATTAAAAGCAATCTCAAAAATTTAGCTCAATGTTCCCATCAATTTTAACTTCTATTCATGCTAAGTTATTCCAACAAAATCTCGACTTTTAAATGGTAACTTCCTTTAATCAATCAAAATAACTTTCTATCACATCCTTCAAAATTCTCCCAAAATTTTTAATATTAGCAATCCCACATTAAACTAAATTTTTAAATAATCTTATCAATCAAAATCTTTTTTTTTACCAAAAATCTAAATAGATTTGTAAATCCTCAATCATAGGACACAATTTAAAATAAAGAAAAAAAAATTCTCAAAAATTGTTTTCATAACTTTCAAATATTTAAAACCAAAAATTCATCATCATTACTTCCACTTAAAATTCAAAATTTACTAAACACAAAATTGCAAGTTGTATGATTTAAATTTAAATAATTTATACTGCCACATTAAAATCTAAGATCATTTTCAATCCAAATTTATAACTGTTCAGATGTGTATATCTATGATCCGATAAATCATAAACATCAAAACTCGAAAATCAAAAATTTTATATTTGTTCAGAGATGTATATCTATTATTCAAAACTCATAAATATCACAACTCGAAAAAGCAAATCAATTTATACTCGTGCAAGGATGTACAACTATAACTCAATAAGTCATAAAAATCAAATCTTGAAAATCAATCACTTTCTTAAACCAAGTATGAAATTCTATAAATACTCCGGTGTCTCTATTAGAAATCTCAAGGTTAAAATTTTCCGTGGTAATATTCTACTTTACCAATTACTAATCATTAATCACACTAATTAAAAAGAAAAACCTTTTAACTCAATTAGAGTCTTGAATGTATTCCAATTGCCAATATAACCATTCTAGACATGTGTTTGACCTATGAGCATATACTAGTGTAGTCATCTTCCTAGTTGACACTAAGCACGAAAATAAGAATCGACGGTAGAAAGAAATCAAGCAAGATGGAATTAAAGGAGGTCGATCGAGAGTTCGAAATATGAAGTCAAGGGAAGAGGTCAAGCTGTATGGATGAGATTCCCATAATTCTAATCCTATGTTGCAGGTTCACATCGGTACAGTAACGTAACCGAAGTGAAAAACTCGACCTGCATGGGCCACCACAAAAACATGTAACGCCCCAGTCCCAAAATACTTAGGACTAGGTACATCGACATGCCAGCTGTATACATACGAAGTATACTCCAATATATGAAAACCTCATATGAATACATAAGCTGTAAAATACAGCAGAACCATAATAACTAAATCTCATCCACTAGATAAATAAATGATATAAAAGCAACTTTGAATTTGTTATGTATGCAATCGTTGGGCGGAGACAAAGTCTACTACCAACTATCTCAAATAAAATGTACAAGAAGTGATCGAATAGATAATGCGACGAACCAAGCGCAATCATCTTCGAAAGAATGAAGAAGATCACTGCCTTGGCTAGAACACCTGCAAAATCACAGAAGCACACACCGGGATAGATAACCAGGTCCTCGGAGGGACGTAACAAGATACAGGAAGAACATGCCATATGAACTGAATATAAATGCACCATAAAATAAAGATAAAGTAAAAGCGTCCAAACCATAACACGGCTCAATATTCCATCATCGAAGCAGTAGGCTACCCCTACAACCAAACAAGGACAAGGGGTAACTTATTATTTCACTATGAGACATTTTTCCATGCTATGATTGGAACATGAAATTTGCTAAGGTCTCCTAACCTTTCTAGTAGGCAAATTAGAAGACATATTGATGTATGGGCAGGTGAAGGCTGACTCCCCCAGGACAAGGTAACAACTCACAATACACACCCGTCAATACCAATACTATTAGCCGGCATAACTCGAGGCTAGCAGCCCACGTGACCCATCAGTCCACATAGCTCGAGGCTAGTGACCCTCGCGACTCGACTACCGTAGTACGCAGTTACTACAGCTTTTGGATTTGGGGTAGCCCATACATTTAACTGTCTTCTCCCTCCCAAGGGCCCTAACAAAAGGTAATTCGCTAAGACTAGGTCCATATGCATACAAAAGAAAAGAAAGAAAAATAACCGAAACAAAATAAAGTGAACAAAATAGCAAGTACTGGATCCAACTGAGAACAAATAATAAAATATGCAGTAAATAAATAAATAAAAGTGCATCTAATTATGAACAGTAAATAAGGCAAGGTATCTTGCCTGCGGGTGGTGCGAGAAGCAGCAAAATCCAACAATCAGAATCGTCAACACGAAAGTCAAAATCCACAAGAAGCTCCGGATGCTGAAACAAACATCACGAACGAGTTTGGAATAAAAGATATGCCTAGGAAACGCCTGTCCAAAAGTCAAATTATGGAACAGGGGCAAAATCGTAATTTCGGGTCAAAACGATATCCGCCGTTGGACCCGCTTTGCACCAAAATGCGCGCCAGAACATACGGTCTCTAAAGTCGTCAAACTACATGTCTACAAATTTGTTTTGATGAGACGAACCCAACGGTATGTCCAATTTTGGATTCCGGTGGGCTGTGCACAAAATCGCCCGTTGAGTGGGATTGTGGGCCCGCCAAAATAGCATCCCGATCAACGATCTCAGAATCAGACCAAACTTGGCTCACAGGACCAGAAAAATATTTCGAGTCCAATGGCATAAGTTTCATCGCGATATGATGAGTGTGCACAAAGTTGTGACTTAATTTGTAAAGGGTCGATACGGGGGTATCTCGACAGATACGCACTGATTTCGTCGCGCATATGCAACGAAATCGGGTTCCGTCAGTTCCCACATGTCGACAATATCCATACGTGCCTTTCGATGCATATAGTGTGCGACCAGGTCGCCCGGTTTGTCGGGGCGCACGCCGTATCGGGTGTTTTTCCACTTTTTGAAAACAGAATTTACAGTTTTTCGGAAAACTTTAACAACGTGTAACTTTCTATATACTAGATGAAAAGTGAATCCAAAAGATGCGTTACAATCTCGGTTAGGTTGTCTTTGACAGCCTTCAATTAGTTTTTACGAAAGTTTAATGGACAGCGAGAAAAGTGGCCGACAATTGTCGTTTTTAAAACAGTTTTTAGTATTACAGAAAATAGATTTTTCTTCAACTTCGTCTCGATTTTCCGAGCAAGCCGATGGGATGCTTTGAAATACATCTAGAGGATCTCGAAGTGGGTCAAGTCTACTTTCCAGAAAATCTTACGGATCAAAAATCGGTGCTACGAGTAAAAAGTTACGTCGTCGGGAAGTAGGGTACCTTGAGTGGGAAAACTGCTCCGTGGATGACGAAGGGCTGACTTTCGATGCTCCGTTCGTCGTGCACACAACTCCGACGCTGGTGAAACGAACTCGTAGGCGAAGAGGGTATGTTCTACTAAAATTTTTGTTTCGGGAGTCTAGGGTTTTGAGGTCTGTGGAGGAAGTTATATATATAGCAAGTTCGGATGAAAACCTAATACTACTAAACTTAGTAATTAGTTAGACCCATGCATTTGCTCGCGGAAATTTGTGTTGCTGCTGTACGCATCCAGCAATTGTAAGGGTGAGGGAACCGCCCACTTATGTGGGTGGGTTTGATTTATTTTATTCTTTTTCTTTCTTTTCTTTTCCTTTTTCTTTTCTTTTTCTTTTAAATCTTTTCTATATACTTATACCCATGTATATATATATATATGCATATATCCATAAATATTATTTAAAAATTTAAATACCAAATTAAATATTATCTACCCAATTATTTAATATATTTAAACATATCTATATATATATAAATTCATATCACAATAAATCAACTAGAAATAATAATAATATCTCTATAGAAAAATCATGTTTATTAAATCTTCATAAAATAAATTTTAATAAAAATAAATTAATAAAAATCTTTCCAATGGGTGAACTTATACCGCACACCCTTATCCGGGTCAAAAAAAATTTTGTACAAATATTGCACGATATTATTTAAAAATAAAATACTAGTACTAGTACGAATAATTAAGTAATTAAAAAGTGCACATAAAATTCTAAAATAATTTAGAAAATATTTGTATATACATAAAATATGCCTATATGGCCACATTGGTCACACCACATGCCTACATGGGTTTAAATTTGGTTTGGGCCCAGTTCGGACTGAATTGGACAAACCGGGTCATCTAAAAATTTATATATAAAATAATATTTAAATAAAATACTTTAAATAAGTCAATTCACAATTTTGTTTGGTTTTCCTAGTTTGGACATCACCATGGCTAGGCTTCCCCCGGCATGGCTAGTACACTAGTCAAGGCACACTGCTACATCTTTCGTGCCAAATTTCATGGTAGTCTTGTGTTCCAAAATTAAACAATGGCTAACGTCACTTCTAATAATTAATATAAATTATAAAATTGCATGAAAATAAATTTTTAAGTCTTTTTAAATAATAAAAATATTTAGAAAAATTAGGGATTTTACAATTTTTTGATGCTGTTGAAGGCACGTTGGCACTCTTCATCCCATACGAACGAGACGCCTTTCTTCATGAGATGGGTGAATGGCCGACATCTCCCGGAGAGGTTAGAGATGAACCTCCGGATGTAAGCTAGCCTCTCTTGAAGGCCTCTTAGTTTGCAGAGATTTTTCGGGGACCCATCTCCATAATTGCCTTTGTCTTCTCAGGGTCTACATGGATACCCTGGGCGATGATGATGAAACCCAAGAACTTTCCGCTGGATACTCCCAGGAAGGACTTCATAGGGTTCTTTTTCAAATTGTGCGCTCGCATCTGGTCGAATACCGTCCTCAGATCCTGCAGATGGTCTCCCTTGCAGCGACTCTTGACGGCAATGTCATCAACATAGCACTCTACCGTCTTGCGTAAGTGATCTCTGAAGATGATGCTCATGGCTCTTTGATATGTGGTGCCGGCATTCTTCAAATCGAAAGACATGACTGTGTAGCAGTACGTGCCAATCGGTGTTCGGAATGATGTATGCTTTTCGTCGTCAGGAGACATCTTGATTTGGTTGTACCCCGAAAAACCATCCATGAATGACATACGTTCGAAGCCGCAGGTGTTGTCAATCATGATGTCTGTGATAGGGAGGGAGAATTCATCTTTGGGGCATGCCTCGTTCAGATTGCAAAAGTCGATGCAGATTCGAATCTTCCCATTATTTTTGAGGACTGGTACTATATTGGCGACCCAATCCGGATGTTGTTCCTCACGAATGAAGCCGCTGGCTATCAGTTTGTTGAACTCGGCCTCGATCGCGTCCATGATGCCCGGACGGAAGCGTCGCTGTTGTTGTTTGACCGGCATTGCATCTGGCCGAATATTGAGTTTATGAAAAGCAATATCGGGATTTAACCCCGGTATGTCTTCATAGCTCCAGGCAAACACATCAATATATTCTTTGACAAGTTCCAACAACGATTCTCGCTCTCCGTCTGTTAGGCTTTTACTGACGAAGATCGGTTTTGGAGAAGATTCGCTGCCAAGATCTACTTGTACGACCTCGTCTTCAGTAGGGGGTTCTCTCTGTTTGAACCGCTTTTCCCATTGTTCATCCAGCTGTTGGGCCCACGGCTCTAGCTCGAGGATTTCAGGGATGTCTTCATCTTCTTCAGAAGCGTCGGCGAATGCCATGTTGACTGACAAGACTTGCCTGAATATGTCTTCGATGCTAGTATCCGAGTCAGAAGTTGGTGACCCGGTTGAATGTGACTGCTAGTCACATTCTTCATCTGAACTCTAAGGGGTAATCGTGGGTGTTACATACCCTAATCCGCATCGAGTTTTGCTATAGTAGTCCCGTGGTTTACTAGCCGAAACTGTTGGCTTCAAAGGTAATCGTCATCCAGTACCGTAGTTCAAGCCTGGCGTTGTCTCCAGATCATACCCTTGTTTCTGCATGAGATATTTTGATTGAAGGCTATAAAGGTACAGAGGCAGTCTCCCAGTATCTGACCCAAGGTCAACTTCCTCTATGGTGAAGGGATGCGGATCGTCCTTCCGGCCGAAGATGATTGGACGGTCCCCTCCCTCGATTATACGGTAAGCGTCTTCCACTGGAGTAATCTGGATTACGGTGTACACATTTGTCACCTGTGTGTGTAGGTGAGTGCCTATACCGTGTTCCATAGCATACATTGTACAAAGCTTATTAAGTTCGAGGTAGTTCGAAGATAGCCCTTTATTGATAAAGTAAGGTATCTTTTCTAGGGGGATTACATCATCTATGAAGGGAACATTAGTGTGGACAACCACGTATTTGGCTAGCTCCGGTTCCTCTTCGGCTACCCCCTGTATAAACGAAGACTGAGAGGACGACCTGGACAGCTTGATTGTCAGAGGTTCAGCTGGTGGAGCAGAGCGTGGAGTTGTTGGCAGACTAGCAACCCTCGGTCTGGTACTCGATGCTGGGCGGGGAGTGGTTGGTTCGCTAGAAACTCCAGGCCTTGCATCGAGGTGACGACCCTTCTTGGGAAGGCGTATCGTCATTGGCTTGTCGGAAGGATTGAGCTTCTTTGTTTGTGGCTTGTCGACTCTCGGCAGCCTGATTGTTAATGGCTCCATTGAGGGTCTTAGCATTTGGCCAGACCTTGGCAGCCGGATTATCATCTGCTCTTTCTGTGCCGAGAGGCTGATTGCATCCTTACACAGAGTGGCGGTAAGGGGTACAGACTTGCCAGGTTTACGAGCTTGGAGGTAGATCGTCGGAGGTTCTTCTGATCCTGTGGCTGTCTCGGTACGAGCTTGTACATCTCCTTCATCAAGGTGTCTCTTCAACTTTTCGTATAGGCAGGAGTATGAGTAGTAGGATTCGATCCCTTTAAAGGGGTCGATGTCGGCGAATTCCGTCCTCACGAAGTTGTGTTTGTCGACATATTTGAAGCACTAGTGCAGCCTGGAAGGCACAATCATATAATCGTGTATCCAAGGTCACCCCAAGAGGATGTTGTAAGAAGTGTCTGCATCTATGACGTAGCAAGTGACTTCTGATTGGAGATCGCCAATTTGACACTTCAGACGAATCTTCCCAATCGGGTAGCTCCTGTTCGAATTGAAACCGCTGATGGCGGTGCTTGTAGGCATCAGGCGATGCATTGGGATGCGGAGATGATGTAGCAGACCGTTCGGGATAATGCTTATGGAAGAGCCAGGATCAATGTGCATCCGATCCACTTTTACGTCGCCGATGTACCCAGTGTAGTATAACGGGCGATCGTGCAGGTTGGTTTTGATAAGCATGTCTTGCAGAGTGAAGACAATATTGGGCATAGCTTCCGTACAGGCACTGTCTTGGAGATTTACAGGCGGATTCTCTCCTGTGAGTTTGACTTGAGCCAGGTATGCGTCGGCATTTTGGAGTGCATCGCTCAAAGCCGCACGAACATCCTTTGAAAGTCTCAAAAGCTCGTATAATGATAGCTTGGCCGGTGTGTTGGTCAATTGTGCTGAGATGTCGAAGTTGTAGGGCTTCTCCAGCCCTTGTGGTGCCTCCTTTCGGAAGGATTTGTCAAAGCGAGTCTCCTTCGGCCTAGGCTTGTCGGTCGTCGGAGGCTGAGCCGGTCCCGGAGCATCAGCTGTAGCAGGCTGATGATCTTCAGTCAGATTATCAGCCACGGGATGAGATTGTGCCCCAGACCGCGTGACGACGGCTGTAGCTTCTTCGATAGCTGCCGAGATTGTGCGGCAGGACCTGACTTTTCCACTCTTCTTCTTGCAGATGGAAGATGATGTGGGTTGAGTCACTTCCGATACTAAGTCTGGATGGGGACCTTGCCTCGTGATGTGGTGAGGGACACTAGACCAGCAGCCTGATCTCGGAGAGGTGGAAGATTAGCGATCTCCATTGTCGCCAGAAGGATGGGGACCATGCCGTCTTGAGTTTCCGTTGGAAGGAAGCTGCCGAATTGTACTGACACCATATTGGCTACGACTGTTACCTCTTTGAAATCGATGGCCAGAGCTTTCGAATCGATGAGATTTTGGATGTACCGTTTTAGTTGGTAGCAGTTGTGTGTGGCATGGTGGACATAACGATGGTAATTGCAGTACTTTGGGTTTACCATGTCTTCCTGTCACGGTTCCTGTCTTGGTGGGGGAAGCTGAATTCTGTCTCCTTGTATGTGCATGTCCAAGATGGGCTTGACGTGACCGTCTTCGAAGGAGTAAGTGATTTGCGGCCATTGTTTGTCTGCCGGCTTTGGCTCAGGTGTCTGGGATGTGTCGGCCACCAAAGCCTGCTTGCCCCTGCTGTCCCGATTGTTGGAGGGGCTACCCCCATTGTCATTGTTAGGATGCTTGCCCTTGTTCTCTCCATCCGAGATGTGCAATCCCAGTTGGCGAGCCTTCTTTAGTCGTTCTTCGGTGCTAGTGGCACTCATGATGAACGTCTTCCAGTCCTTGAATTGACTTTCGCCCATCCAGAGACTGATTGTTGGGAGCAATCTCTTTTGGCAAATTTTAATCAAGGAGGAATCCGAATTTTCAGATGGCAGCTTCATTACGGTTTGGCGAACCCGCTCAATATAGTTCCTTGTCAGCTCCTTCTCTCCTTGGACGACGTCCATAAGAGTGGACATTGTGACGTCCTGCCCTACTTCGTAGAACCTTTCCAAGAACATGTGCTTGAAGCTGGCGAAGGAGTGGATGCAGTTGTCTGGCAAGTTGCAGTACCAGTCGAAGACGACCCCTTCCAATGCCCCAATGAATAATCGTGTGAGGATGGCATCATCGTGGGGCAGATGATCGGTGGTGACCTCGAAATAAGTAATGTACCAACTTGCTGAGGTCTTGCCATCATAGGGATTGCTGTAGAACGGCTTATATCTCGGTGGAAAGGGAACATCCCTCCATGCAGCAGGGTATGGTTGCCGTATTCTGAGGTCTTGAGAGTTTTCTCGGGCGCGAAACATGGCTCGGAGCTCCTGGACCTCTCTTCTTACTTCCCTGGCATCATCTGCAGCGGTAGGAGCCGTTATTTCAGGAGGATTATTGCCCGGGTTCGGTGCCACTGAGTTCGAGTCCGCATTGACCGCGGGACCCGCGCTTGTTTGGCCAGGTGTCCCTCCTTACAGAGTTGGAAGAGCCGTTTTGATTTCATCTACAGACTTGACCAAGGCCTGTAGTATGGCCTCCAGAGTGTGGATGCGTTGGCGATCACTGGAACCACTTTGATTGTTGTCCGTCATGAACACCGTCCTTACATAAGGAGAAACGGAATTGACGGTGGAGGACGTATCCTCCGAGTCATACCCATGTACCGAGAAGTCATCGAGGTATGTGGGAATATTCTCCTCTGGTTCGGACTCAGAAGGAATAGTACCCCAGGCTTCAGAGCTTGCTTCATCTTGGACGTCCTCGGGGATGTCAACACCTGTTGTATCTGATAGGAAAGTTGTTTCCTCGGGCTCGTCTCCTTGGAACATTGGGTTATCATGGATGTTCGGAGGAGTGCTACCCCCGGTCCCAGCGACCCCCAGTGGTGTAGATGATGAATCGCCCGCCGTGGCAGATTTTGTTTTTGACCGGGTTCCTTGAAAAACTCCGGTGGAGGACAACCGTTTAGATGACCGCTTTTTAGCCACAGTGGTTGAAATCTTCGGGCAGGAAACGTTCATCTTCTTTCCTTTTCCATCGACGGGGATTTTCTGAGTAGAGTTGCAGGAGACAACAGGAGGTACCTCATCCTCTGAGCTTGGTCGTTGTAGTCTTTTGAAGACGGACCGCCGGTCTTCTCGTACTGTTGCATTGCTACAACAGCAATTAACAATGATTTGGGTGCAGTGACGTCCGTGAGAGGACTCTTGGCATCCTGGGTCACCTTCTTTTTCTTTGCGTTTGTGGAGGATGGCCTCACGCAAGTCAGACGGGTCCGGATCGACCATATTTGCTCCCTAGATTTTGGAAGACTTTTGGGAACCTCTATGTCCGTTTGTCGCCGGGGGCTAGACTCGAGTGGCTCTGTACAACTTCCCATCAGAGGCCCACATAATAGTACACGGGACGCTCGGATGGTCAGAGGTCGGATCAACGGACCGAGCTTGCCAAGCTCGTACTGCCTTAGACTTCTTCAATCTAGTGCGTAAGGGCACATAGTAGGAAGAGTCTAAGTGGTGCTGGAGAGAATCAGACATGTCTTCTTGGGAGCAAAGGAGATCAGGACCATAGGAGAGGCGGTTGAAGACAGAGCCACGTGGAGTAGGCGTCATGCGGCTGGAATCATCAATCCTCATGCGGTAGCCGCATGAGTATTCTCCATGTGGCTGGAAATCCTGGCCGCATGAGTACTATGCATCTGGCTAGCGATTTCAGCCGCATGGTCGTCATTCATGCGGCTGGCAATCTGGGCCACATGAGTCTTCGCTCTACGGCTGGTGCCCTTGTTAGGTTTCTTTCTGGAGCCCATAGAATTGTTCTTTGCCCCTGCAAGTCCAACATCGTAGTACTTTCCTCTGCCGGACTTGGGGACAACAGAGTCCTCCATGGCTTGAAGTGTGGCCGCACGAGAGTCGCCTTCGCCGTCTTAGGTAGCAGAGAGTATTCCATCGAGGGCCTGGGGAGGAGCAAATAATTTTGGCCTCCACTATTTGCGAGCCTTCGTTGTGCGGGTACGCTTCTGGACCGGGCCAGCGCTTCCTTCGGAGAGCATTTCTTCGAACGCCTGTTGGTCGAAGCGGACGACCATCTTCTGTTGTGTGGAGCCAAGTTTGGCTGCATTCGATTGCGTCACCAACTCCTCAGCCGTGGAGAAGTTTGTCCCCAGCAGAGTCGCCATCGTGTTTGCCATGAAATATAAAAGAGCAGAATAATTATCGGAGGACTGGACTTTTACTTCACGTTACAAACTCGCTTGTACAAAGAAAGCCTAGGGACAAAAACTTAGGTACAGCAATCTAAGTACAATTATTTATTTTAGATTCTGGGTGGTGACGATAGAGGCTCGGGAAAGCTACGGCAGCTTTGCCTTACTCCTTGGAAGATCGGTATGCAGCCTCGGCTCCAGAAGATTGCTTGGCGTTGATGAAATGCTCTCTTTGCTCTCTCTCTGCTTTTTTTCTTTAAGTATTCTGCTGCTTTATCTGATCTCGGAAAAAATGGTCCTTTTTGTAAGGGAATGGCACCTTGCTATTTATAAAAAGGGAATACAATCATTAGGGTTTGCAATGATTGCCCCTTAGAGTGGCGACGGCCTGTTGATTGATCAATCTGGGCCATTAATCTTGAGTGTGATGAATCTGGGCCATTTAATGTAGATTGTACCAAATTCTATCAGTAATTAATGTTGATTGGAATAAATCTCCGTGATGATAATTTGCTGATGTCTGCGAATCTGAATGAATAAGTTTAATTCATTCTCCTGCCACGTGTCCCAGATTATTAGGATTTGACCCAACCTTTGATTGCAGTAAATCTGGGAAATTGATTGGCTTTATGACATGTGTCCTGGAGTTACTGAGGGGATCTGAGCAGCATAAGGATTGAGCCGCATAAGGTTTGAGCCGCATAAGCCTGGCCACGTGTCAGGGCTGCTTGGGGTGTGGCCCCCGAATATTCGAACCTCATGATAATCTGGACCACATAATGGGTAGTGAGCCGCATGGAGATGATCCTTACGAGCCGTATGGGGAGGCCTCTGCTTGAGCCGCATGTAGATGGTCCTCTTGAGTCGCATAGGGAAATATCCGCTTGTGCCGCATAGAGGGAGCCTCCGCTTGAGCCGCATACGAACGTCCACGTGTCAAGGCTACGTGGCATTTTTTGGATCTTGGGGGATTGTGTCAGAGATCTCCTTCGTTTTCCTAGGGGTCTGTCATTATGACAGAGTCATCATTACCTCTTTGTGTCAGGGCTGTCACTTTGTCAGAGCTGTCAGCTGTCAAAGTAATTAATGCAGTATAGGGCGGAGGGGAGAACTGTTTGCAAGCCACGTGTCTTCTCTTCTGAGCCGCATGGAACGTCTTGAGCCGTATAGTCCCTCGTGCCGTATGAATCTTTGAGCCGCATAGACTGTCTGAGCCGCATGGGATTTCCTGGCCGCATGGATCTTCCTTTATTATTTTCCATGCTTCTACAGAAGTGAATTTGGATAATATATAAACATAAGAATATGATGATCAAGTAAAAGAACACTTGACGGGAATCAACTTTTATGATTAGATGACTTCTGTACCCAGAAGGGACTGATATAACCGTAGAAGGAATAACACAAGCAATGCAATGATAAGTTCTAGAGAAGGAATAAGTAGTGAGAAATTGAGATAAGACCATTGGCATGCAACTTTGGAAAGGAGCAATTGGTTTTACAATTTCTACTAAATATTGGAGACTCATATTAGTTATGGTAAGAAGGATTGAGATTTTGTGAAATTTTTGCTAATGTGTTTGGATGAGAACGATCGATAGGTGCATGGTTAAAGATTAAAATTTGATTAGTGATTATAATTTTGTCAATTGATTTCAAGAATTGAAAATTCTCGAATATAGGTCATGGATCAACTTTAAATAATTTTCTAAGGATTTACTATGACAAGTGAAGATTGTGAACTTTGATGTAGTCAGTTTTGGAAGAATGATTGACAATTGGAAATTGGTAACCGTAAAATGATTTGTTCGAGAGAACTACTTGAAATTGAAATACATTTGGCATACGGATGGAAAAAATAGATTTAGTTGATTTATGACTCTAAAAAGATTTAGTTTTAATACCTTGACAGCTGTCTTAGTTTTTTGTAGATAATGGGAGTTCAGCTAGTTTAGCGAGTTAGAGATTTGTTTTTGCATGGGAATTAATAGTATGGTTATCTTGTACGTTTTTTTTCATGCATATTATATCTGTTGACCTTTGAAATAGTGATACGATATTCTCTCTATTCCCTTTGATCATCACTAAGTCCTTAATGAAAATATCCTATCTGATTACATTTCTATCATAGCTTTGTTATTCTAATCACCCTCTCTATCCTACTATAATACAACTTGTTGATTTTTTTTTTCTGAGTCACAAACCCTGATACCCAATTCTAATTTGATTTAGAATTTTAGTCCATGATCTCAGAAGATTCTATTACTTTCTGCCTTTTCAATAAACTGTTCACGTTCGTTTCCTTCTTGTATTTTGTGTTTCACGAGACCTCATTTGTTTTTTCCTTATTTATGATCATATTTTAATCGTACCTAGATTTTTATCGTACCTAAAATGATTTTGATCACAACAATATTCCAACTCTATCTCAGATCATATATGGATAATTCTGATCGTACCTATATTTTATTATTGTATCTTGAGATCATGCCAAGAATCCGTTTGTATCTGATGATATAAATCTGGAATTGTGAGACTCGTCTCATTGTATCAGTATTTATGTACGGGAACGTATTTTGATCCGTATTTCGTATTTCTTGGTTTTCGAATATTTTAATTTTTCTAAAGGGTAGGTTAAACTTGACTTGGTTTAATTTGGTTTGGTTCAACTGGGTATAGGGCTTGGTTTGGTTTAGGTGGGTTTGAGATGAGAAGGTTTGTATAAAATCCAACTCCTCTCTCTCACTCTTCTTTATTATTTTCATTCTCTTCATCTTCTTCCTCTTCATCCTCTTCCTCCAACCTAAGACAAGTACATCTTGCCAAATATAGGACAAATGTTATTTTGTTTGTTCTAAACTCTTTCTTACATGATTCTAATCATCTTCAGAACTTGGCATTTTTTATTTTGGTGGATAATTATTTGTAGATCTATGTTTATAGCCTTTTCAGTTTTCTTTGGTTTCGATCTACTAAACTTCATTATTTTTAAGTTTTGATTATTCTATGTTGTAGAGAATTCAATTTTTACCCAAAATGGACCTTTAAAAAGTTAGATTTCGACTTATTTTGAGGAAGTTATGGCCAAAATAAGATTTTAGCATTTTCTAGTTCATCTGTGGTGAATTTGGCAGAGACGATGAATAGTGCCGCAGCCGCATGACGAATAGTGCTGCAGCCGCTTGGATGAATATTGTCGCATGAATAGTACCACATAAATAGTGCCACAGCCACATGGATGAATAATGTCGCATGAATAGTGCCGCAGCCGTAGGAATGAATAGTGCCGCATGAATTGTACCGCAGCTGCAGGAATGAATAGTGCTGTAGCCGCATGGATGAATAGTGCCGCATGAATAGTACCACAGCCGCATGGATGAATAGTGTCACGGCCGTGTGGATGAATAGTACTGTAGCCGCAGGAATGAATAGTACCGTTGTCGCATCGATGAATAGTACCACGTGAATAGTGCCGCAACCGAAGGAATGAATAGTGACACATGAATAGTACCGCATAAATATTGCCACAGCCGCATAGATGAATAGTACCGCAGCCGCATAGATGAATAGTGCCACATGAATAGTGATGCAGCCGTAGGAATGAATAGTGCTGCATGAATAGTTCCGCATGGCTTGAATAATGTCGCATAGTGCCGCAGAATGCCGCATAGTGCCAGTTTTAGCTGTTTTATGTCCTATTTGGTTGATTTCTGGCCAGAATTTCTTCCAACTCCCAACATTAAAGTTGTAGATCTTTTCCTTGGCTTCAAAAATATGTTACCAACTATTTTATGCAAGTTTCTTTCATTCTTGATATGGAACTTATGATTGTATCGCATATTTTCTATCTTGGCCTAAATTACGACGACCCTATTTAATAGCTTGATATTTCTTTAATAAATAAATTTCTTAACATGATTTGATAATGTTGTACAGTTATAAAATGATTGTACCCCTCTCATACACTTAACACTAGCACAGGTTCAATTGGTTTTTTAGGCCAAGTACTTACCTTATTTATTCCTTCTCATATGTTATGATGCACCTTTTGTCAAGATCTATCTACAAGATTTCTTACGTCTATGATTGCTTAACATGATAGTGACCCGTGGTGGGGGTACTCATGATATATGTCTTTCTTCTTTACTTAACATGATAGTGATCCGTTGTGGTGCACTCATAATGAATATCTTTCTTCATTTCTTAATACGATAGTGACCCGTTGCAGTGTACTCGAGTTACATGTCACTTCATTGCTTAACATGATTGTGGCCCGTCGTGGTGCACCCTAACAAGTACTCTTAACATGATAGTGACCCGTCGTGATGCACTCCAGACAAGTAACATGATATAACATGACATGAACCATGATTGCTGTTACGACGGCTTTATTAGCATACAAGTAATGAATAATTTGGACACCGTGGGTATTTCTATTGAATGTGGTTGTACAAGCTACATGTTCGTATTACATTATGTCTAGGGCATGAATTCCAGATTTCCCACGGTCAGGGATTCATACAGAATCTGACTATGTTAATGACTAGATCGATCAAGTAATTCATAAAGAGATTTTCCAGTCACAGACAATCCTGTTATCTGGGTATTTTAATTGGACTTGTAGCCTGCCGTCGAGTAGCACACATTTCCAGTACACTGTCATGTGTTGCACCCCCAAGTCACCATGCGATACATTTGTCTCTTGGGCGATGTATCCACCTAATACAACTTCCAACCTGCGGAAGGATAACTGGATAGCTACAGGGCTTGTGACTGTCGGAACATCTCATTGTATCTTGTTAGTAACTAGGCTCATGATAACCCTAGTTAGTTAAAGTATCAAGCAGTACTCATTGTTTGGCCGTGATTGATGGAAAGAGTCAGTCCAGCCCAGTCTAGTTTTGTCTAGACAGTGTCCATATGTTTATTTTCGTACACTATGGTTTATGCTTTACTTTTATCAATAAATGATCGGAGGCTAAGTTATGTTGTGGAGAAGGATTACAACTCCGGTCCTTGTTTGGTTTAAGGGTTGTAACTTAACTTCCGGAATGGTTCCCAAGTCATCCTATCATTGTCATTCTATTTTGTTCTAACATGCTCACATGTTCAGTTCTCTCACAAGCTATACATGACTCCCTATGTCGGGTCACCATGCTCTTATGACCCGGCTATCTTACAAGTTCCCATGTTCAATTGCTTTTACATGTTATCAAGCTTCTGTTTGCTTAACATGTCCACAGCTTACATTATGTCACATGATAATTACTTTATGCACCAAGATGCTTACTTATTGTCTTCATATGTTTGGGATAAGTACATTGGTAGTGCACGAGTCTCGATCTGCTCTTACTCATTTTTATCTCTAATTGTTGATGTTAGTGATTGTTGGTTTTAGTACATAGTTTGGTCTCCTTTGTGGTACTTGCTATTGGAGGTCTGACCCCACTGGTTTTGTTTGGCCAGATCTGATAGAGGAGCCCAGAGGATCTTCTGTACCATCTACTCGACGGTGACCATCCGGAGCACCAGAGTACCTGAGTGGGTTTCTTGTTTCATTCTCCCAATTGATATGTACATTATTCTTTTGTGGCGTTTAGCCTCCGAGTACGTGTTTAGCTCGTATTTTCGTCCTTGTTATTTAGCCTACGGGCCCAGACATGATGTGCGTATTCTAGACCATAGCTAGAGCTTATCATGTATGACTATTACTCTTGCTAGTTCTCTATTTTGGTATGACTAGCTTCATGATCATTTATGTATAAATGGTTTGGGATGCTTTACTATTGTATGTCTGATGATCATACTTCTTGTACTTTGTATAATTGTCTGTGATTGAGATACCTAGGATTGTTTAACCTAGGATCGACTGTTGGCTTGTAGAAGTGACCCCCATGTCATGACAGCTTATACGTAATTTCAGAGTACTAGTGTACTTTGGGATTGCGTAGCTGGCCTTGTCCATCCCCACTTACCAGTATTCTGGTTCTGGGCGTGACATAGGTTTTAGTGGTGGCCCATGCAGGTCCGATTTATCAGATATGTGGGGGTTACTAATGTTTTGTTATCTCAATCACAATTATCCTTTATTGATATTCTTCGTGTTATTTTCTATCTCTAATTCTTTGATCTGATATCTGCCTTGATCATTGATCTCTCCTGTTTCCTCGATTTGATCCTTGTGTCCTTTAACTTTCAGGGACACTGTTCTTAATCCTTCCGATTACCTTGTTTGGGTTCTGTCAATGGCAGGTCAGCAATCTTCTGTTAGGCCAGTTATTGAGGATCAGTCTCAGCATTCAGACGAAGCGTCGAGAGTTGACTCGAGGGCACAGGTGCCAGTCCATCCTGATCAGCCAACTCAGCCTGTACAATCAGCAGTCTGAACAGAGGTAATACCAAGTCAGCCCAATGTACCTGCCATTATAGAGATTATCAAGAAAATGATGGAGTCACAGCAACGACGAGATCTTGCTCTCCAGCACAGTATCCAGATGTTGATAGACCATAGTGTGCGAGGAATACCCGAGGAACTTCAAGCCAGGGACTTGCAGCCCGAGGAAGTATAGATTAGAGGCAGACAGTACCAGTCATCTAGCCCGTCAGCATATCGAACCCGACCTACTGTAGGGGCAGTACGAGAGCAAGGACATGGAGCTAGAAGGACCGCATCCAGAACTGATGGTCGTAAGAGGAACCATCCGTATGTACCAGGATTTTCATCCCGACGTACATCACCAGTACCAGCAGACCAACATCCATATCAGAGCCAGGAGCTATCAGTCGTATGTTCCTTCTATGGAAGGGAAGGGCATACTCATCTTACCTGTCGGAGGGCTAACTATCTATATTTAGCATGTGGATCACCAGACCACATGATAGGGGTGTGTCCCTGGTGGAGTCCAGATGGATCATCATCCCTTCGGCCTTCCAACCAGTCGGCACCAGCGTCGGTTCAGCAGCAGCAAGCTCAAAGGCAGAGAAACCAGCAGCAGTATCGGGCAGAACAAGCCTGTACCTATTGTGGAAAGTTTGGGCATTCTAGATCTGTTTATCGAACGGCCAATAGGCGATGCTTCCGCTGTGGAGTAGAGGACCATTCTGTTAGCACTTGTCCATATCCGACATCTCGAAGAAGACCATCTACACCAGATATACCCTTGCCATCCTTTCAGTCACCCCGTTTTCGCCTCTGGAAGTGGATGAGAAGCTAGGATGTTCAACCATTGGCACCATACCCACCGCCATCGCGAGCTCATAAGATCAGACAGCTCAGAGCACAGTTACATGCACAGTACCAAGAGCAGCTCTAGTATTAGCACGAGGGTAATACCTTGGAAGTCTCAGGTACCATCTTCATAGTCTTCCATCAGTTCTTCTCTTGGGATTTGTGTTTCATTGGCATGCCATGTAGTGGCGATATATCTTGGGTTCTTGCAGGCGATCTTGTATTCTATCCACGTATGGAGTACACGGCCGGCTTGATTTATTCGGTGAGTGAAGACGAAATTCTCGTCCCCAACTCTTCTGTCTTCGTAGTCGAGGCATGTGATAACTTCATTGTTATCGACTACGACGATACGTCCTGGGTAGAGTCCTGTCTTAGACTAAGTCATTGGTACTGACTTACTTTGAGACTTGACCTTATGCATTTTGGAGTCAGCGTAGGCCAGCGAGGACGTTGGTCCCTACTCAACTGTCTTCGAAGACATATTTATTCATATGCCTCCAGCCCTTTTTTATTATGGTTGTGTTATTGCTTACGCATTTATTTACATTACAGTTGTCTCTATTTACTTATATGCCATGCTACATTTTATAGAGATGATTGTGTTTTCTTGAGATTTTGTTTTAGTTATTTTACTCGACTTGCTTTAGAAAATTCCGAGGATGAAATTTTTCTAAGGATGAGAGAGTTGTGAGACTCGTCTCACTGTATCAATATTTATTTACGGGTACGTATTTTGATCCGTATTTCGTATTTTTTGGTTTTTGAATATTTTAATTTTTCCAAAATGTAGGTTAAACTTGACTTGGTTTAATTTGGATCGGTTCAACTTGGTATAGGGCTTGGTTTTGTTTAGGTAGGTTTGAGATGAGAAGGTTTGTATAAAACCCAACTCCTCTCTCTCTCTCCTTTATTATTTTCATTCTCTTCATCTTCTTCCTCTTCATCCTCTTCCTCCAACCTAAGGCAAGTACATCTTGCTAAATATTGGACAAATGTTTTTTTTGTTCTAAACTCTTCCTTACATGATTCTAAGCATCTTTAGAACTTAGCATTTTTTATTTTGGTGGATAATTATTTGTAGATCTAAGTTTATAGCCTTTTCGGTTTTCTTGGGTTTTGATCTACTAAACTTCATTTTTTTTCAAGTTTTGATTGTTCTATGTTGTAGAGAATTCTTTTTTGACCCAAAATGGACCTTTAAAAAGTTAGATTTCGACTTATTTGGAGGAAGTTATGGCCAAAATAAGATTTGAGCATTTTCTAGCTCATCTATGCTGAATTTGGCAAGGACGATGAATAGTGCCGCAGAGGCATGGATGAATAGTACCGTAGCTGCATGGATGAATAGTGTCGTAGCCGCATGGATAAATAGTACCGAATACATAGTGCCACAGCCGCAGGAATGAATAGTGCCGCAGCCGCATGGATGAATAGTACCGCATAAATAGTGCCACAGCCGCATGAATGAATAGTACCACAGCCGGATGGATGAATAGTGCCGCATAAATAGTGTCGCAGCCGCAGAAATGAATAGTATCGCATGAATAATACCGCAGTCGCATGGATGAATAATATCGCATGAATAGTGCCGCAACCGCATCGATGAATAGTGTCGTAGCCGAATGGATGAATAGTACCGCATGAATAGTGTCGCAGCCGCAGAAATGAATAGTGCCGCAGCCGCATGGATGAATAGTGCTACGTGAATAATGCCGCAGCCGCAGGAATGAATAGTGCTGCATAAATAGTACCGCATGCATAGTGCCGCAGCCACATTGATGAATAATGCCGCATGAATAGTACCGCAGCAGAAGGAATAAATAGTGCCGCAGCCGCATGGATGAATAGTGCCGTAGGAATGAATAGTACCGCATGAATTGTACCACATGGCTTGAATAATGCCGTATAGTACCGCAGAAGGCTGCATAGTGCCACATAGTGCCACAGAAGGCTGCATAGTGCCGCAGAATGCCACGTAGTGCATGTTTTGGCTGTTTTATGTCCTATTTAGCTAATTTCTGGCCAGAATTTCTCCCAACTCCCAACATAAAAGTTGTAGATCTTTTCCTTGGCTTCAAGAACATGTTACCAACAATTTTATGCAAGTTTCTTTCACTCTTGATATGGAGCTTATGATTGCATCGTATGTTTTCTATCTTGGCCTAAATTACGACGACCCTATTTAATAGCTTGATATTTCTTTAATAAATGAATTTCTTAACATGATTTGATAATATTGTACAGTTAGAAAATGATTGTACCCCTCTCATACCCTTAACACTAGCACAGGTTTAATTGTTGTTTTAGGCCAAGTAGTTACCTTATTTATTCCTTCTTATATGTTATGATGCACCTTTTGTCAAGATCTATCTACAAGATTTTTTACGTCTATGATTGCTTAACATGATAATGACCCGTGGTGGGGCACTCATGATATATGTCTTTCTTCTTTGCTTAACATGACAGTGACCCGTTATGGTACACTCATAATGAATGTCTTTCTTCTTTGTTTAACACGATAGTGACCCGTTGCGGTGTACTCAAATTAGATGTCACTTCTTTGCTTAACATGATTGTGGCCTGTCGTGGTGCACCCTAACAAGTACTCTTAACATGATAGTGACCCGTCATGGTGCACTCCAGACAAGTAACTGTAGAAGCATGGAAAATGACCCATGCGGCTAGGAAATCTCATACGGTTCAGAAAGCCACATGCGGCTCAAGAGTCCCATGCGGCTCAAACACAGAGTGGACTCCATGCGGCCAGCAGAGGGAAGCCACGTGTCTTTTTTAGAACGGCTGTACACAGCGTCATTTAAACACAATTAATGCTCTGACGGCCGACAATTAATGCTCTGACGGTCGACAGCTGACAGTTGACAACCCTGACGAAAAGTAGTCATAATGACTGACGTAAAAGCAATATCTTCCTAGGGAATTGGGGAAAATCCTCACAGCTCCGAGGCAAGTTTATACGGCCAGTCTAAATGAGTTCATGCGGCCAGTCTAAATGAGTTCATGCAGCCAGTGCAGAAGAACCTATGCGGATTCAATCATAAAAGTCCCCCATGCGGCTCGGCCATAAAGAAATCCATGCGGCTCGGCCTTGAAGACTCTCATACAGCTCCGCCATGAAGACCCCCATGCGGCTCGGTCATGAACATATCCATGCGGCTCGGTCATGATAACCTTCATGCGGTTCGAGTATAGAGACTATTCATGTGGCTCGGTCATGAAACCTTTCATGCAGCTCAGTCATGATGACCTTCATGCGGCCCAAATATGAACGCTCCTCATACGGCTCAACAACGATGACAGAACACGTGTCCTAAAGGTAATCAAATTTTGGGTCAGATCCCAATGATTTGGGATACGTGGCAAGAGAATGAATTAAATTGATTCATTCAGATTTGCGGATATCAGCAAATCATCATGACGGGGATTTATTGCAATCAACATTAATAACTGACATGATTTGGCATAATCCTCATTAATGGCCCAGATCGTTCACGCTCAAGATTAAAGGCCCATATTGATCACTTATCAAGCCGCCGCCACTTTGAGAATGGGCAATCATTGCAAACCCTAATGATGCCCTCCCACTATTATAAATAGCAGGGTGCCATTCCCTTGCAAAAAGATACAAGAAGAGAGATACGCACATACAGAGAGGCACTTCCCCAATAATCAGAGAGAAAAATCCACAGAGATCAATCCAGAGAGAGAGAGAAGCCAGAAGAGCAATACGAGGAGAGCAAGAAGAGCATTTCTTCATTAACGCCAACCATCTCGTCACAGGAGCCAAGGCTACGTCCGATCGTCCAAGGAGTAAGGAAGAGCTGCCGTCGCTTTTCCGAGCCTCGATCGTCACCCCCCAGAATCAAAAATAAATAATTATACTTAGACTGCTGTACCTAGGTTTTCGTCCGTAGGCTTTCTTTGTACAAGCAAGTTTGTAATATGAAGTAAAAGTCCAGTCCTACCATAAAACTGTTCTGCTCTTTTATATTTCATGGCAAACACGATGGCGACTCTGCTGGGGACAAACTTCTCAACGGCTGAGGAGTTGGTGACGCAATCGGATGCAGCCAAGCTTGGCTCCACGCAACAGAAGATGGTCGCCCGGTTCGACCAACAGGCGTTTGAAGAAATGATCTCCGACAAGAGCACTGGCCCGGTCCAGAAGCGAGCCCGCACAAAGAAGGCCCGCAAGGAGTGGAGATCCCGATCCTTCATTCCTACTGAAGCTCTTGCAGAGATACCCTCTGTCGCTCAAAACGGCGGAGAAGACTCTCTTGCGGCCCCACTTCAGATCGTAGACAACTCTTTTGTTTCCAAGTCCGGCAGAAGAAAATATTATGATGCTGGACTTGCAGGGGCAAAGAGGAACTCTATGCGATCCGAGCCGCATAAGGGTTCTAGACACATGGAGAATTCCTATACGGTTATATCTGTCAGCCGCAGGAAGAAAACTCACGTGGCCACATCTGTCAGCCGCATAGCTTATGCGGCTACAATTGCCAACCGCATGGACGAAGCTTATGCGGCTACTAAAGTCAATCGCTTGTAAAGAACCCATGCGGCCACAATTGCCAACCGCATGCGACCAGCCTGCACGGTCGTGACTCCTAGTCGCACAAGGATAGCCCATCCGACAGCTAAAGACAGCCGCATACAAACAGCCTGCACGGTTCCCAATCTTAGCCGCATAGCGTCGGTTCCACGTTTCTCTCAATCGGTCTTCGATCGTCTCTCAAACGGTCCTGACCATGATGGTTCTCTGGATGATAAGCCAGACTCTGTGGTATCCAACTTGGACTCTTCCTATTACGCACCCGTAAGTGCTAAAAGGAAAAAGTCTAGGGTTGTACGGGCTCGCCAAGCCCAGTCAGCTGCCCCAACCTCTGACTATCGGAGCGTCCCGCTGATTGTCACGCGGGCCTCTAATAGAAAATTGTATAAGGCTACTCGTACCCTTCCCCCTGCGGCCAATGGACAGGATAGTCATTAAGCATCTCCCAGTAACGAGCGAAGGCAAATGTACGAGCTACCTTCGAATTAGGGAGCAGGCGGAAGGCCTACACACTCGCATGCCCGAAATTCCCGAGCCAGCAAAGCATGTGACTTTCGTGAGGCTATCCTCCACAAACGCAAGGAAAGAAAAGATGCATCGGGGTGCAAAGAGTCTTCCCACGGACATCACTGTACCCAAGTCATCGTCAACTGCTGCTACAATAGCACGACGATGTAAAAAGACCGACAGTCTGTCTTTCAAAGACTGCAACAGCCATCTTCAGAAGACGAGGCACTACCCGTTGTTTCCTGCCACTCTGCTCGGAAAGTCCCCGCTGATGGAAGGGGGAAGAAGGCGAATGTTTCCAGCCCGAAGATCTCAACCACCGCGACTAAAAAACTGTCGTCTAAGCGGGTGCCCACCACCAAAGTTTTCCAAGGTACCCGCTCTAAGACGAAATCTGCTACAGTGGAAGACTCGTCGTCCATAACGCAGGAGGTTGCTGGGGCTGGGGGTAGCACCCCTCCGAGCCTCCACAGCAATCCGATGTTCCAAGAAGACGAGCCAGGGGAGACAACACTCCCATCGGATACAGCAAACCTCGACGTCCCCGACGACATCCATAACTCCCAAGACGAGGCGAACTCGGGGGCTGGGGGTACTGTTCCTTCCGAGTCTGAAGCAGAAGGAAACATACCCACATACCCTGATGACTTCTCACTACAGGGGTACGATTCGGAGGGTGCTTCCTCCACCGCTCCGTCTATCTCTCCTCATGAGAAGACGGTATTCATGACAGACAGCAACCAAGGTGGTTCCAGTGATCGCCAGCGCATCGACAGTTTCGAAGCCATATTACTTGCTTTGGTCAAGTCTGTAGACGAGATTAAAGCGGCCCTTCCAACTCTGCAAGGAGGGACGCCTGGCCAAACAAGCACGGGTCCCGTGGTCAATACAGACTCGAATTCGGCGGCACCAAACCCGGGCAACAATCCCCCGAAAACAACGGCCCCTACCGCCATGGACGAAGCACGCGAAGCGAGAAGAGAGGTCCAGGAGCTCCGAGCCATGTTCCACGCTCGAGAAAATTCTCAAGACCTCAGAATACGGCAACCATACCCTGCTGCATGGAGGGATGTTCCATTCCTACCCAGATATAAGTCGTTCAATATCAATCCTTAGGATGGCAAGACTTCGACAAGTTGATACATCACTTACTTCGAGGTCACCACTGACCATCTGCCCCATGACGATGCCATTCTCACACGATTATTCATCGGGGCATTGGAAGGAGTCACCTTCGACTGGTATCGCAACCTGCCGGACAACTGCATCCACTCCTTCGCCGGCTTCAAGCGCATGTTCTTAGAGAGATTCTACGAAGTAGGGCAGGACATCACCATGTCCACCCTCATGGATGTCGTCCAAGGGGAGAAAGAACTCACAAGGAACTACATCGAACGATTCCGCTAAACCGCCATGAAGCTGCCTTCTGGAAATCCAGATTCCTCCTTGATTGAAATTTGCCAAAAGAGACTCCTCCCAACCATCAGTCTCTGGATGGGCAAAAGTCAATTCAAGGACTGGAAGACGTTCATCATCAGCGCCACAAGCGCCGAAGAACGATTGAAGAAGGCTCGCCAGCTGGGATTGCACATCTCGGACGAAGAGAACAAGGGCAAACATCCCAATAATGACAATGGGGGTAGCCCCTCCAACAATCGAGACAGCAAGGAAAAGCAGGCTATGGTGGCCGATACAGCACAAAAACCAAAGCCAAAGCCAGCAGACAAACAATGGCCGCAAATCACTTACTCCTTCGAAGACGGTCACGTCAAGCCCATCTTGGACATGCTCATACAAGGAGACAGAATTCAGCTTCCTCCACCAAGACGGGAACTACGGCCGGCAGAGATAGAGAACCCAAAGTACTGTCATTATCATCGCTATGTCCATCATGCTACACACGACTGCTACCAGCTGAAACGGTACATCCAAAACCTCATCGATTCGAACGCTCTGGCTATCGATTTCGAAGAGGTAACCAGTCAATATAGTGTCCGTGCAATTCGGTATTTTCCCTCCGACGAAAACTCAAGACGGGGTGGTCCCCATCCCTCTGGCGACAATAGAGATTACCAATCTTCCACCTCCCCGAGATCAGGCCGCTGGTCTAGTACCCCTCACCACATCACAAGGGGAGGTCATGTGGATCCGTCCAGACTTAGTATCAGAAGTGACACGACCCACACCATCTTCCACCTATAAGAATAAAAGTAGAAAAGTCAGGACCTGTCACACAATCTTGGCAGACATCGAGGAAGCTACAGCCGTCGTCACGCGATCTGGAGCGCAATCCCAACCTGTGGTTGACAATCCAGCTGAAAATCATCAACCCACTACAACTGATGCTTCGGGACCGGCTCAGCCTTCGACGACCGACAAGCCTAGGCCGAGGGAGACTTGCTTCGACAAATCCCTCCGAAAAGAGGCAGCCTAAGGGCTAGAGAGGCCCTACAACTTTGACATCTTAGCGTAATTGGCTAACACACCGGCCAAGTTGTCACTATACGAACTCCTAAGTCTCTCCAAGGACGTTCGTATTGCATTGAGTGAAGCACTCCAAAATGTCGATGCCTATCTGGATCAATCCAACCTCACCGGGGAGGACTCACCCGTGGATCTCCAGGACAGCGCCTGTACGGGAGCAATGCCCAACATCGTCTTCACTCCGTAGGACATGCTCATCAAAACTAATCTGCACGATCGCCCATTATACTATACTGGATACATCAGCGACGTAAAGGTGGATCAGATGCATATTGATCCTGGCTCTTCCATAAGCATTATCCCGAAGGGTCTGCTACATTATCTCTGTATCCCAATGCATCGCCTGACGCCTACAAGCACCGCCATCAGCGGGTTCAATTCGGGCAGGAGCTACCCTATTGGGAAGATTCGTCTGAAGTGTCAAATTGGCGACCTCCAATCTGAAGTCACCTGCTACGTCATCGATGCAGACACTTCTTACAACATCCTCTTGGGGCGCCCGTGGATACACGATTATATGATCGTGCCTTCCACGCTGCACCAGTGCTTCAAATATGTCGACAAACACGGCTTCGCGAGGACGAAATTTGCTGATATCGATCCCTTCAAAGGGGTCGAATCTTACTACTCAGACTCCTGCCTATACGAAAAGTCGAAGAAGCACCTTGGTGAAGGAGAAGCTAGTACCGAGACAGCCACTGGATCCGAAGAGCCTCTGATGATCCATCTCCAAGCTCGAAAATCGGGCAGGTCTGTACCCCTTACTGCCACTCTGCGTAAGGACGCAATCAGCCTCTCGCCACAAGAAGAGCAGATGATAATCCGGCTACCAAGGTCTGGCCAAGTGCCAAGATCCACAACGGGGCCACTAACAATCAGACTGCCAAGAATCGGTCAACCCCAAATGGAGAAGCTCAATCCCTCCGACAAACCACTGACGATACGCCTTCCCAAGAAGGGTCGTCACCCTGATGCAAGGTCTGACACTTCTAGCGAACCAGCCACTCCTCGCCCCACATCGAGTACCAAACTGGGGGTTGCAAGTCTGCCAACAACTCCACGCTCAACTCCATCAACTGAACCGCTGACGATCAAGCTCCCTAGGTCGTCCTCTCAGTCTTCATTCACACGGAGGGTAGCCGAAGAGGAACCGGAGCTAGCCAAGTATGTGGCTGCCCACACTGATGTTCCCTTCGTAGATGATGTAATCCCCCTAGAAAAGATACCTTACTTCATCAATAAAGGGCTATCTTTGAACTACCTCGAGCTTAATAAGCTTTGTACAATGTACGCTATGGAACACGGTATAGGCACTCACCTACATACACAGGTGATAAATGTCTACACCACAATCTAGCTTACTCCAGCGGAAGACGCTTACCGAATAATCGAGGGAGGGGACCATCCAATCTTCTTCGGCCGGAAGGACGACAGCATCCCTTCACTATAGAAGAAGTCGACCTTGGATCGGACGCCGGGAGCTACCTCTGTATCTTTATAGCCCCCAATCTAAATATCTCATGCAGAAATAGGGGTATAATCTGGAAACGACACCGGGTTTGAACTACGGTACTGGAAGACGATTACCTTTGAAGCCTCTAGTCCCGACTGGCAAACCACGGGACTACTATAGCAAGACTCGGTATGGATTAGGGTATGTGACACCCACGACGACCCCTAAAAGTTCAGATAAAGAATGCGACTGGCATTCACATTCGACCGGGTCACCAACTTCTGACTCGGATACCAGCATCGGAGACGTATTCAGACAAGTCCTGTCGTTCAATATGGCTTCGCCGACGCTTATGAAGAAGATAAAGACATTCCGGAAATTCTTGAACAAGAGCCGTGGGCCCAACAACTAGATGAACAATGGGAAAAGCGTTTCGAGCAAAGAGAACCTCCCACTGAGGATGAGGTCATACAAGTTAATCTTGGTGATGAAACCTCCCCGAAACCAATCTTCATCAGCCAGAATCTGACAGGTGAAGAGCGAGAGTCGCTGCTCCAACTCGTCAAAGAGTATATCGATGTGTTCGCTTGGAGATATAAAGATATGCCAGGATTGGACCCTGAGATTGCGCTCCACAAGCTCAATATTCGTCCGGATGCAAAACCTGTCAAACAACAACAAAGACGATTTTGTCCCGATGTCATGAATGCTATCGAAGCCGAGGTCAACAAACTGATAGCCAGCGGCTTCATTCGCGAAGAGCAGCATCCAGACTGGGTAGCCAACATCATACCAGTTCTCAAGAAGAACGGGAAGATCCGAATATGCATTGACTTCCGGAATCTGAATGAGGCATGCCCTAAAGATGAATTCCCTCTTCCTATCACAGATATTATGATCGACAACACCTGCGGCTTCGAACGTATGTCCTTCATGGATGCCTTCTCAGGATACAACCAGATCAAGATGTTCCCTGACGACGAGAAGTACACATTGTTCCGAACACCAATTGGTACATATTGCTACACCGTCATGCCTTTCGGTTTAAGGAATGCTGGCGCTACTTACCAAAGAGCTATGAGCATCATCTTTAGAGACTACTTGTGCAAGACAGTAGAATGCTACGTCGACGACATCGCTGTCAAAAGTCGTTCGAAGGAAGATCATCTGCAAGATCTCAGGACAGTGTTCGACCTAATGCGAGTACACAACTTAAAAATAAACCCTACGAAATCATTCTTGGGAGTCTCCAGCAGCAAATTCCTGGGTTTCGTCATCACTTCTCAGGGCATTCACATCGACCCCGAAAAAACAAAGACAATCATGGAGATGGGTCCCCCGAGAAATCTTCACGAACTCCGAGGCCTCCAAGGCAGGCTAGCTTACATCAGGAGATTCATCTCTAATCTCTCCGGACGATGTCAACCATTCACCCATCTCATGAAGAAGGGAGTCTCTTTCGTATGGGATGAGGAATGCCAGCGCGCTTTCGACAGCATCAATGAATATTTGTCGAACCCCCCTGTCCTGGTAGCTCCTGTTGCCGGAAAGCCATTCCTGCTCTATGTGCGAGCGATGGAACATTCTCTTGGTGCTCTGTTGGCACAGAACAATGATGCGGGCCACGAATAAGCTATATACTACCTCAGTCGAAAGATGATTAGGCCAGAATACCGGTACACGGCCGTCGAGAAGGAATGCCTTGCTCTCGTGTTCGCCATCCAGAAGACGCGATACTACGTCACGGGACAAACCATCCACGTGATATCGCGGATCAACCCCCTCAGGGTCCTCATGACCAAACCTGGGGCACTCAGCTCTCGCCTTGCTACCTGGGCGATATTACTATCACCATACCAGATGATCTTCGTACCGCAAAAGGATGTTAAAGGCCAGGCTCTGGCAGACTTTCTAGCAGCCCATCCAGGCTCAAAAACGACTAGGGTATATGAAGAGATACCGGACGAGGTCACCTTTTCAAATGCAGTCTCCTATGATGTCATATGGCGAATGTTCTTCGACGGCGCTTCGAGAACTGGACCCAAAGGCAACATCATCGCTGGAGTTGGAGTAGTGCTGATTTCTCCCTCCGGCTTAGTGATCAATCGGGCCTACTCACTCACAGAGCCCTGTTCAAATAATGTGGCTGAGTACAATGCCTTGGTCATTGGTCTCCGGCTCACGAAGGAGCTGGGGTAGAGTATCTTGAAGCATACGGCGACTCACAGTTAATCGTCAATCAGATTCGGGGATCGTACGAAGTCCGCCATGAAGACATGATCCCGTATCATCAAATAGCAATCGACATCATCTTGTCTCTAGGAGGATTCTTCATAGAACATGTTCCCAAACTCCAGAACATTTAAGCTGATGCTCTAGCTGGTTTGGTCGCTTCCCTAGCTGTGCCAAATTACGCTCGTCATCAGGTCGACATAATAGGCCGAGAATTGGTCTGTCCTAAGGATAACATTCGATGCATTGAAAGCTACTCCACCCTTTCAGTCGACGAAGCACCAGACTGGAGATAACCGTTCATCGACTTCGTAGTATACGACATCCTGTCAGAGAATTCAAAGGAAGCTACTTCTATCAGAAGACGTTCTCTCAGATTTTTCTATGATACGGAGACAAAAATGCTGTATCGCCGATCCTATGATGGTTTACTTCTTCGGTGTCTATCAAATACAGAAGCCAAGGAAGCCGTGCGCGAGGCTCATGATGGTGTCTGCGGAGCCCATCAACCTGGCCCAAAACTGCAAGACCGCCTTCACCGAATGGGTTATTACTGGCCCACGATGGTTGCAGACGCAATAGATTATGCACGAAAATGCAAAGCCTGGCAAATCTATGCCGATTTCATCCACCAGCCATCTGAATTCCTACATCCGACTGTGGCCTCTTGGCCATTCGAAGCATGGGGTATGGACATTGTCGGCCCAATTACCCCACCTTCGTCCGGAGGACACCGGTTCATACTCGCAATTACCGATTACTTCTCCAAGTGGACGAAAGCCATCCTATTGGCAGAGGTGAAAACTTCAAACGTGATCAGCTTCCTGAAGCATCATGTCATCTATCGCTTTGGACTGCCCCGAAGAATCATTCACGACAATGGGCCACAGTTCGCAAGCCACACATTTTGTCGGTTCTGCGACAAGCACCGAATCCAGAACATTGCTACGACACCCTACAACCCAGCAGCCAATGGGTTGGCTGAAGCATTCAACAAAACCATAATCAAGCTACTTAAGAAATTTGTGTCATCCAACAAGCGCGATTGGAACGAGAAGCTCCGCGAATGCTTATGGGCATATCGCACCACATTTCGAACAGCCACCGGGAATAAACCATTCTCCCTGGTGTACGGAAGCGAGGCAGTTCTCCCTTTAGAGACTCAGATCCCCTCACTCCGTGTCGCCCTCACACATTAGTTGACGACAGATGAAAACCACCATCGCCGACTACAGGAATTGGAGGCCCTAGACGAGAAACGCTTGTTAGCTCAACAGCGAATCAAACTATACCAAGCACGCATCTACGGAGCCTTCAACAAGAAGGTTAAAATCAGAACATTCCGAGTGGGCGATCTCGTTCTGGCAGTCCGGAGGCCGATGGTTATGACGCATAAAACCGCCGGTAAATTCCAACCAAAATGGAAAGGCCCATTCATCATCGAAGCTGTATTCTCCAACGGCGCCTACCGCCTCGCAAAACAAAATGGAGACTTGCTCATGTTGCCCATCAACGGCAAGTTTCTGAAGAAGTATTATGTCTGAAACAAAATCCTCAAGACATCTCAAAGTGTCGAGTCATGTACCTCCCTGTACCACTGAACTCATATTCTGGTTCCATGTATAGACTCATGTACCCGCTGGTACCTCTGAACTCATTCCCACATTTTACAATCATTCGAGTCACGTGCCTGCTGGTACCTCTGAACTCATTCCCAATATTTTCCAATCATTCGAGTCACGTGCCTGCTGGTACCGGTGAACTCATACTCACCATTCTCTATATTCCAGAGTCATGTACTCGCTGGAACCGCTGAACTCATACTCATATTTTCCAGATTATCGAGTCATGTGCCCGCTGGTACCACTGAACTCACACTTTCACAATATCGAGTCATGTACCCGCTGGTGCCCCTGAACTCACATCCCGGTCACTCTTTCAGATAGTAAGTCATGTATGATCATACCTCTGAACTTTCTTCCTGTAAGAGATCCCCCCTCATGATCTACTACCCGCACTTCTATTGCACAAAAAAGGTTAAGCGATCCACAAATTCCCAAAATGGCCATGTCCTCATTACCTCTGAGTCGTTTCACTTTCGCTAAAAACAAATCACCCCTACATAAAACTTTCATGTCCTCATTACCTCTGAGTCGTTTTATGTACCCCCTCTTCATTGAGCCCACTCCTGCCATGTCCTCATTACCTCTGCGTGGGAAGGCTCCGTAGAAGAAACCTTCATACTTGCCATGTCCTCATTACCTCTGAGTAAGTATGTCGGTTCCCTTTCAACCTATTATCTGTACCCACAACCGGAGTACGACAAGGATAATAGGTTCACAAATGTCCTCTGTTGACCACAAATGTCCTCTGTTGACCACAAATGTCCTCTGTTGACGACAAATGTCCTTTGTTGACCACAAATGTCCTCTGTTGACCACAAATGTCCTCAGTCGACCACAGATGCTGTACTGGGTCTCCAGTACACTCCCATCCCTTTCCTACCATGCCTAGGAGCCCAGTTGCTCCATGGCATTCTATCGAATACCAAAAACTCCTATAGCTGTCTTATCGCGAAGTTGTTCTAGGTATTCCTCTCCAAAACTTGTTACTCGTACCTAAAACCAAGGTACGCCTAGGATAACAGGTCCACAAATAATCCTCCAGCGGGTTCAATCCCACAAATACCATAAGTACAAGAAAGAGAAGATGAGTCAAAATATGCTCATTTATTCAAAATTCAAAGTACTACATCATCTGGGATCATATCCTTTGACAAAAAGAACCAAAGGACGAAAAAGAAGTGATGATGAATGATAAAAACAGTCAGAAGATATTCAGAAGGGTTCATGCGGCCCGTTGAAAGATAACTTTTATGCGGCTCGGACATGGAATATATTCCATGCGGCTCATGGGACGTGTATGCGGACCACGTAATTTGAAAAGCTCGCATCAAATGATTATGCCCGAAGTAATGCAGCAGAGCAGCATCTGTTAGGGTTTCAAAGCACCCAATCTTCCACACAGTCCTTACCTTTGACGATAACATGAACGTCAAGACGAACGGGGGGTACGGCAGTTGAAGACGGAACCGACTTCCTACTCTTCGCCACAGCCTTCTTCACTACCTTGGAAGCCCTAGGTGCCATCGTTGTCTGTCAGTCAGAAGAAGAAAGCAAGACAGAAATCTTAAATCAAGAAGAGTCCAAGAGAGAAATCCCTCCAAATACCCTTCCATTTATAGAGGACCAAGACCGACGCCAAGACCGACGCCTCGTACAAAGTAGTCGACTCTTCGGCTATCGATACAGACCAGCTAATTAAAGATCCGAAACTCTTGGGATCCTACCCCAAAAAGGTTTACATGCATGACATAATGACGTGGCAAGGAACTATACAGCTGAGATATCCCTGCGGTTTAAAAGTCCCCTGCGGCTAAGCCATCCATGCGGCTTGAAAGTCTCTGTGGTTAACATCTCTGCGGCTAAACGAATCTATGCGGCCAAGATATCCATGCGGTCAAGGTTTCATATGCGGCCAGAAGAATATGCATCCATGCTTCTTATTCAAAGTATTTCAATTTTGTAAATTGAAAACTTTGAAGGGGGTCTTGTAGAAGCATGGAAAATGACCCATACGGCTATGAAATCTCATGCGGTTCAGAAAGCCACATGCGGCTCAAGAGTCCCATGCGGCTCAAACACAGAGTGGACTCCATCCGGCCAGTAGAGGGAAGCCACGTGTCTTTTTTAGAACGGCTGTACCCAGCGTCATTTAAACACAATTAATGCTCTGACGGCCGACAACTGACAGTTGACAGCCCTGACGAAAAGTAGTCATAATGACTAACGTAAAAGCAATATCTTCCTAGGAAATTGGGGAAAATCCTCACAACTCCGAGGCAAGTTTATGCGGCCAGTCTAAATGAGTTCATGCGGCCAGTACAGAAGAACCTATGCGGATTCAATCATGAAAGTCCTCCATGCGGCTCGGCCATGAAGAAATCCATGCGGCTCGGCCATGAAGACTCTCATACAGCTCGGCCATGAAGACCCCTATACAGCTCGATCATGAACATATCCATGTGGCTCGGTCATGATAACCTTCATGCGGTTCGAGTATAGAGACTATTCATACGGCTCGGTCATGAAACCTTTCATGCGGCTCAGTCATGATGACAATTGGAAATGTTTACATGTCTAATTGAGTATTTTTCTGCCCCGATAAGTAAAAGTGAATCCATATCTCAACACATAAATCAAGTACAAGTCTAGCCAGAATATAAGTGATGTTAGTAGGTGATTCCAGTAGTTGGTTCCAGTAAGTAATTCCAGAAATAGAAGCCAAACAAGTATAATACATATGTCGCAAGTGAATAAATCCAAAAATACTAATCTATGTCATGACAGAGAATAATGTAATACTATACTAGAAGCTAAATCATAATAATCAACTGATAAATAAAAACTATCAGAGAATGTACTCGCTTGAGATCTGATGTGGAATATCAGCAGTATCCGATATGATACCTCGACGACCTAAATATGAAATATCAATTTAAATGGTGTTTCTGTGTGCCGAGCATGAATATCTAAAATACTACTTGATTCCTAGGTCAAATCTAGGTCGAACCTAGGTATTCTAGACCACTTGGCATCATACTAGGTCAATACTAGGGTCAGAGTCCATAATTATCTAAGAGCTAGGTTTCCAAGGCAAAGCTAGGTCTATTTGAAATCATACTAGCCTATACCAGCTAATTTATAGGGTCTATTTGAAATCATACTAGCCTATATCTAGGTGACTTATGTCACGCCCAACCCAAAATCACCTGAATCATCGTCCTCGTAGGGGGCGTGAAGCCGCACGAGCCTGGAGTTGCGCTTGTGCAAGGCAAGATAACAAGTTCTCAAATGGTTATCTTTTGCAATAATATTAACAACGAAAGAAAAATAGAGTATACGAAACAATTCTCTTTATTTGATATTCGAAACTGAGATTACAAAGGCTTTCGATAGCCCAACGATATATGCCAGATTGGCTACAACACTCAGGTTCTATCTTGCCCATAAAGGATTTCACCATTCCATATATTATGCCTTCTATATCTCGGCCGCATCAATCATGTTTCAAGTTCGAGCGTCCATGCGATCGCACGCTTCAATACGCTTTGGCATTCCAAGCCTCAATGCGTTCATACGATGCTTCGTCGTGCGCAATCCATTCCCTGCACCCTGCATGAAAGCTAGTGGAGGATCAGTACGTTCGTCCTCGCATGTACCGATACAAAGATCTTCTTTCTAAACCGACATTGTGGTATTTATGTTGAATCATGCAACTTAGCTTATGATCTTGCTATATTCTCCTTAGGGTCGATTTCATGTCATATTCGAAAGCGTAAAGCATGTTAGCATGCCAAGCATGTTATTCGAATTGAAATAGGCAAGCAGGCAAGCAATCTCGTGTTTCTTTCGTGGCGTGACTTCTTACCAAGTCGACGCACTCGCCCTTGGACCGACGCAAGGTGAATACACCCCATTCCTATGCTGTCATGTTATCAGTGCATCTCCAAGCAGGATCTACGTATACGGGACACATACGTGCCTACACTTTCAATCCATCATTCCTTAGCTATATGAAGGTCTTGGCGTATCCGTGCCGGAATGGACTAAAGGAGTTCCTTACTTTCTTTTCTCTCCTTCTTTTCTCGAATTTGGATAGCCCGACGTTTTACGGGTTGGGTTGCTGTCCCAAACAACCGAAACTTACAGCTGTATACCATCATTTGCGGCTTCTCGCATATGTAACCGGGTGCTAATCGGATATTTTACAGATGTGCGCCTATCAAAGATTATATCCCTCCTAGGCCAAACGATCCCGGAGCCCCGGTGTACCTGTTCGGAGGGAACATTCTGTGCCCGGAAGATATCTCAATTATCTCTCGTCCATTCTATTCGACCATGCAATGCCCTTGTTATTCAAACAACCAAGCATAGTCTTGAGTCCGAGACTCAGACTTTATCATCTCGTATTTCTTCCGTTAACTTTCTATGTTCTTACGTTTCATACTTTATTTCAATGTTCGATGGCATCATGCCTCAACACAATGTTCGTCAACCGAATGACCCGAAGGTCCCGAACACCTTTTGAGGCATCATGTCATTTCCGACAGTTCTGCCACATTCATGACACAACTGTATTCTTTCGCAACGAAGCCATCTTTTATGATCTTGTGCACATAGGCACGTTTCGACACATTTATCATCTTTTCCCTCGCGTCGTCCACTTGGTGCACGCATCGAAGCCATATTTTCATGTTATATAACTTAGTGTTTAATGTTCGTGGCTTGCGTGCTAGGGCGCTCGCCTATTGTCTTTCGATATTCTAGCATTTCTAACTCGTGTGCGAAGGCACGTAATGGCTCGTGCACTAAGGCACTCGCCGAGTACGTTTATCCTATGTTCTTGCGGCTTGTGTACCGAGGCGCTCGCCTTCACGACATCCAACGTTCCATAGTGACTCGTGCATTTGATGCACGTTTTATTTCAATTGTTCTAACTTAGTGTTCAACTCACACTACGATTTTATCTTCCGATCGGACCACGTCCGTAGCGTCGATAGGTTAACTTAGCATACAATTATATATTTTGACTTATTGCATGAAGGATCAAAAGGAAGAGTCAATCCTTCCACCTTGAGTCGATACGCCTTGTCGTTTCGCCGAGCCGATACGGCTCGATTTTATAACTTCGTTGCACGGCCACTCTCCTGACTTAGCCATTCGAGCACTTCGTGCTTCATTGAATTATCCGTCCGATTTGGCTTACCGTGCCCAAGTCCCAGTCCGTCGTAAGGCGACGATTTGGTTTCGCGGACCCGTCGTAAAATAGGCGAAATATCGACCTCTAATATTTTCGCGTAAACGTATAGCTTGCACATGAAACCAACTAAAATCAATAATTGTATCGATTCGGACTTGTCGATTCGATTTCTTAGAATCTTTGAGCCGTCTCAACGCACTTATCCTTCGGGGCAACGCGGCGCTACGCATCGATTCACTCGATGCATTCTTTTGGACAATGCAACTCTTCACACCGACTTAGTTCGATGCATTGTTCGGGACAACGTAAATCTCGTATCGATTCACATCGATACATTTCATTCGGCCAATACGATTCGCATCGATACATTTTATTCGGCCAACACGACTCAGCGTAATACACCGTATGGAGCGGGGCATTACAGAATATACCACTCAAAACAAGGTTCGTCCTTGAACCAAAACCAACACTCCGATTAAGTGTTTTATAGATCATTTTTATGATCTCGTCCCACTAATGTTGTTCAGTTTCACACTATCTTGCAAGCTTTTCATTTAACATTTCAAAGTCTTTCCTGCAGCTCGATTTGAATTTTTGTATAAAACTCGAATTGGATTCGTACCCATATTCAAGGCGTCCCGAAGATATATGTATTTCGACCAAGTCCAGCTGTAGCAAATTGGAATAAAGCTGTCAGGTAAATTTTAATCCTATGCTTGCCATCTCGTACTCTCGATCGGACTTATCTTTAGCAACTGTTCTCGAAATTTTATCGCATACGTATATTCGATACATACGTGATTCATTCAATAAAGTTACCGCACGCGACGCGATTCAAAATTATATTTCTCGTTTCGTATAGACTATCAACTTTATGCGTCGTGTCGAGCCGTCGCGCATCCGATCGCAACGATCCTTCGCAACGCCTTGCGTTCGAAGTCGACACCCAACTATTTCCGAAGTCTGGCTATGCAACTTATCTCGATACGATTTCCTTATCAATATTCGAAACTACGTCCGCTAGGTTACTTACCTTGACACCGTGCTTAACTCCTTCCGACGTAATTCAAATTGACATTGCACAAAGGCCACAATCTATCCGACACAAATTTAATTCCAGTCGGCAATGCTCAAGGCAACAATCGCCTTAACACGAAGGTCTTTACGACGTATCTTACATTCGATTCCTAACGAGTAGGAATTTACTAGCCAAATTCCAAACTTATCCATCTTGCAACATCGAATATAAGTTAAATTCACTTAATGCTCAATTTCAAGGTGAATCCAAATCTAACAACGCAACTCGTAATTCATTTCCTTATCATTCTCTCTCGTGCATAGCACGGTTCTCGCAATCGCCTATCAGAATCACCAAGTACGTTGGTGAATTTCAAGTTTGATCGTCGACCAACATAACCATTCGAGCATTCATCCGACGAATACTCAAAATCTAGCTACATCATTCTCAATCGAAAGCTGTTCCAATAATTCTCGATCGCCAAGACTTATCGTCAACATGCACCATGTTATATTTGTTATCGATGCAATCTCCTATACGATATCGCATGGGTCATCTTACGGTCAGCAACATTCGATTCGATTTGGCGGTCAAGTCTTCTATGGTCAGTTGCCCTGAAGCTACACTCAATAATTATGGATCATCACCGAAGGACAGTACTACGAACCATGCTATATATTAATTTGGAGCCAAATCATGTTCCGACGATTTCTATGCAACTACCAATTCTGGACAAAACTATTTCTATCGGCGCAACTAATGCACAACTATCCTTCGAGTAAAGTCATGCACTACCGTCGATGATTTTGCAATTTACGAAACATCTACTCGTATCGAGTTCGGGTCTATCTAATTTGCGGTCGACACACGAGATACTATACGCATCGAGCAATCGTCGATGACTTATAGTCTCGTCTTGATCAATCATAAAGTTTATGATCAACCAGTTCATTCCTTCTCGTATTCTTACATATAAAATTTTGATAGCGCAAGGCACACTCCATTTTGTATTCTCGCATCGTGCTTACGTTTTCTTACGTGTCGATTCTGATACGTCGTATCAATTTTGATAGCGTAAGGGTCAACTTTGAATCCGTTTCAACGTCAACTTAACTCGCATCGCATATATCCAAGTTCGCAACGAACTTTTCCATACGTATCAACTCGTTTTCCGATACGCCGTATCCCACTATACTTTGATCGCAGTAACTGAGTTACCGATTATCCAACATCGAACCCTCAAGTCATACGTCCTCTAAGTTTTGCGTGTTTTTCAGTCGTGCTCAAGAGAGTTTCGTCGGAACGTAACCAACTATCTCATAGACACTATTTACCCGCGTCAACCAACTTTCTCACTGAAGTCGCAATTCATGCGATCTGATTTCGACTCGCGTATTCTATCATTTTTGTCGATATCGCAAGACATGCAATTCGATTAAAATTTGTATCGCCCAACATTTTTATCGAGATCGCAAGTCGTGCGATTCTATTCGCCTCGCCCAACATTTCTATCGAAATCACAAGTCGTGCGATTTGATTCGCCTAGCCCAACATTTCAATCGAGATCGCAAGTCATGCGACTCATTCGTAAGTTCGAGTTTTTTCTTTTCCGTCAATCCGATTATTGCGTCAAGGTATAATCGTTCCGCTAGTATCGGTCGTCTAACCGATTATCATTTTCGTACGACGTATCATTCATTGATAAGAGTACTCGCCTTATAGTTCCAACTGATTTTTGAAGAACACATGCATCAACATACCGTCATACAAATTTCCAATCGAGTCTCGGTACTCACCCGTCCGTTGCGGACAAACCTTCCGCAATTCTCATAATGTGTCGATGCAATTCATCGCACAAGTGGTATACCATATACCACTCGGAATTGAGTCATTCATCGCCTACGTAGTATGGCATATACCACTCAAAAATTAAATTATTTCCCTCGCATTGTACTTTGTATAAACCAACAATCTCTTCCGACTCACGATTTTCGCAGTGATCGTGCTTGATCACTACCGTAACTTTGATTAAATCCAATCTGACACAACTCGGCCAATGTTTCCATTTACCTACGCAAGTTCGGTGTGCAACCGAACGAATCATTCTATCGATTTATGATTTTAGTTTCCTTTACGTTGCATCTCAGTGCAACGATTTATTTCCAATTTCCTTTCCACTCCGTGCAATAATTACTTTGATATGCGTTGCACTACGTGCAACAATTTTACTCTCGACACGCGTTACGCATCGTGTAATGATTTATTTCTGACTTTCCAAGTCAATGCTCAAATCCGTTCAACACATTCGATATTGACTTATCACTTTCATTTGCAACGCATTACTTAGTTTTTCGCATTGGTGCAACCAATATTCACAACCGATAGCACTTCGTGCATCATTTTATTTCTCATTCAACATGTTACATTGCAATAATATCTCAAATCGCCTTTCACAATTTATTGCACTTGCAGCAACTAACATTTCACGGCTTGTTGTACTTAATGCAATAAATCCTTCACGATTTTCTTTGCAAACATCATGTAATTTCCAAAACACATGCGGCAAAATTACACGATTAGTATTAGACTTATTATATGGAACATCCAGTGCGGCATCGAGTAGAGTCACGAGTGATTTCAAGTAGTAGTGGACAACTTTTAGAATTGTAATGAAGCGGGCATCCAGAGGAAATTGAGCCTAGAGCTCTGATACCAATTTGTCACGCCCCGACCCGGAATCACCCGAATCATCATCCTCGCAGGGGGCGTGATGCCGCACGAGCCTGGAGTTGCGCTCATGCAAGGCAAGACAACAAGTTCTAAAATGGTTATCTTTTGCATTGGTATTAACAATGAAACGAAAATAGAGTATATGAAATAATTCTCTTTATTTGATATTCGAAACTGAGATTACAAAGGCTTTCGATAGCCCAACGATCTATGCCAGATTAGTTACAACACTCAGGTTCTCAATTGTCCATAAAGGATTTTACCGTTCCATACATTATGCCTTCTATATCCCGGCCGCATCAATCCTGTTGCAAGTACGAGCGTCCATGCGATCGCACGCTTCAATACGCTTCGGTATTCCAAGCCTCAACGCGTTCAAGCGACGCTTCGTCGCGAGCAATCCATTCCCTGCACCCTGTATGAAAGCTGGTGGAGGATCAATACGTTCGTCCTCGCATGTACTGATACAAATATCTTCTTTTTAAACCGACATTGTAGTATTTATGTTGAATCATGCAACTTAGCTTATGATCTTGCTATATTCTCCTTAGGGTCGATTTCATGGCATATTCGAAAGCGTAAAGCATGTTAGCATGGCAAGCATGTTATTCGAATTGAAATAGGCAAGCAGGCAAGCAATCTCGTATTTGTTTCATGGCACAACTTCTTACCAAGTTGACGTACTCGCCGTTGCACCGACACAAGGTGAATACGCCCCATTACTTTCCTGTCATGTTATAAGTGCATCTCTAAGCAGGATCTACGTGTGCGGGACACATACGTGCCTACACTTTCAACCCATCGTTCCTTAGCTATATGAAGGTCTTGGCGTATCCGCACCGGAATGGACTAAAGGAGTTCCTTACTTTCTTTTCTCTCCTTTCTCGAATTTGTGTAGCCTGACGTTTCACGGGTTTGGTTGTTGTCCCAAACAACCAAAACTTACCGCTGCATACCATCATTTGCGGCTTCTCGTATCTGTAACGGGGTGCTAATTGAACATTTTACAGATGTGTGCCTATTAAAGATTATATCCCTCCTAGGTCGATCGGTCCCGGTGCCCCGGTGTACCCTTTCGGAGGGAACATTCCGTGCACGGAAGATATCTCAATTATCTCTCCTCCATTCCATTCGACCATGCAACGTCCTTGTTATTCAAACAACCAAGCATAGCCTTGAGTCCGAGACTCAGACTTTATCATCTCGTATTTCTACCATTAACCTTCTACGTTCTTATATTTCAAACTTCGTTTCAATGTTCGATGGCATCGTGCCTCAACTTAATGTTCGTCAACCGAACGACCGGAAGGTCCCGAACACCTTTCGAGGAAGTCATTTCCGACAGTTCCGTCACATTCATGCCACAACTGTATTCTTTCGCAACGAAGCCATCTTTTATGATCTTGCCCATGTAGGCATGTTTCGACACATTTATCATCTTTTTCTCGCATCGTACATTTGGTGCACGCATCGAAGCTGTATTTTCATGTTCTATAACTTAGTGTTCAATGTTTGGGCCTTGCGCGCTATGGCCCTCGCCTATTGTCTTTCGATATTCTAGCCTTTCTAACTCGTGCGCAAAGGTACGGAATGGCTCGTGCACTAAGGCACTCGCCGAGTACAGTAATCCCATGTTCTTGCGGCTTGCACACGAAGGCGCTCTTCTTTGCGATATCCAATGTTCCATAGCGACTCGTACATTTGATGCACGTTTCATTTCAATTATTTTAAGTTAGTGTTTAACTCACACTATAATTTATCTTTCGATCGGACCACGCCCGTGGCGTCGATAGGTTAACTTAGCATACAATGATATATTTTGACATATCGCATGAAGGAGTAAAAAGAAGAGTCAATCCTCCCACCTTGAGTCGATACGCCATTCGCCGAGCCGATGCGGCTCGATTTTATAACTTCGTTGCACGGCCACTTTCCTGACTTAGCCATTCGAGCACTTCGTGCTATATTGAATTATCCGTCCGATTTGGCTTACCGTGCCCAAGTCCTAGTCCGTCGCAAGGCAACGATTTGATTTCGCGGACCCGTCGCAAAAAAGGAGAAATGTCGACCTCTAATATTTGTGCGTAAACGTATAGCCTGCACATGAAACCTACTAAAATTAATACTTGTATCGATTCGGACTTGCGCCTTGGTCGATTCAATTTCTTAGAATCTTCGAGCCGTCTCAACGCACTTATCCTTCGGGGCAACGCGACGCTTCGCATCGATTCACTTGATGCATTCTTTGGGACAAGGCAACTCTTCGCATCGACTTAGTTTGATGCGTTGTTCGGGACAACGTAACTCTCATATCGATATATTTCATTCGGTCAACGCGACTCGCTGAGTCAACGTCTCAGCGTAATGCACCGTACGCAGCGGGGCATTACAACTTAACCCACTATCTACCTAAATACTAACAAACTCATACATCTACCTTTCTAATTACCAGTAACTAATATCCAACTAATACTAACTGCTATCCAATAACACTACTACTTCCCTTTATGTATGACTGCCTACAATTGAACTCCCCTCTAGTCTAGGCTGCCCTCAAACTATACTCACAAGAAACTCAGATTTCTACTGAACCTTTCTATGCACATTGTAAAACCCCTAAATTTATACTATTTTTTTATTATTATTAAATTTGATACCGATTTAAAATTTTGTATTGTACGTCGTGTAGTCGTATTTTACGTCGCGCACGAAAATTTATTTCTCGAATTTGCTCGACGAGTGCGATTATGTGCGAGCGTACATATTTTTAGAAAAATATTTTTTTTTTTATGATTTCAAAATAATATGTATAATAATTATTTTTACAAGGCCTTTCATTTATACAGTTATAATAATAAATATATTTTTTAATAAAATGGTATATTAGAAAAGAATATTTATGTGAATATTATTTTGGACATACATATATAATTAATAATTATTTATTAGTTATTTTCAAATAATAATGAATTTTCAAAATTATTATTATTGGTATTTTGAAAAATATATTTGGAAATTGTTTTGGCCATTTAAATCGTGATTTGACTTTTGGATAGATATCCATATTAGAATTTGATTATTGATTTGATTTAAACTAAAATCAAATTTGATTTAAAATTGGATTTGATTTGAGATTTGATTTATTGAATTATTTAAATTAAGTATTGAATTATCTATTTTGGGGTTTAAATTATTCCTAATCCATATCAAAATGGGAATTCCCACATCCTATAAATAGGCAGGTACTCCTCCACATTATTCATCCACAAATTATTTCCACCACCCTCAATGTGCGTGCCTCGTGTCCATGTCCAACATCTTTCCGTGTCGGCCGTGACAGCCTCAGGTCCGACCCCGGTGACATTCTTATTCCATTCTATTTACAATTACATTATCGTCTATTCCATGTCGGACACCCCCGACAAAATCAAATTCCTAAGCTAAACCTATTCTAACCAATGACAGCCCCCGACTCCTGCCCCCTGGCCACGACAACCCGTCACCACCACATCTCCATCATCACCACCATCACCTGCTTCCCAACCACGACCTCCACCGGCCAACCCCTTCTGACCCGCTGCCCCGACCTCCTCGCTCCTCCCCGCAGAACCACTACCTCGGCAACCACCGACCACCACCATTAATATCAGACTCCACCACCACCATCCCGACCATCACCGGCGTTCGACGACGGCGAACCCACACACCACCAGCAACACAGACCCGTAACTGCCACACCGAGACCCCGACCAACTTTGGTCGACACCACCGCCACCATGAACGGCAGATCCAAAAATCCAAAACTCCCAAAACCCACCACCGTCGTCGGCAAACTCCCAACCCCCGCAAAACCAACCACCAAAATCTGACCATCACAGCCACCACGGCTCCGGTCAACATCCCACCACGAAACCCTAAACCACCGCTTACCTCCCGTTCGTCGCCCGTAGCCGGCCTCCAACCGTCGTCCGCCGACGAGCCCGACCACCATCAGCTCCGCCTGCTCCCTCGCGCCGAGCCAAGCGCGCCACTGCCCGGGCCTCCGCCGGCGAGTCCCGCGCGTGTCCTAGTTCCTCCGCCCCGCACCATTTGTCGCACCAGCTCCGACGAAACCCCCGCATGCCGCCGCCCACGCCCAGTCCATCGCCGCCCCGTGTCCACCGAAACCCTTTTCCCCGCGTCGCTGGATCTCCGCCCCTCTCTTCCGCTGCGTCCACCCGCCGGCTGTCCGCCGGAGTAGCGCCGCCCCTTTCCTCCATTTTCCCCCTCGCGCTTGCTCTCTCTCACCTCTCTCCCTCCCTCACTCTCTGTCCTCTCTTTCCTTTTTTTTCATTCGAAGAGAACAGCTGTATAAGCTGTTTATATTTATTAATTAATTTAGTTTATTGTTATTTGTTTAAGGTTTTGTTATTTTTATTATTATTATTTTATCTACTGATATTATTATTATTATTATTATTATTATTATTATTTTTATTATTACTATTATTTTTATTATGCAGCATAGAAGGAAGAACAGCAGCTTCCCTCTTTGGTTTTGTTATAAAGTTTATCATTGGATGTAAACTTTTGGTTTTCATTGGTTTTCTACCTCTTTTAGTAGCTGTTATTATTATTATTATTATTATTATTATTATTATTATTATTATTATTATTATAATATGACTAATACAATAATTAAGTATAGTATATTAATATTGTTGTTATTATTAGATATTCTCATACTTATTATGTTATTAAAATTAAACTTATTATTTTGGGGAAATCCTATAATTATAAATTTTCAAACTCTATATATAATATAGATAGAGCTGTCTATGAAATTTTAGCCAAGAAGTATTTCCTTTTGTTATTATTTATCAAAAGAACTTCTTAACAAATAATATATAGGTTTTCCACCTAAAAATATAGTTTAACTAACTTAGAGATTTTTTTTGCCGAAAACAATTTTTTTGACTTAAGTATTTTTCAATAATTATTTAGACTCAAACCAGTTTTCGATTATTATAAATAGTTTTTCTAGGTTTATATATATATTATTTCTTCGACTATCCGTCCGTCCATGACTAAACTCATTTTTCCTATACTCTCGCCAATTTTATACTACCATATGTCCATCCTAACTATTCCGACCGTCCCTGACCCAATGGAACCGTCCGTGTCATCGTCCGAAATCACCTTGCATAGTGGTTGCTCCGAAGTCGCAGTTCATGCCACCATGATTATCGCAGCACACCAGGAGTACTACCAGGCAAGACACCATGCTATTTGCTGTTTAATTATTTAGCTCATATTTCATGCATGTTCATTATTTTCTTTATGCAAAATAAACTGTGATACATGGCATAACATGTTAGTATTTACTGTTTAGTTTCTTACTATGTTTTATTTTCTTACACATTAAACCTAGATTTAAGAGACCACCTTTGTGTGTTGCATTCATGGCCTTGACACGTTGTACCACGAAGTTGTGTGTCGCATGTAGAATACGAAAGTGCGTGATTGGCTGGCCACCAGTACGTACAAGCCGTACGATAGGAATAACCGCTAATAGAGGTTGCATGCTAGTTTGACTTAGCGGTTATAGAGTTAGCATTGGGCGGAAAGAACATGATTGGAAGTTGACTACCACCCTATCTATCGTAGACTCGCTCGCTACTGAGGAACGATAGGTAGACTATATGCTATAGACTCGCTCGATACTGAGGAATAGTATATGGTGTTATGACTTGCTACTGAGGTACTGCATTGTTAATTTTTCGACTTGACTGGGTAGTCATGCGACCATGAACTGTTCTTAAACTGCATTCACCTAGATTTGGTTAGGCTACCCTTATCCGTTAGGTATGAGTACCTTTGGTTTGGGTACTTGTATCTGACCGTGGCTTGGAACAATAACTTGTCGCGGATTAGTTTGTCACATCTTGTCCTTGTTTGGTTGTAGGTGTGACTTACTACTTCGATGAGAAGGTATTGAACCTTGTTGGGGTCCGGATACCATATTGGATTCATGGCATGGAAAGATACATCGCCGTGAATTAGTTTACCATCTCTTGTCCTTGTTTGGTTGGGGGGATGGTACGCTCGTTCAGTAGGTGCGTATTGGACCATGTTATAAATTCGATTGACTTATTTATTGAGCAATATTTATTCAGTTTATATGGCATGCTATTATGTGTCTTGTTACGTCCCTCTGAGGACCTGGTTGTCTTGCCCGGTGTGTGCTATTGTCTTTCGCAGGTGCTTTAGCTCTAGTCGTGATACTTCGTAATTTCTTCGAGGATGATTGCATTTGGATCGTCTTCGCTTCGCTCGCCACTCATTTCATTTTCCATGTATTTTATTTCCTTATTTTGTTGGTAGTGGATTTGTCTCCGCCCAACATATTGTATCAAGACAATTCATTATCATTTTATGATATCTATTATTCCTTTATTTTGTGTGGATGAGATTAGTTATGGTTCTACAGCATTTTACAGCTGATGTATTTATATGAGGCTTCCATATATTGGAGTATACTTCGTATGAATACAGCTGGCATGTCTACGTTCCTAGTCCTACGTATTTTGGGACTGGGGCGTTACACACATGTACTTGATCTCTATTGCACTCATATTTCATTCATCTATCTTAGCACTAGATTTCTCCTTCCCTTGTCTAAACTGGACTGCTAGCCTACCCCATAGGCCTAAACACATTAGCATATACTTCCGCTTTAACTCGCATTGGTCCCCTCCTCAATCATATTAAGTTTACATCTGCACAACCCTTAAACTTGTTGTTGCTTGCCCCTAACTATGACTATCACTGCTGATTTACCTACTGACCACTCAAGCCAACCTGGCCTAACATGGATTAGTTCTGTCCTATTATAATATCGGTTGTAGGACTGAAGGTTGTACCCCTCTCTCAAATGAAACCCCCTCTTATTACCTGTTACACATGGGCAAGAGGCAAGTGCCTATGCACTCCAGTACAGGGCATGGCTCTGCCTAACCAAGCTTATTGCCTACAGGACAGTTTCCCCTAGTCTGCCTTGCACTCGACCCTATCCTCCCTTTATCACTCTCTAGGCATACACATAGACAATACTAATGCACTATCAAATCCTCTATACCAAGATGCTAATACTGAACAATGAGGGTAAGTGTCAAGTGACTGAACCTAAATGGAATAAGGACTGAACATATGTTAAACACAAGGACTTATCTAATCGGGTATCACACCCATACGCACGTACACATGACTGGCTTGTATACAGCTCCTACTTCACTCCTTCATCTCTTTCTCTTCCTGATTTCAAAATAACAGGGGTAATTCCCCTATTCCCAGGTAGCTACTTCTACTCCTATGCTTTCTAAATCCCTACATCATATTCGCTAATAGAAAAAAGATTGACCTATATGACTGATACTAAGACAAATAGGGACTGGTACAGAGCAATAGATTGAATAATTAAGTGGTTGAACAATGAGATCGGGACTGAGGCAAAGGTGTAAAAAAACTGAAACCTATAACTAAAAGTCTAAACTTATGAATACAACCAATGGCATCCCTGCTACTACACCCTTCCTATCCCGAGCTCCTTTCCGCATCCATTAATTGATATAATTTGTTAGATATGACTGAACAATGAGCAATTTAGAGATGGCACATTAACTAAAACAAGGACTGAATATATATATATATATATATATATATATATATATATATGTGTGTGTGTGTGTGTGCATCCCATTTACTGTCATGATAAAGGGGTGGAGTGATACTTAATAAATTGACTAATACACATATCAACCCCTTCCACATCCACATGGACTGATTAAGATTAAAGTAGGGATGAACAAATGGACAAGGAGACATAATACCAAGGCCCCCTATCTAATTACTGATACTGAATATAACTTGACAATAAGAGTTAGATGGTTGATCAATACCATTTAATGATATAAAAAGTAGAGGCCTAAACACCAAGATTGAACTATATAGGCTACAAAAAATTCCCTCCTCTTATCTTATTCACCGATAGCAATTCATAATGTGTCTGATGCTCAAAACTAATGGTTTGAATTATGAGTTCAAACGCTGAACTTCATATATAATTACAAGACTGGCCATGAAGTAAAACCCTACCCTCTCATTTGGCTAATACACAGGATATATGGACTGTACAGTATATGTTAGGTGGACTGTCAAAGCTAAAGTGAACTGCTACCAAGCTAAAATAGGCACTGAACTCGGTTAGGTAGGAGACTGTACAGTCTCACTTAAGACTGAACTGGTATACTTCTGATACAAGTCCCACAAGGACTGAAACATGTGTCCTTCACAAAATTGGGACTAAACTAGATATGGCACTGACATGAGTTTTAGCAAGTGGTGGCTGATCTGTTAAATAACAGGAACTGAATAAATATATGCATCCAACTCGAGCCCTCCACTTAAAACTAATCCTTACCAGATCCAAGGACTGATCAGTTTACCTATTAGGTTTGTCAATTGAAGGTGGGGACTGGTATGAAGCTAAGGCTACTTAGGAAGTATTGGGGACTGAACCTATGTAAATGGTAAAGGACTGAATAAATATATATTTGCAGGACTGTACATCAAACTAAGGGGGCTGGATAATATAGGTAGGGACTGAAACATCAAAGAGGTCAGAATTTTAACAATGATACCAACATTCTATGTCTGGCCTGTGTTAGCCCAATGATTATATTTTTGAATATTGCTAATAAGTTAAGTTTAACATAATGATGTCACTAATATTTATATATTTAACTATCATATTACTACTTAAACTTAGCATTGTCCTACTGCTCTCTAAATGTTATCTTATTATCATACTATGATATTGCTTTGTTCGTCTGACATGTACTTGTAGACATGCAGTAAGCATGATCAAGCATGATCAAACCAGGACATATGCGATAAAGAATTGATGACGAACCAAAGACGGCATTAAATTAGAAGATTTCTCTGAACCACCCAGTTACCTATACGGGGCTTCGCACTAGGGGGGTTCCGCTGTCTGGTCAGCGGACATGGGTCGAGGGGCAGAATCCCCATGGGGGTTCAGCGGCGAAGTCATCGAAAGGTATACAGATTTTCAGATCTATTTATCTGTGGACATCTTTCTTCAAGAAAAAATGGTATCTTCAAGTCTACTTAAAGACGTTATCAAAAGGGCTATTGGTTTTTCCAATTTATTCTGTATTTTTTTATTTGTTGAGTCTAGATGAATTATGAGTCGGGATCACTGGCATTTAGAAGTTTATCCTAAACCAAAACAAACCTATCTTTGATCCTAAACCAAACTAGCATAAAAAAAACCCTACTGAACCAAAACTAACTTAAAATTAGCCTAACTGAACTCGGCCAGAGTTCTGCCCGAACTCGGTCCACCAGAATTACTCCTGGTCAACAGGTTCTACCTATTCTTTTGGATCTGCAACGTTTAAAATTATGAACGTTAACCCTACCGAGTTCTGCCTGAACTTTGTCCTAGAAAATCCTACAAATAGAGAAGAATTTTATATTTCTATTAACTCAATCCTTCTTTATCTTCTCTATCTATTCTAAAGCCTTCCTATCTACAAAGAGCTTTAATCTTCCTATTTCCAAGGCCACTTCCATTCTTCGAGTGCCGGTGGTTTCCGATTAGGAGTATTCAAGTTGTATAAAACTTGGCATATAAAAGTATATCTCAGAAAGGTGTTGTTGAATTTTGATCGTGGGCTTCGGATAAAAATGAGACAGTGTTGATGTTGGCATATTTTTTGGAGTAAAGCACGAGGTGTAATCTCTATTCAAAATAGTGGATTATAGCGAGCAAGAGTTCTCGCAAACTGGAGTAGTTCTCTCAGGGGAATGCCAGTATAAACCAAATGTGTCTGCGTATTGCTTTCTTGCCTCCATTATGTACTGATTTACTTGCATTTAAGTTTGTTTAATCATTTGCGTCACCTGCTTAGATTTTTAACTGGCAATATTTTTTGCTGCACTCTATTCACCCCTTGTTGAGGTGCCATCGATCCTACAGTTTGAACACAAGGGACTGAACACTAAAGTTTTAGAGACTACGCTGAGAAGACTGAAACCAACATATACCAACAGTCCATATGAATACTTAAACTGTCCACACAATACCATGCCCCCCCAATCTATAAACATACAAATATAATCAAATATACGAGTGTGTGTGTGTGTGTATATATATATATATTTTTTTATGTATATATGTGTATGTGTGTGTATATATATATATATATATTTTTTTTTTATATATATGTGTATGTGTGTGTATATATATATATATATATATATATATATATATATATATATATATATATATATATATATATATATATATATATATGTGTGTGTGTGTGTGTGTGTGTGTGTGTGTGTGTGTGTGTGTGTTTATATATATATATATATATATATATATTTTTTTTTATATATATTTATATATATATATATATATATATATATATATATATATATATATATATATATATATATACACACACACACACACACACACACACACACACACACACACACACATATATATATATATATATATATATATATATAAACCAAACTAAATACAATATCTTGCTATAACAAGGGCCCATGGGAGATTTAGAGCCATGGGTGTTCAATTGGTCATTTTGTCAAATACTTAGCATACGTATCGGACACGTCCATGATACATACTCCAAATTGGTTCAAACTTGATCCCAAAGCTCACCCACAAGTTCTAATCCACAATTAGGACCTCAAAAATCTATTCACTAATACTAGAAATCTCATTCTCGGATTTCTCCCAAAATGGGTTAAAATGCAAGAAAGAAAATTCTACAAAAGAGAGAAGGAAGAGTCAAAACTACTCTTCATGGCAAACCTAATGCAAGGCGGTCCCTAATTGATGCATTACACTAATTTAATGGAAATGAATGGGTTAGAAAGCTCATACCAATTGGAAGATAGATTTCTAATGCAAAAACTTTTTAGATTTAGAATACCTTCAAGCTCCAAATGCTCCAATCCTTCCAAGCTAGCCACTAGAGCCTCCTCCTCTCGAGGGAAAAGAGAATGAAACTAATTTGGAGAAAATTTGGTGGTAGGAATAATTGGAGAAGAAGCTTCTAATTAGGGTTAGGGTTTGGAGTGAAATGAGGAGGAAAAAGATGAAGTGAGGCTTAATTAGAGGCGTAGGCTGCCATAATTGATTTAATTTAGGGTTATGGCTAAGGAGGAATGTCCACTAAGTCCTCTTCTTAGTCATGAAAAGATTAGGGAATAATCCTCTCTTCCTAATTAGGTGTTTAGTTAAACTTTCTTATTATTATTGCTAGTCTTGCTAGAGACTAACTAAAGTTCGATTAGGCTAGTCCTAATCATTCAATTAGCTGGTCATATCAAGTCGGTTTAGGTCCTCTAGGGTCACTAACTACTATTCTAATTAAAGACTGACCACTATTCATATATAATAATTTAACATGTGTACTATATTAATATTATAGATAATTAACCAAAATTATGAACTTTAGTTTGAAAAATAATTTAGCATTCAAGATATAATTTGAATTCACAATAATATAAAGAAATAAAAAAAGTCAAAAATATCTCTCTTCCAAGAAAGTGGTGGTTACAAGCCTACCCTACTTAGAAAACTTTTGCCCTCAAATTTTAAAGTTGGTCGTACTCCTTCCAGGTCAAATCTCCAACAATCAAGGTCAAATTTTTTTTACCTAACACATAAAAGATCATGGTCCTACTGGTCATGATTTTAAAGTCTTAATCGTGGTCACTATACTATCTACCACGGCGTAAAATATTCTAACAGGTACTAATGAAATCTCTCAAGAATATGAAAAAAGGACGAAAGAAGAACAAAAAGAGACAAATCTGCTAACCCGTCACCCACAGCATCGGCCTCCTCGACCGTCATTGCAAAAAGCCAACCCCTTAGGGGTATATCCCTCTGATGGTACGGGACATGATGCTGCGCCACAGGTGGCCTAGCTGAACCCTTACTTCATGATATTCAAGAAACATCTACACTGCTACTTCACTCCATCATACTAGGGTACTATCTATAGGGCATCTATACTACAATCTGGTAACCATACACGTCCATCCAGAATCATATTATTCAGAATCCTTGTTATGCCAGTAAGTATGACCGCAATAACAATAGGGTCCTTAACTAAGGTACATACCTCTAGTATCATGGTATCTAGAATTTTTGTCCTGTCGCACGCTTGGTTGTGAAAACTCTAAATTCCATAACCGAGAGAATGATATCCAAAATCAGGCCCCATGTCTTCGTCACTCCAGCTAATATGGCTGTTGTAGACTCTAGATTCCATAACTGAGGCAACTTAGTCCATAAAATTTTTTTGGGATAAAATCAAAATCAACAATGAGGACCAAGAATCAAATTCAAGAACGAACAAGGAAGAGTAGATAGAGACAAGTGGAATCGAATTTCGAGATAGTTCATAATAAGATTCTCAGGGGTTGTCCCAAGAATCTCTCAAGAGGTCCTAATTGTTATCGAGTATCCTCTCATCCTATAGCCCATTCCCGATCACCTATCGCATGCTCGTAGCAATACAACTACACCATTGCTCTACCACGATATCGTACTAATGCAAATCTTGACCTGCATGGACCACCACTAAAAAAGTGTCATGATCCGTACCCGATATAGGGGCACGAGTGCGTGACAGCGCACAGCCTATACCGTAACATCGGCAGTAGAACAATGTCTATAACATTATCTATCTACCTCAAACAAAATATAATATACCTGTCATAGATCTCAACTCCGAATAGAGGACAAGTATAATGATAATGGTAAATACTCAATCACAAAGCTAAAGCATAAGAAGATATCAAAGAAGTCTAAGTAACTACAAAGTCTCAAACAATAACAACTCTAATACAATATCAAAATCCAAGTCTCAACTACAATGACAAAACCTTCATTATATTTATATGCCAAGTTCTAACAGAGAATCTAACACAAGCTAATACTAGTAAATAAGCCTGTCGATAATCACTCCTGAGAATCTGGACCCGTGGTTGTTATCCCCTCCTCGGATTCGTAGTATGTGGAACACAAATCCCTTGAACAATCATTTAAAAAATATATCCAGTCAGGATGGAATGAGTACATCTCATCTAGCAGTTAAAAATAAATGATAAAGACTATAAAACAGTTATAAAAAGTAATACTTGATGAACAGAATAGAATGAGCAAAGAAATGAAATAGAACAACGGCTAAGTACAGTACGAGGAGAGTATATAAGGTGAATCAGAAGAATATAATAATAAATACTATAAATAAAGATAACTAACTAGAACAAATGTGATGTAAGTCCAAACAGTACAATAAGAGTCAAATGTGAATTCGGTAATAGATACTAAACCAGTTTGTTTTGAAATACCATTTTTGACATGTGAACGGCTAAGGATAAATAAGGTACTGTAGAAGCATAAAAAAGTATACGAATTTCTATGCGGCCCAGAATCAACAAGAAACTTCATGCGGCTCAAAACCTGGGGAGTTTCATGCGGCTCAAAATCTATGGGAGCTTCATGCGGGTCAGAAAGCTTCATGCAGCTCAGAAAGCTTCATGCGGCTCAGAAAGCTTCATGCGGCCTTATGCGATTTGAAATCAGCCTAAACAACTATCCATAATTACTCTGACATAAAGGCGACAGCTCTGACAGAGACGATGGCTCTGACATAAAGACAAGACATGACATGCTCCTAAAAAGACGAGAAAATCACCATGATATCTGGCACAGTTCACAAATTCCAAACAAGATTCTTTATGCGGATCGCCTATGCGACCTTCATGCGGCTCGGTCATGAGGCAACTCTCATGTGGCCCAGTTATGAGACGTCCTTCATGCGGCTCGGTTATGAGACAACTCTCATGCGGCCCAATTATGAGATGTCCTTCATGCGGCTCGGTTATGAGACAACCTTCATGCAGCCCGGTCATGAGACACTCTTCATACGGCTCGACTATGGGACAGTCCTTCATGCGGCTCAGCCAGGATGCATGATTCATGCGGCTCGCCACAGAGTAGAAGTTGAGACACGTGACAGGAATTGACCAAGTCTTAACAGTTCGAATTTAGTGCAACAAACAGATCATGATCAATCTCAACCAATCCCCAGCTGCCTACTTCTCGAGGCACAGTTACAAAAATGTGGGCCATAATTAGCCACGTGGCTGTACACCCCATTACTCATAAATTTCTATAAATAGCAAGGTGCTATTTCCTTGCATACACAGAGACACATAGAGAGATATACACACCCAGGCAGAGAGAGAGCATTTCTTCACCGGAGCCGAGGTTGCGTTCGATCGTCCAAGGAGTAAGGAAGAGTTGACTGTACTTTTCTGAGCCTCTACCGTCACCCTCCAGAATCAAAACTAAACAATTGTTCTTAGATTGCTTTTCCTAGGTTTTGTTCCTAGGCTCTCTTTTGTACAAGCGAGTTTGTAATTGTGAGTTAAATTTCAGTCCTCCTATAAAATTGTTCTATTCTACGATAATCAATGGCAAACACGATGGCGACTCTGCTGGGGACTAACTTCTCCACTGCTGAGAAGTTGCTGACGTAATCGAATGCATCCAAATTCGGCTCCACGTAACAGATACTAGTTGTTCACTTCGACCGACAAGCGTTTGAAGAGATGCACTTCGACGGGAGCGCTAGCGCCATACAGAAGCGAGCTAGCCCAAAGAAGGCCCACAGGGCGTGGAGGCCCAAAACCGTTGCCCCTCCCCAAGCTCTGGAAGAAGTGTTCTCTGCTGCCCAAGACGGCGAAGAAGACTCACATGCGGCCCCACTTCAGGCCGCAGAGGACCCTGTTGTCCCCAAGTTCGGCAAAGGAAAACACTACGATACTTGACTTGCGGGAGCAAATGGGAACTCTATGCGGTCCAGGAAGAAGCCGCATAAGGGTGCCAATCGCATGCAGAAGCTCATGCGGCCACCATCCCAGCCGCATGCAGAAGGCTCATGCGGCCACTAATCCCAACCGCATGTAGAATGCCTATGCGGCCACCAATCCTAGCCGTAGGGAGATGACCTATGCAGCATCCAATCCCAGCCGCCACCCATCTGCCCTATGTGACTCGGGTTCAGTCTTTGACCGCCTCTTATGCGGTCCTAACATTAGAAGCACCAATGAGAATGTGCCAAATTTTATACGGTACAATTTGGACTCTTCCTACTACGCACCCTCGGGTGCTAAAACGAAGAAGTCTAGGACAGCGCGGGCTCGTCAAGCTCAGTCAGATGTCCCAACCTCTGACCATCAGAGAGTCCCGCTAATTGTTATGCGGGCCTCTGATGGAAAGTTGTACAAAACCACACGTGTCCAGCCCCCGGCGGCAAACGGACAGGGTGGTTCCCAAGAGTCTCCTAACAATGATCGAGAACAAGTGCTATTATTAGCCCCGCATCAGGGAGCAAACATGATGCCAACGCACTCGTGAGCTCGGGATTCCCGGGCCCACAAAACGAGTGTAAAGGTTGATCGAGATGTACTTAACTTACGAGATGTGATTCTTCACAAGCGCAGGGAAAGAGAAAAAATCTTGGTGTGCAAAGAGTCCTTCCATGGACATCACTGCACTCAAGTTATTGTCAACTGCTGCTGCAACACGACAGCAGTACAAGAGGACCGACAGTCCGTCTTCCAACGACTGCAGCAACCAGGACCGGTCTTACAACAAAGCTTGGGAGAGGAAGCGTTTCATGTCGCCTCTTGTAACTCTGCCCGGAAGGTCCCTATCGGCAATGGAGGAAAGAAAATAAATACCTTCAGCCCGATGATCTCAACCAGCACGGCCAAGAAACTCTCATCTAAGCGGTTGTCCACAGCCGTCACAGGAGGAGTTTATCAAGGTACCCGCTCAAAGACGAAATCTTCAACACTTAAAGATTCATCATCTACATCCCTGGGGGTAGTTGAAGCTGGGGGTAGCAAAACTCAGAAAATCCACAATAATCCGGTGTTTCAAAAAGATGAACCAAGGGAAACAATCCACCTAACAGACTCAGACGTCCCTAAAAACGTCCACAAGAGCCAAGACGAGGCAACCTCCTATGCAGGGGTAGCACTTCCTCTGAGTCCGAGCCAGAGGGTAATATTTCTACATACCCCGATGACTTCTCTATACGAGGGTATGATTTCGAGGGCACGTCTTCTATAGTTCCTTCCACTTCTCCTCATGTGAGAACGGCATTTATGATTGAGAATGATCAAGACGGTCCCAGTGATCGGCAGCGCCTCGACACTCTTGAGGCCATACTTCAAACCTTGGTTACGTCAGTAGACGAGATCAAGACAGCCCTACCGGCTCTCCAAGGAAGGACACCTGGTCAAACAAGCTTGTGTCCCACCGCCAATACGGATTCAAACACGACCGCACCAACCCTGGACGATAATCCACCCGGAATATCGGCTCCCACTGCTGTAGAAGAGGCTAGGGAGACAAGAAGAGAGGTCCAGGAGCTCCGTACAATATTTTATGCCCGAAAAACCTCTCTAGACCTCGGGATACGACAGTCGTATCCCGCTGCATGGAGAGATGTCCCCTTTCCTCCACGATACAAACCATTCAACATCAATCCATATGACGGGAAGACCTCTGTAAACCAGTACATGTCCTACTTCGAAGTCACAACAGACCATCTACCGCATGACGATGCCATCCTCACGAGGTTGTTCATTGGGGCATTAGAGTGGGTCGTATTCGATTAGTACCACAACTTGCCGGATAAACGCATCCATTTCTTTGCCGGCTTCAAACATATATTCCTGGAAAGGTTCTACGAGGTGGGACCAGATGTGACAATGTCAACCCTTATGGACGTTGTGCAAGGAGAAAAAGAGCTGACAAGTAATTACATTGAGCGGTTTCGCCAAACCACGATGAAATTGCCCTCCGGTAACCCGGACTCTTTTTTAATTGAGATTTGCCAAAAGAGGCTACTCCCTACAATCAGCCTCTGGATGGGCGAAAGTCAATTTAAGGACTGGAAGACCTTCATCATCAGCGCCACTAGTACAGAAGCAAAATTGAAGAAGGCTCGTCAACTGGGATTGTATATCTCGAATGGAGAGGATAAGGGCAAACGCCCTAATACCAACAACAACAATGGAGGTAGTTCTTCTAACAACCGAGACACCAAAGGCAAACAGGCTAACGGGGTCGATACAGCCCAGAAGCCTGAACAAAAGCAGGTAGAGAAGCAGTGGCCTCATGTGACTTACTCTTTCGAGGATAGCCATGTCAAGCCCATCTTTGACATGCTCGTACAGGGAGATAGAATTTAGCTCCCTCCACCGAGACGTGAACCTTGACCTGCAGAGATGGAGAACCCAAAGTACTGTCACTTCCACCGCTACGTCCACCATGCTACTCAAGACTGCTTCCAATTGAAGCGGTACATCAAGAACCTTATCGATTCCAAGGCTCTGGCCATTAATTTTGAAGAAGTAACCGTGGCTGCCAATATGGTGTCGATACAATTAGGTAGCGTCCTTCCAACGAAAATTTAAGATGGTGTAGTACCCGTCCCTCGGGCAACAATGGAGGTCACTAATCTTTCCCCTTCCCGAGACCAGACGACTGGGCTGGTGCCCCTCACCATATCAAGAGGGGAGGTCACGTGGATCCACCCGGACTTAGTGCATGAAGTAACTCAGTCAACATCATCCCCTATCGACAAGAAGAACGGCGGAAAGACTAAGTCCTGCCACACAATCTCAGCCGGTATTGAAGTAGCAACAGATGTCGTTACCCGGTCCGGTGCACAATCTCAACCCATATCGGGTAACTCGACTGAAGAATGTCAGCCGGCCACTGCTGATGCCCCAGGACCTTCTCAGCCTCCGCCTGTAACACCCAGTTTTTCCAAATGAGGGTAATTTTAAAATTTTGTATTTTAATTTATTTAATTATGGTATTTAAAATTTTCTATAATTTTTATTAATTTTTAATTATTTTAAAACTATTTTAAATCATGACTTATGATTTGGTGTCTTGCTAGTGTAACCCTAGAGCCTAGCCATGTGATTAGGGTATTTTATTTATCATTTCTAGATTGAGGGGTATTTTAGTCATTTTTGTAATTTGGAGAATTATTTGGAATTATTATGTATTATTTAGATTTATTAGAATTAATATGATTTTTTAGAGATTTTAGTATAATTGATTTTGGGCCTATAGTTGACTTTGACTAGTGTTGACTAGGAGACTAACCTAGAGACTAACCTAGGTTATGGCCACTTGGTTAGGTTAAGTAACCTTAGCTTGACCTAAGTTAGTGAGGTTTTGAAACTTGTTTGGAGAGATTAGGAACTGATTAGGCTAGAATGGCTTATTACTTCATAAGTCATGACTAATGACTTGAGACTTAAAGCCCATAAGCCCACACCATATAGCCAAACCCTAACCCTAATCAGCCCATGGCTGGTCATAATGGTCTCCCCCTATCTATTTAAGCTCCTTGGTATTAGAGCTAGCCTCCATAGAATAGTTTTGGCAAGTTTTAGAAAGAGGAAAGCCCCCATCTTCAATAAATCATAGAAAATCCATTTTAATTCCTTTTTCACCCAAACCAATTGCATTGGGTTCTAATTTTACTCCTTTCACTGTTGGTAACAAGTAATCTCAGTTTGGGAGCAAATTGGAGGAGTTGGCTATCAAGAAGAACACCTCTTTGTGGAGCTTTTTGAAGGATTTGACACATATAGGTAACTTTCAATCCCCTCCATAGAATCCTGATTTTATTGCATATCTAGGGAGTCCTAGGCCTAACCTAACTGTAGGAATTGGAAGCCCTAAAATTCGTATCCATTTCGTGTCCTTTTTGGACACGTATCAGTGTCACATAATAAGTGTTTAATAAAATGCCCCAAAGGGCATTTCGTGTGATTTTTAGGAAAGTGTTTGAATAGGAAATTAGGTTTAGGTGTCGCTTACACGTTTCTGGTGTCCTTGTGTCTTTTTCGTGTCGTATCGAGTCTGCACGGACATGCGAACAAAGGGTCGCACACGCGTGCCCGAGCACTGTGCATGCCCTACACTTCGGGGGACACAGCGCCATGGATACGACACTTCAACACGTCAAATTTGACGTGTGGCACGGGGCCGACACTGACACGGGGCTCCCCAAATTTCAGAGCCCCACGTGTCGTGTCGGACACGCACGAGCGCGTGCATTAATTTATATACTAATTCAACGACTGTCATTTTGTGCGCTGATACGCGTGTCGTATCGCGCACACACGTGACGTGGACACGTGGCAGGGTGTCCTAGCCCTAGCCCTAGCCCTATACTTGGTTGACAATTGGACACAACCACGTGGCTTGTGTCGCGTCGTGTCGTGTGCACGGACACTGTGTACACGTGCACGATGATTGTGCACTGTTTGTGTCCAGTTTTCCTGTTTTGGGTTTTATTATGATTGGACACGTTTGTGTCCACTTGGGTAGACACAAACCCACCACATGACATGTGTACAATGTGTTTTCACTTTACCAACCACTGTATTGCTATTTTAATTCAATTTTATTGTTCATTTCTTTTTTTTCCCAAATATCCTGATATTCAATTACCAGTTTCATTCACTGTTTTGATTTCCAGATGTTAATCTCGATTTTGACATCAATTTAACCATTATATGCTACTAATTAGTGTGGGTTAAAACCTATAATCTGTTCACTTAATTGTTATCTAAATGTACGAGGAATTTGGGGCTGTTTTGGTGTGTGTGGGGTTCAAAATCTGGGAATGAAGTTTATGGCTGAAAACTGGGTTTTAGGGGGGACTGTAAAAACTAATTTTTGGGTTATGTTTTTATCTGAGTTTGATTTGGTTTTAAACTGAGTTTGGGTCCTATTATGGACTGATTTAGAGGGGGATTCTTCTACGTGAAACCTGAGATTGGGTTATGTGGAAATCTGAACTGTTTTGAATTGGAGTGTGTCCTAGTATATTTTTTTCCAGATTTTGCATTGTGTCTCACTATTTTTACACTAACCTATGCACTCATACACACATGGTTTCTATTACACTATCCTCATCCACACACACCCTTGTTTCACTAACACCCTTCACTGTTTTCAGTCACCCACTGTCACACACTAGGAATCCCTCTCACACTCACTGATTTTCCCTTCACATTACCACTGTTTTCCCATTCCCTGTTTTTAGTATACACACACACACACTCTTGTATATACACACATGCCTCACTTCACTCATACTCTCATTCTCTCTCACACCCATACACTGTTTCATGTATCCACTCACCCACACACATTAGCACAATACTTGACACCATGTTTCCTCTCTCACATGTATACCCTCATTCTCATGCTACACTAGTTCACACACCTATGTATAACCCATGACACACACACATAAAACTGTAAATTCCTAATTCCTGAAAACCCTATTTATTAACTGTCACTTTGATTCCCTATTTCTGGGAACTTAACTTGAGATTCAGTCATGTTTTAGATAGGTTTTGATTTCTACTATTGAATGCTTATGACTGAAATGAGATTCACATGTGGATGTAGGGGTTTTGGTGTTGTCAAGTATTGATAAATGGTTGGACTGATATGTAAACTGACACTTGAACTCACACACTCACACAAGCTGAAACCTGTCATGAAACTGAGTTTCTTCACACACATGTATATGCACAAGGCCAGAGAACACCCTGTTTTCCTGAGATTGATCCTTAAAACCTGAGAACACACATGTAAAGATTTATATTCACTTTCCACTACACACACAGTTTACATTAATACACTGTTTTGTATTCCTGTTTTGCTAACTGCCATTCTTGACACACTGTTTTACCCACACACTCTCACACCCTCCTATGGACACTCTTGTACACTCTCACTAACACACATGAACACATTATATGCTCTTTTCTATCTCTCTCTCTCTATATATATATATACTATACATGGCTAAAGGTGTTAATGTGGTAAGTAGAGTTTTCCTATAGTTATATATATATATATATATATGTGTGTGTGTGTGTGTGTGTGTGTGTGTGTGTGTGTGTGTGTGTGTGTGTGTGTGATATAGGGCCTAGTGTTGAATTCTCTTTTCATGTACACCTCCATGTTCACACACACATAGCTTTACATGTTAGTTCCTTCCTCTTATATATATATATATAATGTTGATTATGCATGAATGTGATGTACCTTGATATGTGACTTGTGATGGCTTGTATAGCCTTGTGATTGGTGTGTGATTGCTAGACTAGGCTTGGTTAGGCTTAGTGGGACTTATTAGACTTGTTTGGACTAGGACTTGACCTAGTTTACCTAGTTGACTAGTGTGGTTGACTGGAGTTGACCAAGTGTTGACTTTAGTCTAGTTTGACCTAGAGAGCATACATACGCATCGTAGATTACATTTATCATCCCAAGTATACATCTTGACTTGTGTTGCTCTGAATAGGAGTCAGGTACCTCATCTCGGACAGTACATTTACTTCAGACATTCAAATACCAGGCGAGTACATTCTCTGATCATTTCATATCCGGCTTAGAATTATTTCCTGCATTAAATTACTTTACTTGATACTGTCACGTTGGTCACACGGATTAGCACTATATGGATCCCTTCTTGAGATGTTATCCCTTCAGGGAGCATCGGGTACTACATATTCTGTGCGTTTCACTTACATGGCGTATCACTATGCTTCTTTGGTTCTTTGATCACTTGTGACATATACTCATATAATCACAGAGTCTTCTTTGAATCCTTATCCCATTTATTGGGTTTCCCAGAATTCCATTTATGGGACTACTATGTACAACCCTTCGGGGGCTTACCATCCTTCGGGGCTGTTATATGGAATCATAACATAATCTGGTTGGATCCTTGTGTATTGATTGGGGGTACGGGGGAGTATAAATAGCCATGTGAACAATTCTAAAGTAGAATAGCCATGTACGCCTCTTTAGTATAGCCATGTGCAAATCAAGCTGTTCACATGTCGACTTTGTACTCTAAATCACTAGTCACTGGTAGATCTTTACTTAATATACTGTATTTCTCCAGTACCTATATCTTATTTTACTGCATGATTATATTTTCTAACCTGCTATGATCTGTTGAGATGTATTGTGCTCGCTCCCGTCCTGGCTGGACCTGTTGAAAATTTTATAGAGGATGATGAGGAACCCTGCACCCCTTACTTTGGAGCTTTCCTAGATGACACTCGCGACCTGGACCCCTGGGGAGGTTCAGGCAGCTGCTGAGGACGATACCTTGCTTAGTATAGATAGCTTAGACTGTTTTCCTTTTTATGTTTAATTGTTGTTCTTGATTCGGAGTTTGTATATTTTTAGAGATGATAAGACTTGTATTTCATTTCTGTTGTACCTCAGTTGAGGATTTCTTTATCGATTTCATCGTGCCATATTCTATCTATAGATTGTGATTGAGTTATACCTCTGTGTTGGCCTCATTATGGAGAGTATTCATATTATGTTAGTTATAGTTCATGACCTAGAACAGCGTTCTACCGCCGACGCTGCGGCTTAGGCTGGGCGCTGTTACGTTCTCGTACCCTCACAGTGGATGCGGGTTGTGACACGTTTTTAGTGGTGGCCCATGCAAGTCGAGTTTGTGTAGTGGTATTCGAACTAAAGTACCACTACAGCCTGCAGTAGGATTAGGAGTATTTCGAGGTACTCAATCACATTAGGAAAAACTCTTAACTGGATTCTTACCATCTAAATTTCTGTTGAAGATTGCTTCCTTGAATAAATGTCCTCTCTTGAATTATCGTTTCCATCTCTGTATTGATCCCTTGTTTGATCCGTCTCCAGAATGGTGATCGAGACACGATCGCATCGCTCTGGCTCAGCAGACGCTGGTGAGAGGCCTACCACCCCTCACCCGATTGTGGATGCTGGGACCATAGCACCCCCTATTTCTGCTTATATAGGAGCTTCTGTAGCTTTTGGGAGTGCACCTCTACCTGTCCGGAGGTCTTTCTCCGTTATTCCAGATATGTACCAGCAGCAGTTACCTTCAGGGACAGTAGATGCGGCTCAGATGTTTACCCTCTTCCAGCGATTCATGGAGTTTCAGCAGCAGATATAGCAGAGCCAGTCAGCTGATATCCGACAGAGCATACAAGATACTCACCAGTTAGTCAGGACGACAGTGGAGCTGGTGGCTGCTCAGCCACAGGGAGGCCAGATGCAGCCGTATCAGCGGAAGACTCCAGACATCCATTCCTTCAAGAAGATGGGACCCCGAGACTTCAAGCGTACATAGGGCATCATATACGCTGATGATTGGATAGAGCACATTGAGAAGATATTTCGATTGGCACAGATACCAACCGGATTACAGATTGAGGCAGCCGCCAGTCAAATGCAGGACTTGGCCCGTACCAGGTACCAGACGGACCCGAGGGTTGGTACAGCCAGTCAGACTTGGGCAGTGTTCAAAAAACTATTTAAGAAGAAATTCTTTCCTGATACAGCACTTCGTGCTTTGGAGGCTCAGTTCGAGAGTTTGGTTCAGGGAAACCAGACTGTTGAGGAGTACAGTGGAGAGTTCAGCCGTTTGAGCAGATTCATCGAGGATCTTACCGAGGTCGGGAAGGCGAGGAGGTTCCGCAGGGGTTTGATCAAGGAGATCATGTCATAGACCAAGAGCGTTCGCGATGCCACTTTTGAGCGGATTCTGGTAGGAGCCATGATAGCGGAGGACGATCTTGGGCTGAAGGAGAAGAGGATACGAGACACTCAGGGAGCTAGTGGCAGTGCGGGCCTGGCCAAGAGGCCCCACCTGCAGATTCAGCAGCAGTATCCGCATCAGATGCCCCGCTTGCAGATTCAGCCACAGTATCCACAGCAGATGCCACCCTTAGAGTTTCAGCAGCAGTACCAGCAGCGGAGGGTCTACCTTCAGCAGCGGCAGTTTCAGGATCGTGTACCCTTTCAGCAGGCGCAGCAGCCGTAAAGGCAGCAGCAGACTCCGGGACAGCAGCTTGTTATCATTTGCACTTTTTGCAAGAGACCAGGGCACGATTGGTACGAATGTCGGAAGAGGCTGGGCAGATGTTTGCTTTACGGAGGATCCGATCTTTGTCTGAGAGAGTGTCCTGAGTCATCGGGACAGACAGTTCAGGGAGCAGGAGCTAGGGCCCCGGTAGGCCAGCAGAGGGGATTACCCTTACCGACTCAGCAGCAGAGGTACATGCAGCATCAGCAGCAGGCCAGGGGAGGCCAGTAGGAACGAACTTTCGCTAGGACAGTCGAAGATGCTCAGGCAGTTGGAGATCTAGTTGCAGGTTCCGTTCTTTTGATTCCATTCCGCAATTGCCTCTTATAACTGCCTTGAATTTTGATTCTCTCTGCTCCTTGATGATTTATCAATTTTGTCATGTTGTTCTTGTGTGATGTTTGATTTTCTTCTGAGATAAATCATATGGGCTAGGTCACCCAGTTATGGAATCTAGAATCTTCGATAGTCGTGTTAGCTGGCATAATGAGGATATATAGTCAGATTTATGATGTATTTCTCGGGTGTGGGAATTTAAGGTTTTTGCTGCCAAGCATGCGGCAATGCGATAATTTTATATACCATGATTCTAGAGGTATGTACCTTAGTCGAGGACTCTGTGAATATCGTAGCCTTGCTCACTAGCATGACGAAGATTCTGAGTATCATGATTTTGGACAGACGCATATGATTATCTGATGGTATGTTTGAGACTTTGATTGTGGGGTGTTTGACCTAGAAGGAATGCTACCATCTTAATTTCGAGGACGAAATTTTTATAAGGTGGGTAGGATTGTAACACCCAGTTTTTCCAAATGAGGGTAATTTTGAAATTTTGTATTTTAATTTATTTAATTATGGTATTTAAAATTTTCTATGATTTTTATTGATTTTTAATCATTTTAAAACTATTTTATATCATGACTTATGATTTGGTGTCTTGCTAGTGTAACCCTAGAGCCTAGCCATGTGATTATGGTATTTCATTTATCATTTCTAGATTGAGGGATATTTTAGTAATTTTTGTAATTTGGAGAATTATTTGGAATTATTATGTATTATTTAGATTTATTAGAATTAATATGATATTTAGAGATTTTTAGTATAATTGAGTTTGGGCCTATAGTTGACTTTGACTAGTATTGACTAGGAGACTAACCTAGAGACTAACCTAGGTTATGGGCACTTGGTTAGGTTAAGTAACCTTAGCTTGACCTAAGTTAGTGAGGTTTTGGAACTTGTTTGGAGAGATTAGGAATTGATTAGGCTAGAATGGCTTATGACTTCATAAGTCATGACTAATGACTTGAGACTTAAAGCCCATAGGCCCACACCATGTACCAAACCCTCACCCTAATCAGCCCATGGCTGGTCATAATGGTCTCCCCCTCTCTATTTAGGCTCATTGGTATTAGGGCTAGCCTCCTTAGAATAGTTTTGGCAAGTTTTAGAAAGATGTAAGCCCCCATCTTCAATAAATCATAGAAAATCCATTTTAATTCCTTTTTCATCCAAACCAATTACATTGGGTTTTAATTTTACTCCTCTTACTGTTGATAACAAGTAATCTCAGCTTGGGAGCAAATTGGAGGAGTTGGCTATCAAGAAGAACACCTCTTTGTGGAGGTTTTTGAAGGATTTGACACATATAGGTAACTTTCAATCCCCTCCATAGAATTCTAATTTTATTGCATATCTAGGGAGTCCTAGGCCTAACCTAACTGTAGGAATAGGAAGCGCTAAAATTCGTGTCCATTTCGTGTCCTTTTTGGACACGTATCAGTGTCACATAGCAAGTGTTTGATGAAATGCCCCAAAGGGCATTTCGTGTGATTTTTAGGAAAGTGTTTGAATAGGAAATTAGGTTTAGGTGTTGCTTACACATTTCTGGTGTCCCTGTGTCATTTTCGTGTCGGGTCGAGTCTGCACGGACACGCGAACACAGGGTCGCGCGTGCGTGCACGGGCACTGTGCATGCCCTGCACTTCGGGGGACACAGCGCCTTGGATACGACACTTCGACACGTCAAATTTGATGTGTGGCACGGGGCAGACACTGACATGGGGCTCCCCAAATTTCATAGCCCCATGTGTCGTGTCGGACACGCACGAGCGCGTGTACTAATTTATACACTGATTCAGCGGCTGTTATTTTGTGCGCTGATACGGGTGTCATATCGCACGCACTCGCGATGTGGACACGTGGCAGGGTATCCTAGCCCTAGCCCTATAGTAGGTTAACACTTGGACACGACCACATGGCTTGTGTCACGTCGTGTCGTGTGTATGGACACTGTGTACACGTGCACGATGATTGTGCACTGTTTGTGTCCAGTTTTCCTATTTTGGGTTTTATTATGATTGGATATGTTTGTGTCCACTTAGGTGGACACAAACCCATCACATGACACGCGTATAATGTGTTTTCACTTTACCAACCACTGTATTGCTATTTTAATTCAATTTCATTGTTCATTTCTCTTTTTTCCCAAATATCCTGATACTCAATACCAGTTTCATTCACTGTTCTGATTTCCACATTTTTAATCTCGATTTTGACATCAATTTAACCATTATATGTTGCTAATTAGTGTGGGTTAAAGCCTATAATGTGTTCACCTAATTGTTATCTAAATGTATGAGGAATTTGGGGCTGTTTTGGTGTGTATGGGGTTCAAAATCTGGGAATGAAGTTTATGGCTGAAAACTGGGTTTTAGGAGGAACTGTAAAAACTGATTTTTGGGTTATGTTTTTATCTGAGTTTGATTTGGTTTTAAACTGAGTTTGGGTCCTATTATGGACTGATTTAAAGGGGGGTTCTTCTATGTGTAACCTGAGATTGGGTTATTTGGAAATCTGAACTGTTTTGAATGGGAGTGTGTCCTAGTATATTTTTTTTCCAGATTTTGCATTGTGTCTCACTGTTTTTACACTAACCTATACAATTATACACACATAGTTTCCATTACACTATCATCATCCACACACACCCTTATTTCACTAACACCCTTCACTGTTTTCAGTCACCCACTGTCACACACTAGGAATCCCTCTCACACTCACTAATTTTCCCTTCACATTACCACTGTTTTCCCATTCCTTGTTTTCAGTATACACACACACACTCTTGTATATACACACATGCCTCACTTCACTCACACTCTCATTCTCTCTCACACCCATTCACTGTTTCATGTATCCACTCACCCACATACATTAGCACAACACTTGACACCATGTTTCCACTCTCACATGTACACCCTCATTCTCATGCTACACTAGTTCACACACCTATGTATAACCCATGACACACACACAAAACTGTAAATTCCTAATTCCTGAAAACCCTATTTATTAACTGTCACTTGATTCCCTATTCCTGGAACTTAACCTAAGATTCAGTCATGTTTTAGATAGGTTTTGATTTCTACTATTGAATGCATATGACTGAAATGAGATTCACATGTGGATGTAGGGGTTTTGGTGTTGTCAAGTATTGACAAATGGTTGGACTGATATGTAAACTGACACTTGAACTCACACACTCACACAAGCTGAAACCTGGCATGAAACTGAGTTTCTTCACACACATGTATATGCACAAGGCTATATAACACCCTGTTTTCCTGAGATTGATCCTTAAAACCTGAGAACACACATGTAAAGATTTACATTCACTTTCCACTACACACACAGTTCACATTAGTACACTGTTTTGTATTCCTGTTTTGCTAAATGCCATTCTTGACATACTGTTTACCCACATACTCTCACACCCTCCTATGGACACTCTTGTACACTCTCACTAACACACATGAACACATTAATATGGTAAATAGAGCTTTTCTATAGTTATATATACATATATGTGATATAGGGCCTAGTGTTGAATTTTCTTTTCATGTACACCTCCATGTTCACACACACACATAGCTTTACATGTTAGTTCCTTCCTCTTATACATATATATAATGTTGATTATGCATGAATATGATGTACCTTGATATGTGACTTGTGTTGGCTTGTATAGCCTTGTGATTGGTGTGTGATTGCTAGACTAGGCTTGGTTAGGCCTAGTGAGACTTGTTAGACTTGTTTGGACTAGGACATGACCTAGTTTACCTAGTTGACTAGTGTGGTTGACTGGGGTTGACCAAGTGTTGACTTTAGTCTAGTTTGACCTAGACAGCATACAGACGCATCGTAGATTACATTTATCATCCCATGTATACATCTTGACTTGTGTTGCTCTAAATAGGAGTCAGGTACCTCATCTCGGACAGTACATTTACTTCAGACATTCAGATACCAGGCGAGTACATTCTCCGATCATTTCATATCCTGCTTAGAATTATTTCCTGTATTAAATTACTTTACTTAATACTGTCACGTTGGTCACACGGATTAGTACTATATGGATCCCTTCTTGAGATGTTATCCCTTCAGGGAGCATCGGGTACTATATGTTCTGTACGTTTCACTTACATGGCGTATCACTATGCTTCTTTGGTTCTTTGATCACTTGTGACATATACTCATATGATCACAGAGTCTTTTTTGAATCCTTATCCCATTTATTGGGTTTCCCAGAATCCCCATTTATGGGACTACTATGTACCACCCTTCGGGGGCTTACCACCCTTCGGAGCTGTTATATGGAATCATAACATAACCTGGTTGGATCCTTGTGTATTGATTGGGGGTATGGGGGAGTATAAATAGCCATGTGAATAATTCCATAGTAGAATAGCCATGTACGCCTCTTTAGTATAGCCATGTGCAAATCAAGCCGTTCACATGTCGACTTTGTACTCTAAATCACTAGTCACTGGTAGGTCTTTACTTATAATAGATATTTTTCTTACAGTTCTCTCTCTCTGTTTGCATACTGCATTTCTTCAATATCTATATCTTACTTTACTGCATGATTATATTTTCTGACCTGCTATGATCTGTTGAGATGTATTGTGCTCGCTCCCGTCCTGACTGGACCTGTTGAAAATTTTACAGAGGATGATAAGGAACCCTGTACCCCTTACTTTGGAGCTTGCCTAGATCACACTCGCGACCTGGACCCCTGGGGAGGTTCAGGCAGCTGCTGAGGACGATACCTTGCTTAGTATAGATAGCTTGGACTGTTTTCCTTTTTATGTTTAGTTGTTGTTCTTGATTCAGAGTTTGTATATTTTTAGAGATGATAAGACTTGTATTTCATTTCTGTTGTACCTCAGTTGAGGATTTCTTTATCTATTTCATCGTGCCATATTCTATCTATAGATTGTGATTGAGTTATACCTCTGTGTTGGCCTCCTTATGGAGAGTATTCATATTATGTTAGTTATAGTTCATGACCTAGAACAACGTTCTACCGCCGACACTGCGGTGTAGGCTGGGCGCTGTTACGTTCTCGTACCCTCACAGTGGGTGCGGGTTGTGACACGTTTTTAGTGGTGGCCCATACAAGTCAAGTTTGTGTAGTGGTATTCGAACTAAAGTACCACTACACCCTGCAGTAGGATTAGGAGTATTTCGAGGTACTCAATCACATTAGGAAAAACTCTTAACTGGATTCTTGCCATCTAAATTTTTGTTGAAGATTGCTTCCTTGAATAAATGTCCTCTCTTGAATTATCGTTTCCATCTCCGTATTTCCAAGACTCCGGAACATTGAAGCCGATGCCCTAGCAGGACTGGCCGCTTCCTTGGCAGTTCCAAATCATACTCATCATTTGGTTGACGTAATAGGCCATGAATTGGTCTGTCCTAAGAACAATATTCAATTTGCTGTAAATTATTCTGCCCTGACGGTCAACGAGACACAAGACTGGAGACTTCCATTTATTGACTTCGTAGTCTATGGTATCTTGCCGGAAAACCCGAAAGAAGCCACTTCTATCAAAAGACGTTCTCTCAGATTCTTCTACGATACAGAGACAAAAATGCTGTATCGACGATCCTATGATGGATTACTGCTCCGGTGTCTGTCAAATACGAAAGCCAAAGAAGCCGTGCGCGAAGCTCACGACGGCATTTGCGGGGGCCATCAACCTGGCCCGAAATTACAAGACCGCCTTCGTCGGATAGGCTATTACTGGCCCACGATGGTAGCAGATGCAATAGACTATGCAAGAAAATGTAAAGCTTGTTAGATCCACATAGATTTCATACACCAACCATCCGAATTCTTACATCCGACGGTGGTATCCTTTCCATTTGAGGCATGCAGAATGAATATCATTGGTCCAATCACCCCGCCTTCATCCAGAGGACACTATTTTATACTGGCAATTACGGACTACTTCTCCAAATGGGTGGAAGTTGTTCCGCTTACAGAAGTGAAGACATCAAACGTGATCAACTTCGTCAAGCATCACGTCATCTATCGCTTTGGACTGCCTCGAAGGATCATCCACGATAATGGTCCGCAGCTCGCAAGCCACGCCTTCTATCGATTTTGCGATAAACATCGAATCCAGAATGTTGCTTGAACACCGTACAACCCGACAGCTAATGGTCTGGCTGAAGCAATCAACAAAACAATAATCAAGCTTCTCAAGAAGTTCGTGTCCTCAAACAAGTGCGACTGGAATGAAAAGCTTGGCGAATGCTTATGGGCATACCGTGCTACAGTTTGGACAGCCACTGGGAACACACCATTCTCTCTGGTATACGAAAGTGAGGCAGTTCTCCCCTTGGAAACTCAAATTCCCTCGCTCCGCGTCGCCCTCACTTACCGATTAACGACGGATGATAATTACCGTCGTCGGCTACAAGAATTGGAGGCATTAGATGAGAAGCGTTTGCTAGCTCAACAACGAATCGGGCTTTATCAAGCCCGCATCTCTGGAGCCTTCAACAAAAAGGTTAAGCTAAGAATATTCCAAGTAGGCTATCTCGTCTTGGCAGTTCGGAGGCCGATGGTCATGACTCACAAAACCGTCGGCAAGTTCGAACCCAAATGGGAAGGCCCATTTATCATTGAGGTCGTATTCTTCAATGATACATACCGTCTCGCAAAGCAAAACACAGTCTTGCTCATGATGCCCATCAACAGCAAGTTTCTGAAGAAATATTAGGTCTAAACGACACCCTCTGAATCAACCGGATTGTTGAGTTATGTACCCTTAGGTACCGCTGAACTTACAATCTGGTCATTCGAAATGAATCTATATCGCATCTTCTGGATAGTAAGTCATGTATGATCATACCTCTGAACTTCCTTCCAAAAAATCTATTAACTGCGCTTTCTGTGCATAAAAAAGGATAACAGGTCTACAAAATTCCCGAAACAGCCACATCGATGTCACCTCTGAGTTATTTTTCTTTCATCACAAATAAATCACCCCTTACGTAGAACTTTCACGTCCATATTACCTCTGAGTTGTTCTATGTACCCTTCGTTGAGTCCACTCCTGCCACGTCCTTATTATTTTTGAGTAGGATGACTCCGTTGCAAAACCCTCATATTTATCACGTCCTCATTACCTCTGAGTAAGTATGTTGGTTTTCTCTCGACTTATTATCCGTACCCAAAACAAGGGTACGCCAAGGATAATAGGCCCACAAATGTCCACAGTTGACCACAAATGTCCATAGTTGACCACAAATGTCTACAGTTGACCACAAATGTCTGCAGTTGACCACAAATTTTGTACTAGGTCCTCTAGTACATGCGCCTCTTTTCGCACCTTCACATGCCTCTGGAGCCCGGCTGTTCCATGGCATTCTTTCGCCCAATACCAAGAACTTCCATGTCCGCCTTACCACGGAGTCGTTCTAGGTATCTCTATCGAGCTTATTATCCATACCTAAAACCCAGGTATACCAAGGGTAATAGGTCCACAGAATGTCCCCCAGTGGGGCAAGTACCATGACACCAAAAATACTGTACGAACACAACAGATACCACAAATAAAGGATGAAGTAAACATATTCATTCATTTAAAATCAAAAGTCCTACATCTTACTGGGACCAAGTCCCTATTAAAAAAGGAAAAAATGGAGGGATACAATAATGAAAGAGAGATAAATCTGATCACGGCTCGGTGACGCATAGTTCTCTAAGACGGTCCTTCAGCTTGGTCGTTGACCGCTCAATCCTCAGTGTTGCCCGGCGCTCAGCCTCTTGAGTCAACTTGTCTGTATCCTCTAGATGCGTATGTGCCTTCCAACCGACTTCAAGTTTCTTCAGTGCACGTTTCAAGGCAGCAAGGTTCGGGTGACCTGGTCGGTCTCCCGAAAAATTAGCTCCTTATCTTTGCGGGAAGCCTGGAGTTCAGATTCTAAAGAAGCCAATTTCCTCTGAAGTAAGAGGATCTATTCGTTGGTATCGGCTATCCCATGAGATGCGGCCTCTTTTCGAGTGATACAGTCCTCTTCTCGGTGGCTTAGTTGATCGTACTTAAGAGACAGATCATGAAGGTCCTTCACTAGAGCAGGCTTGGACGTATCCCGTACCGTCCTTACCTTTTCCATGGCTGTTATAAGGAAGGCGTGCTCCTTATCTATTGCTAAAGATATATCGAATTGCCTTAGTCCTTTAAACTGAGCCACGAGCTAATCAGCTTCTATTAATTTGGGCTCCAAGAGCACGACCATCCCTGCCCCACCGGGGAGTGTTCTGAGGAGTTCAATCTGACCACAGGCACATTGACGAGCCAATGCAAAAGATGACCCCTATCCAGGACAGCTTTGACCCCTCCTTTTAGATGGCGATAGAAACTATCAATCACGTCCTTTGACGATTCATCCAGAACTTTCGAAGAAGATGGTGTCAAAGGAAGAGTAGCTGGCAGAGTCGAAGACGGTTGTCAAGAAGATGCACCAGAGCTTGATGCCTCTATCACTAAGGATACAAGTTCCGAGCGATAGGATGCCTGAATAGCAGTCATCTCCTCCTCCAAAGCCCGAAGGATTCGAAGACTGGACAGTACAGAAAGGTCAACCTCTGGAGATAGAGTTACGTTAATCGAGGAGGGTGCAGGGACCATTTCTCCCTGCCCCGGCAGTTCCACTATGTCTCTTCCTGAACTCGACCCGGTAAGAGGTCCCTCGATAGTAGTTGGAGGAGGAGGAGGCATACTTCCTTCTATCGGATCCCCTCTGATGACTTCTTCCCCGATGATGTCCGTCGTCGACAGCGAAGGAGTATGACCTGTATGTCCGGAGCAACCATCGATCAACTTAACCAGAAGGATATGAAGAGAGAGCAAATGAACCTCCTCACTAGTCAAGACATGACATAGCCTACAGGGGAGGGTTGCTGAAGCTGAGGCTCACTCACAACCACTGTATCCTCCTCAGCGTTGACATCTGAGCCACTTGCAGCCGCCTCCTCTGCCCCAGGTGACCCGAAGGTGGGTACAACTGGGTCGGTATCAACCGGCTGAGTTTCAGCAACCTCGAGGACTGGTTCAGTAGATCCCACATCGCCCCGGGTTGAGATGTCAGCAGCAAGAGGAACCTCAACCGTCGTCGGGACAACCATAGTGGAAGTAAGCTCGACAGTTATAGCACTAATTAAGGCGGCTATGGCCGGGTCAACCTTAGAGGCGGTAGCCGGCTCTGAGGAGTTCACTTCTCCTGACGCCTACAAAGAAAAGGAAAATTATCAGATTATATTTCAGAAAAGGAAGAACTAAAAAGATGGCCGTAACTCGATTCACCTCCGAAACGGCTTCGGCGTCCTCACTTCTCTCCCTAATGCTCGGCCCGCGATGTTTGACCGCGGCCCATTTTCGGGAGTAAGTTATGCCACCGGCAAAGGATTCACGTCTGCTTCATTTTCGTGAAAGACTAGGCGCAACAAGGGGATGATCTGCCACCAAATCATCTGCAGGAGGAAGAGGCAAGTTATCAGGGTCATCCTCTTCGTCCATGTTGACAGACTCCGAGTAAGACACATCAACTATCCTCCCCTTCTTGGTCCTTGGCTTCTTCTCCAAGCCAGTACCAAAAATGAAGATGATACTTGGGTCAAAATCTATTGGGGACTTATTCACCATAACATGGTACAAGGCTGCCACGTATAAAATATGTCCCGACTCGTTAGCATCGGGAACAGAGAAGGTGGCACGGGTGTGAACCGTACTATAGTTGTGCCAAGCCCGGATGCCGTCAAGAACACTACCTTTAAAACCCAGATAGGAGCTGGGATTGTCCAAAAACATTTAACTGTACCCAAATTGTCGGGAGAATCGGCTGGGTAAGTAAGGATCCAAAAAGACATAATTACGGTTGCGATACACCAGATGTACAGGACGGATGTTCTGCAACCAGAGGAGCATCTTCTCGGGCAAGAATTTGGGAGACAAAGCACCATCAAGATGCACGCCTCTTACTTCTTCATCAGTAAAATGAGGAACAGACACGAAAAAGAAGTATCTGTCCACTCGTGCTAGCGCCATCCAACAGGCTGGCATGGTAGTATACTCCTAAGGCATATAGCGGTACTCGAAGATGAAGGCATCATCAGCAGTCACGTCATCCTCTGGGCTTGGCCTCATCAAAGACTGGTAATGCATCAGTAGCCAAACCATTAGATAATAGTAGGACAGCTCGTTTCGTTCAAAATCTTTTGCCGTATTACGAGCGATGACTTTGGACGAGAAGGCGCGGAGGCCACGATATATGCTGCATACCATGGCAGGGAGTAGAGCTAGTTTGGCCCGAAAGACTAGCTTTACCGCAGGAAGGACCAGGTTACGGCTGATTCTCTCAATAGCACCAGCCCCTCCCGAAACTACAAAGTTCCGCAGCCATACCATCAGAAATCCCGCCAAGAGAGCCTTATCAGACATCTTTTGGGTATCCTGATAAAAGTAATTAAAGGAGTCAGATTGGCTCCCAAATCTGTCACTCGTGGTTTTCAGCCACTTGGCAGTCGACACCTGGTTCTGCACCTCTTCCCGGGTTCGAGGACTTCGGGGGGAAACCCGGCCTGAGGCGCTTAGCTTAAAAAGATAGCTGAGCCAGGTCTTGGTATGAGGAAGGTTCCCTTACGAGCTATCATTTTTCTTCTTTGACATCTGCTGGCACATACTATGGTGACATAGTAGTTCCCGGTAAACAACCATAAATTTCGGAAATCGTTACTCCAATTCCTCGAATTCTTCATTCGTAGGGGTATATGCTTCAAAAATTTCATCTCCCTAGGGTAGCTTAGAGACTTCACGCATCTCATAGAGAGCGAGTCCCATCTCCCCTCCTGGTGTAAAGAAGGTCACCGTACGACGGTTGTACATCTCGAGAAGAGCCATGAACAGCTTCTTGCTTATGGACAGACCATAACAAGTGCCCCGTATAGCATGATAAAGACCAATCTCAAGTAGGAGATCCTTGTATGTCCGCAAGATCTACGAGGTCAAGTTGATCCACGAAGGGGTAGGGTTAATCCAGTTCAGCAGCGACAGCCGACCAGTGGGATAGGACCCCTTTTGAGCAATCTGGTTCATAAAAGTGTCAGCTTGGAAGAACCGAAAGTCGGGACCCTGCATATTTATAAAACTGCCCGGGCTAACCCCATCACAGAGCGGCTGATTTGCTTCTTGCTTGCAACTACCGACCTCGATGTTTTATTACAATGAATATCACCCACGAACATTCCCTGCTAGCTCAGGGTTAGGGAGTCCACCATTTTCCTGTCAATTGGCAGCATGTTGAACCAAGACAGCGGAAAGTGATGCTCCATCTGAGGAATGTGGATCGCCATCCCGTTGGAAGAAAAAATCCAACATTCAGATATATCTAGAACGTTGGAGTTATTCACAGTTAGGGCATCCCCAAAGAGGAACGCGGGCTTCAGATGTGTGCCCCCTAGTTTCCCCGAGTTCATCATGCCCGAAAAAAAGAAGAAAGATCAATTTTTGATATCCCTCAGCCTCTCCTCAGGTTGATCTTTAGTGATTTGGGCTGACACATAATCGACCACATGGTCGAACCTCACACCTACAGCAGATTGAGCTTGACCTACCAAAAGCTCCCCTAAAGGATTGATCGGCAACTTCACTGAAAAAAGAAAGAAAGAAGTCAGAAGATAGCCAGGGAAAACCACTTAAAGTTTTTTGAGCTTATGCGTCTCTGTTAGGTGGGTCTTCATGCGGATCAGTTCATAAGGTGCTTATGCGGTCATGAGACGTTTCTCATGCGGCTCGGTCGTGAGATGTCTTTCATGCGGCTCGGTCATGAGACGTCTCTCATGCGGCTCGGCCATGGAGCAACTCTCATGCCGCTCGGTCATAAAGCAACTCTCATGCAGCTCGATCATGAAGCATCTCTCATGCGGCTCGATCATGAGACAACTCTCATGCGGCTTGGCCATGAAGCATCTCTCATGCGGCTCAGTCATAAGACATTTCTCATGCGGCTTGAACATGAAGCATACCCCATTCGGCTCAGTCATAAGGCATTCATGCGGCACATACAACACACCTTATACGGATTCATCACACAGAACTTGAACAGTTCAGTGAAGACGAAAAGAGCATCAACTATGCCGAAGCATAACAGAGAAAGTCCCGCACATAAAACATGCGACATAGCCATTGTAGTTAGGGTTTGAATTCATGCAGTTTCTTTCCAACACTCTTACCATCAATAGAAGGATAAACGTCAGGGTGAATCGAACTCGCCGTGTTCGACGAGGAGGCAAGTGCAATAAAAAATTGGAAGAAGGAAAGAAGGAACCTCTCTTCTTAAAAACTACTCGTATTTATAGGCTGACAGAGGCACGTAAATCGATAGAAACCGCTTCGAATTCCGTGCTACCTAAAGGATAAAGGTGACTCTTGGGATTCTATCCCCTTTCATGTAAAAGATTGCTCCGAATCATCAAAGCAAATCAAAAATTTAATGCCGACTCTTAGGATTTTATGCAAAAGACGGCTTTAAATTATCAAAGTAAATCAAAAAAAATTAATGGGACGCCTACGTGGCACGAGACCAGCATGCGGCCAGAGAAGCCTATGCGGCATGAAGAGCTTATATGGACATACCCATGCTTCTTATTCAAAGTATTTCAATTTTACAAATTGAAAACTTTGAAGGGGGTCTTGTAGAAGCAAGGAAAAGTATACGACTTTTTATGCGGCCTAGAATCAACATAAACTTCATGCGGCTCAAAACCTGGGGAGTTTTATGCGGCTCAAAATCCTTGGGAGCATCATGCGGCTCAAAAAGCTTCATACGGCCTTATGCGGTTTGAAATCAGCCTAAACAGTTGGTCATAATTACTCTGACATAAAGACGATAGCTCGGACAGAGATGATGGCTCTGACATAAAGACAAGACATGACATGCTCCTAAAAAGACGAAAAAATTATCATGATATCTGGCACAGTTCATAAATTCCAAAGAAGATTCTTTATGCGGATCGCCTATGCGACCTCCATACGGCTCGGTCATGAGATAACTCTCATGCGGCCCAGTTATGAGACGTCCTTCATGCGTCTCGGTTATGAGACAACTCTCATACGGCTCAGTCATGAGACAACTCTCATGCGGCCCAGTTATGAGACGTCCTTTATGCGGCTCGGTTAGGAGACAACTTTCATGCGGCCCGGTCATGAGATACTCTTCATGCGGCTCGACTATGGGACAGTCCTTCATGCGGCTCAGCCAGGATGCATCATTCATGCAGCTTGCCACGGAGTAGCAGTTGAGACACGTGGCAAAAATTGACCAAGTCTTATTAGTTCGAATTTAGTGCAACAAATAGATCATGATCAATCTTAACCAATTCCCAGCAGCCTACTTCTCGAAACACAGTTACAAGGATGTGGCCCAAAATTAGCCACATGGCTGTACACCCTATTACTCATGAATTCTTATAAATAGCAAGGTGCTATTCTCTTGCATACACAGAGACACACAGAGAGATATACACACCCAAGCAGAGAGACAGCATTTCTTCACCAGAGTCGAGGTTGCGTTCGATCATCCAAGGAGTAAGGCAGAGTTGATAGCACTTTTACAAGCCTCTATCGTCATCCCCCAGAATCAAAACTAAACAATTATACTTAGATTACATTTCCTAGGTTTTGTTCCTAGGCTCTCTTTTGTACAAGCGAGTTTGTAATTGTGAGTTAAAGTTCAGTCCTCCTACAAAACTGTTCTGTTCTACGAAAATCAATGGCAAACAGGCACGTCGCATACTTGGCAAGTGTGCGACGACTATCTTTCTAGATTAGAACAGTAGGGATGGTTCCAGCATGATTGAAAATGTTTACATGTCTACTCGAGTATTTTCTCGCCCCAATAAGTACAAGTGAATCCATATCTCAACACATAAATCAAGTACAATTCCAGCCAGAATGTAAGTGATGCCAGTAGATGATTCCAGTAGGTGGTTCCAGTGAGTGATTCCAAAAATAGAGGCCAGATAAGTATAATACATGTGTCGCAAGTGAATGAATCTAGAAATACCAATATGTGTCATGACAGAGAATAATGTAATACTATAGTAGAAGCTAAATCATAATAATTATCAGATAAATGAAAACTATCAGAGAATGTACTTGCCTGAGATCTGTGAAATATCAATAGTGTCCGATACGATGCCTCAAAGACTTAAATATGAAATACCAATGTTAAATGGTGTTTCTATATACGGAGCATGAATATCAAAAATACTACATGATTCCTAGGTCAAATCTAGGTCCATCCTAGGTATTCTAGGTCATTTGGCATCATACTTGGTTAATATTAGGGTCAAAGTCCATAATTATCTAAGAGCTAGGTTTCCAAGATGAAGCTAGGTCTATTTGAGATCATACTAGGCTATACCAGCTAATTTATAGGGTATATAAGATATACACACTAGTATATATATTCATACATACTATAACCTTAGTATCGAGGTGACTTAACCCACTATCTATCTAAACACTGACAAACTCATATATCTACCCTTCTAATTTCCAGTAAATGATATCCAATTTATACTAACTGCTATCCAATATCAATACTACTTCCCTTTATATATGACTGCCTACGATTGAACTCCCCTCTAGTCTAGGCTACCCTCAAACTGTACTCACAAGATACTCAGATTTCTACTGAACCTTTCTATGCACATGTATTTGATCTCCATTATGCTCACATTTCATTCATCCCTCTTAGCACTAGATTTCTCTTTCCCTTGTCTAAACTGGACTAATAGCCTAACCCATTAGCCTATACTTCTCCTTTAACTCGCATTGGTCCCCTCCTCAATCCTATTAAGTTTAAATCTGTATAACCCTTAAACTTGCTGTTGCTTGCCACCATCTATGAGTATCACTACTGATTTACCTACTGACCACTCAAGCCAACATGGCCTAACATGGATTGGTTCTGTCCTGTTCTAATATGAGATGTAGGACTGACAGTTGTACCCCTCTCTCAAATGAAACCCCTCTTATTACTATTAAACATGGTCAAGAACCAAGTGCCTGTGCACTCTAGTGCAAGGCATAGCTATGCCTTCTCGAGCTCACAGCCTATATGGCTGTTTCCCCTAGTCTGCCTTGCACTCAACCCTTTCCTCCCTTTATCAGTCTCCAGGCACACGCATACATAGTACTAATACACTGTCAAATCCTCTATACCAAGGTGCTACTACTGAACATTGGTGGTAAGTGTTAAGTGACTGAACCTAAATGGAATAAGGACTGAACAAATGTTAAACACAAGGACCTATCAAATTGGCTATCACACCCATACGGATATACACATGACTGGCTTGTATACGTCTCCTACTTCACTCCCTCATCTCCTTCTCTTCCTAATTTCGAAGTAACAGGGGTAATTCCTTTATACCTAGGTAGCTACTACTACTCCTATGCTCCGTAAATCCCTACATCCTATTAGCTAACAGAAAAAATGATAGACCTATAGGACTAATACTAAGCCAAATAGGGACTGGTACAGAGCAAGGCATGGATTGAACAATTTGATGGTACTTTCTTTACATGGAGAGAGCTTGCTCTCGACATGCCTTGTAAAAGTTTAGTCCCACATCAAAAATACACCATGAGTTATCTGAACATATATACTTGGTTGTGTTATTGAGAGATGCACATGGGTTGGTGACCCTAAGGAGGGAACCATGTGGGTGATTTTACGAGGAGGTAAGAATAAGGCTCTAAGGATTAAGCATTAATGCTTTTGTCAATCTCTTGGATTAATTGCATTTGGAGCTAAGCCCCAAAGGGGCTTAGCGACTCGGACTTGGACTCGGGCTCGGGCTCGGGATCGGGCTCATGGGCTCATGAGGCGCAATGTGGCATTTTGTTGGCACACTTTGTACTTAGTATGTCAGCGGCCATGCGGTCTTATGCGGCAAGCGGCTCATATGCGGCCTCATGCAGTCTCATGCGGCTCATGCGGCTCATACGGTCTCATGCGGTCTATGCGGCACTTGCGGCCATGTGGCTCATGCGGCCAGGCTGCTGCTGCTGCTGTCGTATGGAGGGCTCCGCTGACTGTGCAGGCTATAAGTCAGTTATGGAAAGACTGATTTAATACGATTAATTTGGATCCATTTTTTGTAGGATTTAAATTAAATTTGTTGCTATCTTTGTGGGATTTGAATTAATTTCGTTGCTATCTTTGTGGGATTTGATTCAATCTTTCCATAACGGAAGAGGCGGCTAGGGTTTCCACCCTCTCTCTATATATACTCTCTTCTGGCCTCCTTTATGAGGACTACGAATTTTATAAGTCAGAAAAGAGAGAGAGAGACAGAGGGAGCTGATGCCGCCATTGCAAGTCCATGCAAGGAGTCAGAACAGAGGTGACTTCGAGCATTCCACAAGTTCTTTAACTTACTGGTTCCTGGAAGCAATTCGTATGGAGCGAATCTTGCTTTGAGCAACGGTGTTTTGACACCCCAGCAACCTTTTTTCATCTCATCTTTCTCTAGATTATTGTTACTCGTTCCCAATTGCAACACGTTTGTAAGGAAGAACGAGAGATCTTCTCTTCTCTATTTCCCTCCTTCATATTGTAATCTAGTTATTTGGCTTTTTGTATCATCGTAGATCTTGAGTTTGATCACTGTAAAGTTTTTGTGTGACTCCCAGATCTCGATTGCATCTGTTTTTCCATCTTTGATCAAGCCCCGGGAATAACAATCTCAAAAGCAAGATCCTTGTAGATGGAAAACATTAATGCTTCGCTCGTCCAATCGGACTACTACAAGTTAGAAAAGTTCGATGGAGAGATTATCAAGTCTGGAAGAGAAAGGTTTATCTAACTCTTCAACTCAAAGACGATGATCATGTACTGTTGGAGGAAGAACCTTCTGTTCCAGACACAGGATCTACTGCTGCAATCAATGCGGCTACCAAACTCCAGGCCAAATGGAGAAGGGAAAATAGCATCTGCAGGCTTCTCATCCTGAATGCTATGGAGGATTCCCTGGCAGAATCCTACTCGAAGAAGGAATTTGCCAGAGCCATATGGGAGTCTGTGGAAAAACTATATGAAGAAGACATGAACAGGAGCAAGATGTTTGTTGTTGAAAAAAATCACAAATTGCTCTTTGAGGACGAGAAGTCCATGTTGCCACAAGTGAAGGAATTTTTGAAGCTGCGTCAGAATCTGGAAATGAAGAGATGCCCCTTCCCGATAAGTTTGTTGTTGGAGGGATCGTCTCAAAACTTCCTGCTGGATGGAGTACCTTCTATGCAAGGATGCTCAGAAAGAATCTAGACATCAGCTTAGGAGATCTACTTCAAGAGATCCATGTTGAGGACGAGATGCGTTTCCAACAGAAGATGGACACTCTATCCAAACAGTTGGCTAAGGCCAATCTAGTGCAGACGAGAGATCCCAATGGGAAGTAGGCGGCTTCTCAACACAAGAAGAAGGACTTTACTAATCTAAAAGTGAAGGGTCCTTCATTTAAGCAACAGAAGTCCAAGTCCCACGTAACTTGTTTCGATTGTGGCAAGAAAGGCCACTACAAGAGTGAATGCAGATCCAAGCCTAAAATATCAGAAAAAGGTGAGCCTAGTAAGGTTTCTTTCGTTTCTAACATTGTTGCTATGATCGTACAGGTCACAACTGTGGGGGTTGACTCTGACTGGTGGATAGACACTGGTATGACTTGTCATGTCTATTCTGGCAAGGAATAGTTCATCACGTACCAGCCGATATCTGAGAAGGTTGTCATGGCAAACCAGGCCCAAGCTAAAGTTCTGGGGATCGGGACTGTGGAGCTGAAACTCACTTCTAGGAACACTCTGACGCTTCAAGGTGTGAAGCATGTTCCGGTGATTGCCAAAAATTGGATCTCTAGGAGCCTACTCTACAATGCAGGCTTGAGGATGGACATCAATGCTGGTCAGATGGTGATGTCCAAGAAGGGAACATACTTCGGGAAGGCTTATCAAACAGAAGGAATGTTTAAAATTCAGCTTGTCAACCAGTTTAATGACATTAATGCAGTTGCATTTTCTGATTATTCTCTTGAGTTGTGGCATAATAGACTAGGACATGTTCATTGTAAAAGAATTAACAAAATGTTTAGTCTTGGACTTATCTCCAAATATGGGGGTAAGGTGGAGAAGTGTGAAGTGTGTGCTTAGATGAAGATCATAAGGAAACCCTTTCATTGGGTAAATCGAAGCACAGATCTTCTGAAGTTGGTACACTCCGATATCTGTGACTTCAAATATTTCTTCACGAAGGCCGGGATGAAGTATTTTATAACCTTCATCGACGACTTCTCAAAATACGCGTTCGTCTACATGCTCAAGACTAAAGACGAAGCTTTCGAGAAGTTCAGAGAGTTCAGGGCCGAAGCTGAACGGCAGACTGGACAACAACTCAAGTGGTTGAGAAGTAATCGAGGAGGGGAGTACAGGTCTCATGACTTTGCATCATTCTGCAAAGAACATGGAATCATATTCGAGACTACTGCTCCATATTCTCCTCACTCCAACGGAGTAGCAGAGAGGAAGAACCGAACATTAACAGAAATGATGAATTCAATGCTGCTAACTGCAGGTCTTCCAAAATGCTACTGGGGAGAAGCTGCATTAACGGCCAATTTCATCCTAAATAGTATGCCATATGCAACTTCGGACGTAACTCCACATGAACTCTTATTCAAAGTTAGACCAAACTTGAATGTCATTCGAGTGTGGAGGTGTCTGGCGTATGTGAAGCTCCCAGATCTGAAGATTCAGAAGCTGGGGACAAGGACTATGAAGGCGATCTTCTTGGGGTATGCCGAGAAAAGTGATGCTCGGAGATTTCTTGATATTGAGTCAAATCATATCATCGAATCTCGTAATACTGAATACTTTGAAGACAAGTTTACAAAAGACAAAAATATTGTTCCTTCTAATATTCCGAAAAATGATGTAGGTGCAAATGAGACTGAAATCTTATATGGGCCAGTAGTCCAAGAAGAAGCAGTTGTTGATGAAACAACTCTTGTACCAGAACTCGCAGAGCCGTCAGCAAAGCGAGCGAGGAGACCTAAAGACTTCGGAGATGACTTTGTCACCTATTATGTGGAAGCAGATCCGCTTACCTATGATGAGGCGATAAAGACCAGAGATGCTATCTCCTGGAAGGTGGCAGTGAATAACGAGTTTGACTCTATCACCTCCAATAACACATGGGTGTTGGTAGATCTACCTGAAGGAGAAAAGCCCATCGGATGTAAATGGATCTTCAAGAAGAAGATGAAGGCAGATGGAACTATTGATAAGTTCAAGGCCAGGCTGGTAGCCAAGGGATTTTCTCAGAAACAGGGATAGACTACTTTGACACGTACGCTCCAGTAGCTCGGATGACCACCATCAGAATATTAATCGCTCTAGCAGCTATACATAAGTTGGTGATACATCAGATGGATGTAAAGACAGTATTCCTGAATGGGGAGCTGACCGAAGAGATTTACATGCAACAGCCAGATGGATTTGTCGTCAAAGGTCTTGAAGACAAAAGTCTGTAAGTTGGTGAAATCATTGTATGGTTTGAAGCAAGCTTCCAAGATGTGGCATGAGAAGTTTGACAAAGTTATTAGTGTAAACGGCTACAGAGTCAGCGAGACGGACAAATGTGTTTTCACAAAGTTCGCTGATGGAAGAGGAGTCATCGTTTGTCTGTACGTAGACGACATGCTAATCCTAGGGACGGATATCGGCTATGTCACGGAGACAACGAAGTTTCTCTCAACCAAGTTCAGTATGAAGGACTTGGAGGATGCAGATGTCATCTTGGGCATAAAGATCATCCGGACAGACACTGGAGTAGTGCTATCACAATCTCACTACATTGAGAAGATGCTCACACGCTATAGGTATAAGGATCTTCCAGGGATCGATACGCCATACAGGGGTGATCAGAAGTTCAAGCCAAACTCGAGGGAAAGCGTCAGGCAGCTGGAGTATTCTAGCGTTATCGGAAGTTTGATGTACGCAACCACTGCCACAAAGCCTGACATAGCTTTCGCCGTGGGAATGCTGAGTCAGTTCACAAGCAACCCAGGGATTGAGCACTTGAAAGCTGTGAAGCGGGTGATGAGATATCTTAAGAAGACTCAGACATATGCACTGTACTACAACGGGTATCCGACAGTAGTGGAAGGCTTCAGTGATGCTAGTTGGTGTTCAGAGGTAGAAAGCGAGAGATCCACAGGAAGATATATCTTTTCCTTGGGTGGACCTGCTATATCGTGAAAGTCGAAGAAGTAGACTATACTCTCTCGTTCCTCCATGGAATCTGAATTCTATGTACTTAAAACTGCAGCATATGAAGCAGAATGGCTTTGGAAGCTCATGTATGAACTTCCAGTGGTTGGGGCTCAGATACAGAAGATACCGATATACTGTGACAACCAGGCAACTGCGGCGGTGGCATCAAATGACCTTTTAAATAGAAAGAAGAGGACTTTACGGTTGAAGCACAGGACAGTACATGATCTTATCAAAAGAGGTGTAATTACAGTAATTGATATTCGGAGTCAGAAGAACCTGGCAGATCCATTCTCAACGGGCCTCAAGCGCTAGTTGGTCGATGACACAACTTGTAAAATGGGCTTGAAGGCATTATGATAGTGTGTCTTTGTAATCCTACCATAAAGTTTTATGTTATTAGTTCAAAGAGAAATCTACTAGGCATATAACTTTTGGTTCAAAAGAGGATCACTGACTGGAAAACTATCAGGTAATAGTGGATACTTGTTCTCTGGAACATGGAAGGGATACGGACCCATAACCACTTTTGTCTACTATATATTTTCTGCAAAAAAAAACAGATCCTGTGGAAGGTTGGCTTAAACGCCTTAGTGAGTTCTCAGGCAGAGTGAATGCCGGGTGTGCTTTACAGGAAGCACGGTAGAGCGGCACTACAAGGAGTGAAATTCCATACTATAGTGGGGTGACTCCACCATGAGGTTTCTAGGTCTAGGATAATGCCTCGGCTTTGCAAGCCAAGTCATAGCGGCGTAGCACCGCAAATAGGCAGGTAGCCTAATGCTGTACGACGTAATTAAAGAGTTGTAGACAACACTACAAAGGGGAGAATGGCCCCATGTTACAGTGGCACGACACCACGATGAGGTACCCAGGTAGGGGTAAAGCCTCGGCCTTACAAGCCATGTCGTTGCAGCGTAACACCGCAAGGAAGCCTTTGGCTTCATGCTGAGTAGATTGGCACTACAAACAGGCTGAGATCTCATGCTACAATAGTATGACACTACGATGAGGTTCCCAGGTAAGGGTAATACCTCGGCTTCAGGCCATGTCATAGCGGCGTAGCACCGCAAGGAAGCGCAAGGCTTCATGCCATGTCTCTTTAATAAAGAACTCACCTATAGTGTATGGAAAGAGATATCAGGCCATCTCTTGAGGGTAAACTTGTAGATGCCCAAAATTATAAACTGAAACCAGGCTGGCACAGGGCCTTTAATTTGCAGCCAGAAGCACACGTAACTACACTTTGTGAGTGGGAAAATTTTTAATTGTGGTGCAGAATTTAAGACATAGTCCATTCTTGTATCACATTGTTATTTAACCCATGCGGGAAGATTCAAGTCGTCAGCGACATCTATCCTAATACAAAATGGACAGTTACTGTAGGGAACGCTCAACCCTGGACACATATATATGTTGTGATATGTGGGGGATTGTTGGTGCTTTCTTTACATGGAGAGAGCTTGCTCTCAACATGCCTTGTAAAAGTTTAGTCCCACATCGGAAATGCACCATTAATTATCTCAACATATATACTTGGTTGTGTTGTTGAGAGATGCACATGGGGTAGTGACCCTAAGGAGGGAACCATATGGGTGATTTTACTATGAGGTAAGAATAAGACTCTAAGGATTAAGCATTAATGCTTTTGTCATTCTCTTGGATTAATTCCATTTGTCGCTAAGCACCAAAGGGGCTTAGCAACTCGCACGCGGACTCCGATTCCGACTAGGACTTGGACTCGGACTCGGACTCGGGCTCGGGCTCATGGGCTCATGAGGCATAATGTGCCATTTTTTTGGCATACTTTGTACTTAGCAACTCAGCAGTCATGCGGCTCATATGCGGCCATACGGTTTTATGCGGCATGAGGCTCATATACGGCCTCATGCGGCCTCATGCGGTCTCATGCAGTCCATGCAGCCTCATGTTATCTATGCGACACTTGTGGCCATGAGGCCATGTGGCTCATGCGGCCAGGCTTCTGGTGCTGCTGCCGCATGGAGGGCTCCACTGAGTGTGCAGGCTACAAGTCAGTTATGGAAAGACTGATTCAATGCGATTAATTCAGATCCACTTTTTGTGGGATTTGAATTAATTTTGTTGCTATCTTTGTGGGATTTGAATTAATTTCGTTGCTATCTTTGTGGGATTTGATTCAATCTTTCCATAACGGAAGAGGCGGCTAGGGTTTCCACCCTCTCTCTATATATACTCTCTTCTGGCCTCCTTTGTGAGGACTACGAACTTTATAAGTCAGAAAAGAGAGAGAGAAGGAGCTGCTGCCACCATTGCAAGTCCATCCGAGGAGTCAGAACAGAGGTGACTTCGAGCGTTCCACAAGTTCTTCAACTTGTTGGTTCCTGGAAGAAATTCGTGTGGGGCGAATCTTGCTTTGAGCAATGGTGTTTTGACACCCCAGCAACCTTTCTTCATCTCATCTTTCTCTAGATTATTGTAACTCGTTCTGTCCCAATTGTAACACGTTTGCAAGGAAGAACAAGATATCTTCTCTATTTTCATCCTTCATATTGTAATCTGGCTATTTGGCTTTTTATATCATCATAGATCTTGAGTTTGATCACTACAAAGTTTTTGTGTGACTCTCAGATCTCGATTGCATCAGTTTTTCCATCTTTGATCAAGCCCCGGGAATAACACAATTAAGTGGTTGAACAATAAGATGGGGACTGATGCAAAAGGGTAAAAGAACTGAAACCTATAACTAAAAGTCTGAACTTATGAATACAACTAAAGGCATCCCTGCTGCTACACCTTTCCTATCCCGAGCCCCCTTCCTCATCCATTAATTGATGTAATTTGACAGATAGGACTGAATAGTGTGCAATTTGGTGACTGAGCATTAACTAAAGCAAGGACTGAATATATATATGTGTATCCTATTTACGGTCATAATAAAGGGGTGAATGATACTTAATAAATTGGCTGATACACATATCATCCCCTTCCATATCCACATGGACTGATGAATATTGAAGTAGGGATAAACAAATGGACAAGAAGACATAATACCTAGCCCCCTATGTAAACAATAAGAGTTGGAGGGCTGATCAATACCATTTAATGATATCAAAAGTAGGGGATAGGCCTGAACACCAAGGCTGAACCATATAGACTACAACAAATTTCCTCCTCTTACCTCATTCACAGATACCAATTCACAATGGGTCTGATACTCAAAATTAATGGCCTGAATTATGAGTTCAAAGGATGAACTCCATATCTAATTATAAGACTGATCATGAAGTAAAACCCTACCCTCTCATTTGGCTGCTATACGAAGGGTATATGGACTATACAATATATGTAATATAGACTGTCAAAGCTAAAGTATACTGCGACCAAGCTAAAATAGGGACTGAACTCAGTTAAGTAGGAGACTATACAGTCTCACTTAAGACTGAACTAGTATACGTCTAATACAAGTCCCACAAGGACTGAAACGTATGTCCTTTCCAAAATTGGGACTTAACTAGATATGCTACTGACATGAATTTTAGCAAGTAGTAGCTGATCTGTTAAATAATAGGGACTGAATAAATAAATGCATCCAACTCGATCCCTCCACTTAAAACTAATCCTTACCAGATCCAAGGACTGATCACTTTACCTACTGGGTCTGTAATTTGAAGGTGGGGACTGATATCAAGCTAAGGCTGCTCAGGAATTATTGGGGACTGAACCTATGCAAACGATAAGGGACTGAATAAATATATATTTGCTGGACAGTAAATCAAACTAAGGGGGATGGATAATATAGGTGGGGACTGAAACATCAAAGAGGTCAGAATTTTAACAATGATCTAACATTCCATGTATGGTCTGAACAGAAGGGACTGAACACTAAAGTTTTAGAGACTGTACTAAGAAGACTGAAACCAACATATACCAACAGTCCATATGAATACTTAAACTGTCCCCACAATACCATGCCCCCCCAATCTAAACTAGATACCATACCTAGCTAGAACAAGGGCCCATGGGAGATTTAGAGACATGGGTGTCCAATTGGTTATTTTGTCAAACACTTGGCGTGCGTATCGGATACGTCAATGATACGCACTCTAAATGGATTTAAACTTGACCCCAAAGCTCACCCACATGTTCTAATCCCTAAATAGAGCCTAACAAACCTATCCACAAACCCTAGAAATCTTATTCTCGGATTATGCCCAAAATAAGTCAAAATACAAAGAGAAAAGTCTCTAAAAGAGAGAATGAAGAGCCAAAACTCCTCTCCATAGCAAACCTAATGCATGGGGATCCCTAATTGATGCATATATACAAATTTGATGAAAATTAATGGGTTAGAATGCTCATACCAATTGAGAGATAGATTCTCAATGCAAAAATCCCTTAGATCTAGAATCCCGTCAAGCTCTGAATGCTCCAATCCTTCCAAGCTAGCCAATAGAGCCTTCTCCTCTCTAAGAGGAAGAGAATAAAACTAATTTTGGACAATTTGGAGAAAATTTGGTTGTATGAACAATTGGGGAAGTAGCTTCTAATTAGTGTTAGCATTTGGAGTGAAATAAGGAGGAATAAGATGAAGTGAGACTTAAATAGAGGTGTGGACTGCCATAATAAGTTTAATTTAGGATTATGGCTAAGGAGAAATGTCCACTATGAGCTCCTCTTAGTCATGACAAGATGAGGGAGTAAGCATATCTTCCTAATTAGGTGTTTAGTCAAACTTCCTAATTAATATTGCTAGTCTTGCTAAAGGCTAACTAAAGTTTGATTAGGCTAGTCCTAATCATTCAATTAGGTGGTCATGTCAAGTCGGTTTAGGTCCTCTAGGATCACTAACCACTATTATAATTAAAGACTGGCCACTATTCATATACAAAAATTTAACATGTGCACTATATTAATATTATAGATAGTTAACCAAAATTATGAAGTTTAGTTTTGAAAAATAATTTATCATTCAAGATATAATTTGAATTCACGATAATATCAAGAAATGAGAAAAGTAAAAAAATACTCCTCTTCCAGGAATGTAGTGGTTACAGATGATAGATGTTGTATTATTAACACACAATATGATGGAACCCAAAAGAACAAAATAATTTTTTTAATAATTTATTATCTGTTCCTAATAGTTATAACCGTTCGTAAAAATTTCCTTTTCTAACGGTAAAAAACTGTTATAAAGTTTGTATTCCTAATGGTAAAAAGCGGTTATAAAGTTTGTATTCCTAACGGTAAAAAACTGTTAGGAGAATTATTTTTCCAACAATTTTTTATCGTTAGGAAAAACTTTTGCCAACGGTTTTTACCGCTAGGAAAATTTCCAACGCCATACTACCAATGGTAAAATAATGTTAGCAATAATTTTTCTAAGGCCTATAGTCGTTAATAAATGACTGTTTTCATGTAGTATTCATTTATGAGTAATGAATGATAAAAATTTCTTAAAAACTTGGAATGTATTGATTATTAATACCCATTACCTTTGTTAGTTGTAGGGGTCGAATCTCAACTAGCGGTAGTTCACAGGGAAACGCAGAAGGAACTTTTTGGCTTGTACCCAAAATAACTTCGATTAAGAAATCGTTGAATTTTAAGTTTTAAGTATTTTATTAATCGTAGAACATTATGACTCCAAAAATTCAAGAATGCCTAGCTCGCGATGCAAAAAGTTAAAAAAAATCTTCGTCTAGTGGTTTTGGTAATATATCTACCAGTTGATGATCTGTGTCAATAAATTTTAAACAAATATTCTCGTGTTATTAGTGATCACGTAAAAAGTAGTGACGTATTTCTATGTGATTAGTGCGTGAGTGACATATAGGGTTCTTAGTCAGATTAATTGTGCTAGTATTATCACAAAATATGGGATCTTAGTTTAGTACAGATTATAGTCTTATAAAGTTTGTTTCATCCACAAAATTTGAGCACAACAATGTCCTGCGACGATATACTCAGCCTCAATTGTTGATAATGCTATAGAATTTTTTTTGTTAAACCAAGATACGAAAGGCTCACCTAGGAGATGACACGTACGTTGATACTTTTACTGTCTACTTTGCATCCAGCAAAATTAGCATCCGAGTAATCGATTAGGTCAAACGATGTGATTTTAGAATACTATAAGCCGACAGTAGAAGTTCCTTTAAAGTATCAAAAGATATGCTTAACGGAGCATAGATGTGATTCCTTAGGATTAGCTTAATATCGTGCACAGATGCAAGCACTAAATATAATATCAGGGTGACTAGCAGTTAAATACAGTAAACTACCAATCATACCTCGATACTTACGTTGGTCGACGGGTTTATGTGAAATCCCTTTCCTAAATTCTCAACGTTAGAAATTTTTCTGTGTAGATGGACAAGTTATCTAAATTATATATTTATTTATTTATTTATTTATTTATTTATTTATTTATTATTATTATTATTATTATTATTATTATTATTATGGTTAAAAAATAAATTTTGTTGAATAGTTGCAATTCTAAAATGAATAATTTAATATAAATAGATTATAGGTTTATCCTTAAGTAAATATTTAAAAATTGTATATGATATATCTATAAATAACTCTCCATGTATTAGTTTAAACTAATAAATACGATATAACTAATCCTTGGAACTTATAAATATAATATATTCCTATACCTCTACCGAATCATTTAAGGAAGTCCCAACAAAATTTTCCATTACAAAAATCTACTTTCGATGGAAATATTTATATACCCAACCCTATCTTAAAAAAAGCCAACCTATATAAGCATTCCCAATACCATTTCTCAGTATTATGTGTTCCTCTTCTGAAACTTCACCAATTTCATCAGACCCGCGCCTCCATACTCCACTGGAGAGCCGACGACCTCGACTTGCCAAGCCCAGCAACTCAGTGACGGGCCATATCCCAATCGACGATGCATTCTCTTATATCTGTTGTGCAACCGAGCCATCCTGAGTGCTCGTACTCGTCCGCCCTCAACTATATGCAACTCGTTAGCCAACTGGTACGTGACTACTGGTCATGTTTATGGCCAACATGGTTGTCACCCGAGCTTATACCATCACCCATTGTTATTGCTGGGGCACAATATCGATGGAAAACTGAGAAAATAAAACTATTGTAAAAACAATATTTGAACGCAACATCTCAAAAAAGGTGCACAACAAAGATCCTGAGAGGATTCTAGATTACAATAATCTAAAAATATTTTATAACAGTAGCAAACAACAGTAGCACTTCTAAACAGAAGATATGAATCGAAATGCTAACAGCAACAACAATGATAGGCAAAAGATTGAAGATTGCTGAGGTGAATGATCACTGTTGCTCAAAGCTTAATTTGCCCCATACAAACAGCTTCCGGGAACTAGCAAGTTCTAAGGAGAACTTTGGAACACTCCGCTCTTCTGACTCCGCGGATAGCAGCGAACTCCTGTGGCACTAAGTTATGCAGGTACTACTCTTCTCTGCTCTATCGAACTTTATGGAACTATAATAAAAAATACTTGTAAACTTTTATATTTTTTGTGTATTCTAAGAGAGAGAGAAGAGAGAAGCTTATATGGGCCCACGCTGTAACTGCCCAGTTAGCAGAACATTCGGAACGTGGTAAAAACTGCTCCTGAAAGTACTACAACTGCTCAAATCATGTACAGATACGATCTAAGAAAACTAGTGCACAGTGCGTGCCATCTGCAAAATGTATGCCACCCATACAACGTGTGCACCGCAAACACCTTGCACACTGCACGCATAGTGCCACTTGCGCACTCTGTGCAACCTGTGCCAACCGTGCGCTACTGGATCGCGCAACTGGGCGCGCCTCTGGGCTGCGCAATTGGGCACGTCCTTGGGCCGTGCAACTGGGCGTGCCACTTGGTCGTGCCACTGGCTGTGCCAATTGGCAGCACAAGTGGTTCGCACAACGAGCGCAACTTTAGCGCAGTATTCGCCTAATGACGATGCTAACATGCTAAGTGCAAAGTACACCAACAAAATGCTACATTATGCCTCATGAGCCCATGAGCCCGAGTTCGTGTTCGAGTCCGAGTCCGAGTCCGAATCACTAATCCCCTACGTGGCTTAGCATCATTGGAAATTAATTTCCCAAGAGCAAAAAGCATGAATACTTTCCTTGTTGATTTAGCCTTTTTCTATTAGAAAAATACCCCTACATGGCACACCCATGTTTACCTCCACACCACATGTGCATCTCTAAACAAGCATAGCTATTATATAGAGATACAACTCCTTTGGCCTAGCCGATGTAGGACTAAACTTTCTAATAGAAAAGGCCAAAAACCCAACAATCTCCCACATATCTCTATATATGGGTATGAGTGTTCCCCACAGTAACTGTCCATCATGCATTAGGAGAGATGTCGCTGAAAACTTGAATCTTTCCGCATGGGTCAAACAACAGACTATAATACAAGAATGGACTAAGCCTTGAATTCTGTATCACATATAAAATTCTTTCCACTCACATAATGTAATTACATGTGCTTTTGGCTACACATTAAAGGCCCCGTGCCAGCCTAGTTTCAATATATAATTTTGGGCGTCTATAAGTTTACCCTCAAGAGATGACCTGTTATCTCTGTCCATACACTATAGGTGAGTTCTTTGTTAAAGAGACATGGCACGAAGCGCTTTGTGCTTCTCTTGCGATGCTACATCGCTATGACATGGCCTAAAGCTGAGGCCTTATCCTGTACTAGAAACCTTATCGTAGTGTCATACTATTTGCCATAAAATATAAAAGAACGAAACAATTATCGGAGGACTGGACTTTTACTTCACAATACAAACTTGCTTGTACAAAAAAAGCCTAGGAACGAAAACCTAGGTACAATAATCTAAGTACAATTATTTATTTTAAATTCTGGGGGGTGACGGTAGAGGCTCGGGAAAGCGACGGCAGCTCTGCCTTACTCTTTGGACGATCGGATGCAGCCTTGGCTCCGGGAAAGATCTGCTTGGCGTTGAAGAAATGCTCTCCTTATTCTCTCTCTTTAAGTCTCTCCGGGTGCTCTGGTGTTCTTCTCTCCAAAAAAAAGGTCCTCTTTGCAAGGGAATGGCACCCTGCTATTTATAGGAGTGGGATGCAATCATTAGGGTTTGCAATGATTGCCTCCTTGATATATCGGTGATTAAGGACCAATTAATCTGGGCCCTTCATTCTGATTGTAGCAAATCTAGGTAATTAATATAGATTGAATCAAATCTCTACGGGCAATAAATGTTGATTGCCATGAATATTCGCGACTTGTAATGGCATGCGTGTCCAGTTTGCTCGATTTGACTTGATCTGGACAATTAAGGTGATTGCAACAAATCTGATTTTGTTAGGATTTGTTGGCACCCATAATTCTAGGAAGATAAGACTGCCATATGTCTCAATAGTTGTGACAAGCACCACGTGTCCTCCATTGGGTCATCTTAGCAGAGCCGCATATGAGTGGGCCGCATGAGGATGAACGGTCGCATGAAGATGGACAGCCGTATGGAGATGAACAGCCGCATGAAGATGGGCAACCGCATTAGGATAGACAGCCGCATGAAAATGGGTGGCCGTATGAAGGGGGAGCCGCATGGAGATTGGCGGCCGTATGAAGTGGTCGGTCGCATAAATGCAGCAGTCGCATCACTCAGAATTTGGTGGATTCTACCAACTGTGAAAAGATTTCCTCCTCTTTCCTAGGAACACGCCTTTATGTCACTTATTATTGTGCCTTTATGTTAGAGCTGTCATTTGTCAGAGCTGTCAGCCGTCAGGACATTATATGCAGAAAAAGACGAAGGGAGGAGCTGTTGAAGGCCACGTGGCTCTGGGTCTATCCGAGTCGCATAGTCGCGTGAGCCGCATGGACCCCTGAGCCGCATTGGCTCTCTGAGCCACATGGGCTCTCTAAGCCGCATGGAGATCCTTGGCTGCATAGACCTTTCTTTATTCTTTTCCGTGCTTCTACAAGACCCCCTTCAAAGTTTTCAATTTGCAAAATTGAAATACTTTGAATAAGAAGCATGGCTATGTATAAACTCCTCTGGCCGCATATGATGTTCTGGCCGCATGGATGTCCTAACAACATGGCCTCGTCAGCCGCATTGGCCAACCTGCTGTATGGACTTTCTGGTCGCATAGGCTGTCTGACCGCATAAGCTCCTTGCCACGTCATCCTGCCGCGTGTGCAAATATTTTGCATTAATTGCCTTTAATTCGTTTTAGCGCCGTCTTTTGGGGAAATCCCAAGGGTCGGCTCATTAAATCTTTAGATTTTATGCCCCCGGGTGAATCTTCTTTATGAGAGAGGGGCAAATTCCGAGGAGTCGATTTCGTTTTGCCTGAAGCAGTTATTTCGTCTACGTGTCCCCCCTCTTTTATCCTCCTATAAATAAGAGGAACCAAGAGAAAAAACTTCTTTACTTTCTCCTTCAATTCAAACCTTCCCTGCCTCGATTGTTATCCTCTTCTTCGATCACCGATGGCTCCCAAAAAGACAGTTGCGACGAAGGATAAGAAGGCGGCGTCTTCGTCGACTGCGGCGGCGAAGGCTGCTTCTACTTCGACTGTGGCTACTCCTCCGCCAGCCGACGTGCCCGCAGTTCACCCTGACGTCCACCCCCTATTGCTGGTAAGGATGTTATGTGAGTTTAAAAACCCTAACTGTTGTGGCTACATCGCATGCTTTATGTGCGAGCCTTTATCTTCATGTGTGTCGCATGTACGTCTCATGGTCGAGCCGCGAGCCGCATGAGAATCGTTACTATGGCCGCATACGCACTTCGCCAACGGGGCCGCATAAGCTACGCTGAGCCGCATAGACTCGCACGAATTTGTTTGTCACGTGATCCGCATGAACTTAACCACACTCTGAGGGCCCTATGAGAGCACTGTCGCATGAACCATCGCTGGACGGAGCCGTATAAGTATTTTTCTGAGTTTGAGCCGCATGAGGCTTCATTAAGTTGGAGCCGCATAAGCTTCGAAAACACCCATCAGTTCTTTTTGTCCATCTTTTTAACTTATTTTCTTTTGTCTTCCTTTTTCAGTAAATTTCCCAGTTGATGCTGCGGGGGAACCTCTAGTGGGTCGTGCTCAAGCCGCTATGGGCTATAGGTACGACCAGATAGTTTGGTATGTGGCGGACCAGCTTCCTAGTGACGAGCCTTTGACGAGGTTAAATGCCCTCAAGAACCAACCCTTCCACTTCCTATGCGCCATGATGAATTCGAGAAAATTGGAAGGAGAATACCTAAAACATGTATTCTTCTTTGGAGACGCTTTGACTGTGAAGAACCGTCAAGTTCTGGATATATCGGAGAACAGGAGCTTCATTTCTAACGGGATTGCGATCCGTATCCCTCAAATGGAGCATTACTTCCCCCTATCTTGGTTCAATATGCTCCCATTAGACAGGAAGATGGAAGAGTCTTTGACTCCTACCTGGAATAGGATGTTTGTGGGCCTATTATCCTTGGCGTACCCTGGCTTAGGATACGGATAATAGGATGAAAGGGAACCAACATACTTACTCAGAGGTAATGAGGACATGGCAAGAATGAGGGTTTTCTCACCGCGAAATCTTCCTACTCAGAGGTAATGAGGACATGGTTGGAGTGGATTCAAAGGAGGATATTTGTGGACCTATTACCCTTGGCGTACTCCGGTTGTGGGTACGGATAATAAGTCGAAAGGGAATCAACATACTTACTCAGAGGTAATGAGGACATGAAAAGTATGAAGGTTTTTTCACCGCGGAATCTTCCTACTCAGAGGTAATGAGGACATGGCAGGAGTGAACTCAACGGAGGATATTTGTGGACCTATTATCCTTGGCATACTCCGGTTGTGGGTACGGATAATAAGTCGAAAGGGAGTCAACATACTTACTCAGAGGTAATGAGGAAATGGCAAGCATAAAGGTTTCTTCGACGGAGCCTTCCCACTCAGAGGTAATGAGGACATGACAGGAGTGGGCTCAATGAAGGAGGTACATAGAACGACTCAGAGGTAATGAGGACATGGAAGTTCTATGTAGAGGGGTGATTTGTTTTTGGCGGAATTGAGACGACTCAGAGGTAACATCGACATGGTCGTTTTTTTTTGGAAATTTGTGGATCTGTTATCCTTTTTATGTACTGGGAGTGCGGGTAGTGGATCATAAGGAAGGATCTCTTTCAGGAAGAAAAGTTCAGAGGTATGGTTATACATAACATTCTTCCAAAAGAGTGACCGGAATGTAAGTTCAGGGGTACCAGCGGGTACATAACTCGATAATCCAGGAATTTTAGAATCAAAGTGTAAGTTCAGAGGTACCTGAAGGTACATAACTCGATAATCTGGAGGTTTTTTATGGAGAAAGAATGTGAGTTCAGTGGTACCGGAAGGTACATAACTCAATCATCTAGGATTTGGAGAATGTGAGTTCAGCGGTACCAGCGAGTACATAACTCGATAATCTGGGATATTAGTGGAAGAAGGATGTGAGTTCAGCGGTACCGAAGGGTACATAACTCGATAATTTAGAATTTTATGAATATGAGTTCAACGGTACTAGCGGGTACATGACTCGATAATCTGGAATTTTATGAATATGAGTTCAGCGGTACCAGCGGGTACATGACTCGATAATCTAGAATTTTGTGAACATGAGTTCAGCGGTACCAGCGGGTACATGACTCGATGATCTGGAATTTTGTGAACATGAGTTCAGCGGTACCAGCAGGTACATGACTCGATGATCTGGAAAATGTCGTTTAGACATAATATTTCTTCAGGAACTTGCCATTGACGGGCAACATGAGCAGGTCTCCATTTTATTTTGCGAGGTGGTAAGCACCGTTGGAGAATATGGCCTCAATGATAAACGGACCTTCCCATTTTGGCTGGAATTTGTCGGCGGTTTTATGAGTCATGACCATCGGCCTCCGGACTGCCAGAACGAGATCGCCCACTTGGAATGTTCTGATTTTAAACTTCTTGTTGAAGCCTCCAGAGATGCGTGCTTGGTATAGCTCGATTCGTTGCTGAGCTAAGAGACGCTTTTCATCTATGACCTCCAACTCTTAAAACCGGCGACGGTAGTTATCGTCCGTCGTCAATTGGTAAGTAAGGGCGACGCGGAGCGAGGGTATTTCAGTCTCTAATGGGAGGACTGCCTCACTCCCATAAACCAGGGAAAATAACGTGTTTCCAGTGGCTGTTCGGACTGTAGTATGGTATGCCCATAAGCATTCACCAAGCTTCTCGTTCTAGTCACGTTTGTTGGAAGACACAAACTTCTTGAGAAGTTTGATGATTATTTTGTTGAATGCTTCTGCCAACCCATTCACCGTCGAATTGTATGGTGTTGAAGCAATATTCTGGATGTTATGCTTATTGTAAAACCGATAGAAGGCATGGCTTGCGAACTGCAGACCATTATCGTGGATGATCCTTCGGGGCAGTCCAAAGCGATTGATGACGTAATGCTTGAGGAAGCTAATTACGTTTGAAGTCTTTACTTCTGCGAGCGGAACAGCTTTCGCCCATTTGGAGAAGTAATCCGTGATTGCGAGTATGAAGCGATGTCCTCGAAAGAAAGATGGGGCAATCGGACCGATGATATCCATTCCCCATGCTTCAAATGGCCAGGACGCCATTGTCGGATGTAGAAATTCGGATGGTTGGTGGATGAAGTCTACGTGGACTGGGCAGGCTTTACACTTTTTGTCACTCCCCGATCCTGGAATACATATTTTAATACGTAAACCGATAAACCGTATTTACCTTGTATTTATACTGTATTTATTATGCTGTATTTCTTCATGCATTTCCCAAAATATTCGACACACTATTATTTCGTAATTTATTTTCTGTATTTGGGCCTACAGTTTTGGCTCATTTGGGGAACCTATTCTTGGTTCACCTTGGTTCATCATGAACCCATGGGTTCAAGATTCTATATAATAACTCAACTCATTCTCTCTCCTCTTATTTTATTTTCTCTCATTTACTTTCCTCCACCAACCAAGGCAAGTACAAACTTGCTCAAGAGATGGATCCATAAATGTTGTTGATGTTTTCTTATAAAATTATTTGTCAAAATATGTTCTTTTCCTTATTCTATACTAGTTTAGAACTTGAAGTTTTCCATTTTGAAGCTTTAATCTTTGTAGATCTAGGTTTTAACCATTTTCGGATTTTCTTGGTTTTGATCTAGCAAACTTCATTATTTTTAAGTTTTGACGGTTCCATGTTGTAGAGAATTTTGTTCTACCCCATTTTGACCTAAGAAAGTTCCGATTTGGGCTCCGGATGAAGGTTTTGTGTAGTTTGGAAGCCATGGTTGCTTGGCTCCTCTTCTCGGACAAGTGGAGAAGAAGAACAGTACTTGACCGCATGAATCCTCATGCGGCAAGCCTTTGAGCCGCATGGCCTTTCCAGCCGCATGAGACTCATTCGAGCTCAGCCGCATGGAAAGTCCTTCCTAGCCGCACAAGACTTGCTTGAGTACTTGACCGCATGAATCTTCATGCGGTAAGTAATTGAGCCGCATAAGCCTTGTTCAGACTCAGCCGCATGATCCCCTGTCGCATGGACTTCATGCGGCTAGCCTTCGAGCCGCATGAGTTCTTTTGTACCCAGCCGCATATGCGCTATTGTTTTTGGGTCGCATAAGGCCCATCCATCATCCAGTCGCATATGTATCGCCCACACCAGCCGCATACACTGACACCACTTCGTCCGCATGAACCCGACCTTCCAGCCGCATGCGCCTTGGGGCTCTCTGAGTCGCATGAGCGTGTAGTCCCAGCCGCATGAACCAGTATTGACCCGGTCGCATGGACTCACTCCCCTCGAGTCGCAAGGACTTTTGTGCCCTATATTGTTACCTTATTATTATTATTATATATCCAAGATTTCATGCAGGCCACAAGTACGACTTTAGGAGGATAATCATGCAGGCCACAGCATGAAAATCCAAGATTTCACCTAGGGTTAAATTAGGCAACTAAATATACTAGATGCATGGGGAGGGCAAGAATCCCGAGATCGTGTTACACCAGCCGCCTTGAGATACTGTCTTGACGCGTCGGCTGGTCTCCACGGATACTGTGTCATCTGCAACGAGTGGATGACTGTATCCGATTAATTCCTGCTATATATTATATATTTTAGCAAGGTGGCCTTGCGAGGGACCTGTGCTCAATCATACCTGTCTACGCGAACCCCTGGGTTGGCTAGCCTTGCTGGAAAGATACGATCTGAGGATTTCCTGTTAACATGATGCGAGGATAACCTCGTCCCACTAGAAACTCGTAGACTTGATTGGCCGTGAAAACGACTTGCTTGTATCCTATCACCTTCCGTGAATAACTGAGGGAAGCAGACTGTCATGGTACGTGATCCAACCCATGTTCTTATTTGATTGTTGGGTTGGTTATCGTACTATGACAGGCTGTGGACCGAAGTTGTGAACGGAAGACTTATTCTGGTTGTGAAGTGCTACTTCTGTGAATGACTGAGGAACATGGTCTATCATGGTGCATGATCCAACCCATGTTCTTGTTTGATTGTTGGGTTGGTTATTGTGCCACGATGGGCTGTCGACCGATGTCACGATCAGGAGATTTTATTGTTTATACCCTTTAACTTATGCGAAAGTTATAGAGTACGACGCGTCCCGACTCCATGCGGCACCTTTTGTCCTTGTTTGGTTGTAAGGGTGCCATATGGGTTCGAGGATGTGGCGTTACCCTATAATGGTAGCGTAAGTATTACTATTATCAATCATTCTACTTAACTGGGTTTTTAATCTTAACTCTTGTGCCCCTTTGGCGGTACTTGCTATTCGGGGCTGACCCCGCTGGTTTTGTTTGGCCAGATCCCGTAGCAGAGCCAGAGGACACGATCTTCCTCCCTGACATCCATGGTGCATACTAGGAGCATGGCAGTTCGGGGACTCGAGTGGGTTCCTTCTTCACCACTCCTGCTTATACTTTTACGGCGTTTAGCCACCGGCATCTGTTAGCCGGATTACTTGATATTTTGTGTCAGTACATAATTGTAATTAAACAGACTGCAGCTGTGTATAATTTTGTACTCCTGACTCTCTGAGATAGCTAAATTATGAAGCTAGTCTCTCATGATCATTTTGATACAGCGTCGGGGACGCCTTACTGCTTTATCTTTAATGTTCATCTATTTGCTGATGTGATTTGATTGATTGAGACATAGAACTCTGTGGGACCATAGGAGACTTGATTGTAGCATGTACCCCCTAGTCTCTCGATAGCCATGATCGTCGTATGACGTTACGTACCTCATATGGTGTAGCTGGCCTAGTCCGTCTCCGTATTTCGGTACTGGGGCGTGACAAGGTTTTAGTGGTGGCCCATGCAGGTCTGATTTTCAGACTTGTGGGGTATTGCGAATTATTAGGAGTCTCAATCAAGACTTGTTCCCCTTGAAATTCTGTTTTGAATTCTCTGTCCTTGCCTTGATCTCTAACCTGACTTACATCCACGAAATCTTCCTCGTCCGGACTTGATAATCTTATATTCTTCTCTATAGGGGTGCTTCATTCTCAGTAGCAGGTGAGGCACATGAGGAAGAGCAGCAAGAGCATGGCTCGACTGGGCAGCAATAGGAGAGAGAACCTTCTCCAGTGCAGGCACAAGCAGAAATGGAACCAGAGGCAGTGCAGCCGCCGGTTATTGAAACTCCTGCAGCACCAGCAGCAACGGTAGTACCAGACGCCATAGCACTCCTGGAGATCATCCGGGGGGTTCTTGTCACTAACCAACAGCAACAGACTCGACAGCAGGAGCAGAACGTATTGCTGAACCAAGGGATTCAGTTAGCTCTTGAGAGGAGTGCAGTGCCGGGGTTGACTCGGAAGCGTCAGGAAGGTTCCGTCGCTTGAACCCGAGGTATTTTGATGGCACGGAGGATGCCATCACTGCGGATGCATGGATTCAAGATATCGAAGCCATTCTTGTGGCAGCCAAGGTTCCAGATGATGAGAAGGTTGATCAGGTCAAACTGGTACTTCAGGATCTTGCCTACGACTGGTGGGCATCAGAAGAAGTTGGTACAAGATGCCCTGTTCATTGGACCACCTTCAGTGACAGATTCAAGGCCAAGTATTTTGGCGTAGTAGCTCGATATGAGCTCCAGCAGAAGTTTATCAGTCTCAAGCAAGCAGGCAAGACCGTAGATGGGTATACAGCAGAGTTCTGCAGATTGTGCCGTTTTGCACCATCAATGGTGGCAACGGAGCCAGAGAAAGCTATGAGGTTCCAACAGGGACTTCATTTGGAATTATTGCAGCTTGTGGAAGGATACGACTACCAGATGTTTGACGCTGTCTTGACGGCAGCTCGGAGGCACGAGCTTACCCAGCAGAGGTTGGCATCGAGGACAGGAGGTCAGTAGAGATCTCATTCCCAGGTTGGAGGAGGAGCAATGCAGCGAACTACGGCACCAGCACCCGGTGTACGTATTCATGATGTAGGAGCACCGCGGAGGACGGCCGTGTCAACTAATATAGCGCCAGTTCGGCATCAGCAGCCGAGGAACCAGCAACAGCGTCAGGGAGCACCCCAGGGCTGTACATTCTGTGGGAAGGCAGGGCACACGAGGGAGGTGTGCCGGTCAGCAAATGGCTTATACTTGCGGTGTGGTAGTTCAGACCACCGTATTTCTACTTGTCCTATGATGCAGAGGCCAGGAGGGCCAGCTCAGCAGTTTCTAGCGTTGCCAGCTCCGGTGGCAACCCCGAGTGGAGGGCCAGTATTAGCAGTGAGGCCCCTAGCCCAGCGTCTACCAACGCAGGCTCAGATGTTCCGCCAGGCACAGGCAGCTGAAGGCCCTCAGAGGCAGCAACCGCATGGTCGAGGAAGGCCGCAACAAGGGGCTCCGTGGGGCCAGGCTCTCACATTGACCTTGGGAGAGGCTCTAGCGTCTAGTGACGTGGTGGCAGGTAAAATTCTCGTCACCTCATTTCCCGCTGTAGCATTGTTTGATTCAGGTGCTACTCATTCATTCATCTCTGCACAATATGCTACACAGATTGGATTAGAGTTTGAGACATTGCTGGAGAGGATGGATATACTCACCGGCAATGGGCTCGTAGAAGTTAGCAGAGTGCACTTTTTATGTCCGGTAGAGGTGTATGGGCATTTACTGCCCGCGTCATTGATTGAATTCCCTATAGAGAATTTTGATGTTGTTCTTGGCATGGACCGGTTGAGAGACAGTCATGCGACCATTGATTGTAGAGGAGGTAGGGTCATATTCAGCATTCCTGGGATGGAGCAGTTCATCTTTACTCGAACCTTGAAGAATCAGGCCGGAGGCGTCATCTCAGCAGCAGTGTCAGAGCCAGGACAGATTCCGAGAGTGGTCGAAGATTTTCTCGACGTCTTCCCTGATGAGCTCCCAGGGATACCCCCAGTCAGAGAGGTAGAATTTAGCATTGAGTTGAACCCTGGAACGAGGCCTATTGCAGACAGAGTTTACAGAATGTCGCCGTCAGAACAGGATAAGTTGTATCAACATGAAGAAGAGTTGAAGTCTAAAGGATTCATCCAAGACAGTAAATCGCCATGGGCCGTGCCAGTGATTCTAGTTCCCAAGAAGGATGGGTCGACGAGGATGTGCATCGACTACTGCAAGCTGAATACAGTAACAGTGAAGAATAAGTACCCGCTACCAAGGATTGATGACCTGTTTGACCAGTTGAGCAAGGCCAGTGTCTTTTCCAAGATCGATCTTCGGTCGGAATACTATCAAGTAAGAGTCCGGGAGCAAGACATACCGAAGACAGCATTCAGATCTAGATACGGGCATTATGAGTTTTTAGTAATGCCTTTTGGACTAACCAACACTCCCGCAGTATTCATGGATTTAATGAACCGCATCTTTCTGCCGTACTTGGATAAATTTGTGGTGGTGTTCATAGATGACATTCTTGTCTATTCCAGCAGTAAAGAGGAGCATGAGAAACATCTTAGGACTGTCTTGCAGACATTGAGGGAGCATCAACTTTATGCGAAGCTCGACAAGTGTGAATTCTGGTTAGATCACATTTCGTTCCTGGGGTATGTAATTTCTGGGGCAGGAGTGTCATTGGATCCGAAGAAGATTGAGGCCGTAGAGCATTGGCCAGTCCCGAGAACGGTTGCAGAAGTGCGAAGTATCTTAGGATTAGCTGGTTACTACAGAAGGTTCATGGCAGACTTTGCCAAGATCTCTGCGCCCTTAACGCGTTTGACGCACAAGGATGTAGAGTTTGTTTGGTCAGCTAGCTGTCAGGCATCATTTGAAGAATTGAAGAAGAGGTTGATCTCAGCCCCGATCTTGACGCTTCCGGTAGGAGCGGGAGGCTTTACAGTATATTGTGACGCATCTGGAAAGGGTCTTGGATGTGTATTGATGCAGCATGGAAAGGTGATAGCATATGCGTCTCGGCAGCTTCGAGACCATGAGAAGAATTACCCGACTCACGATTTGGAGTTAGCAGCTGTGGTGTTTTCACTCAAGTTGTGGAGGCATTATTTGTACGGGGATCGGGTAGAGATTTATACTGATCATAAGAGTTTGAAATACGTGTTCACGCAGCGAGATTTGAACATGAGGCAAAGAAGATGGTTAGAACTACTGAAGGATTTTGACTTGGATCTTCAGTATCATCCAGGCAAGGCGAATATAGTTGCAGATGTACTGAGTAGGAGAGACAGTGCCTTTATCTTGACCTCACAGAAGCATATTTTAGGAGACCTTCAGAGTATGGGAATCGAAGTAGTTTTGCCAAGGGATATAGGAAGAATGACCAGTATGCAGATTCAGTCAACCTTAGTAGAGAGGATAAGGGCAGCACAAGCAGGAGATCCACAGATTCAGAAGTTGCGGTCGGAGTGTGAATCAGGCCGTAGGAAGGAGTTAGTGATTCATGAAGATGGTACGCTCAGGTTTGGAAACAGACTCTGTGTACCGAGTGGAGACCTTCGACAAGAAGTTATGTCCGAAGCTCATAGTTCTATTTACTCCATTCATCCAGGAGGAACGAAGATGTATCGAGATATCAGGCAGTACTTTTGGTGGAATGGCATAAAAAGAGAGATAGCGAGATTTGTATCTATGTGTCTGGTATGTCAGCAGGTAAAAGCCGAGCAGCAGAGACCAGCAGGGTTGCTACAGCCGCTTCCTATCCCAGAATGGAAATAGGAGCACATCATGATGGATTTCGTGACCGGTTTATCTAGATCCCCGGCTGGCAAGAATGCAGTCTGGGTAATAGTAGATCGACTCACGAAAGTCGCTCATTGCCTTCCCTTCCGAGTTGGACAGACTACTGAGCAGTTAGCAGAAATGTACATGAAGCAGATAGTAAGGCAGCACGGTGTTCCAGTTAGTATAGTCTCAGATCGGGATACGCGGTTTACTTCCCATTTTTGGCGGAGCTTACACCAAAGTTTGGGAACCAAGTTGAGATTCAGTACTGCTTATCATCCACAAACTGACGGGCAATCAGAAAGAACCATTCAGACGTTAGAAGATATGCTACGGGCGTGTACTTTGGATTTTAGCGGATCTTAGGAGGATCACCTTCATCTAGTGGAGTTCTCCTATAACAACAGCTATCAGGCTAGCATTCAGATGGCCCCGTTCGAAGCATTGTACGGAAGGAAGTGCAGGTCCCCTTTGGCATGGGACGACGTTGGAGAACAAAAGTTGTTGGGACCAAAGATGATCACACAGACTGTGGAGATAGTTAAGTTGGTCAGAGAGCGCATTCGAGTTGCGCAGGACCGACATCGTCATTGGGCAGATCAGCATCGTAGGCCTCTAGAGTTCAGAGCGGGCGACCAAGTGTTTCTGCGGATTTCACCTACTCGGGGTATCATCAGATTTGGAACCCGAGGAAAGCTTAGTCCAAGATACGTTGGTCCTTTTAAGATTCTCGCTCGGGTAGGCGATGTGGCTTATCGACTTGCCCTTCCGCCTTCCTTAACTGGCATACATGATGTGTTTCATGTGTCCCAGTTACGTGGGCATGTCCCGGATCCGAGTCATGTCCTCGATCATTCTGAGTTAGTCGTTGGTACCGACCTAACTTACGAGGAACAACCCGTATCTATTATAGACCGGCAAGAGAAGGTACTCAAGAATCGGACGATCAGCCTTGTCCGTGTTTCTTGGAACCATCACTCTCCGGGAGAGTCAACCTGGGAGCACGAGGACGAGATCAGATCTCGGTATCCGCATTTGTTTGACTGATAAGGTATATTTTTGTACCTTATTGACACGATTCCATGCTTATCTGCACCTGCTTATTTTGCACCTTGTGATGTATGATAATAACTACTATGATAGTTAACTTGTATATGATTGTGCCTTGCTTGCCCTGATTTCACTATCCTGTCTTGGCTGGAATTCTGAGGACAGAATTTTTCTAAGAAGGGTAGAGATGTCACTCCCCGATCCTGGAATACGTATTTTAATACGTAAACCGATAAACCGTATTTACCTTGTATTTATACTGTATTTATTATGCTGTATTTCTTCATGCATTTCCCAAAATATTTGACACACTATTTTTTCGTAATTTATTTTCTGCATTTGGGCCTATAGTTTTGGCTCATTTGGGGAACCTATTCTTGGTTCACCTTGGTTCATCATGAACCCATGGGTTCAAGATTCTATATAATAACTCAACTCATTCTCTCTTCTCTCATTTTATTTTCTCTCATTTACTTTCCTCCACCAACCAAGGCAAGTACCAACTTGCTCAAGAGATGGATCCATAAATGTTGTTGATGTTTTCTTACAAAATTATTTGTCAAAATATGTTCTTCTCCTTATTCTATACTAGTTTAGAACTTGAAGTTTTCCATTTTGAAGCTTTAATCTTTGTAGATCTAGGTTTTAACCATTTTCGGATTTTCTTGGTTTTGATCTAGCAAACTTCATTATTTTTAAGTTTTGACGGTTCCATGTTGTACAGAATTTTGTTCTACCCCATTTTGACCTAAGGAAGTTCCGATTTGGGCTTCGGATGAAGGTTTTGTGTAGTTTGGAAGCCATGGTTGCTTGGCTCCTCTTCTCGGACATGTGGAGAAGAAGAGCAGTACTTGACCGCATGAATCCTCATGCGGCAAGCCTCTGAGCCGCATGGCCTTTCCAGCCGCATGAGACTCGTTCAAGCTCAGCCGCATGAAAAGTCCTTCCTAGCCGCATAAGACTTGCTTGAGTACTTGACCGCATGAATCTTCATGCGGCAAGTAATTGAGCCGCATAAGCCTTGTTCAGACTCAGCCGCATGATCCCCTGTCGCATGGACTTCATGCGGCTAGCCTTCGAGCCGCATGAGTTCTTTTGTACCCAGCCGCATATGCGCTACTGTTTTTGGGCCACATAAGGCCCATCCATCATCCAGTCGCATATGTATCGCCCACACCAGCCGCATACGCTGACACCACTTCGTCCGCATGAACCCGACCTTCCAGCCGCATGCGCCTTGGGGCTCTCTGAGCCGCATGAGCGTGTAGTCCCAGCCGCATGAACCAGTATTAACCCGGCCGCATGGACTCACTCCCCTCGAGCCGTATGGACTTTTATGCCCTATATTGTTACCTTATTACTATTATTATTATTATATATATATATATATATATATATATATATTATATGCCCATTTTATATCCTTACGCCTTTTGTTCCGAGCATGATACGAGCACTAATGTGACCCGGAGAACAAAGTGTTCCTACCTGATACATGTACCTGAATGTCCCAGTTCTTGTTCATGCTCGACAAATGACTCGTAACTCCACGTGGCGTATTTGCAATGATGCATTACACTAAGGAGGGTAGAACATGTTGACATACTGATTGACATGGATCCTCTTTGGGGTACTCGTACTAAAGTATGACTTTAGGAGGATAATCATGCAGGCCACAGCATGAAAATCCAAGATTTCACCTAGGGTTAAATTAGGCAACTAAATATACTAGATGCATGGGGAGGGCAAGAATCCCGAGATCGTGTTACACCAGCCGCCTTGAGATACTGTCTTGATGCGCCGGCTGGTCTCCACGGATACTGTGTCATCTGCAACGAGTGGATGACTGTATCCGATTAATTCCTGCTATATATTATATGTTTTAGCAAGGTGGCCTTGCGAGGGACCTGTGCTCAATCATACCTGTCTACGCGAACCCCTGGGTTGGCTAGCCTTGCTGGAAAGATACGATCTGAGGATTTCCTATTAACATGATGCGAGGATAACCTCGTCCCACTAGAAACACGTAGACTTGATTGGCCGTGAAAATGACTTGCTTGTATCCTATCACCTTCCGTGAATAACTGAGGGAAGCGGACTGTCATGGTACGTGATCCAACCCATTTTCTTGTTTGATTGTTGGGTTGGTTATCGTACTATGACAGGCTGTGGACCAAAGTTGTGAACGGAAGACTTATTCTGGTTGTGAAGTGCTACTTCTGTGAATGACTGAGGAACATGGTCTATCATGGTGCACGATTCAACCCATGTTCTTGTTTGATTGTTGGGTTGGTTATTGTGCCACGATGGGCTGTCGACCGATGTCACGATCAGGAGATTTTATTGTTTATACCCTTTAACTTATGCGAAAGTTATAGAGTACGACGCGTCCCGACTCCATGCGGCACCTTTTGTCTTTGTTTGGTTGTAAGGGTGCCATATGGGTTCGAGGATGTGGCGTTACCCTATAATGGTAGCATAAGTATTACTATTATCAATCATTCTATTTAACTGGGTTTTTAATCTTAACTCTTGTGTCCCTTTTGGCGGTACTTGCTATTCGGGGCTGACCCCGCTGGTTTTGTTTGGCCAGATCCCGTAGCAGAGCCAGAGGACACGATCTTCCTCCCTGACATCCATGGTGCATACTAGGAGCATGGCAGTTCGGGGACTCGAGTGGGTTCCTTCTCCACCACTCCTGCTTATACTTTTGCGGCATTTAGCCACCGGCATTTATTAGCCGGATTACTTGATATTTTGTGTCAGTACATAATTGTAATTAAACAGACTGTAGCTGTGTATAATTTTGTACTCCTGACTCTCTGAGATAGCTAAATTATGAAGCTAGTCTCTCATGATCATTTTGATACAGCGTCGGGGACGCCTTACTGCTTTATCTTTAATGTTCATCTATTTGCTGATGTGATTTGATTGATTGAGACATAGAACTCTGTGGGACCATAGGAGACTTGATTGTAGCATGTACCCCCTAGTCTCTCGACAGCCACGATCGCCGTATGAGGTTACATACCTCATATGGTGTAGCTGGCCTAGTCCGTCTCCGTATTTCGGTACTGGGGCATGACACTTTCTTGTATAGACTATCGTATCTGCTACCATCGTGGGCCAGTAGTAGCCCATTCGGTAAAGACGGTCTTGCAATTTAGTGCCAGACTGATGGGCCCCGTAGACACCATCATGAGCTTCATATACGGCTTCTTTGGCTTCTGCGTTTGACAGACACCGAAGCAATAATCTATCGTAGGATCACCGATACAACATTTTTGTCTCTGTATCGTAGAAGAATCTAAGAGAACGCCTTCTGATAGAAGTGGCTTCCTTTGGGTTCTCGGGCAGGATGTCGTAGACTACGAAGTCTATGAATGGTTGTCTCCAGTCTGGCGCTTCATCGATCGTCTGAGCGGAATAACTCGCCATGAATTGAACGTTGTTCTTGGGACAGACCAGTTCGTGGCCTATCACGTCAATCGAATAATGAGTATGGTTTGGCACTGCTAGGGAAGCGGCAAGGCCTGCTAGCGCATCGGCTTCGATATTTTGGAGTCTGGGCACGTGTTCGATGAAGAATCCCTCAAATAACGAAATAATGTTGATCGCTATTTGGTGATAGGGGATCATGTCTTCATGGCGGACTTCGTATGAACCCCGGATCTGATTGACGATTAACTACGAATTGTCGTATGCTTCAAGATATTCTACCCCCAGCCCCCTTGCAAGTTGAAGGCCAATGACCAAAGCGTTGTACTCGGCCACATTATTAGAACAGGGTTCCGTGAGGGAGTAAGCGCGACTGATCACTAGTCCGGAAGGAGAAATCAGCACCACCCCGACTCCAACGACGATGTTGCCCTTTGGTCCAGTTCTCGAAGCACCATTGAAGAACATTCGCCATATATCATCATGGGAGGACGCATGTGAGTCGGCAACCTCATCTAGGATTCCTTCATATACTCTGGACGACTCCGAGCCTGGGTGGGCTGCTAAAAAGTTTGCCAGGCTTGACCTTTAACAGCCTTTTGCGGGACGAAGATCATATGATAAGGAGACAGCAATATTGCCCACGTGGCGAGACGGGAGATGAGTGCCCCTGGTTTAGTCATGAGGACTCTGAGAGGGTTGACTCGTGAGATCACATGTATGGTTTGTCCTGCGATATAGTGTCGTGCCTTTTGAATGGCGAACACAAAGGCGAGGCATTCCTTCTCCACGACGGTATATCGATGCTCTGGCCCGATCATCATTCTGCTAAGATAATATATAGCTTGTTCATGGCCTGGATCATTGTTTTGTGCTAGCAGAGCACCGAGGGAATGCTCTATTGCTCGTACATATAGCAAGAATGGTTTTCCAGCAACCGGAGCCACCAGGACTGGAGGGTTCGACAAATATTCTTTGATGCTGTCGAAGGCACGTTGGCATTCTTCATCCCATACGAACGAGACGCCTTTCTTCATGAGATGGATGAATGGCCGACATCGCTCGGAGAGGTTAGAAATGATCCTTCTGATGTAAGCTAGCCTTCCTTGAAGACCTCTGAGTTCGCAGAGATTTCTCGGGGGACCCATCTCCATAATTGCCTTCGTCTTTTCTGGATCTACATGAATTCCCTAGACAGTAATGATAAAACCTAAGAATTTTCTGCTGGATACGTCCAAGAAAGATTTTGTGGGATTTATCTTCAAGTTGTGTGCTCGCATCAGGTCGAATACCGTCCTCAGATCCTGCAGATGGTCTCCCTTATAGCGACTCTTGACGGTGATGTCATCAACATAGCACTCCACAGTCTTGTGCAAGTGGTCTCTGAAGATGATACTCATGGCTCTTTGATAAGTAGCACCAGCATTCTTTAAACCGAAAGGCATGATTGTGTAGCAGTATGTGCCAATCGGTGTTCGAAATGATGTATGCTTTTCGTCGTCAGGAGACATCTTGATTTGGTTGTATCCCGAGAAACCATCCATGAATGACATGCGTTCGAAGCCGCATGTGTTGTCAATCATGATGTCTGTGATAGAGAGGGGGAATTCATCTTTGGGACATGCCTCGTTCAGATTACGGAAGTCGATACAGATTCGAATCTTTCTATTTTTCTTGAGGACCAGTACTATATTGGCGACCCAGTCTGGATGTTGTTCTTCACTAATGAAGCTGCTAGCTACCAGTTTGTTGACTTCAGCTTCGATCGCATCCATGATGCCTGGACGGAAGCGTCGTTGTTGTTATTTGACCGGCTTTGCATCTGGCCAAATTTTGAGCTTGTGAAGGGCAACCTTGGGGTTTAGTCCTGACATGTCTTCATAGCTCCAGGCAAACACATCAATATATTCTTTGACAAGTTCCAGTAGCGATTCTTGCTCTTCGCCTGTTAGGCTTTTACTGACGAAGATTGGTTTTGGGGAAGATTCGCTGCCTAGGTCGACCTGTATAACCTCATCTTCAGCAGGAGGTTCTCTCTGTTCGAACCGCTTTTCCCATTGTGTATCCAGCTGTTGGGCCCACGGCTCTAACTCGAGGATTTCAAGAATGTCTTCATCTTCTTCGTATGCATCGGCGAATGTCATAATGACTGACAGGACTTGTCTGAATACGTCTCCGATGCTGGTATCTGAATCAGAAGTTGATGACCCGGTTGAATGTGAATACCAGTCGCATTCCTCATCTGAACTTTCAGGGGCCGTTGTAGGCGTAACATACCCTAATCCACATCGGGTCTTGCTATAGTAGTCCCGTAGTTTGCCAGCTGGGACTGGCGGCTTCAAAGGTAATCATCGACCGGTGCCGTAGTTTAAGCCTGGCGTAGTTTCCAGATCATACCCTTATTTTTGCATGCGGTATTTGGATTGGGGGCTATAGAGATACAGAGGCAGTCTTCCGGTATCTGATTCAAGATCGACCTTCTCTATGGTGAAGGGCTCTGGGTCGTCCTTCCGGCCAAAGACGATTGGATGGTCCCCTTCCTCGATTATGCAGTAAGAGTCTTCCACTGGAGTAAGCTGGTTTGAGGTGTAAACATTTGTCACCTGTGTGTGTAGGTGAGTGCCTATACTGTGTTCCATAGCATACATTGTACAAAGCTTATTAAGCTCGAGGTAGTTCAAAGATAGCCCTTTATTGATGAAGTAAGGTATCTTTTCTAGCGGAATTACATCATCTGCGGAGGAAACATCAGTATGGGCAGCCACATACTTGGCCAGTTCTGGTTTTTCTTCGGCCACCCCCTGTATAAATGAAGACTGAGAGGATGACCTGGGCAGCTCGATCATCAGGGGTTTTGTTAGTGGAGCCGAACGTGAAGTTGTTGGCAAACTAGCGACCCCCAGTTTGGTACTCGATGCTGGGCAGGAGTTGTTGGCTCGCTAGAAGCCCCAGGCTTTGCATCGAGGTGACGATTCTTCTTGGAAAGGCGTATCGTCATTGGCTTGTCGGAGGGGTTGAGCTTCTCCATTTGTGGCTGGCCGACTCTTGACAGTCTGATTGTCAGTGGCTCTATTGTGGGTCTTGGTGCTTGGTCGGACCTTGGCAGCCGGATTATCATTTGTCCTTCTTGTGCCGAGAGGCTGATTGCATCCTTACGCAGAGTGGCCGTAAGGGGTGCGGATTTGCCAGGTTTGCAAGCTTGAAGGTGGATTGTCAGAGGTTCTTCTGATCCTGAGGCCATCTCAGTTCGAGCTTGTACTTCTTCATCCAGGTGCCTCTTCGACTTCTCGTATAGGCAGGAATCCGAGTAGTAGGATTCGACCCCTTTGATGGGATCGATGTCGGCAAATTCTGTCCTCACGAAGCCGTGTTTGTCGACATACTTGAAGTACTGGTACAGCGTGGAAGGTACGATCATATAATCATGTATCCAAGGGCATCCTAGGAGGATATTGTATGAAGTATCTGCATCTATGACGTAACAGGTCACTTCTGACTGAAGATTGCCAATTTGGCACTTCAAGCGAATCTTTCCAATTGGGTAGCTCCTGCCCGAATTAAAACCGCTGATGGTGGTGCTTGTTGGCGTCAGGCGATGCAAAGGAATGCAGAGATGATATAACAGACCATTCGGGATGATGCTTATGGAAGAGCTAGGATCAATGTGCATCCGGTCCACCTTTACGTCCTCGATGTATCTAGAGTAGTATAACGGACGATCGTGCAGATTGGTTTTGATGAGCATATCCTACAGAGTGTAGACAATATTGGGCATCGCTCCTGTGCAAGCGCTGTCTTGGAGATTTGCAGGCGGGCTCTCCCCTGTGAGGTTGACCTGAGCCAGATATGCGTCGACATTTTGGAGTGCAACGCTCAAAGCCGCGCGAACATCCTTTGAGAGTCTCAGGAGCTCGTATAATGACAATTTGGCCGGTGTGTTGGCCAATTGCGCCAAGATGTCAAAGTTATAGGGCCTTTTCAGCCCCATGCGGTGCCTCTTTTCGGAGGGATTTGTCAAAGCGAGTCTCCTTCGGCCTAGGCTTGTCGGTCGTCGGAGGCTGAGAAGGTCCTGGAGCATCAGTAGTAGCTGGCTGGTGATCTTCAGTCGAGTTATCAGCCACAAGTTGGGATTGTGCCCAGACCGGGTAACGACAGCCGTGACTTCTTCGACATCTGCCAAGATTGTGCGGCAAGATCTGACTTTTCCACCCTTCTTCTTGCAAATAAAAGGTGGTGTTGACTAAGTCACCTCAAGCACCAGGTCCGGATGGACCCACATGACTTCCCCTCGTGATGTGGTGAGGGGTACTAAACCAGCAACCTGATCCCAAGGAGGTAGAAGATTAGCAATCTCCATCATTGCCCGGGGGATGGGTACCACCCCATCTTTAGTCTCTGTTGGAGGGAAGCTACCTGATTGTACGGACACTATATTGGCTGCCCTGGTTACTTCTTCGAAATCAATGGCCAGAGCGTTTGAATCGATGAGATATTGGATGTATCATTTCAGTTGGTAGCAGTTGTGTGTAGCATGGGGGACGTAGCGGTGGTAGTGGCAGTACTTCGGGCTCTCCACTTCTGCCGGCCGAGGTTCCCGTCTTGGTGGAGGGAGCTGAATTATGTCTCCTTGTATGAGCATGTCCAAGATGGGCTTGACGTGGCCGTCTTCGAAGGAGTAGGTCATTTGCGGCCATTATTTGTCTGTCGATTTTGACTCAGGTTTCTGGGCGGTGTTGGCCACCATAGTCTGCTTACCCCTGTTGTCCTGATTGTTGGAGGAGCTACCCCCATTGTCGTTGTTGGTATTAGGACGCTTGTCCTTATTCTTTCCCTCCGAGATGTGCAATCCCAGTTGGCGAGCCTTCTTCAATCGTTCTTCGGCGCTTGGGGCACTAATGAAAAATGCCTTCCAGTCCTTAAATTGACTTTCCCCCATCCAGAGAGTGATTGTTGGGAGCAACCTCTTTTGGAAAATTTCAATCAAGGAGGAATCCGGGTTACCAGATGGCAGCTTCATTACGGTTTGGCAAAACCGCTCAATATAGTTCCTTGTCAGCTCTTTCTCTCCTTGGACGACGTCCATGAGGGTGGACATCGTGATGTCCTGTCCTACTTCGTAGAACCTCTCCAAGAACATGCGCTTAAAGCTGACGAAGGAGTAGATGCAGTTGTCTGGCAGGTTGCGATACCAGTCGAAGGCGACTCCTTCAAATGCCCTAATGAATAATCGTGTGAGGATGGCATCGTCATGGGACAGATGGTCGGTGGTGACCGCGAAGTAAGTGATGTACCGACTTGCGGAGGTCTTGCCATCATAAGGATTGATGTTGAATGGCTTATATCTTGGTGGGAAGGGGACATCCCTCCATGCAGCAGGGTATGGTTGCCGTATTCTGAGGTCTTGAGAGTTTTCTCGAGCGTGAAACATGGCTCGAAGCACCTGGACCTCTCTTCTTGCTTCTCTGGCCTCATCCGCAGCAGTGGGAATCGATATTTCAGGAGGATTATTGCCCTAGTTTGGTGCCGCTGAATTTGAGTCCACACTGACCGTGGAACCCGCGCTTGTTTGGCCAGGCGTCCCTCCTTGCAGAGTTGGAAGAGATGCTTTGATCTCATCTACAGACTTGACCAAGGCATGCAGTATTGCCTCCAGTGTGTCGATGCGTTGGCGATTACTGGAACCACCTTGGTTGTTGTCCGTCATGAACATCGTCCTTATATGAGGAGAGATTGAAGGAACGGTGGAGGACGTGCCCTCCGAGTCGTACCTTTGTACCGAGAAGTTATCCGGGTATGTAGGAATGTTCTCCTCTGGTTCGGACTTAGAAGGAATAGTACCCCCAACTTCAGAGCTTGCTTCATCTTGAGAGTCGTGGACGTCCTCGGGGACGTCGGCATCTGATGTATCTGATGGGAGAGTTGTTTCCCCGGGCTCGTCTCCTTAGAACATCGGATTGTTGTGGATGTTCTGAGGAGTGCCACCCCCAGTCTCAGTAACCCCCGGTGGTGTGGATGATGAATCTCCTACTGTAGTAGATTTTGTCTTCGAACGGGTACCTTGGAAAACTTTGGTGGTGGATAACCGTTTAGACGACAGTTTCTTAGTCACAGTGGTTGAGATCTTCGGGCTGGAAAAGTTTATCTTCTTCCCTCTCCCATCGGCAGAGATTTTTTGAGTGGAGTTGCAAGAGACGACGGAAGGCGCTTCGTCCTCTGAGCTTGGTCGTTGCAGCCTTTGGAAAACAGAGTGCCGGTCTTCTCTTGCTGTCGTATTTTTGCAACAGCAGTTGACGATGATTTGGGTGCAGTAATGTACGTGGGAGGACTCTTTGCATACCGGGGCCTATTATCTTTCTTTGCGTTTGTGGAGGATAACCTCACGCAAGTCGAACGGGTCTGGAACGACTATGTCTGCTCCCTGGGTTTTGGGAGACTTTTAGGAACCACTCTGTCCGTTTGCCGTCGGAGGGATGGACTCGAGTGGTTCTATACAACTTCCCATCAAAGGCCCGCATAACAGTATGTGGAGCGCTCGAATGGTCAGAGGTTGGGACAGCCGACTGAGCTCGCCGAGCTCGCGCTGCCCTTGACTTCTTCACTCGGGCGCCTGAAGGCGTATAGTAGAAAGATTCAAAGTGATGCTGCAGAGAGTCAGACATATTCTCTTGGGCACATGAAAGATCAAGACCATAGGAGAGGCGATCGAAGACTGAGCCTAAGTTGCACGGAGCAGGCAGTATGCGGCTGGAGTCAACAGTCTTCATGCGGCTGGCAGTTGTGGCCGTATAGGCTTTCTTCGTGCGGCTGGAAGTCTCGGCCGCATGAGTTTTCTCCATGCGGCTTGAAGTTCTGGCCGCATGGATATTCTTCATGCGATTGGCGGTTTCAGCTGCATGAGCATTCGGCATGCGGCTGGCGGTCTTGGCCGCATGAGTGTTCGGCTTCTTCCTGGAGCACATAGAATCACTCTTTGTCCCTGCAAGTCCAGCATCGTAGTGCTTTCCTCTGCCGGACTTGGGGACAGCAGAGTCCTCTATGGCTTGAAGTAGAGCCGTATGAGAGTCCCCTTCGCCGCCTTGGGTAGCAGAGAGTACTTCATTCGGGGCCTGGGAAGGAGCAAATGATTTTGGCCTCCACTCCCTGCGAGCCTTTTTTGTGCGGATTTACTTCTGGACCGGTCCAGCGCTCCCGTCGGAGAGCATTTCTTCAAACGCCTGTTGGTCGAAGCGGACGACCATCTTCTATTACGTGGAGCCAAGTTTGGCTGCATCCGATTGCATCACCAACTTCTCAGCCGTGGAGAAGTTTGTCTCCAGCATAGTCGCCATCGTGTTTGCCATGAAATATAAAAGAACAGAACAATTATCGGAGGACTAGACTTTTACTTCACAATACAAACTCGCTTGTACAAAGAATGCCTAGGGACGAAAACCTAGGTACAGCAATCTAAGTACAATTGTTTATTTCAGATTCTGGGGGATGATGGTAGAGGCTCGGGAAAGCGACGGAGCTCTGCCTTACTCCTTGGACGATCGGATGCAGCCTTGGCTCCGGGAAAGATCTGCTTGGCGTTGAAGAAATGCTCTCCGAATTCTCTTTCTTTAAGTCTCTCCAGGTGCTCTGGTGCTCTTCTCTCCAAAAAAAGGTCCTTTTCGCAAGGGAATGGCACCTTGCTATTTATAGGAGTGGGATACAATCATTAGGGTTTGTAATGATTGCCTCCTTGATATGTCGGCGGTTAAGGACCAATTAATCTGGGCCCTTCATTCTGATTGTAGCAAATCTAGGTAATTAATGTAGATTGAATCAAATCTCTGTGGACAATAAATGTTGATTGCCATGAATATTCATGACTTGTAATAGCCTGCCACGTGTCCAGTTTGCTCGATTTGACTTGATCTGGGCAATTAAGGTGATTGCAACAAATCTGATTTTGTTAGGATTTATTAGCACCCATAATTCCAGGAAGATAAGACTGCCACGTGTCTCAATAGTCGTAACAAGCGCCACGTGTCCTCCATTGGGACATCTTAGCAGAGCTGCATATGAGTGGGCCACATGAGGATGAACGGCCGCATGAAGATGGACAGCCGTATAGGGATGAATAGCCGCATGAAGATGGGCAACAGCATGAGGATAGGCAGCCGCATAAAGATGGGGAGCCGTATGGAGATGGACGGCCGCATGAAGTGGTCGGTCGTATAAATACAGCAGCCGCATGCCTCGAAATTTGGTGGATTATGCCAACTGTGAAAAGATTTCCTCCTCTTCCCTAGGAACACGCCTTTTTGTCAGTCATTATTGCGCCTTTATGTCAGAGCTGTCATTTGTCAGAGCTGTCAGCCGTCAGGGCATTAAATGCAGAAAAAGGCGAAAGGAAGAGCTGTTGATGGCCACGTGGCTCTGGGTCTATCCGAGCCGCATAGTCGCGTGAGCCGTATGTACCCCTGAGCCACATGGGCTCTCTGAGCCGCATGGAGATCCTTGGTCGCATAGACCTTTCTTTATTCTTTTCCATGCTTCTATACATACTACTGTAGCATGAGGTCACCGCCTCTTTG